>JAPWTK010000033.1:50000-1250000 GCA_029963805.1 Aromia moschata | reverse complement strand
ATATTCCTTACACCCTGTATTTTATGCAACCTATACAAATATTTTTCGCAGATCGTTGAGTATATTTATGATACTCTCGCGTACTTTTAAAAATGGAATAGCACGATCAATTTCATGTAATTTATCAGTAAACGGGAATGTGTGCGGCAGTTAACCATGTTTTTACAAACTCAGGAATACTTACATATCGTCGGTTAAAGAAAAAACTCATTAACTAACATCAAGCTAAAATATTTCCTAAAAAATTGCGATTTTCTAAAAAGAAGAGACCTCAAATTCTCCAAAGATATAATATGTACTTAGAGATCTGTACGAGTAACTACAAAAAAAAAACTGAAATTTATTAAAGAAGAATTCACAAAAATATATTTAAATTTGGTCCCTAACTTTCTGGTGGGTATCTGCGATGCGATTACTACTAGTCCAATCAACGAGCGAAAGCCCCCATGTTAATTGGTCACTAATTGTTATCAGCAAACAAAAAATATGGCCTTATAGAGAAAGAAATTCTAAGAAAGATAGCGTTTTTTGCTACTCGAGTTTTAATGGCGAACATAACCAAAAAAATTCACACAAAGTCAAAAAACGTTTTTTTGCAAATAAAAAAAAAGCTTCAAGTTCTAGAGAAAAAAGTTAAATGAGAAAGTTGTAGGTCTTAAAAATGCGCGTCGAATGAAATTTGAACGAAAAAAAATCGGTTCATAAACATTTGAGAAAAAAAAAAACCGTCAAAAATCGCGTTTTCGTATTTTTACTGTATAAATTCCAATTTTGTTTGAACAGACTTGTTGTTAACTACAAATATAGCCGAAGACAAGTTATAACGATTTAAAAAAAAAGACGTTTTCAAAAATTGGCTTTTACGGTGGAAAAAATTATCGTACAGAAACGATCATGGGCTCATTTTATTCGCGAAGACTTGTACTATCACGCTATTAAAAAACCAAATCGCTTTTATTTAATTTTTGCGTAAAAAATGCGTTGTAAAATTGTATCATTTTTTCGAGCTGTTTTTTTTTTCGAATAACTTTTTTAATTTTAGTTTTACATTTTTGACCGTTGCATATTTGAAAATTGGCATTCAAAACGCGCATTTTAAAAAAAAATGAAAGTCCTACTACCTCAGAACCTCATTCCTGATTGCGAATTCTGAAGCGCTGTATACGTCCGATTGGCTTCATTTTTTCATGAAATAGATCTCAAACTTTTACTTTCTTAAAGAAAATATTTCAAATCATTTCGCATAAATTAAGTTGACATAATTGTTTGCGAAAGTACAGCTCTGGATGCGGCACGCGGCGAAGAGTGGGGGGACGCTCCGCTTGGGCGCATCGAAAACTAAACTCACGATTGGTTTGGTGTTACTATTGAGTTTTACATCTAAACCGACGATGTGTCACGAAAATGCAAAGAACGGTACATGGCCCATGAACCCATTGCATTTTTTAAGTTGCTTTGAAGTTGATGATCAACTTTAATTGTATTTAACTGTATTGCAACAAAAAATTAAAATCCTTCTATGATTATTCGTGTTGAAAATTAACGATTAAACATATATTTTTTGAGGTTATCTTTGAGTTGTCGGGGTTATTTTGGTACACTTTTGATGAATCTACTATCATTTTGTTTAATTTCTTTTTAATGCCTGTAAATTTCAATAAAAAAAACAATCTCACGCTCGCAAATAGGTATCTACAAAAACAAAAATGACCTATTTAATTGTGACCATTCTCAACGGCATTGTTTCTACTTTTTAATGCATGTATGCTACGAATAATTTTCCGCATATTATTTATTCTAATTAATGTAAACAATTACCGCCGCGCGAACTGTGTTTTCATATTGTTCGAAGTGAAAATATGTGATAGTCCATTTTAATAACCGAACTGGGCTGCGAACCACGTCAGCGTTCTAGAAAAAAAAATGCTTTTAATAGAAAAACATAAAGCGCGATAATTACTTTAATTGTTCGGCGGAGTAAAAATCGTTCGGCCTTCTCATAAATAATATAATAATTAATATTCGGTCAATTTATCAGCGTTAATTAAAATGAAAAAGATAATGGAAGCGCTTTTAAATGCCACATTTTACGTACCGACAATTCGAGACCGTTATTTCGTTAACGAGAAAATCTGAACACAAAGCCGGAAAAAGAGACAGACGGAGAAAGAGAGAGATAGAAAGCGTCTAATAGCCTTCAGTGAAGAACCAAATCAAACCCGTTTAATTTCTAAAGATTTAATATAAAAATTAATATATTGTAACATATATTGAGATATACAGAGTGACTCATTTAAAACCGACACAGGATACACCCTTCTAAAACGTTTAGTTATTGACTGATCTTTACGGATTTTTTCAACGTACCTAAAACTCTACCATAGGACAAGACCTGTTGTCATTTCATTCTATATAAAAAATCTGAATACATCCCCTAAATTGGGTGTGAAATATTGAATTTAAAAAATGTTTTAATAAAATTTGTTCAAGTTTTAATTTATTAATGATTTATCTGTAATCAAGTGACTGAACTTATATCTCTAAAAATGACTGAAATTTATAAGTTTTTGACACATTTCTTAAATATTTTTAATAACAATTTCTACTCAAGTGTCTCTTATTCGCACTCGAAGGTTTTTTGAACCTTTTGCAGTAGTGACTTGTAAACCTTTTGTTTGAGTACTCCAAAGAAAAAAGTCGTAAAGTTAGATCTGGCGATCTTGGTGACCAGTTTATTAGAGTGCTATTGGTACTGACCTGTTTGTTTTCAAAATTGGCATTTAATCGGTCCACATCCTTAGAGTTACTTACATCCATTGAGTTGTGTACAGGTCAACCATCCAGATGAAATTTCAAATTGAAAGGTATTAAAAGGGTAAATCATCGAATCCTTCGAAATGTTCGTTTCTTAAAAATTAAAATACGAAAACTGGTCTGCATGTAAATTACTTTAAAAAAAAATATTTAGTGAATAGTTATTATAGTTATTTCCTTAAAAAATATTACAGTGTACCTTGTAGTAGGATTGAAGATGTGAAATACACCCTCTTGTTAAAAAATTCAGTTTTTGTGCCCTACATTTTGACAAATCGTCCAAAATCGTCCAAATTGGATAGTAAAAAGAAAAATTACAGGGGTGTACTACTCGTAGTTCTTAATGGGCCGCACTGTATAATCGTACACTGTATGATATATGAACCATTTGTTAAAATGTCGCCTGCGATTTAAAAAAAAAAGACAAGGTTCAGATATCCAAAAAACAATTTCTGCATCTCTGGGATTTTTTAAAGGGCGGTGGTTATCAAAAAAACTGCCAAATACACGTTGTATCTTCGACATTTTCTTATTGTTATCATTTGAAGCGTTTTGAATAAAACGAATGAAATTCAATTCTCCAGATTATACCTCTTTTATATTTAATAAACTGCTCGTCATAAATATTGTAACACTTTTTTAGATTGGCGTCATTTGCGTTATATTCGACTTGGAGAGCAGTTTTTAATTTTCAGTAACTTATAGCATTGGTTTTAATGCTCCGGAGTCGCTACGCTGTGATTTAAACAGGTCACTGTCCACAGCTCAAAACCCCACCACCTGAAAATTTACCGCGCTAAGGGGTTGTCAGCAGGTGTTGATGCAAGGGGCGTTGTATGTCCCTCTTTTTGACCACCTCCAAAAAAATTTTTTTTTTAATCGACAATCGCCAAATTCGTAAGAGATGCTTGGTACACGCGACAATTGTTATTGTCACTTGGACGCATGAACTCTCGAATGGGCTAGTGCATGCGAGGCAGACCACCCAAACATCACCTTTTTCCACTAATTTTACGAGCGAAAGCATGTTTGTGGATTTTGACGAGCAGTTTAGTTTAACGTTAGTATTTTACCAGTTTGGCCAGTATGAAAATGAATACATTCGGTGCAGAAATACCTACGCTTTGTGAAAATGACCTCTGTATCATTTGTTTATACTCGTATGGCGTTTTTAACCAATATCTTTTGATACTTAACTAAAAATTAATAAGCCCTAATATATCTAATGTTTCAACGTTCTAAACTCACTCTGTAACTGTATTACAAACAGTAGCTACCTAATTATTATCTTATTTGGAAAGTCACTTTAATAGCAGCGGAGTAAAACTGCGTTGTACCGCTATACGCTAGGCTATTTGAATATAAATTGCATCAATACCTTTAAAACATACGATGGCGCGTTGTGAAAACAAATGAAAATTGTTTTGGTTGCTTAACGTGCCCGGGAGCTTTTTAGATCGCGTTATGAATTTACCAATGGAATTATTTTTATAGAAGTGGGCGTCCTCTATTAGGAAACGACTGTATAAAACAAGGCATTTAAAAAAAACATGCTTAAAAATAAATAAACTCACAAAGAAACGTTTTCTCAAAGGGGTTAAAAGTTAAATGAACTTCAGCAAGTTTTGTATGTAGAAAATATGTTGCACACAACAACGGAGAAGTAAAAAAATATATAAGTTCTGAATCTCAGTTTTTTTGACGTCTATCAACAGTTTTTTATACAAGAAAAAAAACATTTTGGATTTTGTTTTAGTAAATTTTCTACATTATCATTTGAGCTTATCAAAATGAGCAATTGGAGATCTCAAAACCACAAAAAAAATCAAACATTAACTCTTTGAAATAAAACACTCGTTTATGTTTTACTTTTCCGCAACAACCCCTTCCTGCGATTTCAAAAAAGCATGCTTTCAAGTTTTTATTATAAATGGCGGAGGCGCCGATGGTATTTTTATACTTCGAATTTGACCATTGGCGCTTTATCTTCAATAAAAACTGATATCAGCTCGTCCGTCATTTTTTTAAGATAATGTAGAGGCCGTCAGTAGTTCAAATAAAACTATTACACTTGAAATGGTAAATTTTGAAAAACCATTGAATGAAATGTCAACAATTCGATTTGCTCCAGTTTTAAAACAGGAATTAAAAATTAATTTGATCGCCACTCACCATTTTTTAGATATGACGTCATATGCATTTTTTTTTAAGGGAATTATGTTTAAATTGGGCAAAACTTACCTCATCAACCTCAAAGGGGTTAAAAGTTAAATAAACCAGCAAGTTTTGTATGTAAAAAAATATAAGTTCTGATATCTCAGTTTTTTTGACGTCTATCAACAGAGTTTATTATACAAGAAAAAAAAACTTTTTGGATTTTGTTTTAGTAAATTTTCTACATTATCATTTGAGCTTATCAAAATGAGCAATTGGAAATCTCAAAACCACAAAAAAAATCAAACATTACCTTTTTGAAATAAAACACTCGTTTATGTTTTACTTTTCCGCAACAACCCCTTCCTGCGATTTCAAAAAGCATGCTTTCAAGTTTTTATTATAAATGGCGAAGGCGCCGATGGTATTTTTATACTGCGAATTTGACCATTGGCGCTTTATTTTCAATAAAAACTGATATCAGCTCCTTCGTCATTTTTTTTAAGATAATATATAGAGGCCGTCAGTAGTTCAAATAAAACTATTACACTTGAAATGGTAAATTTTGAAAAACCATTGAATGAAATGTCAACAATTCGATTTGCTCCAGTTTTAAAACAGGAATTGAAAATTAATTTGATCGCCACTCACCATTTTTTTAGATATGACGTCATATGCATTTTTTTTAAGGGAATTATGTTTAAATTGGGCAAAACTTACCTCATCAACCTCAAAGGAGTTAAAAGTTAAATAAACCAGCAAGTTTTGTATGTAAAAAATATAAGTTTTTCTGATATCTCAGTTTTTTTGACGTCTATCAACAGAGTTTATTATACGAGAAAAAAAAACTTTTTGGATTTTGTTTTAATAAATTTTCTACATTATCATTTGAGCTTATCAAAATGAGCAATTGGAAATCTCAAAACCACAAAAAAAATCAAACATTACCTTTTTGAAATAAAACACTCGTTTATGTTTTACTTTTCCGCAACAACCCATTCCTGCGATTTCAAAAGCATGCTTTCAAGTTTTTATTATAAATGGCGAAGGCGCAGATGGTATTTTTAATACTGCGAATTTGACCATTGGCGTTTTATTTTCAATAAAAACTGATATCGGCTCCTTCGTCATTTTTTTAAGATAATATATAGAGGTCCTCAGTAGTTCAAATAAAACTATTACACTTGAAATGGTAAATTTTGAAAAACCATTGAATGAAATGTCAACAATTCGATTTGCCCCAGTTTCGAAACAGGAATTAATTTGATCGCCACTCACCATTTTTAGATATGACGTCATATGCATTTTTTTTAAGGGAATTATGTTTAAATTGGGCAAAACTTACCTCATCAACCTATCGTAAATGACTTATTATATTTCTTAATAATAATACATCCACTTTAGACCTACTTGCTTTTCTTATGGTACCAATAAAAAAAAATTACTTAAATTGTGATTGTTTAATCAGTTCATTTAAATCAGCCCAATCCGTCGGAAGTCGATGAACATTTTGAGCAATTGTTACAATATTTAATGAAGTTCATTTTCCATTTGTACAATTTTTACAATTTGTGTTAATCTCATCCCTGTTATTCCAAAAAGTGATATTCTGATCTTGTCAGAGGCGTATAAAATAAATTGAGTACCATTAAATCTGTTTTAGCTTTTGTGTGAACTATTTATAGTTTTGGAATTACTAAATTTATTCCATAAGTACTTAGTTTCTACACTATATACAGACGCGTGCATTTTTTACTTAAGAAGTCTTTTTTGGATCCAAAGACCTAATCAGTTTTCATATTTTAACATTTAATTATCGCCATTGAATGTATTCAATAAAATACTGTATTACATCCGGTCTACTAACGTCATCGGTAATAATTTATTTCCCGCAATGGCGTTTTCGAAAACTCGTAAATAAACTGTACCGTTATATGTCTATGTAATTACCACGATCAAAGAACTTAAACAGTCACACAAGTCAAATCGATATGGATATGAAGCAATATTATGATTCATATTACAAGGCCTCACGGCCTATATAAAATACGATTATCTCATGCAAGTACCGAAAAAAAAATTGCTTCAAATACCAATCCGTGTTACATTTTTTTATATTTCCGCCAATAGATGTAATTATTAGTAAAATACTCCATTTACTTCTCCAGATTTAAATAGAGCCTGTTAACTCCACGAACAGATATTTTTACAGTAATTCTAAACGCATATGAAATAAGATGAAACCAATCTAGTATTTACCTACAAATGTGTTTTAGAACAACAATATATGTATGTGTCTAGTTAGTTTTTTGAAGGAATTAAAGGCTTAATTTCTGCCAGAAAAGAGATGATTTCCTCATGGAATCGATTCTCTTAAAGTTTGCGGACGAAAAAAGTAAGTCATGTTTTTAATGCTTAACTAAACAAATTTTAACCAACAAATGAAGGTAATTTTCACATGTTAAAATCCATCGGAATACTAAACAAGACCTTGGAATATAACAAAGTAATAAAATAACAACGTATCTATGTAATAACTTACACAAATAAGAGCTAATATTCATCCATTTTTCATGAACAGAAAAATAATTGTTGAAACGCTAATAGTTTTTTATTTGCTTTGAAATACCCCAGTCTGTCAGCAATATCTTCAATCAATTGGGTACCGAATATGTACTAAAAAGTAGCATTTTATAGACAACATACAGATTACTATATTCAAAGCTATATATCAAAAACAGCTATAAATATTCAAAGATAAGTAGACTTCAAATAAAATGCCAAATAATTTTGTTCTAAAATTCATTTACATACCTAGATGCACCATAAATTTACACTAAACTCTGGTGATGATATCGTTTGAAATAGGCAAAAATGTTTTTTCAAACAGCAAATAAAATACTATATAAAGTGCACAGACTGCACAGTGCCATAACTGAAATGCTAATTTAAATTGATATGTTTTTTTTATTTCTTTCAGATAAAATTAGAGAGAGTATTGGGTGTGACAGTTTCCAGCAACGCAGCTTTAACATGTGATAATAACGGACTAATAGCATATCCAGCAGGGTAAGTTATTATTACCTTTATTTATTCCCACCAGTTATCGTTAAAAACCTAAAGTTTGTTGTCAGTTCGTTTTTTGTGAATTGACGTTGACTTTGCTACTGTTTCCTTTGTTTCGAACTGTCTTCTCTGTTGTCTTATTTATTAGTTTTAAGCCACTAACGTCTCTTTGGTTATTATTAAAAGTAAAATATGTTGGGTTACACAAGATATCCATATTCTGTTTTACTTTAAGTAGGGTATGTGTTCTTTGATCTAATATAGTTTTTTTGTATATTGTTTGTCTAATATACTTTTGTTGAAAATCTTCCTCAGTCAATCTTCAGTCAATATTCATTTATTTTAGCAATATGCACTTGGTACAATATTAAAATAATTATTTTTTCAAATACTGTACGATAGTGTTAAAAATATGCTCTTAAAAAAATACATCTAAATCAGAAATCGTACCAACCATATTTACCAGATTTTAGTGTTCGTTCTTTTTAAATGGTTCATCACAGCCAGTAAGGCTATTTAAAGAAGTTGCCTCTTTCATGTTAAAATGTCAAATAAGGCCAGTTTCGAGTTCTAGATAGGATGACAATTGTCTGTGTAATCTTCTCAGCGGTCTGGCATACATATAAAGAAACACATTAAACAATAATAAATCACGTAGATAATAGTAACTCGTATGTGGAATCACTTGAGTTTGATGCACCTACATATACATATTAATTTTCAAAAGTAGGTAATAAGTCCTTAGCGAAATTGTTAATAAAATGGATAAGTACCTAAAATAATTATTTCTTGCAAAAGAAATCTCGACTCTTTCCTATCATTCAAAGTAGCACGACGAAGAAAGCATTTTGCGAACAAAAAGCGGTGCGCAAACATACTCATATATGCTTATTTTCATTATCGAGGTTTTGTTGTACATTTATTACATTTCCTTGCTTTTTCTCGTGTTAATTAATGACTAATAAATATCCGATGGATTCTCAGCTATTTAATAATGTATGTACATACATATGTACGTACGTTCAGTGTTTCCTGGTGACTTTTATACGTTCTTGTGGTAAGTGAGTTGTGAACTTATTAACAATATTTAAAACATTTAGGTCGTTTTTAGTATATGCACTTAACTACAAGGTAAATTAGTATTCAAAACACTGAAACAGACAGTGAGTATGTAATAAAATAATCTATGTAAAACCCTATTTCGTATTATTTAAGTTTCCTATTAAAATATGACCTTCCTCTACTCTTTGATTGATTAATTGTTAGAGCATGGAATCCACATTATACTTTTAGAAGAGATTATTGAACCTAAATATAAAAAAAAAACGATATAGATTATAGAGAAAATAATACTGCAAAAGAAACATGCGAAATCACTTTTCAAAAAAATGTCGGAAATCAATCAGCACATATATTTTCCAAATATTTTTTCAATCGCCAAATGGACACAAAATTCTTTTATGTTTTCCAAATTTAATTTTCTATTATAGGTAGCCAATTATTATCAATTATTATTACTGTAATTTATAATAAAAATTATAATTTTCCAAAAACACTGGCTATATTTTTGGAAAAATTATTTTTTTTTAAATTAAAGTTTAAGTAAGGTGGTTTTATTTGTTTTTTTCTTTTCTTTTTCGAAAATACATAATTACTAAAAAAAAACCAGACGGCAACAAAAAAGTCTAGGTTGTTACTATTAGAGAGACCTTTAATTAAAATGGTCAGTAATTAATAAAATACAACACAAATAGAAAACAGGAAAATGTTTTAAATCATAATAAAATCATGTGCTAAACTATTAAAGTAATTAACTATTGTAGTTTATTGTGATTTTCATACAGGATGTACTTTTACTGTACGCATAATGCGTAAACACTTAATATTTTAATGTTAACCGTCTAGAGACCATGACAATGGCCAATACGAGAGTCTAGTCAATTGTATTATAGATTTTGTCCCCAGAAAGACTGTTAACACAAGCTGGAAACAAATATTTTAATCTGAATAAAAAAAAATTATTTATTGCAATGTGTAACAAGATTTTGGTCATATCCTTGGGGTGGGACCTAGTATCCTCAGTTCAGTAGGCCATAACAACCCCAAAAAGTCCATTCAGTGCGATCGAAATATATGCTTGAGGCCCGGAGAAGCCATTTTTTGCATTTTTTGACTAAATAAAGTCATAGTTCACCCTCGAAACCAAACACGCAAATTGTATGTCGATCTGCGAATTAAGAGTGGTAGTTGGAATCAATCGGACCCCAAAAATGTGCCATATGAATGTTTTCAGATTACAACGTATTTTTTGTGAGACCCTTTTAAGTCAGATTTTGGCATCTTTTTAGGAACATTCTGCTTTTCTCAAACGTTTGTAGCCTTCGACCAGAAGTGGTAGAAACTATGTATAAACGTATATTTTGATATATTAATGTAAAAAAATGAACAACTTTTGCCAGTATGGAGTTAAGATCATCTTTAAACTACACTCATTTTTGTTATTGTGGCCAAAAATCCTAAGTCACGTATTATTGATTGTCAATATTTTTAGGTTAAAAAATGTAGTATCTCCATTTATCTCAAATTTTAAGATCCATTAGTGTTTCCACTTGTTTTGCTCATTACTGAAAATTTTCTTTTATGGAGATACGATTGTTTACCCCTCAGCTACAGATATGTGTTTTTGCTATCAAATGTCTAGGCTGTTCGAAGTTGAGTAGAAGATGTTTCTATTTTTGGTTTTTGCTACGTTAAAAACTGAAAATGAACAAATAGTGACAAGGAATTATTTGTATTGAAAAAAACTCGAGGAGTATAAAGTAACAATTCACTTTTAAGGCAACATTTAGCCATAATTTTAGTATGATTTAGTACCAGTTTTTTTTTCTCGGAATAAAAGTCGTTTATAAAACCATAAACGTACATCTTACGACGTATTTTTTTAAACCCATAAAACATTCGATCGTTAATCCTAGCACGATCTTTGTAGGCGAATCTCTTTTACGTTCACGTGCAATCAGAATCCCGAACAAGTTTGTTGCCAATTACCGTGCTTCACAGATAGATATAAGACCTTGTCGGCCGCGCCATTAACGTTGACATTGACCTCACCACCGTCCCATAGATGGGTAAAATATTAATGAACGAAGATTGCCTCAATACCGCACTTACATACCTACATACATATGGGAATAGAATAATGTATAGACTTCAAGATGGAGAGGAACAACTTTAGTCGAAGCAATGTTCATCGATTACACAGGCCTGTAGAATTGTAACAAGAGGCGAAGCTTAATAATTTTAACAATAGCGTCGTATCTGCTTTTATATCCATTTTTGTTTCCCCTGTACGATTTTTTTTTTGAGATAAGCTAATCAAATGTTAATCCGTAGGGATTACAATTTAAATTGAAACATATCTGATAATTCTTAAAATGTAAAATTCAGATCTAATATGACAAAGTGAAGCATCGTCCAGCCAATTGAAGGCAAAATTAAGATATCATGTCATTACCGAGATCACTTGAAGTGACGGCAAGATTGACGATTTATTCAGACACTGAAACTAAAATCAGATGAAGACCCACCCATTAAATTCAAGAGTCATATATCATAAGATGATAATCCAGCCCGTAAGGCTAAGATTGATGATTTATTCACTGAAAAAAAAGATAAAAATATGATTATCCAGTTATTAAAGGCGATATTGAGGCATCATCGAGTCACTAAAGACAATATGTCATGATGATCCAGCCACTGAAAGCAAGGTCATAAGATACATAATTCAGCCATTAAAGGCAAGATTGAAACATCATCCCACCACTGAAGGCAATACCAAATGATGATCCAGCCATTGAGAGCAAGATCATAAGATAATAATCCAGGCCAATAAAAGCAAGATTGACGATTTATTCAATTAATGAAGGTAAAATCAGATGACAATCGAACCATTGAAGGCAATATTGAGACACTATCCACCCACTGAAGGCAAGATTGAAACATCACGTAGTCAGTGAAGACTGTATCACGTGATGACCAGTAACTAAAAGTAACATCATAAAATGATCAGCCATTAATAAACTAAAACAACATCCAGTCACTGAAGGCAAGATCCACGGGATGAAGCAGCCATTAAGGGATGATGATAAACTAACCAGTGAAGGCAAGATTGACAATTTATTAAGCCACTGAAGCTAGATGATGATCCAATCATTCAAGGCAATATTTAATTCCGCTTGGATAAAACAAAGCTCACAATTGTATACGTCCTGTAACTGGTAGCCTAATTAATTGCATAAGCAATTATTTTGCAATTGAAGGATCTAGGAATAGTGAATAAAATTGGACACACATAAAAAAATAGCCCAGTAGCCATATTAGCCCAGTTGATGCGTAACCTCGGAAAGATTCAGCTTGCATTAATTAGGGCAAATGATTTTTTCTAGGATAGTTTTCGCCTCGGCCGGGGGGGGGGGGGGCTTTTGACAGGCGAAAAACAACGAAATGTTCGTACTTTTTTTAGTTTGCTTATATCTCCTAAAAGAATCATGCTACAGAAAATGTTATACATTCCAAAATTAAAGTCATGTGGTTCGTATTCTACGGAAGTTTGAAAATCGACGAATTTATATGAGACTGATTTTTAAATTAATTTTGAATTTACACATAAATTAAATTTCCGTCATCAAAAATTAGCAGTTATTTTTAATGCACTAAAATAAGTTAGTAGCTGTGTAGTTATTTTTTAAAAAACAATTTAAAAATAACTAATCAACTGCAAGCATTTTAGCGTTAATGTTAAATTAAATATAATTTTTGATTGCATAGATTCTTGTATGGTTAAATTTGAATTCAAATTTAATTTTTGAATAGAGGATAGACGGATTACTCAAGCGCTATGAATCCGCCATCTTGAATTTTCAAATATGAAAATTCGGATTCGTGATCAGCGACCCCAAAAACCCCCGTATACCAAATTTTGTGCAAATGGGTTGATTTTTAAACAAAACGTCCGCCATCTTGAATTTTGAAAATCAAACTTCAGATTCGTAATCAGTGACCCCAAAATCCCCCGTCAGGGTCATCCTTTACCTACAATTTGAGCCAAAAAACGACCCAATCGGTTGCGAATTTTTATTTTTACAAGTTTACTGTTATATGATATGTAAAATACTTTTCGTTTCACGATTTTCAAACTTCCGTAGAATGCGAACCACACGACATAAAATTACCTTTGATCAATGAATTATGTAGAAAATTTTATCTATCTTTAATTTCGGAACGTATAAAATTTTCTGTAGCATGAATCGTTTAGGAGATATAAGCAAAGAACTAAATAAAAAATGCGAAAATTTCGTGGTTTTTCGCCCGCCAAAGTTCTCCCCCCGGTTTTCAAGGTCGAAAACTTAGTTTCACACTTCCCACCTTATACCAAACAGTCCTACAAAAAAAACCATTTGCTCTAATTAATGCAAGATGGAGTGTTTCTATCAATTGGACTATATTACGTACCGTATTTCTGTTGAATAACAAGGAAACATGCTAATAGCGGTACAAACGAATGCACGAGTACTCTTTGAAATACTTTTCTATCAAAAGCAAAAAATATTTGTGCTAAATAAGCTTGATTTCGTTGAGATCTTACGAGGGCCTTTCGACGGGGCTTTCTCAGCGTAATTAGCTTTTTCTATCGCTCGTAATATAGGGCGGCATAAAATACTTTTTTTTTGCCCCGCCATTGAACATGTTGAACTACTGCCAAAAAGCCGAGCATATACGCTCTTACCGATTCAATCTCGAATAATAGAAGGTATTTACGTGGGAAATTCTCCGGAGTTTGTAGAGTTCTTACGTTCTGTACGTGACGGCCTTTTTTTTTCTCCTTGTTTAGCCGGTCATATCGACGTGCCCCAGTTTTCAGCATCACGATGTGCTCGAAGCGAACGGAAATTCTTCCCGTCAATTTCGAGGGAAAATATTGGTATCGACGGCAGGGCAGAGGGGGGCAATAAAAATCAAATAAAGTGGCCGCAACTTTTACGGATGGTTTTTTATAAAAGTTTTAAGGCTTGTTTTTTTATAGGTATATGTACTGCTCGTATATAGTATACAGCGTGTCCCAGAATGAACGGAAGAAGTGTCCACGTCAGATTGAGTGGGGAATTTGATATCTAAACACAATTAACCATTTTTTTCCATTATTTGACGTAATTATTGTACAATACACTATGAACCAAGATTACAAAGTATGTGCATGCTAACAGAAAAGTTTCGTATTACGTAACGTGTATTGTTAATGTGTTATTGTTGTGTATTGTGTGTTGTTGTTAATTGCTTGCAGTGTAGTTTCTCCTGGGTTACCCAGCAGGATAAATTATTTTTCGTTGCCATAATTTTGATTAACAGTACAGCTGGACGGATATATTTGTCCTCAACACTGCACCACATCGGCTTATTGTATCACCAGCTGTACTGCGCTATGCAAGTGAGTTAGTTGTCTTTAAATTTCAATAAACCATCTTATAAATTCCCCTCGGGAAAGCCTCTCTGTGATTTGTGGCCTCTATGATTTCGTATCCTTAGCGAACTAACGCTTCACAGACTCTAGGTAGATACTCCCATTTCATAAAGATGTTTCCTCAAAGTCCGGTAAACAGTCCTGTAACCCCAATTTAACCGCAGATCAGCAGCCAACTTTTTTGATGCCGCTTTCACCAAAGTTTTGCGGTGGTTTTGCGTAGAATATTTTGTCAGTGAATTCAGTCTTGTATTTCAACCCACCTTGGCACACAGCTTCGCACCAAGGACTTTGATATGCCAAAAACAGGTTCTGGTACTGTGAATTCGTTTTCAGATCTTGTCCTTGTTAGGAGGTCTTCCTTGTCATTACCCTGAATTCCCCTGTGTCCTGGCACCTACTTGAGAATTACCTGATTGTGTTCTCTCCCAGTATCTTTCAATTTCAAACAATTCCAGACTAATTTTGAATGAATCCTACTGCATGCCAGATCCGTTAGTGTCCCTTGACTAAGGATATTATTGACTTTATCTCCCCTCATGATGATTTCCCACAGGCACATTTAAATTTCATGAATTTCTGCTTGGAATACAGTGGCAAATTGCCCTAGTGGTTCTGATCTGCTGTATTTGAAACTTATACCGTAGACTCCAGCTCCTCTCCCGTTGTCAGTCTTATCAGTATACTGTTCATGCCAGTCGGTTACTACTGTCCTGTCTGGTTCAAGCTGCGGTTTTCCCAGGATTCATTACTTCTAGGAAACTACAGACCGGTTTCGTCCTTACTGCCTCATCAGTGCAGTACAGGGAGGCTTACATAATGTATAATTACTGAATATTAACATGTAAATGGCACCATATATGGAGACATCCAAAAAAAACGTCATCAACTCTGGCTATGAACGAGAGAGATGGAAATAGCGGTCATGTCTAAGCTTTTCGGTTATGTCAAACTTTTGACAAGTGACTGTCACAATTTGTAAAATAAACAATGGCTGTCATATGAAGTGACAGTCTTGACAAGTAAATAAGGTTATAAATTCGATTAAGAATAGAAATACGTTTTTTTTTTCTCGGCCAACTTTGATGACGTTTTTTTTTTTGATGTCTATATATATTATCTTGCTCAGCAATTTATGGCAAATCATGTGCATGAATGTTATTTGTTAAATTAAAAAAAGCGCTTGTACTGCGTGCACTTTCGAACCAAACAACTTTATCCTTGCGGTATCTCAGTAGAAAACGAGTGAACGGGCAATCGACTGCTTGTATAGCATTTAAGATCGTTAGTCATACGATTTTTACATTCATCCGACGCCGTTTATCAGCGTTCGGAACAGTTGATTTTCGAACTGGCTCAACTAGACCGGAACGTTTTGGCGTTGCCGTTTATCGCGAAACGGGGAAAAATCCGCTGGTATATCACGACATAGCGGAAAACGAGACGTTTCGAAGGATTTAGATCGATCAGCGTGAGACAAAAGAAAAAGAGTAATAACAGAGACGAATATGGTAATTCGTAAAGGTCACCGAGCATAACTACATGTTATTACGAGAAAACCTTCGCGGGAATAATTTTGCAATCGCATTCGTTAATTAGGTAACGGAAAATTAGGTTAGGCCTTAGACGTTCGCTGATATTGATGTATCTCTGCCGCGGATGGGTGAACACGGAAATGACCGTAAATCGGGCTTGATTAGTAAGTAAATATACAGGGTGTTCCAAGAGTAATACAAACCCTTTTAGGGCGCGATCCTGTTATTTGTTGGATAGCGCGACATAAATATTGAACCCTTTTGAACTACAATCAATTTAATTAAATGTATAATTAGAATTTTATAGGTATTTGTTTTATCAATCGCCTATTACAAAAATTAAGACATAATTTTTTATCAAAACACATTTTCACGTGACATAAAGGAATTGTCTTTTGGCGCAAAATTATTTATTAGATCAAAATAAACTATTTTCTCTATATAAATATGTACAACAAAAATCCTCATTATTTTGTAACGCCTTCGAACATTTTCTTTCAAAACTAAACGCCCCTTTGATTGATATGAAAGAAAACTAAAATACGTACAGGGCACAAACTTATACACACCACCCTGTAGCATCAGATAGGACGTGGAAAGATCTGAAATTCGACCCCGAAAGATTATCTTCTAAATTGCCGGCAACGAAAAGCCATTAAATATGCATCTGCAAACCTATTATATGCAACTTTGCATTGAAACGATACCATCGACTTTTGTAACCCTATACAAAACGTTACATTGTGCAAAAATTGAAATGCCGTTTTATACTCAAATAGTCGCAATTGTGTGGAATAAGTACGGGTTCGTGCATATGATTATCTTCGTGTGAATCCATATACACTTCCAGAAAGAAAATAATACGAGATTTGTAATTGTCTCCATAAAATATAGTCATTATTTTTCTCGTCTGTCTCTGTAGTATCATCCTCGTGAGGTGAGTTGCGAACTTAGAAGGATGCGGTTTGTGTTAGTCGATTTAGTATTTCAAAAAGTTTTTTCGTCACTATGTTAAATACTTGTTACTAATTATTATGTTAAATACTTGGTGTTTTTGAAATATGGTCAAATTCAACGAAAAATTCGCTGCTATTTTAAATACAACACCCTATATCTGTTTACACCAAATAAAAGCTGCAATCTTCCCCTTTCCAAACATGTATAGTTTGTTACACTTTACTTTCGAAATGGGTTACTAATTTCATGTTTAAAATCAACGTGTTTTGGACGTCCCAGAAAATTCTGGCCCCTTTTCATTGTAATATGTATCTTTTGACAGAGTGAACTGGATGAGATTTTCGCCAGTCGATTTACTATTTCAAAACGTTTTTTTCGTGCTATGTTCAAACTTTGTTACTCGTCCTACAGGGTGTTTTTTAAATATGGTCAATTTCAACGTTAAAATTCGACATTATTTTGAATGAAACACCCTGTATCTGTTTACACCAAACAAAACCTGCATTCTTCCGCTTTCCAAACATATACAAATATAGTTTCTTACACTTTACTTTCAAAATGGGTTAGTAATTTGTTTTTAAAAACATCGTATTTTGGATGTCCAAGAAAATTCTAATACATTTTGATACTAAATATATTTTCACGGAGATAACTTTAAAGGATGCGTAAACTTGTTAAAAACTTGTTACCTGCCCTACAGGGAGTTTTGGAAATATGATCAATTTCAATTTAAAAACTCGCCATTACTTTGAACACAGGATTCGGCATATGTTTACACCAAACAAAAGTTTGAATGTAAAGTGTAACAAACCATACGTTCTTGGAAAGCGGAAGAATGCAGCTTTTGTTTGGAGTAAACATATATAGGGTGTATTATACAGGTATTCAAAATAGTGGTGAATTTTAATGTTGAAATTGACAATTGAATTGATATTTTAAAAACACCCTGTAAGGCAAGTAACAAGTTTGTAAAATAGTACGAAAAAAAACTTATTGACAAAATAAATCAATTGGTGAAAACCGCACCCTTCTAAGTTTTCTCCGTGAAAAGATACTCACGATCAAAACGGGTCAGAATTAAAAATTAAAAATCAAATTAGTAACCCATTTTGAATGTAAAGTGTAACTAACCATACATTTTTGGAAAACGGAAGATTGCAGCTTTTATTTGGTGTAAACAGATATAGGATGTTGCATTTAAAATAGTAGCAAATTTTAACGCTGAATTTGACCTTATTTCAAAAACACTCTGTAGAACAAGTAACAAGTATTTAACATAGTGACGAAAAAAACTTTTTGAAATACTAAATTGACTAGCGAAAACCGCATCCTTCTAAGTTCGCTCTGTTAAAAGATATTTACGATCAAAATGGGTCAGAAATCTCTGGGACACCCGATATTAAACTGCTGATAAACAAAATCCACCTCTGGAACGGCAACCTGAGATACTATCTCGACTAATGAATGAGTAATGCGCTTAAAATTCTACGGATCACTTATTTTAAGCTCCTTCCTTAATCAGAATTAAAGTGAGACCAGAAATTTGCAAACTGCATAATTTTGCAACATTCCTTTGCACGAGAATTGTAAAAGAACTTCCCAATAATTCTGCGGAGCTGAAAGAAGTATTAATTTAATGATCAAAACTTTTTCATGAAGTATTAATGGAAGTGGAAAAAGACGTTTTAGTTTAGATTAGATTAATGGAAGGATGAAAATTTAATTTAAAGTACACTATTTCCACTTTAAATTGAAAATAGGTAGAAAAAAAGCAAGGTTGTCAGATATATTTTCTAAAATTGCTAAGCTCACTATACAAGTAAGGTCATCTTGGTTAACTGGAACACCGGGGTAACTGGGCCATATGCTAATTTCTCTTTTAGTGATTCATTTTGAATTTCCCGCGCATTTGCTCTTACTAACAGAGCATCTACCATACCTTCTCCATGTACTTGTTTTTTCCTAACTAGCTGAATTTTTGTGAAAAATCATTATATCCCGGTAATTCATATTATACCACATACATCAGATGTTGCCGGTTTACTAAATGACCACTAGTAAGTATTTTTAAGGAGTAATTTTATATGGACCGCATTTAATAATGATATAATTGCATTGTCGAGGTGTATCTGACAAATTTTAAGGTTAAGTAGTCCCGTAACACAGATATATCCTATGTTCCAGTTGCCCCAGAAATTTGAAATTCTGGGGTAACTGGAACTGGTATGTTTGGGTAACTGGAACATATGTTCCAGGTACACGAGATATAGATTAAGACTATTTATCCTTAGATATCCATATTTAAATTAGTCCTCTTAAGTTATTTAACAAACAGATGTTTTATTGCAATATGAGTTTATTTTGTGGTACTTAAATATACTTAAACACAAATAAAACCATTTTCATAAAACATTTTGTTCAATTTTTTAATAGTATTTCTGTAACATGTGTCATATCTCCGTCAATTCTGAGGAAGAAAAATCAAAATTTGGTATGGTATTTGAGTAGACATAATAACATATTCCAGTTGCCCCATATAATTTACAATACGAGTATATTGTGAAATAGGTACCCTTGTTCCACTCGCCCCAATAGTTGGGGTAACTGGAACAGCCGACTTCAAAAGAAGAAAAAAATTGAAACTGTGGACAAGGCATGTAATTATCAAATCTACTTTTACATAAAGTTAGCCGAAGGTATGTAGATCCATATTAATATTTTACAAATTTAAATCAACTAAAGTCTTGTATGTGCAAACAGTTTTCCTGAGAGTGTTGTAAAATTATGTCCCAGTCAACCAAGTTGACCTTATACTTCATACTTTAGTAAACTGTTAGTTCGTGACGTTCTTAGAAAGCTAGTTTGGGAATATTTAAAAAAAAATACATAGATATAACTTTATTAGTTAGCATTAAAATGAAGCGTTTAAAATTGCTGGAAAAAATAATTATAAATTAAAACAACTTTATGTATGTTACTATACTTAAGAAAATTTTGAAGAGCCGGCAACGCGATGCCAGCAACACCGATGCCGGTAACCAGCAAATGCCGACCAGTATACCATAGGATTGCTTTATATGTAATACATCCAAATACTCATTCGGTCCACTGTGCCATAAAATTTTTACGACGTCGTTAAAATGATTTACGACTTTAGAAATTCCACGTGTTTAAGGCGCCAGTGACGTGTATTTCAGCTAGGTTTATTAACACATACAATTTTTTGAGATTTTCTGGCTAAATGAGCATTATTTACAGCAAATTATATTACAAATATTAAGAGTTTTGTATGCAGGTTAATTTTAATCTCCTATATTGATTTGAATGAAAAAAATTATTTCACAATTTTTGAATTTATAAAAGATATATGCACGCCCATGGAATCATAAAGTTGCACCGCTTTTTTTGTTCCCCAGGCGTATTTATTATTTTCAATTAAAATTAGAAGGACTATACATGTTTTTGCATTTAAAGCGATATTTAACATAACATTCAAAATTGCACCCCCAGAATTTGTTTTCTATAGGGTATTGAATATATAAGGGCTGTATCAAATGGATGTGTCAAATATACTATCCTACTTACATAAGGAAATGAGTTTGAAAGAATTGTTTCTTAATATCGTCCATAAAATATATAGAATTGTAACGATTATTGAAAAAAATTGTACAGGAACAAAATCTAAGCCTAATACAAAACACCCACAATAACACACTAATTACTGGCTAAAGTAAGCATGTAAGCATTTTTCGCCACTTAATCTAAAATTATACTAAAACCTGAATAAATAACCCCTGCAGAACTTTGATATACTAAGTTAACTTTTCTTTCCTTCTACTTCTAAATTTCCAAACGCTTTTCACCTCTTTCTGCGACTTATATCGTGCACCATAAAAACAGGCCAATAATATGCCCAAAACAATGATTTTTTTGACACTTCACCTACATATACGCCAAACCTGACGACTGACTAGTGAATTTTCATAATCGCATTCGCTTTTGCGTAGAAGAATGTAAAGGATCTACCTCCTATAATTTTTATGCTAAACAAACCTCTTCAAGACGCTATGAGAAGTAAACTGTTCTTTCAGTGTAGATTCTCCTTTATCGAATCCTTTTCAAAACGCTTCGTATAAGCCGTTTGAATTCGCCGTTCATTCTCTCTCTATTCGACGACTTATCGTGTGTACCACAATAATAATGGGCAAACTCGCTTTTATGGTTTCAAATTACTGCGTTTGTAGATAATGTACCTACGAGTGCTTACTTGTCGGATACGCCAAAACCGTGTCAGGAAAGTGCCAGTTTAACGGATAAAATAGGCGTAATAGATTGCCTCGTGTGTGTTCCTCACGCCCCGACTCGTCGCCTCGAGTAGTATTATTAATTCGTAATATTTTATCGATATTTTATCGTAATTCGTAATATTTTATCGATAGGTATTTACCCGACGGAAGACGGGGTAATTCCAACGGGCGGAGGCGCCGGGTTACATTAGAGATCGCTCCGATTATTTATTTATCAAGTTGTGGCCTCGTAAATGTGCCTGAGAACAGTTTTATTGCTATTTCTCATTACACCTCGCTTAATGGAGTTTCAGAACTGTTACGGCATTTTCGTATTTATTTCTCTTGGGTCTCTGCAGTGCGTATGTATCTAAATGGCGGAAAAACGCATCGATTATCCTTAAAACGATAGTTATAAAGCAAAAATAGCGGTATAGAGACGTTGTCGTATTTTTTTGAGATTGTTAGTCTTATAAACAACTAGAACAAGTCGATTTTCTGCATGGATATAAAATACTGCCTTGTTCCTATAGTCCCCCATATTTTTTCCAGATTTTTCAATTCAGCAATTACAGAAAGGCTCATTATATGCCTCCTTTAATGAAATACGTGTATAGGCATTTCCTTTGTAATTGTTTTGTTTTTATTTGTTCAAACTACAGATACCAAAATTAATCACTAGGGTCTGAAAGTGTGCTACAACGCAGGGTCGCACTCGTAATCCGCCATTGTGTCATTCAGAAACACCGACTGTCCTATTGCTTAAGCGTACGTTGGCGTTGTCACAACCAGTAGTCTTTTCTTTCTGCATTTCTTGTCGTTAAACGTGAGCGATTTGGCCTATACATATAGTTGTAGAAGAAAAATGATCGTTCCACATCTACTGAAGTTAAACGTGCAAATTCAAAATAGTTCACATGGACAGAGGACGACACACCACGCACGTTATTTTCACGAATTTCGCACAATTTTGATTCGAGTTTCGCACAAAACAGTTTTGGATTTATTGTTTACAGCTACAATTTTACTATCTGCTAACGTATCCAATTTTGTTTGCAGATCAACTGTCACAGACAACGTGTCTGACACACACAAAATGATAGTCTCTAGTTTAGTAATTGCTGCTATCAATATTTCAAAATTCGCCGCTATGTCACACAAATTTTTGTAAATATTTGGTTGCTGAAATATCCACTAACTTCTTTGTGTGACGGGTGAATCGCTAACCTCTAATGGTAACACAAATGTTTTGACATTTTCAAAATATTTGGCAAAGTAAACAGCAGCGCAAATCAAATCAAAATTCCTCAGTTTTAACAGTACATATAATATGTAAATGCACCACACGAACTCTAAAAGAAATACGTACACGGTGCAAAATACGTATGTACACATGTTTATTAGTTAAACACTCACGACACATAAAATTATTTTAAACGGCGTTCTACTGTTCGTCCATCACGCGTCGAGTTACAACTAATTCGAACAACGGAACGTTGCTACGTATATATAATTATATAGGTATAGCTAAACTGCATACAGGCTTCCCGCAAGCCAGCACGGGAGAGTCCCGGTGCGCATTATTAGTAGGCACGATCAGTGGCGTATGTATGTACGGGCAAGAAATACACGCGTACATAATCTACAAGGCGCTTAAAAATACGTTGTAACACACTTTCCGGACCCTCTTATTCACATACACTGAAAAAAAATAATTGTTCCTGTTACATATTAATAAAAGCTGATCATTCTGTTGAAATTTATCGTTATAATGTATATTTCGTTATTGTAATTAAAAAACCGAATCGTGAATGAATCACACACATATACATATTACGGGGCGATAAGGCACTAAGCCGATACGCTCGGTAGGTATCTGATGGTGGGATCACATCGAGCGAAATTATTTTCGCTCAATGATTTTTAGCAGAAGATGAAATCTGGTGTGACCAAAATGCTTGAATTGATTTAAGTATTTAATTGAAGTATGTACTTTAGAATAATCTGTAAATATGAACAGTAACTGTCAATAGTGTCAATGCAATTGATCATTGCAAGGATAGATTTGTTCATAATTTGACGTAAGATAGTTTTCCAAATAATGATATAAATCTTTATATTCAAAAAATAATAATACATGAAATTAAATAATACACATATTCTGTATCTGTCAAAAACACTTGCGACCCACTCTTATCCGAGTATACAAAATGTCAGCACAGAAACTAAAAAAAAGTTGTTTAATTTTATCTATTTATTAATGTTGCATAACTAGCTATAAGGTAACTGTATAAAATACATATACCAAAAAACTTATACAGCTGTTTGGCGTTTACCTGCATTCAAGGTAAACAATTTTTTTAATATTAATTTTTATTGATACAGGTACCTAGTTAGTTATTGGCCAAAATTAATATTCAGTAAAAAGTACCGTAATTACGATCTATTATACCTTCTTCTGACGTAAAAACTAATGGGGTTTAATAAAAACGAAATCGGTCGCCTAGTCACGATTTTAAATTCATCTAATTAGTGGATTTGTTTACATTATCAATGGTCTTTGTTATTATTATTGGCTTCACAGTCATGCGTGACGACCGGCGTGCTTTTACTAGTGCACCCACTATACGGGGTGTGACAACTTTCGCATGTTCGCAAGTATTTTTTCATTAAGTATATTGTACATAATATATTTTTTGATAATATTGTAGTCGTAAAGTAATTCAGTTTATTAATTTGTACTTTCTAATGCCGATTTGTGATCTAACTTTAATGACACCAATAAAAAAGCATCATATCATTTGACTATGAATAATTATTTCATGGGTTATCCTTCAAAGAACGAATCAAAGAAAACGCTTTCAACGTCCTTTAGTTACCCCTGAACCTTTGAAATTTTGAATTCCTGAAAAGACACGCATAAAGAAAACATACATTAAATGGATAAATAACAACTCACTGGAATGATTTCACATGCTGGCCACATTTTCCAGGACAGAGACGGTACAGTGCGTAAAAAGAACAATAACCACATTATAACGGTTGAAAAATAATAAAAGACTAGTAACAGGACACTGCCTGCTAAAGAGACACATCAGTCTAATCACATGGCAGAGGAGACAACATGTAGATTCTGCTTGGGAGAAGCTGAAACCCCAGCTCTATGTGCTATGCTAAAGGGAATGCCTAACAAGACTGAGGTTTCGAATTCTGGGAAACTAGAAGACTAATTGTTATAAAAAAAGAGGCTGGGGATACTAATAAAATTGACCAAGGTAATTATACGATGTTCAGAAACAATGGGAATACTAACAGATCACTAATAGGTCGTGATGGCGTTTAGGACAATTGGCGAACTCCAGGTGGTTTAGTCTAATCCTAATCCAATCCAACGATTTCAGAAGCAAACGAAAAACATGCATTTAATGGACATTTAATTTAATGGTTCTCCTATGATACTGGTTTATAGTGCCAAAGAGAATGTTTATGGGAATTATTTAGATACCTATTCCTTACCTCATCTATAATTTTTCTCTTAAAAAATCTAATGTTTTTGGACTATTATCACCCTTTAATCCCTTGTAGTGTCTCAGAAGTTTCCTGTTTTCGATCAAGTGTCCATTTTAATTTTTGCTTAGGACGTTGCTATACATTGAATCCTAATTTCGACCAGCTCCGAGAAATTGGCCACACAAAGTTGATAGAAAATAATAAAAATAACTGCCCGTCGATTGACCATTATTACCCACCAATAATATTTAACTGCCCATTTTTATAAAAAAATTATATTTGATAAAATATTTTGCAGGGGCCAACTTCACATTTTTTTCACAGCTATTAATTTTGATTGCCCATTTGTGAAAAACTAATTATTAAAAAAAAACTGCTGGTCAACTTCATATTTCTTTGCAAACGCGTAATTTCCATAATAACATATGTTGGAAATAATTTTTCATGATTTGCCCACGATTACCCATCGAACGCAAAATCAATACAACAAGTATCAATACAAGAAGTAAGCTGAACTCCAAGAATTTCGCCTCACAAAAGCTTCATACAAAATTATGAAAATAACTGCCCATGACCATTGACCATTGTTGCCCAACAATTAAGTTTGATTGCCCATTTTGCTTCCACATCCACGTAGTGGAGTGGAAGTATAGTAATCATGAAACAATTTTTATTTGTGAAAAAGAAATATTTAACAAAACATATTGCGGAGGCGAATCTCACATTTTTCCACTAAAATGAAAATTCGGTACTTTCTTTCCGCCAACCATATCCCGTTGATAGCCCGTCAATGCCCACCAGTTAAATTTGGTTGACCATGTTTGTGAAAAAAAATTATAAAACATCGTTTTAATTATAAACTATTTTAATTTATTTGTAAACGCGAAATTTCGATAATTACATGCTGAAAATATTTTTTCATCATTTGCCCAGGACTGCCCAATGTGAATGTAAAGCTGGCCCCCGCAGTTTTTTTTAAATAACTAATAACCAGTGGGTTATGGTTGGTGCAGTGCTAAACCCCCCCCCCCCCCCCAATATTTTTTTAATTATATTTTTTCATGAAAGAAAATGGGTAATCAAATTTAATTAGTGGGCAACAACGCTCAATCTATGGGCAATCATGAGCAAGGCCAATCGATAGCTTGAAAAATTGCCAGATTTGTTACATTCAGTGTTCGATTTTTCAAAGGTTAGGTTTTTCAATAAATCAGAATGTATTTTGATCGAGAAGAAGATCGTACTTTTAAATTCCATTTGCAAAAAAAAAAAATCTCACGTAGTTACATAACCTGAAAAATAGCGAACAACAGTGTTTTCAGCACTTTTAAGTTAGGGTACACGAAAATCTGACATGAGAGCGAAATAATTCTGAGTAGAGTTCATACCGATATATGTATATCGGTCTATCGGCCCATATAATGAAATTATGCGGACTATTTAATTATGACAACATTGCACAACTGCAAACTCAGCAAAGAGGAATAGACTGAAGTCAGATACAGCTGAATCTTTTATATTTTTGTCCTTTTTTTCTATATTAGTTGAAGAATTTATTCCACTTTGTGTTCGTATTCGTATTAAAAAATGTTTTGTAATCAAATTAAAATTATAATAAATAAATAATTTATTTATTTATATATGTGATGCAACCTGTGAAAAGGTACCAGATGTCGGAAAAAATGTTTTCGGGTGGGGGTCAGATTTCGATAAAGCATAAACTTTAAATAAACATAAATAAAAAGCACATTAATTATCATACCGATCCCATTCAAATCGGATCGTGTGCTAGATATTACGTGAAGAATGACCTCGTAATATCTCTGTTACTCTCGAAATCCCATACTCTGTAACTCTGTGCAATCAACTATTATAGGCACTGTACGTTATAATTGAACCTTTCTCTGAGTGTAACAAGCCACACTTCCCGATCCAATGAGGCTCGGGGCTATCGGTCGTGACGGATCCGAAGACGAGTCGGTCGCGTGTCCTCTCGAGGATTCTCACTTAGTTTTCTGGTCGTTTAATTTTCAATTAGGGCCGACCCGATCCGAGACGGCGAGAGGCAGAGCCCCGGGTCAATTAGCGTCGGCGATTACGTCCAGGTAATCGGCCCGCTAATGGGCTATCAACGTTAATATTGGCGTTAATCGTCCACGCTAGAGGACGTCCTAGGCAATTTCCATCGGCGGAAAAATTGCATTGCGACGTGCATCTCTGTGCGGATGGACCGTAATTTCGCAAATGGTTCGTCAGGTAATGAATGGAGAGATGTGCCACAGTGACCTGCATTCAGGTATGTGCAGTTGGCACCACCATATTCGCCTTTTTCTATTTTACTTATGGCGTTGAATCCCAGGGAAGACCTACATATGTATGTTTACTTAACGAGTAAATTGTTTAAAACATGCCTTATGCTTGTTCATATTGCAAACTAATTAGTTTAAAAGTTGGTTTGGTTTATTGTTTCTATTTTTGAGACGAAATAATGTTTTATGCACGGTGGAGACTTTAACTGGAATATATAGCGGGGTGGTGAATGATTTTTCAAAAAAATTCCCGAGACATGTCAGCTTTTAAATATATTTACCTACATTTTGCAAGTAATATGAAAAATGTAGACCTTCAGGGGTGACTGAAACTACCCTCGACATGATTTTTTTCAAATGCAACCCCATGGCTTGTGACCCCTCATTGTAAAGCTGGTGGAAAGAGGAATCCAACGCACTGATCAAATTTTAATTTTTAGTATGTTTGTAGGGTTGCATACAATTAAAACAATTTAAAAATTAAATTTATTTTCAACGTAACAATTGTTCAAAATGTGCACCATTCACTTGTTGGCAGCATCCCAGTCTGTGGTAGGTTTCGTCCCTTACATTATGCAACATTTGTGGTGTTATTTTTCCGATTTCCTCTCTTATCCTTTCCTGCAGATCTGCTATATTGTTGGGTTTCTGAATGTAAACCCTACTTTTAAGATGTCCCCACAAAAAGAAATCCAGTGGTGTAAGATCTGGAGATCTTGCTGGCCACTTAATATTACCTCGCCTCCCAATCCACCTACCGGGAAAAATTCTGTCCAGATACTGACGGAACAATGGCAGCATAGTGTGGTGGGGCCCCATCTTGCTGAAACCATAACCTCTCGTCGGTCAAGTTAGGGTTTAAGGGGTTTGGAAATAAATGATATAGCACTGACATTAGTTCGTGCTGGAGTAAACGCAAGTATCTTGCTCCATTAAGAGTGTCATCAAAGAAGAATGGTCCTACAATTCTATCTTGTATTATTCCGGCCCACACATTAGTTTTCTGTGGGCGCTGAGTATGAAGTTCCCTCATCCACTGGGGGTTCTCTTCAGCCCAGTAACGACAATTTTGGCGATTTACGTGCCCATTTAATGTAAAAGTAGCCTCGTCAGAGAAAACTATCCACTCTAAAGATAACTGGTTTTGATCAATACAAGTCATCAATAAATCGCAAAATTCCAACCGTCGATCTGGATCATCTTCAAGTAGCTCTTGAACAGCTTGCATTTTATATGGGCGTTTTTTCTCATATTTAAGTATTTTTAAAACTGTTTTGTGATTAAGATTACTATCACGGGCCAGTTGACGGGCTGGAGTGATTGGATTTTCTTCTAGAGCAAGCAACAAATTCAACTTCGTGTCGTCATCAACAACAGCCTGCCTCTTACTCGGTACTTACTTGGTACCTTGATTTAGTGGTGGCAAGTCAGGATGCGTTTCTCGAAACAAGCGAACAACTTCGCATTGAGTTCGCGCCCTATCACCATATCCAATCATCATCAAAATTTCGATTTTTAGTGATTCAGTTAAATAAGACATTTTCACCAATTTGAAATAACACTTCGTTTCAAACTCTGAATACAGCATACAAACTAAATTACTCTTTGCGGCCGTGTAAAAACACTAGCAAAAAATAACAAATATCAGTTGTGGCAAAAAATTGCTTGGAATTGTTTGTGGGGACATATGAAAAGTAAGGTTTACATTCCAAAACTAAACAACACACATTTTGAGTACGAAATTGTTGCGTTAAAAATAAATTAAACTATAAAATTACGTTTTAATTGTATGCAACCCTACAAACATACTAAAAATTAAAATTTGATCAGTGCGTTGGATTCCTCGTTCCACCAGCTTTACAATGAGGGGTCACAAGCCATAGGGTTGCATTTGAAAAAAATCATGTCGAGGGTGGTTTCAGCCACCCCTGAAGGGCTATATTTTTCACATTACTTGCAAAATGTAGGTAAATACATTTAAAAGTTGACGTGTCTCGGGAATGTTTTGAAAAATCATTCACCACCCCGCTAGCGAATATATTCCAGTTAAAGTCTCCACCGTGTATATACATGATGTAGTCCAGGCCTCTCCAACTCCGGTGTTATTGCCGCTCCGGCCGAGCGCCGGCCAAGCACTGGGAATTAAATGCAAGAATATGATGCTGTCTGTCTCTGTCGTGCAAACGTCGTCACGGCTGTGCTGGGGACGAGTGAGGAAAGCAGTGGACAGGCACCGGTGCTGCGCCGGCACCGAGTGCTCGTGTTGGAGAGGTCTGGTGTAGTCCATGCCAACTGGACATGGCCAAAAAAAATCGCTCAAACTTCGGGAATATATTCGTCTATGTGTGTCCGAATCTCAAAAAAAAATTTTAGTCCATTTGGGCACTCCGTTCCCGAGTTATGATTTTTTTAATATTGGAGCAAACGCGAATTTTTAAAATTCTTGATAATTTGGATAATTCATAACTCTGGTCAAGTACAACGAATCGAGATTTCCATATAGGTTCTTTGCGAAAATGTCCCGTTGTTTCCAATGAAAATATCTAAAAAAAGAATTGGTCCATTTTAGACCATATTTTAGACTTTTAATTTTTAAATTGGCCAAAAATGACCTTAGCCCCAAACGGATCGTCTTCTAACATGGCGCAATCGATTCCCCGTCCAAAAACTACGAGCAACCAAGTTTTTAGGATGGACGGTCTCAAAGTGCCCAAATACCGTCATTTAATCATTTTTGAACGAATAATCGATTTTTACAAAATGGGTATTTCTGTTAGGTTGTTTTGAAAATGTTAGGATTGATCGTATATTAAATATTTGCAATAAATTTCGAATTATGCATGGGAACAAAAGCAGGAAAATGTATGAAAAAAATTTGAAAAACAATTTTGAAGGAGAAATGGATTTATTGAACCAGGATTTTTTCTTCATTATTTTCATCATTAAAGAAAACATCCTGGTCAATAAATCCATTTCTCCTTCAAAATCGGTTTTTTCAAATTTTTTTCATACATATACCTTCAAAAAGTGTATGAATACTTTTGCTGCTGACTATACGTTTATTATCATATTTGTTTAAAAAATGTATTCTAAATACTATTTGTTTTATTGACTTATTTATTTATTTTTAGCAAAAACAATAGTTCACTTATCACCCAATCTACATTTTGAATTTATTGTTTAAAATATTTATATTTGTACGTACTGTACAGAGTTTACAAACTCAAAGGGGACAAACATAACAAATAAATCACATACGTGTATAATAACCCTGCATAGAGCCCCGTTGCAATAGCAATTTACATTCGATATTAAACTAATTAATCAATACATTGCATTTATCTTCGATATGTTGATTCCATTGCAGTGACAATTTCGCCACTGCAATGCTGTACACAGTACGATGTTCTTTAGAGTGAGTAACATTTGCGAGTAAATAAACAAAAGTCGTTTCCGTATCTTGTTACGTTACAATGTGACAATATAATGCGCATTTTATCTGCTCCCGCATTTTATCTGCTTTATATGCATAATAATACAAAATAACAACATAACAAAAAAATCGGATATGTAGGCATATCAATTTTGTGTAAAAAATATATACACTCAGAGAAGAATTTACTTTAGTATAGTATTCATTTTTAATGTAATAGTAGGAGTTAGGTATAGAATTAACTAATAGATATATAGTTTAAACTTATATAAATTATTAGGTATACAGGGTGTTCCATCTAAGGCGGATTCATCCATAACTCTGTTATTAGAAATTTAACAAAAAAGTGATTTGGGTTGTAGTTGTCTGGAATAATTGTGCATATGAGGAAAATATTTTCAATTATATAGGGTGCTCCGTTTATTCTGCACGCCACCCAACTTTGTTATTTTAAATGGAACGCCCTGTATATTTTTACATGTTTTGATTCCCCGTTTAATTCTAGGTCGACTTTGTTAAGGGTTCGCTATACATATCTCTTATAGTTTTTGAGATATTCAACTGTCTTTGAAAAAAATTGCGATTTCAGCTCTTTGAATGAGGCCCAATAGCATTTAAACCATAAAAGATAGAAACCTGCGGTTTGGAGGATTAGATTTAGCACAAATTACCCTATCTTTATCACTATGGGCAAAATGGATACGTTATTCAGAGCCGGAAATATCGGACTCTACATTTGACAATTTTAAAACGTGAATACTTTTTTTTCAAATGGCATGACCCATATTAAATAGTGCCGTTGGATGCGAAATTAAATGCCCTTTCTACTGATATCGGGTTTTCAATACTTATCTCCAACAGTTTTCCAAGAATATTCGATTCTTTCTAAAGTTTGCAAAAATCGGATGTCTACAGTGTCACGTAGGCGTTGCAAAATCACTTTTCCCTTACATTTTGTCAGGCTTGGGACTGGCAGTAATAATAGTTACTGGCATGTTTAAAAAGTGGTTTAGCAAACAAAAATAAACCACTAACAACAATTAATAGAAAGCAAATGGAACGAAACTCCACAATCAAGAAAAAAACTACATAAACTTAGCCTACTGAATGACAACTGCTCAAAATGATGTTTAAAAAGTGGTTTATCAAACAAAACTAAACCACTAACAACAACTAAAATAGAACACAAGTAAAACGAAATTCAAACAAAGACAGGGAACACAATCAAGAAAAGGCTACATAAACTTAGCCTGTTGATTTACAACGACTGCTCAAAATATTCTCCGTTTTGGTTAATACACATCTGGATTAATTTTTGAAAAGAATGTCCGGATATCGTATCATAAACCTTTGATGCCAATAACGGATTTCGGTGGCAAGCACCAAGAACAAAAACCATATCAACCATTTCTTCCTGCGTCAGCGACATTGATACACAATATGATACACTTTAATACGTTTTCACAGTAAAATAACAAGTCAAAGCTAGTCAACTCTAAAGTGACGTTTAGTTTGGCTTATACGTCAAATAGTGCAATAAACAATGCAATTGCAACGCCTACGTGACGCTGTAGACATCTGATTTTTACAAACTTTAGAAAGAATCGAATATTCTTGGAAAACTGTTGGAGATAAGTATTGATAACCCGATATCAGTAGAAAGTAGAAAGGGCATCCAACGGCGCTATTTAATATGGGTCATGCCATTTGAAAAAAAAAAAGTATTCACGTTTTAAAATTGTCAAATGTAGGGTCCGATATTTCCGGCTCTGAATAACGTATCCATTTTGCCCATAGTGAAAAAGATAGGGTAATTTGTGTTAAATATAATCCTCCAAACCGCAGGTTTCTATCTTTTATGGTTTAAATGCTATTGGGCCTCATTCAAAGAGCTGAAATCGTCATTTTTTTTCAAAGACAGTTGAATATCTCAAAAACCATAAGAGATAGGTATAGCGAACCCTTAACAAAGTCGACCTAGAATTAAACGGGGAATCAAAAAATGTAAAAATATACAGGGTATTCAATTTAAAATAACAAGGTTAGGTGGCGTGCAGAATAAACGGAGCACCCTATATAATTGAAAATATTTTCCTCATATTCACAATTATTCCAGACAACTACCACCCAAAGCACTTTTTTTGTTAAATTTCTAATAACAGAGTTATGTATGAATCCGCCTTAGGTGGAACACCCTGTATATTGATTACTTATTATTACTTTCAATACTTATAATTATAACTATAGTTAATTAGTGGGATGTCATGAATAGTTCCAAAAAAAAATTTCATTTAGTCGACGTTTCGCAAACATTTCTTTCAAAATATAATTTTTCATAGAAGCCATTGAAAATAATAACTAACTACTGAACAGTGGCGTAAGTAGAAGGCTATAATAGCAAAAAATCTTCAGGGAAAACTTGCAAATTTTTTTTTTCAAAAATGGCTGCCGGGCAGATCTTGGAAACGGCTTGCAAAATATTTGCGAAATATTTTATTTCATAATGACCGAGTAAATACAATTTTTTTTATACTTGTGATTTTCTTGACATTTTGAGATCTATAAAAGTTATGGTAATTTGAATTTTTATTTCATCCTAACATTTCGTCTGTGAGATTTTACAATAGTTGTATCTTTAAGCAAAATAAGATTTTTGCAAAAATCACAAATATAAAAAAAATTGTATTTACTCGGTGATTATGAAAAAAAAAATATTTTGGAAATATTTTGCAAGCCGTTTCCAAGATCTACCCGGAGGCAGCCATTTTTGGAATAAAAATTTCTCAAGTTTTCCCTGAAGATTTTTTGCCATTCTACTTAGGTCTAGTAACCACCCCCTAAAATATGGTGTGGGTTCCATGCCTCCTTACGGAAATACGAGCATGTCAAGTTCCACCGGCCGTCACTGCTACTGAATCGCATGTTTTTTTTTTGTATACGAGTATATATAGGTATACGTAACGACAACATTTAGTTCTTTGTGAACAGTTATATATTATGCGGCAAATTAACACGTATCCGGAAAAAATACCTAACAAAACGGAAAATACACTTTTCATCGCATTATAGCCCTTTTAATGTAACCTGAAAACGGTAAAAGGATTTGTTGGCCTAATGGCCCTAACGTTATCGACTTCATTAATCATCTTGCAAGCCAGCCATTTTAGGTGCCCATCTGTAATGCATCAAAAAGGAAATTAGGCTCTAACGTAACACACCCCCCACCTAATTGGATTTTACCGGTTGGGGTTTACACACAATTTATTAAATGGCGCGTATGCAAGATGCCGGAAAAAGATTATTATTTAACATACCGCACATTTTCTGATTAATCTCATGGAAAAAAAAACTGATTAATATAACCTATATATACATGCTTTCAGAGTACTTGCTGTTCATAAAAACCCGAAAAAACGTGTTTCTTCAAATATAAAGGGCGTCCCAAAATTACGCAAGATTTAAATTAAATATAAAACTGTTTTTTTTTCAATTGTATTTTTTTTTTATTGAAACAAAGTACATAGGATAGGGTTATATATGGCGTACGACATCGGACAAATGACCTCCACGGCTTTGCTGACATATACGCACTCTTTTGTCGAAATTTTCCATGACCATTTTGCAGAAATGTAGCAAACTGAAATACAGTTCTATAAAGAACTACGATTCTGTCGTTATTCAACCACTAACCTGTTTTTTCTTTATTATGTTTAACATTATGAAGTTGAATAAACGCAGATACCAGCTAATTGGTGATTATGTAACTTGAAAAAAATATCCGTTTGTACGTTGACATTAAGCATCTTTCATGTAATAAATCACAATTTACTTCGTTTGTCATAAAGCACTTTTTCGTACGTTTCGTACAGTATTTAAATTTAGTCCGGCCCTGGCATGTGGCCCGGAATTCCTATGTCCACTTGCACCTCTGCATCAATTGCATCCGTCTAAGATAATGTGCCACGTGTAAGATAATTTTTTTATGGGCTTTATATTACGCGACCTCAGTTTATTACACGAGTATTCACTCGTGTTAATTGAGTTTGTTTATTTACTTTTTTTATCGTAATCGCTGTATAACGACGCAGCGTTATGTAAACGTCGCCCCTGGAAATTTGCATCCGTTTAGAAACCATCTGTCTCATTTGCAAATATTTACATAAACAATTATGGCGCACTTGAGGGCATCAGAGATAAATGCAGGTGACGGTGCTTAAAATTATATTATCTGGCTTGACGTGCGCGAATGTATTTATTTGAAGAAAGCCCAGAGCCCAGGTGTTTGATTAATGATCGTTTCATTCCTCCGCCTACCGGTACAGTAATGCCACAATTCAATGTCGCGGTAGAAGTAGGACTGTAGTCTTACGAAGAAAAAAAAAACAAATGAACTTTGCGGTATTTGAACAATAATTATGATAATTGTAATATGTATAAATTGACTCCTGAATATGTTTGAATATACAGGGTGCTTCACGATAAGTGGCCTAATAAACGATTTAGGATACTTACAAATACTTAATATGGAGTTAAAAATTTTGATGCGGGGATTTTCGGCGATGCTCTACACATCTAGAATCTAAATTAGCGACTTTCTGGCACTTCCGGATATACTCAGTAAAAACAGTATCCATAAAATTTTACTGCAGTGAAATTATTTTTTTTTCAAGGGGTTTACAATCCCAATTGTTTTCGTTGAAAACGAAATATCTCGAAAACAGTTCATTTCAGATATAGACAATGTTTTTTATGTGTATTTTAATTAATGCGTATAAACCAAATATGGCATAAAAAGCATGCAAATTAAAATTCCGATTTGGTAATGCCTATCAAGTGAATACTAACTTCGTTATTTTAAATTGCATGCTATTTTTTATGCCATATTTGGTTTATATGCATTAATTAAAATACACTTAAATAACTATTGTCCATATCTAGAATGAACTGCTTTCGAGATTCATTTTATTTCATTTTTAACGAAAAAAATTGTAAACCCCTTGAAAAAAAAATTATTTTCGTTGTAGTAAAATGGTATAGATATTTTGTTTACCATGTGAGCGGCATTTTTTTACCATATATTCTGCACGGCAAAATGTACAAGGTGCTCAAAATAGACGGTCAAACTTGAACAACTTTGTCCTTTATTAGGTCACTTATATTGCAAATTGAACGTAAGTAAGTGAACCGTATATTTTAGGTGTAGGGAATGGCTAGTGTGTTTTGAAAGAAGATGAAAAGAAGAAGCGCAAGCATTCATAAAATATAGTACGTTCTATTAAAAATATACCGACTTAATAAAGTATAAATTTGAATAAACAAATTACCCTCTATTTTGACCCCCCTGTAGATTTTGCCGTATATCTATAATTCTTGACAGTAAGCTCAACCTTCTATAATCTCATACTAAAAAAGATAACCATAGAGTTTTACCACAGCAAAAATTTTCATTTTTTGAGTTTTTTTTTCTTGTAATTGAAATATCTCGAAAACCGTCAATTTGATAAATAGACAATGACTTAAATTAATGAGTAAAAACCAAACGTGACATATAAAGACAGCGTGCCATTTAAAAGAACGAGGTTAGTATTTACTTCCGGTATATCCCTAAGTGCCAGAAAGTCGACATTGGTCTAGATGTGGAGCCTCCCTGTAAGCTCCCTAATACACATTTTGAGCTCCATGCTATTTGTAGCTCTCCCAAAACGCTTAATAGACTTGATCGTGAAGTACCCTGTATATAAAGGACACGCCGCGTATATAACGACAAAAATTCTGTCATTAATTAATAATACATATATTTATTGTCCAAAAATCCACACATTTCTATTACGCACAAAGTAGGTATTACGCTCAAAAAAAATTCTGTAAAAGAGAAATAATATAAACATCTTAAAAACCCTTCAGGAATGCCGGTTTTTCAATCGCGTTAGTTGCAATTTTTATAGTTCATGACCTAATCGCATTTAGACTCAATAAAAAGCATTTTACGTCCACATTTTTGTGCTTTTCATTAACATGTTAAATTATTCGTACCACTAGCGAATAAACGAAGTCGTCTCATGTTCATATGTATGTATGTATGTGTAAATGCATCGCAATATGCATTTGGTGATATTTGCAACATAAAAACTCATTAGGTCTTGGTTTTGAATGTAAAAAACTATATAAAATTCAGAGGCGTTTCACCGTTTTTAACACAAACGTTGCGTGTCATCTACATACATACGTATACATACGTACATACATACATACATACAAGTATATAGTTTTTTTTTCTAATTTGTGTAACGCCAAACCCACAGTATTTAATTGTAAAATACAAATATAAATGTATTTCATTTTTAATACAGCTGGTAGAATATGTAAAAAACCACTGAAATTAAATTAAAACCACCTTAAAATATATCTCCTCATAATACAGGTATATACTAAATAAAACACATACATAATTCGATTTTAGGGTATCGTTTGCTACATAACCTAAAAAAAATGAAAAGATAAAAAAGGAAAAGCGTTCGAAAAAACCTTATATAAAAATATCGTATTGGCCACGACTTCTAAAATGGTTTCAACCCGTCTAACAACAATGGGTAAAAATTTACTTGATAGAACATATAGAAACCGATTATATTAGATATGATTAATTAACTCCACTAGAGCCTATTTGCATGTGATAAATTTATTAGTAGCTTACCTGCGAGATATTTGCAGAATTTTCACTTTTCCACACACAACGGCACGAGATTTTCTAACGTTCACGCACCCGCCATGACTATTCTCACGCTTAAAATTAACAAGGAAAAAAGTGCCTACTTGATCGCACAACTATTGTCAGTAGAATCGAGAAGTACCGATCTAATACCACGCTAGCGTGGATAAAATTATTCCCATTTACATAATTTCGAAAACTAAATTTATCGATAAAAAATACATCAGCAAGGGCTGATAATCATCTACCCAGTAATTTATTATCCATTATGGATGATCGTATTAGATAGTATTCAAAAATAATATATATGGAAGTTATGGTCAACGCAAAAAGTAAATCTTTTAATATCAGCTTTTGATATTAAACGAAAGCAGTATACCTAGTTCTAACTAATAAGACATAATGTTGTTTTAAAAACAATGGTGTGATACATAATTATTATCAATAATATTCAAAAATCCACACGAAACGAAAAATGTAAATTTATTTTTTGCGGTGAAATTGTATGGTCCGAGTGCAAAAAAAATTGTTCCAAGTACAAGTTCATTAACAATAACGTGGGAAGGAGATTTAAGTTAATAAAGGAATTATGTATAGACATTATTGTATTTTTTTATGAAAACTTCATATCTCCTTTTGTTACAGGTGTACCGTAGTTCTTTTCAACACAAGAACTGAACAACAAAGTCATATAATTAATACATGCAGAAAAACCATCACATCACTAGCCTTTTCATCATGCGGCCGCTACATCGTAACAGGTAAAGCGTAATGAAATTCATAGCCCAACGAAAGCGTACAGATGTTATTATTGCATTTTTTTCAACATCGGTTTCAAAAAGGATAACTATAATTTATTAGCTAATCATAAGCTTTTTTTTATATAACATATTTGATCTACACATTCTTAAAAAAAAATTCCTAAAAAAGAAAGAGAAAGTGTTACGCTTGACTGAATAAAATTAATTTAATATTAACATTCAGTGGTAACTAAATATTTATGTTTTTTTTTTTTTTAGGGGAGTGTGGTCATCAACCTGCCGTAAGAGTATGGGACCTGCAGTCGGATCCGCAGTCTGGGCATCCTGGTTTGGCTCCCCAACCACAACAGGTTGCAGAATTTTTGGGTCACAAGTTCGGGGTCAATTGTGTAGTAAGTAAAATAACAATTAACAAATAACAATTAAAAATAACAAACTACTAAGAAAATATAAGATTTTATCCAAAAAGGCAGGTTAGACCTTATTCAACCACAATTAGAAAAAAAGATATTCATATTTTTATTCATTTACTTTAGATACCTCCCTACTTCAAAATTATTTTTGGAGTGAAAAACCAATTGATTTTTACAATACAATATTTACAATCAAAGAAAAAATATTATTTTAGGCCTTTTCCCCTACGAGTAAATATGTGGTCAGCGTGGGTACCCAGCACGACATGATAGTCAACGTATGGGATTGGAAAAATAACATCAAAATAGCCAGCAACAAAGTCAGCACTAAAGTCAAGTCGATAGCGTTCGCAGAAAACGGCAGTTACTTCGTTACCGTGGGCAATAGACACGTTAAATTTTGGTATTTGGAACACGGAAAGGCAAAAGTAAGCAAGGATTTTGATAACCGTCAGTTAATTTACAATAATTAGACCAAAATGTAATTATTAATCTGAAGTGTTTTCGAACATTTATAAAAATTATTTTTTGTCAACGTCTAAGTTTCCGTATGTAAAAAAGAACGATACCAATAAAAAGCTTTATTTGGCGTACAATGTTTTGATTGGATTTTTTCAGTACAAGGAGGCTGTGCCACTAATGGGCAGATCCGCCATATTAGGTGAACAAAGGAATAACTACTTTTGTGACGTAGCATGTGGCAAAGCACACTGTGGGGATAGCACTTATGCTATCACAAGATCAGGGCTTCTGTGCGAGTTCAATAATAGGAGACTTTTAGACAAATGGGTAGAATTAAGGGTAAGTATACAAGCACACAAAAATTGTGTGCTCGACGACACCCACCTATTTCCTATTTAAGGGCAAAAAAATCTGTCTTTACCACAACAAATCAATTTTTTTATTAGCAAAATACCTGATTGGCATATTCTTTTTTAGACAACAAGTGCCAACTGTATAACCGTAGGAGAAAAGTATATATTCAGTGGGCTGTGCTGAGGGTATAATCAGGTGTTTCGACCCAACCACTCTCAGGTTTATCACGACGCTTCCTAGAAATCATTATTTAGGCGTGGACGTCAGCCTAGGAACCAGCATACAGTACGTTTTCCACATAAAAAAAATACCCACCTCTTTTAGAATATTGTTCACAGGCACATGGCTTCACCACCATCAGACGCGAAATACCCCGACACCGTAGCCATAACCTTCGACGAGACAAACAACAAATTAACGTCGGTGTACAACGATCACTCGATATATGTTTGGGACATTTTTAATATACAAAGGGTATGTTTGATCTTGTTGATATTATCCAGTTTTATGAACTTTACAATTTTATACATTGCTTAGGTTGGTAAGTCATTTTCCTTCCTTTATCACTCTGCTTGTATATGGGGAGTAGAAATGGCACCCGCAAACAGCCCTCTACCGCCTGGCAGCTTTCTCACGTGTAGCTCCGATGACACAATTAGGGTATGGACCTTGGATAAGATGAACGAGAGTAACGCTAGGGGCATTTATCAACAGAATATTTATAGTAATGTAAGTATAATAACAAAAAAAGAACATGACACATCGTGACAATGATTATTTTTTTCTAGGAGTTATTAAAGGTTGTGTATGTGGATAAAGAATTGTCTTACATTAAAGACTTGGACATATCCGGAACAAATGAGAAACAGGATGCAACATCCTACGACGGCAGAAATGGAGTGAGATGTATTAGAATAAGTCCTGACGGCAAAAATTTGGCATCTGGAGATCGGTCTGGTAAGTATATAAAGTAATAATGCAGAAACAACAACATTAAAATATGAACATTAGAAAGATGTGAAGTTTCATTTCGGATGATTTCAATGTCTGGAATGAAATAACCTCATTGAGATTAGAGACAGTTTGACCTTAGGTTACACATTGAGGTTAGAGTGTACACTTTAAGATTAAATTCTAACCTCAGAGAATTTGTAATATGCTAACACTTTCATAATTTGCAGGCAATATACGAATCCATGACACAGCGACTATGAGAGAACTCTGCAAAATCGAGGCTCACGACGCCGAAGTGCTATGCCTGGAATATTCCGATAGCAACCTGGGCCTCATGTCTTCCGCCAGTCGTGACCGCCTGATACACGTATTCGACGTGAAAGACGGTTACGATTTCGTGCAGACGTTAGACGATCACTCATCCTCCATTACAGCCGTGCGGTTCCTGAATCATGGCGGTAATACTCAGATGGTATCTTGCGGAGCCGATAAGAGCCTGATATTCAGATCGTTGGGAGAACTCAATGGAAAACCGCAGTTTATTAGAGCGCACAACGCGACGGGTAAAACGACTCTGTACGATATGGAAGTGGATACAGGTCAGAAACACGTCCTGACCGCCTGTCAAGACAGAAACGTCAGAATATACAGTGTCAACAACGCGAAACATACCAAGAGTTTTAAAGGTAGTACAGGCGACGATGGGACGTTAATTAAGGTACTACAGTCTAACCCCAAAAGAAGTTGGTTATGTTTATTGCTCGTTACTCAATTGCAGGTTGTGCTAGACAGGTCTGGGATATACTTGGCAACGTCGTGCACGGACAAATCGCTCTCTGTGTACGACTACTACTCGGGAGAGTGCATGGCCACGATGTGCGGCCATTCTGAACTGGCCACGGGCCTCAGGTTCACAAACGATTGTAGAAGACTGATTTCGGCCAGCGGGGACGGCTGTATTTTCGTTTGGCGGGTGCCCCACGACATGGTGGTCACGATGCATGCGAGGCTCAGCCAGCAGGCCATGAGGCAGGGCAAGCAGCTGGAGAGCGAGGTGTTCAGCGACGGCAGCACTTTCGACTTTTACGATGGGTCCAGTGCAGTCGACGCCAACTATAGGTAAGTTTTTAAAGAATTTTTCGTTGTAAGACATCGTTGTCTTAACTTGCCTTACCCAGTTAACCGAGTACCTATTGATTCTTAAGAACTAAAAACAAGTGAATGTCAATTTTAGTACCTAAATCACTATTTTTGTATTTAAACGCTGCAGATGTCTAGATTTTATTTTTGAGCTCTGAGAATGTTTTATATTTGTTAATTTGTCCACAATTAAAATAAATATTGACCATTAGAGTTTACATAATATAACCTCACATTTTGAAAACTTCTCTTTTCAATACTCGGTAGTATGCAACAAAAAATCCAAACTAGAATGGTTTTGTCTCACATTTTCATAGGTTTAGCATTGGTCAACTACCGCAGTGGGCAAAAAAACAGTTTACCGAGGATACTAGTCAGCCTCCTAGCCTCACGAAGGGCGTGGCAGCTCCTAAGGGCAGGTGGGCACAAAGAGCAGAAAATGCAATGGGAGTGAAGTCGTTCTACTCTAGGGATCCCTTTCCATTTCCGACGCTTGGTAAGAAATATACTTATTGTCTCTTAGTTTACTAAAATTAATGTATCATGATTTACGTAAAATTCACCTGAAGTTAGAATAGTTAAATTTTGTATTAAACCCTATTAATAAATTTGCATTATGCTATAACTGAACCGACGAACAGATAGAACAGTAGAACCGAAGAACAGTCATTAGCATATTGTATAAAATTATCAGTTAAACTTCATTTGCTTTTGTAGAGCGGAGGGCAGATTCGGACGGTGGGTCGAAGGACAGTTCCCTGGACAGCGGGACGGAGGTGAAGCAATACACCGAGACTCGTAGAGAGACCATGACAGTATCTAAAGTCACGACAAGAGTAGAGAGTAGGAGAGGAATAATGACTGACGACAGCGCCATCGGCGATGCCGAATCCACGGCACACGACGGCGATATCGACTCCGATAACGAGTACAGGCATCGACCTATATATTACCCATCCCAGGGCACAGTAAGGTAATAAGAATGAAAGTATAAGCAAAAAAGCATTGTGAATTTTTTATTTCATAAAATTTTAGCGGTAGTGAATTTACTGTGACAAACATTGATGCCGACGAATTAAGAAAATCACAGAGGAAGAAGAAGGCTCCGCAGATATTGATACAGCAACCGTCAAATTATGGAAGTAATGATTCTGACGATGATGAAGATGACGTAATAAAACATAGTAATTTTTAATATACTGTTGTTATTCCTTTCTTTTATTTTTAGGCTTCTACTCCTAGTGGAGAAAACACCGATAGAAACCCCATGTCTCTGTTCTCTTTAAGTTCAGAATCCCTAGACCAACTCGTAAGTAGAGAGAGTATTTACAATCCACATTTGAAAGCATGTCTGGTATAGACAACGACATACACACGCCTTGTAAGTATCTATACCTTGTATGAAATGAGAAACACGTTAATTGTTTAACGTTCTCTTCTTCTAGCAAATAAGACGTCGATATCCGCCAAATTCCTGACGAGGAGCGGGGAGAGGAACTTAGAAGCCATAAATGCTGTAAAACAGACCAAAAGCGACCCGGATGCGATAAAGAAAAGGCAGGAATTGAATAAGAGGATAGCAGAGACTAAGAAAAAGTTGGAAAGTGTAAGTAAAACATGGGTAAGACATAACCTGAAAATAAATTCATGATGCCAACCATATCTCAAGAAAAACATTTTGTTTTAATAGTATCACTGTAATAATTTCTTTGTTCAAATAGAGATGCGTTCGACATGCATTGTATAGTTGAACTGAATACAGCTGTTAAATGGAAAAACAAATAAAACAATTAAGTTTTTCATAAGTACATTTAAATAAGCTGCTCAAATAATAACTGAACTTTTTTAATCCAAGGAATATGGTATAATAATTAGGGTTCGGAAAGTTTGCTCTCACGCATGGTACATACACTACATTTAACTATCCAGCGCTTCCGCACGAGACAGGCATACTACCGCGCATACGCGAGTCCCGGCGCCTTGACAGGATCGGTCAGTGGCGTACGTATGCTGGGGCAAGAAATACACGCGTAAATAATTTACAAGTCGTTTGAAAAATACGGTTTATACTTTAATAATTATCATAGAGTTTTTATAATGCCAATCCTACGTTATGGCACACATTTCTGGACCCTAATAATAATTTTACCTCCAGTCTAGATATTTATCTAATCTATGATTATTTTTTTAATTGTAATTCTTTATTAGATTAATATTAATATCTAATCAGGCGTAACGAAATCTGTACCTCAGTGTGTAATTTAAGAAGGTATTGTGATTTAAAGAGATCATATATTTTTTTAAATTAAAAGCCCTTTTTCCAAATATCCTTTTATTGCAATTTTTATGATTCAGTCACTTGCGTAATTTTTGCATTTTTTAATAAACATATTGTTTTTATTTTAAGCTTGTAACATTTAATAATGCAGTTGTAATGATATCAAAATAAAGAGACAAAGAGGTGTCCATGTTTTTGCAGTTATGTAGGTATATATTTTTTTATGTTATATACAAAAATTGTATATACAGTTTTTAATCTTTTTTCTTCACATTACCGTTTAGGTCGGCCACTCTAGTCCCCTGAAGTACAGCCAGTCCATACATGACCTGTCGCACATTCCCGAGCGTGACCGCTGGTCCAAGAAACAAGGTAATAATCAAAACGATACCGCTCTCGATCTCCGAGATAACGGCTGCTTTTGTGACCCCAAAGCTAACCAAATTCATCTTAACACGAGCGATTTTACCCCTACTAACTTTACTAACAGCACCGATTTCTCTCGAAGTATACCCCAGAGCAGTTCGGTGCCCGCAGACCTGCAGCTATGCGGCTGCTACATGAGGGACATTGCCAAGAACACCTCACAGCTTTCTCATATACTGAATTTGACCCACAGCTACACCACTGCCAGTTCAAACGTAGTAGAGGTTAACACTAAAAGCCTTACAGGTGCCAAAGCTAGCGACATGGTAAAGAGTCCCGAGAAGACTTTGAACGACCTGATACGACCGCGAAAGTTGCAGCTCGATAAAACGCTGGCCAAGTATAAGTTGCATAAGAGCCTGCCGGTCAGTCCCGTTAGCGAGGAGAGGAGATTTTCGGATTACGTAGAACAGAAACAAGAGTCGGATGTGGGACGCAAATCCTTCAGCTATTTCATAGACTTCGAAAAGAAAATATCAACCGACGAGGGTTTCAAGCAGATCTGTAGTGATATAGAAAAATTCAGCGAGGATTTCAACAAGAAGTATGAGCAGTTGGAGCAAAATTTTGATAGCCAAATAGAGGGCGTGAAGAAGAACAAAAAAGACGATGATGACGGGAATTTCAGTTCAGATTCTTTAGAGGACTACAGCTTTTCGTCTGCTGGAGACAAAAAGTTGAAGAAAACTATTCCTCCGAGAAGGTGCGTCTCGAATAATGAAATATACAATTATCAGGAAGAATTCTTCGAGGAAATACCGAAGAGTGAGAGTTTTTACTTAAACCAGAATATTAAAACTTCACAAGACAGCATTCTTTCAGATGAAAATATACTCGAATATGACTTGTGCGTGGGTAAAACCAAGAGTTACTGCAACAGTATGGAAAGCGTCCTGTCAAACGAGTCAGACTGTAAATCGGCACCTTTAGAAATATTGTTCGAATCTCAGAGAAAAAGCATGAATTATATGTCTCACTCACAGAGCTTACCCAAGAATATTTCGAGTCAGTTTGATGTGGAGTTAAGCAGTAGCTTACCTAAAAATTATCCAGAATTTAATTACGACAGCTCTGTTTATGAGTATTCTTACAACAATTGTGAAGTCAAAAGGTCTCAAAGCATGTCTGATGCGCCTAAAATTATCAAAGCTACTATGAAAACATGCCAGACACAGACGGACTTTGCTACGCCACAAGAAATCGTATCAAAAAAAGCCAGGGGCAGTGAACAGTTTCAGAAAACGTTACTCAAATTTGAGCAAAAGAAACCCATCGCATTCTTTATCGAGACACCTACTAATAAGCCCAAAAGTTCCAAGAGCAAAGAAAATGTTCCAGTCAAGCAAAAAAACGATTCTGAAATGTATATCCCAACATTAGCTAGTAAAAATAAGCAATACAAAGCAAAATTTTGTAACATTCTCAATAATAAACCCGAATTTAATATCGAAATTTATGAAACTGGCTCAAAAGATCACAAAAACGGAAATAATTCTTTTACTTTATCGACCATCAACTTCGAGAAAAACACTAATAAAAATCAGGTTCAGGAAACTTCAAGTTTAGATAGACATCTTTTTACTAAGTGTTTGTTGTCAAGCGAAAAGGTTTGTCATAAACCGCCGAAAGCTGTACGAAGGCATAGCTCTAAAACAAGAAAAACCAAAACCACTTACGAGTATATTAAGAAGGAAGACTTTTATAAGAACTCCGCCAAAAACAACAGAAGCAAAGAAGTTTTAAATAATTGCACCAATCAGGATATAGTTACGGACGAAAACACGATAGAAATGAATTACAAAGAAAAATTCATAGAGAAAGATTTGGAAACAAGCAATCACAAGGGTCAGAATATATTTAATGAACTGTACGACAGCCTAGACAAGAAAATACTCAATTCTAAGATGGACTTTGACTCGTTGGAAGTGAATCTTAACACTCAAGATGCCGATCAGAAATTGTATGATAGTTTGGAGGTTAATGTATGGTCAAGAAATAGCGGTGTATGTAAAAACACAGCATTACAGTTAGAGAATGTTCTGAAGAAACCTATCTCTCCTTGCAAGAAAGACAAAATAGCGTTTGCTCTAGAGAACATAAAAATCTTAAACGAGATTCAGAAAAAGATCCATAAAATCAACAACCTTGTAGATGTGTTTAAGAAAAACGTGACTACGGGCAAAGTGCGGGCCTTGTCCAGCATGTACGAATCTATGACCAGTTCGCAGAGCTATTACAATGATCTAACCAAGCTGCAGGCGACCCCAGTGAGATTCAGAAGGAGAAATTTGAGTTTGCCGAGTTTCGTAGAGAGAAGATTAAATTTCGAGACGAAAGTCGACAACAAAAACGCAGACAAGAATGTCGCTGAAGTAGCTAAGACTGAAGACTCTGGCCCGAAACACGAAGGTGAATAGATATGTGTCTGCCAGCATGTCTTGTCTTGTGAATACCTAAATGAAAATGGCTGTACAAAAGGCTGCTATAAAAGAAAATTCTACCCTGTCTACGTATTGCATGGATCACCGAATTTTTCTGTATTTTCCCCCACATATTTTTTTTATGCATGCCTCTAATATTAAGCTACACGATATTTTGATTGACCCAAAAAGCTAGAGCTCCAAGAAAAAAATGTTTTATAATAAATACTAGTTTCGTGTAGCTCAATATGGGTTTTTTACTATTTTTTTTTGTGCATGTTTTCAGTCTATTTGGACGAAAGTTCCCCAGATAGCAGTTTGCGTAGATCGTGCAGCTTAAGCGATTTGAGTATGCAAATGCCTGTTGTGCCAAAAAGAAAGATCGATCAAGGTAAGTTGGCTTTTATTATGGCATTAAACTCTTGTTCCGTATGCCACTAAATGTTATGTGCACACACGTCACTTAATAAACTAAACTTTCATCATCATATCTAGGACTAATTTAATGTGTAATAATCCTCCATGTGTCGCTCTAAACTCTTCTATTTACTTTATTTTGTGGTTCTCATAATAACCTCAAAACTACTTACGTTATTTTGTAGTAAATTTGATGCTATTAGATTACCGAAAAACTGGATATATTTATAAGAGAAGTTCATTTAACCCTGTTTTTAGGAATTTGAGGTATTATTGTCGAACTGCAACAGCATATATCTCTTTTCTGTACATATAAATCTGTTTCCTCTTGGATTTATAATTTTTACTTAAAAACTTGAAACAGTTTCAGGCAAGAAAGCCACAAACACATCTCGAAACAATTCACGGTACATAAAGAATGCCTCGATAACGCGCAGCCGGTCGAGCGGGGTGTTAAATCAGTCCGACTCGGATCCTGACACGCAGGAGAAGAAAGTCTCTAGATTGATGCGACCCACAATCAGCTCACACAACAAGATCAACAACAAATCATTGCAGAGCAGGAAGAAACACTCGTACTCAACCAGTAAGTAAATTATAGTGAACGACAAGTGTGGTTTCTGTATAATCTTTTTAGGTAATATAAATACGATCGGTACAACGGATAACATATCAACGTCGGACGACGAACTGCCCACTGCCCCGCCGAGAAGTCGGAATTACGACAACGGCCAGCCTACCATAACTCCGAGAAGGCATCTGAATAACAAGGAGAAATCTAGAGGTAAAACTCACCTGTAATAAATTGTTAATAATTCATTTTGAGGTTAATTTGACAGGTATAAAGAACTTGTAGACAGTTTGGCAACTAACTATTGCAATTAATACTGACCAAAAAATAAAAGCCTTCAAAAAATTTCATAAAACAATTTTGTTGGGGCGATTTTTTGTCAATTGTTAATTACAGGAAAAATCTCACTCCCAAAAACGCCCTGTATGTTTTAAAACCCTGGTACTAATATTAAGTAAGACGTTAACATATATAAAGGTTCCATCTACAATAGTAATTTTTATTTAAAGCAGTGGAGGAACTTTAATGATATTAAAATCGAAGCTTTAACCTGAGCTAAAGGAGACAGCTATAGGAGAAAGGCGGAGGGCACTAATGTGTATAATAAACCAGTAGTTTGCGCTTAAAGCAAATCACTCTTATCATTGCCACCTAAATCTAAGTTGAAAATAAGAAAACAAGCCATAGATAATAAAGAAATAATCTTGTTTTAGCTGACAATGATAAAAACATTTGCTTTTGTAACTGGCATAGAGCTTCTATAAACCGCACTTGTTTTTTGTAGCTTCAAGGCACACTATTCACTTTGATGACACTTTAACAAACGAAGATATCGACTCTAATGAAAGTATATCATCGGTAGAAAGTAAGTGGTTTTAGCATGTTTCAGCATGAAATCTCTCCGTAAATTACAAAACCATTTTCATTGTCACCACAATTATTCAATAAAACTTTCAAATTCAGTATTCTTATGATAAAACTACAAAAATATCTTATTTTACAATTTATATCAATTTTTTTATGAATCAGTAGTAATATTTTTATTATATTGTATACATATCTATGTAGCTTGTGCATGGTAACACATAAAAATTGGTCCGAATACTAAAATTATCTTGTACTTTCAGTATCGAACCAACTCTGTGACGACTTAATAGACCAACTAACAAGCACTGCAGAGAAGGTTGTGAAACTCTACGATAGACTCAACGAGACCGACGACGGCAATGAATCTCAAATCGAAAGGATAGACAGGGTGAAAATGTCCATGATACGCACCCACAAGGTGCTCCATGACTGCATTTTTAGGGAATTGAAGCAGAACAATGGTGGCATTGACGTCAATCAAACCGATACAGTAAAGAAACTGAACGATCTTGTGTCGAAGGGCCAGAGCGGTCCTAACTCGGTCATAAACATAATGGAACAGTATTCCGATATTTTATTAGATATGGTACAGCAAAAGATACACAATGCCAATATTTGATACCCGCTGAGCGTAAATTTTGAATTAATATGTTAACCTGTGATTATTTCCTTAAACTCTATTGTACATTTTATTTTGTCTCTTTGGAGACACTTATTTTAGTTTTTTTTTTTTTAAGAAATTAATTTTAATAACTTGTGAGGAGTCCCCTTTTTGTATGTAGTATGTTTCGTTTGTTGTAACGATATTAACCGTTTTTAGAAGTGAGGATTTTTCCTTCGGCAGAAAGCATTCCAAGTAATACGGCTGTTGAAATACATTGTACTGAACGAATAAAGCCAAAAAGCGATAATATAAGGTTTTGTTGTTCCGAGCCTCATGAATAGCGCCAAATTAGGTTTTAGTAAAATAAACGGAATTTATGAGGAATTTTTTAAATGTTAAATATGGAATTGTTGATTTGTGCTTCCCCTTTTAAAACAAAAATACTAATTTTGTAAATTATTTTACGAGTAATATTTGCATATAATGTATAACTATGTTAATAATGATACAAGTTTGTGAATTGTTTTTATGTATAGTTAATATTATTTAATGTCTAATGTTTTGTAATAATATTTTCGGCATATGAAATCTGTCAATTCTTTATCGTAAGCTCATAATGTAACACTTAATATTTGTAACCATCAGACTGTAATAATTGTAATTTCATAATAAATGAATATCACGAATGTAATAATTTGTACATGACTATTTATTCCAGAACGAGTTTGCAACGTTACATGCTCTTATGAGGAAATATTTAGTAATGTCGTTTTATTTTTACATAGAAGAAAGAGGTCAGAATAGTAATTTCTAAATAAAAAGGAAACCTTTGCGACAATTTATGGGTCAAAATGGTAGGTTTTTCAACAATTACAATAGTTTGAAAATGTTTAAATACCTGTATCAATAATTATTTTCCTCTAGCACCAGACTTTTTGAGATAAAGTAATTCATAAGATTATGAGTCGTAGATGCAAAACTCGCCAATTCAAAAAAAAAAATTAAAATATGAGATCACTACCAGTCGATAGTCTTCCAGTCGGTAGAATCTTCCACGCCAAAAAAGCAATGTTGTATTCTCAAAATATGCCGTTTGTATTTGTAATTTAGCTTGAAAAGACCATGCACACAATACACAGAATTCTGGATACCGATTAAATTTTCTGGAGACGGACTATTTAGGGGTTTTTTAGGTCGCAGACTTTATTTTTCTGGTTCATTTGATCATATGAACCCTGGTAAGGGGGTGAAATAGGGGTTGTAGAGGGTGAAAAAGGCATATTTAAAATGGATCAGATTTGAACATTCAAAACTATTTCTTAGAGATTTTTATATCGGTTATTCTAGTTTCGGGTTCTATTTGATCTAATGCAACTCTTTAAGCTGATGAAATTGGGATTGCACATGGTGAAAATGCAATATTTTTAAGAGGGATTGATTTAAGAGTACTTCGAAAACTGGTTCTGCGTTTTTTTTTTGTCATCCACAATTTTTTTTTGGTCAATTTTATGAAAACCCACCAAGAAACAGTTTTGAATTTTCAAACCCGACCTTTTTTTAAATATGCTATTTTCACCCTACACAACCCCTATTTCACCCCCTTACAAGGGTTCATATGACCAAATAAACCAAAAAAATGATTTCTGCGACCTAAAAAAACCCTAAAGAGTCCGTCTCCAGAAAATTTAACCGGTATCCAGAATCCTGTGTATTGCGTGCGTGGTCCTTTGTGTTTAAATTCAAAATCTGCCAACTACCACACAATTATTCAAGTGCACATTCTGTCAAGTCATTTTCAACCAATAAACGTGCACTGTGGTATCGTGAAGTGCTAACGTGAGTCGCGTTGGTTATACATAAACATAAGAGGGGTCTTAGCGGAAATCTAAAGAGCAACGTTGCCAGAACTAACTGTAACTCTTAACTCTGTATAATAAGTCTATAAAAACCCTATATTTACAAAATGCATTGATGTACGATCAATTAATATAAGCCAATTTAATTTTCGGACTGCGTTGCGTATCGTATAATAAAATTTACTGTTATCTTTTTTTAACCCAACTACTGTGAAATAATTTTAAACATTTAGTATTACATTAAACAGCTGTGAAACAATTTTAAAATATCTAATAGAAATATTATGTTGATATGACAACAGCGAAACAAGGCAGAACGAACGGTCCAATGGTTCGGCTTCGGCGAATCACAGACAGAATTCAAACTGCGCCAGCGCTCGGGGACTAGACGTTTGCTGTCATTTGGTTAATTTATATTTTATATTAGTATGCGAATAGTTGTTCGAAGAAGATGTACTGGCGTATGTGTTTTAGTTTACACACATACGTAAAATCATTGGCAAATGACAATATTGAATAATAATTTGTAAAAAGTTAATATGGGCCGAAAGATTCGGCCCTAAAAAAGCGCGTTATTACAAGTCCGTACTTGCAAATAACAAAAACAGTTGAAGCAAGGAAATGAAATGCAATTATAGTAAATATTCGAATAGGAAATTCGAATATTTCTGAATGTATGTAATGCTTGTACAATACGCTCATAATAACGCACTTTTCTAATCAGGCACTAGACCAGAATAAAATATAAAATGGTATTGCAAATTTTAACTCAAACAGCCCTACCGACAAACCGGATGCCTTTCATACGCCTGCGCTAGCGATTGGATCGCGATTGGTTCTCACCTCTTGTTTACATCTACAAACATCAACTTACATCAACAAAGAAGTTCAATTATCAAGTGCCCTTCATTCAGCTATGTACGCATTAGGGTGCCGCTTACTGTATATTATCTTAGGTTACATGTTTTGTTCTTAAAATTAGAATGAACACTTTTAAAGTACAACTAATCAAAACTCCCCTGAATATACTATTCAGGGGAGTTTTGATTAGTTGTACTTTAAATGGTTATTTAATTACAGGTAGTAACCTGTAATTAAATAACCATTGCAATTTTTGAAGTTCAACTGCAAAGGGAGAACTTAACGGGAAGTCACTTAAATATTATTTTTAATACTAACCGCTTTTGTAAGTTAGAAATAATATGTTTTTCATTCAATAGTAACACTTATTTCAGGCTTACAATATTATTTATATAATAAATCGTATAATTTATTGGAGGTTTTTCAAAAGTACTACAAAATCATTGGTGGGTTTTGTTTCTATATGACTCATATACAGGTTGTGTAAAGCCGACATCGGCCACTTATGAAAGAGGACAAACAGAAGTGAGACGACAGATAAGAAGCAACCGCATACGCATCGAAAGTAGTGGGAAAATAAGACCGGCCCACCACCAGTAAATGTGCAATAGCGGGGGGCGGCACCTAAGCGCGCATTGGCGGAACTCTGCCTGAACTCTCGTGGCGCGCTTAACTTAAGCGCGCTGCGTAGCACAGTTTGTGCGTTTGAACGACGCGCGGACTGTTCCGCCAATGCGCGCTTAGGTGCCTCCCCCGCTATTGCACATTTACTGGTGGTGGGCCCGGTCTTATTTTCCAACTACCTTCGATGCGTATGCGGTTGCTTCTTATCTGTCGTCTCACTTCTGTTTGTCCTTTTTCATAACTGGCCGATGTTGGCTTTACACAACCTGTATATTCTCACCTTTTAGTAATTAATTTAGTAAAACTTTAATAGTAAAATGTTACGGTATTTGGGAGAGGTGATATGGAATATTATTCGGAAATAGAGAAAAATGGATTAACATCATAGGGATAATAAATTCAATAAACAAATACATAACCTGAATCTATTTTTATTTTTTTCCATTTTCATTAAATAAGATTAGTGTTTTCATACACGCTACTCAAAAGGCGACAGACAACTAATAAAGACTAATTCATTAAATAAATTAACATGGCACAGTAAATTATGGGCGTATAATATATAAACAGACTCGATATTGGAGATTGCCGCATTAATTGTCAAGAAGGCTTAAAATTATACACCCAAACTCTGTCTATGCCATTTCCTATCATTTCAACTGGTGCCATATTTGGTAGAGGAAACCTACAAGCAATAATATTGCACCCGCCTTTACATTCCAGTAGGAATTTTTTTCTCTAGCTCTGACATCTAAAATGTCTAAGTAAGTTATGGAATCTATTTTTGAACTACAGTACTTACCATTTGTTCAACACCAAAAATCACAATATTGTCATACTTGGAAATATCGTACTTCCACAAATCTTTTTTTATAAAACTTTGTACTTCCGGACAAGCCTTGCCTAAATGCATCAAATTTTGAGTAGAGCACCAGCCATGGGTTCAACTCAACTCCATGTGATACAAATTTATTTTTTGCCGCCTCTGTAATATATAAAAATTGAAAATATAGTAATGAATCATAGCACCTGATACCAACCCAGTACTATCCGTCCATCTCCGGAACCTAAATCCAACAGAGTCCCTTTTCGACCTTTAAGAGCTGCTACTATGTTCACTATTTGTTCATTTGTAGCCGGTATATAGGGCAAACAGAATTTTCTTAAAGCCGGACTAACAAAGGGGGCACAAATCACTGTTAAGCCAAGTGCCACTCCACCTGAAGTACAAAAAAACGTATAAATAGAACACAAAATTTATAAAACTAAAGCGAACATTTAATTCAATTTAATCTATAAAATCTAGTAAAACTACGAGTATGTAATGTAATAAGACTAATAAAATAAGGTTATGTTAGAACCTGTGATCCCAACAAGAATTTTTCCTGTGGTTGATAATTGAAACGGGGTTCGTTTTGTCGAACTACTGTCGAAGTTGGGTAATTCTACACTGGCACACATATTCTCATGTTTACAATATCTTTCTACTTTGAATATGTAAAGAAAAATTAAATCTCTTTTCACCTGCCACCTGCGCAGCACACAAATCACAACATACATACACAAATCACTGAACACCAGTGAACACAGAACTGCATTCACTGAACATGTCACTCACCGAGAGAATTAGCGCAGAAGAAAATTAGCTTTGTTCGTTTAGCTCAGTTCATAGAAAACCCTACGTCGGGTTTCCCAACTCTACGCCTGGCTCAGTTTCTGTTTATTACTCTAGAGTGATCTAAAGTGCCTACAGGGAGAAACGCTGTAAGTCGTTTTTTGTTGAACACACAGAATACCCTACCCATAGGTATTCTGTGGTTGCACAGTTTAAAAGTTTCTCCATTGTTTAATTCAAATATTTTGTGGTTTAAATTTTTCATAATACATATTGTGAAACAAATCCTTTCACGTTTTTTGTGCTATGTGTAGTAACTCTCGAAAATTTTGTGATATGGTGGATTAAGAAGTTTCGTCAAGAAGAGGTAAGAAAGAGGAAATAAATAAATGTAAGCTAAATAGGTATTTTTTGGTACAAAAATTTTAATTTTGTAATTGTTATGGAGGGCCAACACAATTTTAAAAAATGAACCTGTTAAAATAGTTCTAATATATGTGTAATACTAATAAGTAATAAAATAAAAAAGTTAGCAACAGCTAATGTTTATAAAAAAAAAATAACAAAAATTAATACTCTTATAACCATAATATTTAGGAAAACAAACCTTGATTTATTATAGCTAATTTCAGAGTGAGCAAGAGCCGAGCTTAAAACTAATTAAAAATGATAATGCAATATATAACAACCATATGGTTTATCAGGTATAAAGCTTTCTTAAACACTGCAGAAAAATTGCAGTGCGTATTTATTCATAGTTCATATGAATAACTTTGATTATTAAAAAAGTTTTCGTAATTCAGAATTATAGACACTAAGTAGGGTCCCAGTTTAACTGCACCGCAACTGATGGCTTAGCAACTGAGAAGCGAGTATCATATCTCCGCAGAATTCACAGGGTAGTTCAACTTCGGGCGAACTTGGCTGTGGCGCAATAAAATAATCATCGGCTTCGGGAGACCTTCTGCGTGGGTTGAAACGGGCCAGGTCTGGGCGACAGCCAGTCTCGTGTTCCACTAGGTCCTCGTGGGGTACTGGAACCCCACAGAATTCACAGGGTATAACGATTTCGGTTGGAGGATTCCTTCTTCTGTATGCGGGAGGTTGGGGTGCAGGACCTAAAGTTATTTGAGTCAATTTTTTTTCTTAATGTACAATTATATTTAAAAATTGTGTTAAAACTTTGTATTGTGATATCATGTTAATAACAAAACATTTTAATTATGTTAAACTGTATACTTGAGGTAATATTTAAAATTCTTATTGTCTATAAAAATCAGAAAACATTAAATTTGAAGTAGACACACTGATCTGTATATCAACAGATCAGTGAGTAGACATTACAGTTTTTAGACCATTAACATTAAGATAATAACAGCATTTTTATCAATATCAATTATCATATTTTTTGGATAGAATAAGTTATGTTTTATTGAAAATAGGATGTAATTAAATATTATTTAGTGGTGCCAAAAACTACATAAAAAGCATAGTCACATTTTATTTTTTTATAAATCAGAATAATATGAGCAAGAATATGAGTCACTCTTCAATGATTCAAAATATTCGATGTAGGATGATTCAAAATATTTTGCCAAATATCCAAATGTAGAAGAGATATATTTTGTATAATCTCAAAACTGTTGTTAGCCAACAAATACCCATTTCAACTAACCAATTTTCTGTTTGAGAATGTCGTCAAGGTAACATTTACAAATATTAATTTACGCCTACCCAAAAGCTGTTAAATTTGGCCTGAAAATGTGGCACACTTTTAAAGTTTGGTATAAACAGAAAATATATAAAAAATAAATAATACATATTTTAAAAAAATAAATCAGATACATGGTGATATTTTTGTTGAAAGTCTATTTATAAATTGGAAACTCAAACTTCACTCGAACTTATAGAAAATTCAACGACGAGTTAATTTAATGTTTTGTAGCCTGACGAAAGCATTAACTATGATTTAAAAAACTCAAACCTCGAATTGGCACTTTGCCAAAAATACGTCTCGACAACATATTTACTCTTAAACACGCAGACAAATAACATTGTGCCCAATTTTTTCAAGTAGATAATAAAAAAAAATCAAACTAATTGAGAAGCTGTAAAGTAGGACTGCCTTGGGTTTCGCCTTGTCAGCAGAAAATAAAGCATACATTTATAGCAAATCAACATAATGGGTCAGTAGAAACATAATAAACCAAGAACAAAAATGTGATTAATTAAGCTGACAACTAAGCAGAAAGCATATTATTTCACTAGGTAAAGTCTTCGATATACAAAAAGACGTAGTTAGAATGTCTTGGTGCGTTTGTCAGTGATATACTCGTATATATACAATTCTGGAACATCGCCAAACGAAAAGCCTGTTATCATGCGTGCACTGTATGAACCTTTATTATGATTGAAATGATTTCTTGGAACTGCACCGTTACGCCTTAGGGGTACCGTGATACCAGCAGAATCGTGTAGTAGGTTCCTGATATATTCTGTTTTACCTATGGAAAGTTGAAAAACCAAAGGGTAAATTAAAACATTGGAATACAGTAATTGTAGCAGAGAAATAATTTTGTTTTTTTTTATATCATCTATTAAAAATATAGTTCAAAATTCATGCTGTAACTGCATGCAGTTTATGTTATTAATGAGAAAGTGAAAATGTGAATTGGAATGAAGTGAAATCAGTCCTTGTGTCTAAATCTAAGAGCAGCCATTTTTATGACTACCTGGATAATAGAAATTTGTGAATTTCGAAGAGGACATCATTATGTATTACGGTGATTTTTTTGTATTAGTTATAAATTAATGTTGACTTTTCAGAAAGCTTTTAATTTTGGATCTCTGGTTCTAAATGATCACTATTCCTAAACTCAACCGATATTTTAAAAAGTGTGAATAGATGTTGTTCACTCCAGTTAATGACTAATATCAGCTGAATGTATTTAAAACTTTTTCATATAATATACATATAAATCGGTGACAATAACTTTAAACTATCCTTTTAACATTAGTAATTTTAATATATTGTCATTAAAAAGTTCCAACGAATCTGTAATTAAAAATTATAGTAGGGTACTTCGAAATAATATAAACATCATCTATTCGTCAAGCAAAAAATTGACCTTCATCCATTTATAAAATGAAATATGAATATTAGATAACAAGAGTGTGTTCATTCTTCCTTGTTAGTTTCAAATATATTTTAAATAACAAAAAAAAAACTACCTAATGAATCACAAATCTGATTATGCACTCATGAAATATCACAAGAATTATGTATAGATTTTTAAAGCACGACTGTTCACACGACAATAGAATTGTGTCATAAGTTTTATGTTGCAAATAAATCGTCAAAAAATAATCAGATACAGGGCTACTTACAGTCAAGCCTTCTGGAAATTTCCTTATAGCTCTCCCCCTCCTTTTTCTTTGGCGGACCACCGCCTGGTACCGAGTAGCTAGATGGCAGATATGGCATGGGATCATAATCGAAATCGATGAATGATCTGAACGGTTGCGGCCTTCTTCTCGTTGGCTCAATTGGACTAGTGCGTTGCGTTACCGAATCCCAAGACGCCCTTGGACCTGGCTCTGTAATTAAGAGAAATAATAATTAAGTAACGAAGAAATTCCAGTATATTCTACATTTTTTTATAATTAAATTGGACATACACTAACTTAAAAGTATTTATTTAAGTACAGAATTCAGTTTTCTCTAAGGTCATAGAGAGAGCAAATATTTTTTTTGGCGTTTATGGTTCTTATTTGTGAGATATTAAAAATTTCAATTGAGCATTAACTTCGAACAAACACAGGATCTACGACTTGATCAGGAGCTATTAATAGCAAAACAAAAATATAATTATATACCTGTTATAAACGTTATGTCACAATATTTGTACTCGAATCTATCGTATGAAACTTTTTCAAATAAATTATATTCAAAATATATACATTGAGCAAATATATCATTAGTAGATTGGGTTTAATTAGCAAGGTGTTTCTTGCTTATAAAACTACTAATAGTAAGTCACTCTTTGCAAAGAAAATTAACGTACCATCTTTCAGTTTCAAGAAGCCATGGTTTGAATCCATATGAATCTGCTTGTACTTGAACATCACAAGCTCTCCGCACTCCAGACACTTGTCCGTTCTAGACCCACAATAGTTCTCATGGTCGTCTAGTTCCAACTTCGGCAGTTCAAGCTCGCAGTACTTACATGCGAGCAATCCCGACTGCTTCTGCTCCGGCTTCTTTTCCGGTACAGCTGTGGCTGCATTCTGAACACTTTCCTTCTTAGCCTCTGTGGAGACAGAACTGGTACCATTTTGCCTTATTGAGCTAGTGCTGAAACTAGTCGGCAGCCTGTAGCTAGAGCTGAAACTAGAAACACTGCTTGACCTATCGAAGGAATTCTGGCGATTGTATCTCGGAGAACTATCTTGCAAACTGTATCCCGAGTCCACTAGTCTGTCGTATTTCTGTATGTACCGGTCTCGCCTTGCTTCGACTTTTTTGTCTTCCACCGACTTACGGACTTGGTAGTAGGGGCTCTTTTCAAGGCCTGTAGGAGGGGGCGAAGGTTTCCTCACTACTTTCGGTTTGCACATATTGCTGTGTTCCTCGAACTGGTTTTTTGGGATTCCCTCCTTGCAGTTCTTGCACAGTGTGATGTTTCTGGCGCAGTGCATGGTGTGCATGACATAATTGAACTGCGGAATTTCTTTTTTTGCTGGAAAGAAATATAAATATGATAACTGAAATATTATTATTTTTTTCTCAAAATGAAATGGACACCATTGGAGATGAATAAAACTGGTTTTAGTCATTTCTAATTTCCTGATTGGCAGACTGTGCGCCTTGAGTGTAAAAGTAGTGTTTCAGATAGTGGAAAATCTGTTGTATTTCACTGTATGTTTAATTTTGATCATATTCACGACCTAGTAGTAGTGGATCTGTTTCAGAAATTTTAATTGCATGATCAGGTTTTACTTAATTAAATGTATATTTTAAATGTAAGATAGTGATGTCTTTGCCCTGAACCAATGAAAACTCAGTATTTGTTGCTACATTTTTACACTTTTCTATCTGGGGTTTTCATGTGACAAGTACACAACATAAGTAGGTATTATGTAAATTGATAAGAACATTTATACATCATCTGGCAACATGCTGTATGCAGGAAATGCTGTGCTTGGTGATATTATGTTATTTATGCAAATATAGGCAAATTATTCTTGCCTGTTTTTCTTCAAGATCATAAAAAAAAAACAAACAGACTCAGAATAAGTCAGTGGCGTTGTTTTCAAACGTTTGGTCCAGTGGGCGGGTTTTTTATGCATCTAAACATTTATCGACAGTGAATAAAGTATTGTTTCTACATAATAATGATTATAATAAAAAATTTCAAAAAAATACTTCTTTTTGTATGGGTGAGAAATGATAAAAATAGTTAAAGGTTAAGTTAGTGAAACAAATCCATTGCAGTTTTCTAAAATACTGTTTTTTTATTCTATCATTGTGTATTTTCTGAGTACATACATTAAACACCTTGACCAAAATCAGCTAAAATTTAGGTGTACTGACTTTGTCTTTAATTTACTACATAATAACAACGGTGTGATTTATCTTGGATGTACGAGAAACAATAAATGTCATGTGTATCTTTTCTAGTATAAACCTATGTACATATATTAACTTATAGTCCTTCTAATTTTAATTGAAAATGATAAATACGCGGGATAATGAGGAACAAAAAAAAGCGGTGCAACTTTATGATTCCATGGGCGCGCATATATCTTTTATAAATTCGAAAATTGTGAAATAATTTTTTTTCATTTAAATCTATATAGGAGATTAAAATTAGCCTGCATACAAAACTCTTAATATTTGCAATATAATTTGCTGTAAATAATGCTCATTTAGCCAGACAATCTCAAAATATTGTCTGTGTTAATAAACCTAGCTGAAATACACGTCACTGGCGCCTTAAACTCGTAGAATTTCTAAAGTCGTAAATCAGTTTAACGACGTCGTAAAAATGTTATGGCACAGTGGACCGAATAAGTATTTGGATGTATATACATATAATAAAGCATATGTATTATATGTAGTACATATAATGGTCGGCATTTGTTGGTGCATTCGCGGCTGCCGGCAGTTCAGGCGTTGCCAGCTCTTCAAAATTTTCTTGAGTATAGTAATATACATAACGTTGTTTTAGTTTATAATTATTTTTTCCAGCAATTTTAAACGCTTTATTTTAATGCCAACAAATAAATTTATATCTACGTATTTTTTTTTAAATATTTCCAAACTAGCTTTTTAAGAACGTCACGAACTAACAGTTTACTGAAGTATGAAGTATACTTGTATAGTGAGCTTAGCAATTTTAGAAAATATATCTGACAACCTTGCTTTTTTTCTACCTATTTTCAATTTAGAATGGAAATAGAATACACCTTCGTATTTGGAGTTGTTGATATTGAAGTGTGTTTTAGCTTGTATCAGTTCTGTATTTAAAATATAGACATCCAAAAAAAAACGTCATCAACTCTGGCTATGAACGAGAGAGATGGAAATAGCAGTCATGTCTAAGCTTTTCGATTATGTCAAACTTTTGACAAGTGACTGTCACAATTTGTAAAATAAACAATGGCTGTCATACGATGTGACAGTCTTGACAAGTAAATGAGGTTATAAATTCGACTAAGAATAGAAATTTCTTTTTTTTTCTCGGCCAACTTTGATGACGTTTTTTTTTGGATGTCTATATATTAACCATGCCTAACTGTGTGTAATAAAGTGAGATTTTTCATTCCACCTTATTCTACCACCTAGAAAGAAACATTCTTTATGAGGTTAGAAAACCTTACTATTGAGGTTAGATTACATACAATATTTTCCCAATGGATATGAATTCGTCACTGTAAAATTGAGCTAATAATTATTGCTAGTTTAAATTTTGTTCACAGAATTGTGTTCATTGAATAAATGAATAAAAGACATCCAGACTGTTTTTTCTAAAACACTAAATTTTCCACTGTTCACATTTTACAAGCAAATATTTAATAGGAATTATAAATTAATAATAATAAAATTCGTAACTTGAAGGCCAATTATACAGTGACGAATTCGTATCTTTATCCACGGCGTACAATATACATATGTATATTTTCGATATTTACTTTCGATATTCAACAATATAGTTTCATAACATTAAAAACTGTGTGTTCATTATGTGTAACTGTGTCATTTATTCATATAATTCAAAGCGTTTGATAGATCTACAAACAACTGTTTCCCGCATATTTTTTAAACATCAATATATCCCAGGCGGGGCCAGATTGAAACCCAATTTAAATTGTGCAAAAACTATGGTCTGCTCGCTCGGTACTTCACTTCTTTGCAATCCTAACTTCATGAATTTCCCCGTTTCGATATCCCCTTGGAATCCTACTTCATTGGCGATGTGTACGTCATCGGGGAAGTCTATTATCAACAAGCGGACAATTTAGCCATTCAATAATTGATGTATTGAGATTATTGAGAAGTGAGATATTTTTATACATGTATATAGACGATTGAGATAGTAACGATGATTTCGGAAGGGACAACATAAACTTAGCTCGGGCAAACCGGTTTTGGATGTGCACTTTGAGAGATGTCTTAAAAAATTCGAAACGATTGTCCAGCCTACATACATATGTACATAAGTGCGAAAAACTCACCAGTTATTGCAAATTTCGTGTTCGACGTTATTCTCCATTGTCGTGCGACTCGTTAAAACGGCTGAAACCACTAGAATTCTTCGCAGCAGCGGTGCCACGTCTACAGACAAAAGAAATTATAAATCGGGACGATTTTTGCGCTATATCCCGGAGTGAATGCACTGTACAACTGGCCGGTTAACAAAAAGGTCGAAACGGGTGTATTTTTAGACCACGTCCATGAATACATGACTGTGGTGCTAAAGATACACACGGGTTATTTCTGGCAAGCAACGGTGACAGAGAAAACTATACGCCCTAATACTTTTTGCAGATAAAGCACGATATCCAGAGCATTGGCGCTATTATCGAGAAAAGGTCCACGTGTAGACGAGACGTAGTTACTCACCTAGAGCCGTTTTTTGGCACGATTTTTTTCACGGTTTTCGTTGTACGGACAACGACAACAGCCACCGTAAAATGATACGTCAACATCAGCAACAAAAACCGCGGACGAATTAATAGAAAATGGCGAACTACATATGTATGTACATAATACCCAGTTGGCGATTACCTTCTTTTGCAACCAACCTATGAAATGCACTTTTATACGGTATTAATTGTTATCTCAGGACAGCTAATTATCTCCGACAAAAATAATCTCGGTAATATTTCACCTTCACGTGTAAATTCAAGTTATTGTGGGTACTTAGGGATTTCCCCTAAAGATAAAAAGACCAGGTTCCAACTCGTCCAGCGCATGTATGTAGATTGTAGGCGCCAATTTTAAACGAGAACGTACATAAATGGGCATATTCTATAGGTACGAGATATACAGGGGTGTATACAAAGTATACTCAGGTCACAAGTTGACGAGAATGGTATTGAGACTCAACAAGCACCGGACGATACTGACTTGTTGATTGTTACAATAGCCGTCAACAAATGAAAACATTCAACTGTTAACGTTATTGAAGAAGACATTGATTTTGTAGTTCTCTTTACAAAAACGCCAGCTGACCGAGACATTTTGTTTGTTGAACCTGGCCGTGGAAAAGTCAATACCAACGTATTGTAACGTTTTGTTAACTTTGTGTTCGTTAGGTGTGAAAAATCACTTTTAACTAACACAATTTAACACACGCACTTTTAACTAACACAATTTAATTAAATAAATACAAATTATAATTAAACGCTAAATTAAAACTTATTTATTTATGTACAATTTATGTTCGAATGTTTTACGAAACTCTCGACGTAAATTTATTTCAAAAACTGTGTCTTGTCCGCCACCGCTACTACTATACATATGGGACATTTCACGCCAAGTGAGGTCAAAAAAATTTTCTGTTTAAAACATATCACAATCGATAGTACTTGCTAAAAGACTAACTTCCCTAAAATTTTAGATTTTTTGAGCCACATGGAGAGGGATGGTGAGGGTGAGAAAATACAAATGTTCGTTTCCGACTCTAAAATTTCAATCTTCCTCGGTAAGAAAATGAAATAAATTAAAAAAGAAGGTTGCGACGGTTTTTGATGTGTTTTTTTTGCTTAGAATACGACAAAAATATTTTCAAAATTATCGGGGGTAGTTTTCACCCTTATCTTGAGGATTGAAAGTTTAAAATCGAAATTTCGAAAAGTATAACGATTTTTTTTCAATGTTTTTTTAAATTTTTTTCGTGCTTTCGATTAATTTTTAATTCATAATGGACGTCGACCAGGAACTTGCCCAAAAAACGGCCCAAAGGTGAAAAAACGTGGTTTTAACGTATTTTCTCATCCTGTGAGATAGTAAATGGCAAGTGAATAATATATTCCAAGGTTTTTGAGGTCGCTCATTACGAATCTAACGTCAGATTTTCAAAAAACAAAATGGGTCCAGTATGGTAGTCAACTTTTAAAAAATGGCTAAATTTTGAAATAAAAAAAAATACCATCGTATTCTACAGGAAATTTTCTACGTTAGATTCGTAGTCAGCGACCTCAAAAACCTTGGAATATATTATTCACTTGCCATTTACTATCTCACAGGATGAGAAAATACGTTTTTTCATCTTTTGGGCGGTTTTTTTGGGCCAGTTCCTGGTCGACGCCCATTATGAATTAAAAATTAATCTAAAGTACAAAAAAAAAAGGAATTAAAAAAAAAAATTGAAAAAAAACCGTGTCATACTTTTCGAAATTTCGATTTTAAACTCAATCCTCAAATTAAGGGTGAAAACTACCCCCAATAATTTTGAAAATATTTTTATCGTATTCTACGCAAAAAAAACACATCGAAAACCATTGCACCTTCTTTTTAATTTTTTTTCATTTTATTACAGAGAAAGATTGAAATTTTAATCGAAACAAAAATTTCTATTTTCTCACCCTCACCATCCCTCTCCTTATGGCTCAAAAAAATCTAAAATTTTAGGTAAGTTAGTTTTTTATCAAGTACTATCGATTGTGATATGTTTCAAACAGAATTTTTTTTTGACCTCACTTGGCGTGAAATGCCCCATATACTCTAGTCGCCGGGTTTTCGAATTCTTAGGTGTGAATCCCGATGGTGTCCATCCCATTCTAGTCCAGTAGGCAGGGAGGTAAAATCATCAAAAAGAGTTCTTGAAACTATATAGGGCTAGTTTTGACGATTTCCTATGTGTTTTTTTGCGTTGCACAATGCGCGGGGGGGGGGGGGGGGTTCGTAGAGCTGAAACCGTCCGCTAATTTTTTAAATTAACAATTTGTGAAGAAAAAACTTCAAAGTACGCTTCAAGACTCGTATTTAAAAAAAAATGGGCGTCAAGATATTATAGTCACAATTCCGAGAATTTCGAAGCGGCAACGCTAAAACAATATACATATATACGTCTATCGCAAACTTGAAGAGGTTTATGATTTTTCTAGTTTCGAAGTAAAAAAATAGTGAAAAAAAAGCACTTCCTCAACTTTGTTGGGCTTAAAATTTTGGAAATTCAATAGGCTACAACTTCTTAAATGCATATGCTATATAAAATATGCCGAGGAACTGAGATATAAGCGCGAAAATGTGAAAAACCACGCTTTTTTTTTCACAAAAATTAGCGGACGGTTTCAGCCCTACGGACCCCGCGCATTGTGTTCTACGCAAAAAATACATAGGACACCGTCAAAACTAGCCCTATATGTTTCAACAACATATAAAAGTCTCTGCCTACTGGACTATTCCCGATTCGTCCAGAACAAGTAGACGCCTTTGAGAAGGGCCGCGGTGGTGTAACGCTGGTTTGTCGGGCTGACTGTATATTCAACATAAGAGATGCGCAACTCGGAGTAAAGGAGTAAAGTGGAAGAGTAAAGTTGGTAAAGTTTTATCAAACTGTACCAAAAACTCCCTGACTTTTAAAAAGATGCTGAAGCAAGCTTCACTGATCCCTTCTCATCACAAGATGAGATTAAGGAAGAGGGAAAATGGTATAGTGCAATAACAAAGAAAATATCTCTTAACCACTGTCGCTACCAAATATTCGTAAAATCAGTAGCAAACGTTAAACCTGACATCTCTCTTCCACCGACTAAGGCGGCAGCTAAACAACATTCCTCCAGAACCTATTGCCGGGTCCAGTATTGGTTATGAAATGAGCGGTTCTCTGAACTGTGGGAATGGGAATGCAAGCCATGAATTTTTAAACATTATTTTTGTCATTGCTCCAGGCACTGACGTTTTAGAAAACGAGGATGCCGCTGCCGAAGACGTAGAAGTAAAAGTAGAGGTGAAAGAATATATAAATGAAGAATATAAAGAGTAATAAAAAAAATAGGAACATTATTGTTGCCAATTTTGTCAGCTGTAATTTCGTATAGAACCACTTTTTAGCTAGGGCTAAACGTCTTCAAGATATAAGCGAAAAAACAGAAACCGGGATCTTCTTCGTGCCTGCAGCTTCCTAACTTCCTAGGTCCGGGGACTTTTGTTATGTTTATATTTACCTCCTAACTAGTCCAAACACAGCCCTGAAGTCGAAAATTCTAATCTCAGCATTTCCTTCTATACCCCCTTCATTGACAGGACTATTATTGATTTGACTTTTTTTCTGTTTCCCAAAAAAAATTTTTTTTGGAGTCGTAAAAAAAATGTATTTGACAAACAAGCTGTTATACCAACAGTTATTAACAACTGAAAACACATTTGTTTAAGTGGCATTAAAAAATTTTTTTTTAATTATCGATCCATCCAAAAAAAACGTCATTAAAGTTGAAAGAGCAAAAAAATACGTATTTCTCTTATACTTAGACTGTTACCCTATGTGACAGCTATTATTTATTTTACAATTGTGACAGCCACTTGTTAAAAATTTAACAACAAAGTTTCCCGTTGAGCTTCGACATTACCGCTATTTCTATCTCTCTCGTTCATAGCCAGATTTGATGACTTTTTTTGGATAGCTCTTTATTTTATTGCAATAAAGAAAATGATTTTTTTTTAGTGTGTTCAAAAATAAGGTAAATCCATGTACCCAATTTCAAATTATTTCTCACTAGTTCTAAAAATATAAAAAAAAATAATACAAATATTTTTGAAAATTGAACTGCATCTTTTTAATGAACTGTCTTAGGCGAAAATTTTATAGAAAAGACACCCCTTTTAAAATTCACCAAAGAACACGAGGTGTTATTTTTTGGTCACCAGTTATGAATCACCTTGTATATCCGTTTTCAAAATATTCCGTGAGACACCGTGTACATGTCTTTCGATACATGTCATTCAATGGCAACAGAATTTTAAATGTAATCTGTACAAAAAACCAAAATAATTAAACATTTGATATAATAATTAATTTACAATTAGTCAATATTTTTACTTCAGATAACTCCAGTTTTCAGTTGTGTGTTTCCTTTACTTGCGTAAAATATTTTTTTTTAAGATTCACCAGAACAGTTTTTTTACCAGTGCGGAATATTTTTGAATTGTTTTGATAAATCTTTTTCGAATTAAACTAATTCGAATTAAACTAAACACTGGAACACCACTTAAAAAATCAACAAATAAAACAAATCTATTGCCATAAAAACATTTATTATTTCTTAAAATTGTACAACAAATAACAGTCATATAAATATAATTACTTTAGGCTACCAGTATATTTTCATAACATCCATCATCTATACATTGAGTAAATATATATTTCATTATTGTAATGTTCTAAACATCAAAACGAAACAATTATTAGGTTATATTGTAAAGTGCATTTATCAAACATATAAATCACACTGTATGATAGGTACCCTTGAAAAGTGAATTATCAGATTTCTTATTTGAATTTTTATATTCCCTAACAAGCTATTTTTTTGTGTGTCTACATTATTTGAGCATTTTTAAATTTTGAGTAACCGGTTCAGTAAAAACGAGAGAAAATTGTTCTTCTTTCGAAAAGAAAAGGTTAGTTGTGGTAAATACTCAAGTAATTATTTTACACATTAATAATTGTAGATAAAACCTTGACAGTGCATAAGAAAGGTTAGAAAATAATATTATGGAGCAGTATACTTTTTAAATACCTTGAGTAGGTACCTATCATTATAAAATATATTTGTAGTATACTAGATGTAGAACAATAATATAAACGAAAAAGAGCACAACAAGGATTACTTAAAACACCAAAAATAATTGATAGTGTCTTAAGGTCTTTTGCGAGATCCCCACGTCCTATTTGGGTATTAGGTACATCATTGTAAATTTAACATGAAATATAATATTGCGACTTCCTTTTATATATGTATAAACACACTTACATTAAAAATATATCATATTACCTTTATTTATATTTCCCTATAAAAAATACAGGTAGTACTCTATAACTATGGAAGGTGTTAGGGTGTTAGAGTGCATTATTATGGTGTTGTCCATTATTTTATTTTTCTGGTACAGTATATTAATTATTTATTATATTGATGAAATTTATTATACATTTTATGTATATTATTACCATTTATTAACAAAATCTAAAGTGTTACCCAAAATATATATTTGTAACACTTAGATTATTGTATTTTCTGTATATAACATGTATAATGACTAAAACAAAATTAGAAACTGCATTAACTTGTAAACTTATACTTTATTTCATAGGCAAGTTTCAGTAAGGCGGGGACATTTCTTTGGTCGGGGACTTTGGTGTCAATCGAATGAGGTTTTACAATTTTATAAGGGCATGGAACAATGTACTCAACTCAATAAGATTACGCAATAAGTTTTGAGAGTTTGCCTACTATTTTATAGGCACATTCTTACTGTTTCCCCTTGAAAAAAATATAAAAGCAGGGAGTTATTATTCTTATTCTTACTAAGCCTTGGAATACCTTCATGAAAGCTAATGTAGCAATAAATTTTAGAAGTCAAGTCCTTACAAAAGAGTGTAGTATGTAATTTTACTCAAATTTTGAGGATTTATAAATGAAGTTTGATTATTCTGGCACTTGGGGCAGTTTTAATTTTTTTATGTGGCTTTGTCGATGAAGAAAAAAATTTCTTCATTGAAGAGAATGTCTGTATTTTTTTTTAATATTGGCACATGCAGAATGTCTTATTCTGGGAGAATAAAAAGCAATTCTATACGAACAACTTCTTAACAAATCAAATTTTTACATTACACTTATATAGTCCTTCTAAAGTGAATGTGAAGAGATATATTTTTAATTCCTTTGATGGCTAACGCCGCCCAATGGCGTGCATATATCTTTTATAAATTAGAAAATTGTGAAATAATTTTTTTCATTCAAATCAATATAGTAGATTAAAATTAGCCTACATACAAAACATAATATTTGTAATATAATTTTCTGTAAATAATGCTCATTTAGCCAGACAATCTGAAAAAATTGTCTGTTTTAATAAACCTAGCTGAAATCAAACACAAACTCCTCACTGGCGGAAACAAGAGGGAATTACTAATGTAGTAAATCATTTTAACACTGCACGAATAGCTAACCAACGTATTCGATGCAATGCAAAATACTCTAATTGGGTCACTGTAGCTCGTTGGTCGTTATTAGCTGTTGGGTCGCTGTAGCCGGCTCTTCAAAATTTTCTTAAGTATAGTAATATACATAAAGTTGTTTTAATTAATTATTTTTTTCCAGCAATTTTAAACGCCTTATTTTAATGCTAACTAATAAATTTATATCTATATATTTTTTTAAATATTTCCAAACTAGCTTTCTAAGAACGTCACGAACTAACAGTTTACTGAAGTATGAATATAACATTTGTATAGTGAGCTTAGCAATTTTAGAAAATATATCTGACAACCTTGCTTTTTTTCCGTCTTCACATTCACATTAGAAATACTATACCACATTTTCTCTTCCAATTACCTATGTATCTAGTATTTACTAGAACATGTATTCAAATGTAAATAAAAAAATACTTGGATTAACGATGAGAGTTAATATGTATATTTTATTAATGCCTTGCTGGATGTCGACTCATTTTTAGAAAATCAAATTTAAGAGTACTTTCTTTGTTTTGTAAAATTTGAGCATCATTCTTAGTATGCAATTAATTACGATGAGCAAAAATTTGGAAGATTTTAGTATTTTCATTTTTGGCAGATTATATCAAAATGTAGAATCACTCAAACATTAATGCACCACAAAAAAGTTGGACCGATTCCTACATAGAACTCTAAAGTCAATGGTGTGACATCATTTATAATACGTAATAAGCCATTATGACACCTTTCACATTTGATTATTTTGGACTATTTTTAGTCGTGCATTTATTATTTGACAGTTTTTGTTATGGTTCGATTTTAATGACATAAAAGTTTCTTTCTGAAATTGATTGCCAAGCCTGTCACCTATAACCTCTCGACTTGATTAAAAAAACTGATTAAATCCGGTTTTATTAAATTCATTACATCATCTTATTCTAATATATCCAAGACACCCAATGTTAGGCTACATTTACACGTTTTGGAAGATAGACATTTAGACGCTTAGAAGACTAAATCGAAACTTAGGTGTTACCTTACTGGTAGGGCCGTTAAACAATTAAAAAATTGACTACGCTCTTGTCGCTATAATTCAGTCTTAAATGGTGATAAAACAAATTGAGGTAATACCCTGTAGAGGTACTTATTTAAATGTAATTATTGCCATTTTCATAACGGTTTACTTGTTCTCAGACTTGTCTACAGTCACGTACAGGGGTTTGTATAAAACAACAGGTTCTCTAAAAAAAATAATAACGATATTAATAAAGAAAATGTAATAAACAAATCGAAATTGAGTTGGCTCGACCAAACTGTGCTGTAATAAAATCCCTACTAAATAATTTTGTCATCACAAATCACACGCTATAAACTGGCGAAGGTATTCGCAAGTTCATCACGCATAGACAGCATATCCTTCAACAATAGTTGAAATATTCGGTAATGGTAGGAAACTATATTTAGGGATAATAAAATTTGTTATACGTCCATATAGACAGGGAAGCTTTGTGCATAGTTTAGACGAGTCAAAATGGCATGATCTTACCGTAAATGGTGTTCGTTACCGTCATAAACTTGTCCCAGTAAGAACTCTGGCGCCAAGTACATGCCTCCTTCTACTACTGGACAAGCGTGTTCTAAAAAATGAGTTCGTCAAAAAAAAACTTACATCATTGCATGAAGATACGCACCATACTTCACAATTGGTGTTTTATTTGAATTTGGAATCCTAAAGGGTACGGTGCCTATTGTTATAGGGCAGCTTACTTGTAATATATCGTAATCTTTATCTGTGTCTAAATAAACCTAGAAAAGAATATGTTTTTGTATCTCCTGCATTTTAGTTTAGGGCAAAAGTAAATCATTAACAACATTATGTATACATGTATTTAATTGCTAATACTTTCGGAAGCTTAACTTTTGGATAATGAGGGCTAAACATTTCCAAAATGCATTTTTTCTTAATGATTCCAGTTATTATAGCATTCATTATTTTTAAAATACATATTTTAAACTGTGCCTCCTTAGAAATATGAATTTTATAAATATTTGGTCTATCATTCAGAGAATTTATTATGATTAGTATTACACATATCTTACTTTTTTTATTTTAAAACATTTTCTTATCATATTCTTCAAAATACAAAAAGCTTTTTGTACTAAAAAAAAAATACTGATTTATAACCATAAATGTTAAATCTGTTTGCACTGAAACATGAAACTGAGGATAAATTTAAACATATAATAATAGCTTTATGTGCATAGTGTAAGTAGCATAAGTAATATAGTAAGTAAAGCCAGGATCTTTGATGACAGTACGACCATACCCCAAAGATATGATACACTCACAAACAATAACAGACTGTACTTCTTGAAGTGTTCACGGCTGCAACTACAAAAGCACAATTTCAGGTTTTGTCTACTGTGGCCAAGGGCAAAGTTACTGTTGCTAAACTGTAGCATAGCATATATTATATAATAATTGTCAGCCTACTTACTGTAAGTAAATAATATATTTGAACCAATCTACATATGTGTACAATCGTAGTAGGCATTGGTGGTATGACTAGGCAGTTTGAGCTGTCCCATTTACTGCGAGTGTGGGGTTTAACATGACAACCTCTGAAACAAAAGAATGGATGATCATATTTTTCTTTATTATCATAACAGTGTCGTCCTATAAATATTTTAATTCAATATCACACCCTCTCTTCGTTTTTAAATCCCATAAAAAAATTGGTACAAGTATTTATTCATTTGTAGAAATATTATCCCAAAAGGTTTATCTTTTTGGTTAAATCACCCACCAACTAGACTGGGCCATACCGATAAATTGATGAAGCCAAGTGGAGGTCAGACCGAAGTCCGTGCTCGTAGGCTCATTTAATTTAAATTATGGGTAAATGCATAATGGTGAACTGTAAAAACAAAACTGGATATGTACGTGACCTGAAACAAACTATTTCTTTCGTTAAATAAGTAAAAATATAATTTAATAAATACTGTATACTGTCGGACCTTCTGATCCGTATTCTTTCTTACTTCCAGAGTAGTCTTAGAATGTAAGCTTACAGCTGGCTCGCATTGCTACAGAATAGCAGTAAAACTGTGAATTCTGATTAAGTTAAGGTACATAATTTAAAAACTATTGACTAATCTATGTATTTTATTTTCTAATCTAATGGGTTTCAATATAACAACATAACTTTAATTATTTGCATTAGCATTTGTTATTTTCTTGAATGTGGCTTGATTTGAGTAGGTTGGGCTTGTGGTTCCTTCTACTGGTCCCAACCCTGAAATTTGGCTTCATTTGGTACGCACAAAGACAACACCGTGCTTGGTCTAGTTGATCTGTGGTTTAAGCATGCAGCTAATTTATTATCTATATTGTTAAAATAATGTCAATAAACTGTACTAACATTTGATATAACCATAGATATTTTATCCATTTAGATAACATTTGTGTTATGTACCACATAAAATTTTATTAGAATTCCCTTTCTGATTTTGATTTTGTGGATATCACTGGTTACCTACTTACCCGTATTCAAACACGAGATGTTTCATATCCTTGCTGACCCCCAAGACTCCCCTGTCTATAAAAAATTCGCAGCACTGCTCCAGTTTGACTCGCAGCTTGACCTCCTCCTCCCCCTGATTGTCTATTGTCACTTTTAATTTTATGCTTTCTTTGCAGACGTAGGCGGATCGCGCCACTACACATCGGAGGTTCACAGTTCCCTTTTTGCAGCACCAGCAACAGGTGGATTTTCTGTTTTCCAGAACTATGGGTTTCTGCGGCAGGAAACGCAATAAGTATTTTTTTTATTCAGTAATGAATTTATTTTACCAGGTACTGTTCTTCCATGCAATCGATATGGGGGCCAATCACCGTGAAGTATTTTATGCCTTGTGGGGGGCTTGCATATGGTATATCAATGGTCACTTTAAAGAAGTACCTTATGTAGCATTGTCTGCTCTCGAACGAGCATGGGAGACTTGATTCTGGTAGACAGAAGCTAAGAAAACAAGCACTTGTTGTCTTACGATTAAAAAGTGTAGTTAAATTTTGTTCATACATATTGTATATTGGATACTTTTTTTTATTGACATATAAAACGTATATGCTGAGTAGGTATACCTCTTGGCTACAGGAAAATTAAAATTACGACGTATTAAAGTAGATTTGGTAATGACATCTGGTGGGTGGTAGCAATACGTGGGAGTCTAAACTATCCACTGAGTCTCTATCAGAGGGTTTGAGTTTCGTCTAACAAAATTTGCTCTGATTCTCGACATAAATGTAAATGTATCTGGGTTTAACAACCAATACTGAATTTTAATATCTTCATTTTATTTTGTATATTTATTTAAGTTACATCATGAGTTTCAATTTAGTATTAGCTAGTTGTCTAAAATGTGATCTAATGAATCTAACTACAAATGTTTTTATATTTTATAAACCATTTTTAAAAACTTCTTAGATAATTGGGACAGCTTTTTTTAACTTTTAAATACCTTAGTTCTTTAATTCCTTTTAATTATCTTAGGTAAAATTTATATTTCAGAAAATCATTTAACCTATATACAGAAGGACAAACGATAAGATGTATAATTATTTTATAATGAATAACACAGCACATACATATTTAAATTTAATAACTCTGCTGCATTTATAGACTTTTCGTATTACATTCAAAACGTGTTATTCAAATTCCTTTTTTTTAAGATACTAATTTTTATGTTTACCTGAATGGAAATTTATGGGCACCTCGTGGAAGAATTGGAATAGTGGTCTCCAGATTTTTTTCACCCCATATTATCTGTCGTTCATCGACAAAGAACTGATCATCTTTAACCTTAAAATTAACAGTATTACAATCAGAGTAATGCAGTGTACAATGACTTATTTTGTTCAAACAATTATGATGAATACATGAAAAAAATAATATTTTGAAAAATAAATGTAAGGGTCATTTAAAATAAAATAAATAGTGCTTGATCTATGGCATAAACAATGCAAAAATAATGTCCGAACATGAAATAAAATTAAAAATATAATCATTATATATGCAAAGTTTAGGGGAAGGCCTAAATATCACTATTGATTTCTTGTTTTGAGTATTATACGAGACTAAATAAAGAGCCAACGGTTTAACCCTTAAACGTCGTGATCGGTCAACTTACACTTTCATTTACTTACCGTTCTGCGATCCCCGGAGAGCAAAACTTTCCATTCGGCGTGAGCTTTACCCCTCAATATTACCCTTATAGCTTGAAATAAACTTTAAATTAATTTTCTTCGTGCAACAAAGGATTTACTTACTTCGCAACTTGAAATTCTCAATTGTCTCCAGAATAACATTCCCAACAATTGTCTCACCAGCATAATAGTATTCTCTCTCCAGTTGTATATCAAACTCCCTTATGTAGTCCATTTTAAGGTTTCACGCTTATAATGTCTTATTAAAAAACTATTGTATATAAAAATTTGGCTCTTGCGTTTTGATAATATTAATTAACCAGAGGGTGTATAAAACAATTCAAAAATACTCAATAGTTATATCACTTTATCTTAGGTGTGCTGATAATGGAATTGTTAGTCAGCTGTTTTGAAAATAAAATCAATACTAGTGGGCATGCTCTGTGCTTTTTGTTTTGTTTTCTAAAGAGCAAAAGTCAAGTAAATAAACATAATTTTAATAAAAACAAAAACATACATTTCAATAAAATCTGTGCCGCATTAAATTTATTATAATCCCTCAGAAACAATATTTTATTGATTTTTTTTTATATTTTTTTATTTTGAAGCGATATTTGAAAAAAAGAAAATCAAATGCAATTCCCTGTACCAATACCTTTTTCAAAACCATCAGTAATTAAAACGGTAAATTACTACCCCAATTTTGGGTGATTATTTTGGTCAGAAAAGAAAAAACGCCAGGTATTTTATAAAAAATGTATTATAAAATCACATATGTAATTGGTAATATGAAAAAAGTCATAAGAATATGAATAAAATATGAATACATATCATTTAAAATAATTAATATAAAAACTAGATGCAATAATACAAAATTTGTAAAACAACGAAGCAAATTTATTCTTGTATGCATTAAGTACGATAAAAATATTGCAGTATGTTAACCTATAAAATAAAATCATATAAAAGAAATTTGTCTGGTATTTCTCTAGAAATCGTAAAAGAAATAATTATCACATTTTAAAAAATTTTTGTTATGCCATCGTCGCGTTTATGTTCCATTTTTCTTTGTGTTCGTCCAGCCCGAAAGCTGAATCGTAGTTCCCTTTGGAGATAAATAGCCTCTTAAAATGGGGGGTGCAGTATAGAAGGCCCTGATTGTACGAATACGAGTCCATCCTGTAAGTGTATTAATTAAATAATCGGACATAAAATACTCAAAACAGATTTTCATAAAAAAAGTCATAATTTTAAGCAAATAAATTCGTTTTTTTCTTCATAGAACTTTATTCCTATGAAAAAGCTAAACAACGAAAGGAGTCTGAGAAAAAGTCTCGCTAATATTGGAATGTATATCAAAAAGTACAGATGCCACACTGTCTGTAGGTATAAAAACAATCCAAATTATTAACAGGACCAGATAAAAATTATAGGAACTTCTAGACTTTTTTATTCGGGAATTTTTTTTATTGGTGAGTCTTCTTGAATTTGTTGCCTTAGGATCATATAGGATAAAATGGTGTCCAAAATACTGGTTCATGTGAGAGAACAAAGGCAGGAAAGGTTTTTAGTTCAGTCACTCAAAATAAAATGCTCTGAAAATCATATTTTTTTACATATATTTAGTCTAGGCTGCAAATAAACTTGTTACTCCAGAAAAATAAATACAGGTACAAGATTAAATACAGGTAGGATACTAATAATTAAAATTACTAAACAAATATCAGATATCAAAATAATTATTCAATTATTTGTATTAACATAGAATCTACCTGTTACTTATAACTAGAGTAGGATAATCGGTGCCGCACGCTATGGCGTATGCGTCCTTTGCGATACTTTTCATTCGTTGTAAATGTTATACTTAAACGAAAATTTAAAACACTTACCCTCTTAAACATCATTAACTTGAGGGAGTCGTTGCTGCATTGGAATTATGGACTATACGAAGTAGGACGCGGCACCGATTATCCTATTCTACATAACATTTTTTCTTTTAAAATTCATGGATATGGATGATCCATTTCAATCATTTTTGGTTGAAATATTTTTTGTAGTATTATTTGTAGTAGTATTTGAACACACTTTATTAACAAACTGGAAAAATCTGTCTATATGGTTGCTGCCATTTTGATTAGTCACATTGGTAAAAATAAAAGTAAAGTGAAGCTCCTTGTTTATAAGATTTTAATATTTGTTTTTTGTTGATAATGCATACATTAGTCAACACATCTTTGAAACACTTGAAGTAAACTCCAGGTTTTTCCCTGAAACATACCAGTTTCAAGCATCTTTGGAAAGGTCTTCTAATTTTAGAAGGCTTTTATAGTATTTTTTTAATTTCATTTACAAAATACCATTTTTTAATTTTTCATTTCTTAAAACATTATGACATCAGTGTGATTCATACTACATTCTTTATGTTGCAAAATATTTAACAGGGCTACAGTTTTCAATGAAAAGGTGAGAAAATGTCATAAGCCATAAATAATTAGTAGTATTATATTAGTAGTGATTGTTAACCAAAATTATAGTAGAAACAAAATTTAAATAGTTCTGCGTAGTGTCTCATTAAGAGTTAATTTATAACACACTTTATACCATAAACCCCATTATCCCCATTATCAGACACTGCAGAATTACCCACATTTTAGGAATCAGTACATTTTTTTATACACAACAGTACATTTATTTTAAGAACTGGTATTTGGAAAATAAACTTCAAATTAGATGACCTTTTCAAAGATGCCATAAAACTGGTGTTTCTGGAAAAAAATAGTCGTTGCGTCGCGAGGCCTGAGATTGTGCAGTTTTCATATATACCAAATTCTAGTATCAGATGGTAGAAACATATTTTTTGCAAATTATAATTTTCTTTAGCCATTTAAGAATAAAATGGGGTGGTCAAGAAAAACGACCACCCTACCCTGCACAATTCTGACAAAATACAGCTATCAATACTGACAATAAATTGACGAATCTCTTACCTCAGTACGCAAGCGCATTCCATGCACTTAAAACAATTCTTATGGTAAATATGCCCGTGGATCGATATTTTTTCTAGAGGATACACCCGTCCTTTACAGCTTTCGCAAGACTCCGTCACGCTGGGGATTTCCTTATGAAATAAAACGTTTCGTAATTTTTAAATAACACAGTGTGTCATCCTTTTGCCGTTTGGCTGAATTTTAGGAAACATCGCTTTTTTTGTTGGTGTTCGCATTTTGTTTAGTAAAACAGAAACAACTAGTGACATTAAATTTTAATTTATTCACTCAAAAATTAATATAAATTGGCACAAATATTAAACATTACACAATTTAACCTCTAAAAATATTAACTTTAACCTATAAGAAGTTGTTGAAATATCCACATAAGTCCATTTAAAACGTTAAGAATTTTTGGCTTAATTTCACAGAGTTGTAACATTTAAAAGATTAAAAAAACTCGTTCGATAAATCCAACAATTAAAGATTTACAAACACAACAGATTCATAAGGAAAATAGTCTATTCTATTACTATACAATAAAATATAACCTTTGTTAAACAAGCAGTAATATAGAAATCTTAAACAAATTATCAAAAGGTTCACATAGTTCAATTCATTAATGCATCAATATAAAAAAAAAGGTTACCGTCGAATATACAGGATTGCTCACCGAAATAAGTTAAAATTAATTTATAAAATCGTACACAAACTCCAAAGGTAAAAAAAACAGTTTTAAAAGAGAACCCTGTATATATCGTTAAAAACATTAACAATCATATATGTATATTTTAAAATCTACTCTAACCTATCAAGGTAGACAAAAAAGCTAGTAAAAAGGTTTTATTAGTAGTGTGTGTGTGTGTGTAGATTTTTTTAAGTTATATTTGAAATTTTTATTTTTGGACGACCCCCCTTACATATTTTCTCACTGAAAAGAAGAAAATGTATGTAAGAATTTTTCACAGGTACTTTGAATTAAATTTCCCACAAACACTCCAGACATGCACAGCCAAACTATTAGCGTAAAAGAAATAAACAAAATGCAAAGATCGGACACCAACAAAGAACTCAATAAAATAAAAAAATAAATAAAATAGGAAACACAATCACTGTGGCCTGAAACTTATTTTAGTGCTAAAGCGATACATCAAATTCATCTGCGTTAAAAAACAACCAAAGGCAAAAACCTCATATTTTTTTTTCATAAACAACGCAAATACTACTTACCACAAATCTGTTTACTTTTACGCGGGGAGTTCTAGTCTTATCTGAGCTTGAATCCCTCATAGATTCAAATCTTGCCCTTAACCTTAAAAAGTAAAAAGAGGATGTTGAAAATTCCCGCCTTAATTTAGGCAGCCAGGAATGAGTCGATTTGGTTAGTTTGCGTTTAGGTTTGTTTGCAGAATTTTTCATTTAATTTGTTTGCGAGATAACACCAGAAAATTCATTGAAATGCGGCATACGTTAAATCAAAAAAAGGCCCTTAAAGCTACATATATTGGGTTGCGATTAATGTCAAAAATGTTGTTAGTAAACATAGACTACCAAAGTCGAGACGTCGCTTCCACTCCCAAAATAGGAACTGAGCTCCAGATATCTGCAAATGCAGGACAATTTTTTTATACATAAACTTTAAAAGGGATTTTTCATATTCCAATGACAGTAATTTATAGCATTTATTTTTTAAGTAGTGATTTTGGTCAATCAAGGAAATTTGAGCAAGAGCTAAAACTAGTATGTTTTATTTGGTTTCATGATAGAACCTAGAAAGAATCTGTTAATTATATTATCTGTCTATCTATTAATTAATTTATATATAACTAGCGACCTACCCGGCTTCGCACGGTTTACGACATCACATTAGAAACCTCTAAAATTATCAGTGTTTCTCTACTATATTATGCATGTATTATACATATAAACCTTCCTCTTGAATCACTCTATCTATTAAAAAAAAACCGCATCAAAATCCGTTGCGTAGTTTTAAAGATCTAAGCATACATAGGTAGTAGATAGGGACAGACAGCAGGAAGCGACTTTGTTTTATACTATGTTATGATAATAACATACGTACATATTTCAAGCTCTTGCTTTTCTTATGAGACTAAAATAAGAGTGAAACCTTCACCATAAATTTTGCAGAAGTGACATCGCACTTTGGTAATATATTTTAAAAAAAAATCATTTAAAAAAAATAGATTCTTCATAACAAATGAAAACCCAACTGAACTGTAATATTAGTGGTCAAACGTTTTGGTTATTTTTTAGTTTAAAAATAAATAAAACAAAAATAAAAAGTCATGCACATGTTAGTCAGAATATCACTTTAATAACTAAGGTATCTACATTACAGCTGTTAGTTGATCTGTCTATTTTCATTCTTTCGTGCTTGCGCTTAAATTTGAAATGACGACTTACGATCTTGCTGACTCAACCTGTGAGTCTTCGCCATACTCTTCTACGATGTTGACCGAGTTAGATTGTTCCCTACTAATTTCCTGGGCCTCCCACTTTTCGAATTTGGCCCTGAGCTGTTTGGCTCTAGCGGCTTTTTGTGCCTAAAAGGGACATATGAAAAATTCAGGTTTCATCTGCAATAAACTTTCTTACTTCAATCAAGTCTTCGGGTACTTTCTGATTGTCCACCTCGTCTTCTTCCTCGGTTTCTTCTTCTTCCGAACCGGACTGCTCTTCGCTGCTGCTCTCAGGCTTGCTGGGTTCTGGTGGCGGGGTGAACCTCTTCAAAGGTTTGGGACCTTCGAGCATTTAAGACTGTTAGAATTTAACGAGGAATTGTAGATTTTGTACAATTTACCAACTGGTTCGGGTTCCCTATGCAAATTCTCCTCCATCTGCCTGAATTTGTTAAGCATTTTCGAGGCTGTGTGAGTGGTCTTAGCGATGACGGAATCATCGACAAAACCGTCCTCTGCCCTTACCACATCCGGATCGTGATAAATTTCACGTTCTGGGCTGTCAGTCTATAAAAGATTTACCCTGTTTAACAAAAGAGAAATGACGATGGGGAAAATATTAAAACGACAGAAAAATACTTGTTAGTGGCATGATTTTCGTGATAATTAGGTGTGTATATATAATTTCCAGTAATATAGTGGCCCTGTAATTGTACCTTGTGGCACACCAACACATATTTTTAGTGTTAAAAGCCAATAAGCGACTTATTAGAGAAGAAAAGATCCTTGTATAGTGTTTTAATGGTAATCTTGAGGTTGTATACAAGAGATTTTGGTGAGTAACATATTAGCAAAAAAAAAACTGTAAAATGAGATTTGTTAATCATGCTTTGAGAATAAATTCAAAATATCACAAGATTGTCACAACCTTCACTTGTGAGGGATCTCTCGGCGGTGTGATTCTAAATTGTTTTCTTAGTTTTTCGGGTTCTCTATACGTTTCAAAGAATTTAAATCTTTCCTGGATATCGGCAGTCTTAACCTCAACTATCTCCTCCACAGCTTCGGAGGATATTACGGTGTCTTCGCTAGCGGTTTTTGCCAAATAGGCCTAAATAGGTACATGTTTATATATTTATTAACTGTTGAAAAATGCGTTTCATTTCATTACCTCTCTGGCTTTCTTCACATCAAGCTTCTGGGGTATCACAGGGGAGATCTGGGGTGGTTTGGAAGCGTTCGCATCTAGTTCTAGGAAAAGCGGCGAGATTTCTTGCTGATCTCTGGAACAAGCAAGAGTTCCGCCAGTTTTCAAAATGAACATACCTATGTGTTATTCTATTTATTTTCTAAACTCATTGTGACTTACCGCTTTCGTATACCTCGTTTTCTTCTTCGTTCTCATCGTGTCTTTCTTGTCTGTCGTTATATACTTCTCCTTTCTCGAAGCGTTCCTTAAGGGATTTTGTATCACAGGACTCGATTTTTTTCAGACTTGGCTAAATTGGCAGAAGATTCCGACTGCATGACTGCTTGCTGATAAGCTTCCTTCATTTTTCCTTGTTTGCCCTACAAAAAAAAAAAAAAAAAGAAAAAGAAAAATATTACATGTGTAATTTTTATATTAGACCAGCTGGTTTACCATGAATAATCTATTCCGGATTGACTGTATTTCTTGCTTTCTTTCCTCTCTTCTTTCATCCTTAGAGTTCTGCTCTCCATGTTCCCACTTGTTCTTAACCTCCGACAAGTTCGTGAAATGGAAAGGCTTCTCCTTCTGGACTCTCTTGGCCTTGTATAATGTAGGATCCTCGCCATCTGGCACGTCCTCTTCCTCTTCTTCTTCTTCAGAGGAACTCTCTTCAATCGGTATGCCATTTAATGCCTCATCAGATACGCCTACATCCATACCCTTGGCTTGAAATCTGCAGATATGAAATATTATTCTTAATTTTTGTTAAGCTAAGGTACTGAAGTTTTTATTATAAATTAAATAACCAAAAGTTAGAATAGCATGCAAAATAGGAAGAATGTTGATTGATCACCTTGCAAGTTTAGATAGGATGGACGGAGACCTCTTCACATTGACAGGAGTTGGACCTCTGTCAGATTCCTGCGTCTCTGTCTGGTAGTGTTCGAATACTTGAAACCTCTCTTTGACATTTAAACTTTGCAATTCTTCCAAACCCAAATCTGGTTTATCGCTTGCTATAATAAAATATTTCTTTGAGGCACAGGCAATACATATATAATAATTTGCTTCCAGGCTGTCACAAATTAGGCAGAAAAATAAATAAGAAATGTTAATTGTTACACTCAGATTATTTTTTGTATTCAATTATTTGAAGGTGTTTTTCGTATGAGTTAGCTGATGTTAAAAAAAAAACAGGTTATTTGATCTTCCTTCTGGATAAGCAAGTAAGTACATAATTAACTTGTTATTGTTTGTGAAAGAATAAAATCGGCACAACACACATTTTTTGTACCTCTCACCACGTCTGGGGGTAATTCTAAGGGTTGGTTCTCGCGAATAATGAGTTGAGGTTTTCTAGGTCTTGCTGAAATTTAATGTAAACTTTGTAAACAAACATAAACTAGGGTAAACCATAAACTTATTTTTAATGTGTTTGATATCCCATAAATTAATGTTAATGTGTTTATAACAAGAACATATTTTTTTACGAGTATTCTACTTATAAGGAGAGTGTTGTACTTAAGAATGTCATCTGAACAGCCTCTTGATATTTGTGTTGATGTTAAGAGCTAGGAATTTCTCAATACGAATAAGTAGAACAGTAATAAAAATGCCATACTTTACATTTATATTACATTTCCTTCATGAATGGGCTGAAATTCATAAACATACAACATATACATATATATATATATTTAAAGAATTATTTTTGTTGTCCAGTTTAAATATTTACTTGAATAATCCAATTTATATATTTAAGATCTTTACACAAAAATAATAATACACTTGCCAAGTGAAACTTTTAAGACGAAATTTTAATGATTTCATTGATACCTAGCATGTTATTTAATATAGACCTTGTTCAATGTAATAAATAAATGTTTTTTTAGAAACCTTAATAAGGTACAAATTTATACTTACGTGGAGCCTCATCTTCAACGACTTTGGGAGCAAAGAGAGACTTAAAGTGTGGTTTACAGTACAGATTACCTTCATGGCTCACATAAGTTTCAACACTGCAAAAAAAAAATAAGTTGTACCTTGATAATAAAACATAAGCATTTTTTTTTAAATCTTAATAATGATAATGTAGACAAATTTTGCTTTTGTCAACCTTTACGTTAATCCTCTATGATTCTACTTTTACTTCTTAATACCAACAGTACAAAATCTACGTATTAAAATTTGCATCCAATAACTTATATTTAGGTTTCGAACGTTTGCTGTCACGCGTGTTAAACTGCGTTAGACTATCCTACGTTCCCGCAAGAGATTACTAGGGAGTTCGACCGCGCAGACGCGGGTCCCGGCACATGGGCAAGATCGGTCAGTGGCGTAAGTACGCAGGGGCAAGAAATAAACGCGTATAATATAATGTATAAATAAAACAATTAACAAGGCACTAAAAAAATACGGTTTATACTTTCATTACCGTAGTTTTATAGTGCCGACTCCTGCGTTGCAACACACATTTCTGAACCCTACATGTTACACATATATACATATAGGTATATGTACAGTTTGTGTAAAACCAACATCGGCCAGTTGTGAAAGAGGACAAATGCCACACTTCTCTTTCTAACGACTAGCGCAGGTTGTGAGAGGGCCCGTCTTATTCCCTCACACCACCTTCGATGCATGTGCGGTTGCTTCTTATCTGTCGTCTCACTTCTGTTTGTCCTTTTTCATAACTGGCCGATGTCGACTTTACACACACGGTATAAGTACATAACATATTGTCAGGGATACGATGGGGTAAACTACTTACGTCAGTTGTTTGCTGCATTCTGTGCACCTAAAGCAGTTCTTGTGCCAAATAGCCTTCTCGGCTTTGATCTGTTCCATCTGGAATACTTGTTTTGAGCAAGCTCTGCAGTTCGTGGTATCGAATTGTTGTGCCCCCTAAAAATATATCACCCCGTAAAATGCCATTTTTAAATTATAATTAGCTTATGAATGGAATATAATACTGTTCCAATAGAATGAGGGTTTGAAGGAAAAAAAGTTGAATAGAGATATAAAACAGTGTAGACTTAAACTCCGAGGTCAAAGATGAAAATCAGAGATTGCATCTTATGCAAAATATACAAATAAAGACTGTCCTATGAATACAACAGTCTTTTCCGTATGTACATATTATAATAAAGTGTAACATTTGTTTTATTTACAGCAAATTACGGTTTATCAAGAAAAGAAATAAACAGAGTACATCATCTCTTATTCGAGCCGCTGACTGTAATTGTCCGTATGTAGTCAACAAAAAGACAATGATTGTATCTTTTTGCAGATTCTACGCTCTTATTATGCCAACAATAAATTCATTCAGTTACATATTTGATGAATAAATATTTGCATGTATACAGATTAGATAGGGCAAGATACGAAATCAACACATGAATGAGAATATAATATAGCAAAGTGTATTATACTTACATTGAACTTTTCTTGTGCCTTTGTTGAATCGGAAGATCTGACGTGGAGAAGGTTTTTCTTTTGTAACGCGTCGAATTTGCTAAAGCTGGACTTCTAAAAAATCAGATAAAAACTGTTAATTTCCAATGAAAAACGTGGTTTATTGAATGAAATCTTTATGTGAAATACGTGTACGAGTACATGTATATTTCACAGCTTAAATGAAAAAATTTGATAGAGATAACACAAAAAGTAGTCAAAAAACGTATTTTTTTAATATAACTTGTACAGGGTGAGTTTTCAGTGCGTAATTGCGTATATAGAATCGTTACTTCATAAGATATACTAAAATGTACCTAATATGTATGTGAAGTTGTTTGCACCATTTTTTGCCACTTTTTTTAAATATCAAATCTACAGGGTGTTCATTTACTTCTGTGTGTAGTCTGACTTTCTAATTTTAAATGGACATTTAATATACTACATTAACCCTTTGCGGCATACATTTTTTATATAATCGGTTTCTCATAAAAATTGGTATACAGGGGTTTTGCGGGGTCGCTGATTACGAAGAATTTAGAAATTTAGAAATTCAAAATGGCGGATCCAAGATGACGAACAAAAATTTCAAATATTACCGAATTTCATTCAAAAATATTATATCACGGTTTTCGGGGTCGCTGATTACGAATCTGACATCAGATTTTAAAAATTCAAAATGGCGGACAAAAATTTCAAATATTATCGGATTTCATTGAAAATTGATACACAGAGAATTTAGAGCTCGCTGATTACCAACCTGAACTTAGATTTTAAAAATTCCGAATGGCGGGTCCAATATGATGACTAGATATTTGAAATATTACTGAATTTTACCAAAAATTGCATATAGGACATTTTTCAAAAACGGTAGCCTACAATTGAAATTTACTACTGGATTCATTCCAAAGTTTACATATGGAGCTGTCGGAATTAGTAATCTTGAATTGGTTATGGTGCCCATTTATATGTAATTGCCGATTTTATTCCTACAAAAGGATTGCGGTCAACTTGAAAGTATTTACTTTTTAATGATTCTTAAGAAACAAAGATTTTATAGATCAAATATACACTAAAAATGCACCTTGTAGTCCAGAGAAATTAGTCAAAAACAGCCGAAAAATTCCCAGAAAGCTGGGTTTTGCCAAGAACCTTGAAAATGTGGTTCTAAACACAATGTCAAAAGTCCTCATTGATACTAATGATCTTTGACCCCGCGTAAAATATTTAGAGGCGCCCTGATCAATTAAGGAGGACTTTAGACATTTTGTTTAGAATTACAATATCAAGGTTCATGCTAAAATCCAGCTTTCCACAAATTTTTCCGAAGTGATATGTGTAATTTCACAATCCTTAAAAATAATTTGTTACGATTTTTTTTCCAGATCATCCAGTCTTTTTTTACATTTTAGCGTGAAAAATACGCAACACTGAAATATACAGTAGATATATTACACGTTTTGAAAGCAAATTATATTTTGTAAAGTTTAAAAATTATGTAAAAATCAATGTTTATGCGGAAACTTACCAGTTCTGAATTTCTAAATGGGCATATATCTAAAGCTACAGCTCTTTTACTCCCGGTGTTGTTAAATTTTTTCTTTCTGTTGTTAAGCGCCATGCAAAACATGCAAAAAACTAGGTTAGTAAGTATTATTCGAATAGTAGAAATGAACAGTTATATAAAGGAACCCAGAAATTGCTAAATAATAATAATAATAATAAAATATATTGATAACTGGAAAACAGTATAGAAACTACTAAAAAGAAGAAGAAAATATACTTATACTAAAACTATACAAGAAACATACTTAAAAAAAATACTCCAAAAGTGCAGAATTTTTCGAAAAAAATAATTCAGATTTTGTTTAAGAGGTGCCCTAATTTCTGGGTATTTTTAACTCAAAATGCTTACCAAGGCCCTCACAGAGACTTCAGAGAAGACATTTTCTACAGTTTTATTGTTAGAACTATGCAAAACATCCGATAGTGACTTAGTTCGCTATAAAATAAGCAAAAAAAAATAAATGAACCATGCATACGATACAAATAAAAGAAAAAGGCAAGGCTGCATATAAAGCGTATTAAAAAAAATAAAACTAGTTTATTTCGTTTTAAGTAAACGAATTTACTTTTTTTTAAATGCATGAAAAGTTAAAAGGATTATTATATAAAATTTATTTTGAAATTATATAAATCCTATAAAAATGGAGTACCTACTAAAGCTTTTTTTATGCATAATAATATGCAGGGGTGACTGAAAAAGTTTTAGAAAAAAATAACTAAAAAAATGATGTATTTCTCATTAGACTTTATTAGATTTAATATTTTAGATAAATAAAACTTAACGCAAAATATCCTTAAAAACTTATGTATGTAGTACCTATGTATGTAAAATATAATTTAAGATAATATAAAAGTCTCTACTATGAAGACAAAAACGTGAAAAACATAGGCTCGCATATATGTATTTTGTATTCTACATTCTAAAAACCATTGCATTCACCTCCAAACTCTAAAATAATTCTGTGTGAAGTATAATTTATAAAACACGAATAAAAATGAATTAAAGTCTTAAAAAGTAGCAAAAGAAAAAATAAGAAAAAATAATACTTGTAAAAAAAAAGCAAATCTTACCCCGCTTTGCTTAATGCTCCTAGTGGAGAACTTGTCATCCTCGATTTTTGTTAAATCTCCGAAACTCCTACACTGATATAGGCAAACAAAACAAATTCAACAGGCCATGCAAAAAATGCAAAATCAAATTAAAAAGGGGGGTATAAAACAGAAAGCGCTACTTAAAGTAAAAAAAAAGAACATTATTTTTAAAAACCACCACACAAACTTATCATATTACAGTAACTTCTGAACTGAAATCTCTTGTAGTGTTAGAATTAAAATCTTTCCAAGGCTTTTTCTTTCATAAGTTTCATTGATAACAGAGGTCTACAAAGTTATAGGTTTAGTCAGTTACAAAAACGACAGGAGGTGAATAAAAAACCTGTTTTGGTCACGTTTCTCTCAAACATTACGTTCGTTTTTAGGACTGCAAGGACTACAATAATTATAACAGCTACCCCGCCCGTGTGCTAAATACGAGGGAAGTATGTTACTTATATACGAGTAATCTACCTAGCCGAGTATGACAATTGACAATTGACATTCTGACCATCTGAGTCATTTGCTTCTTTATATTAGCGCCATTTGAGTTGAACATGTAAAGTTGTAAAATCAGTGGAAAAATGTGCTATTTGGGTGGTCTGCCTCGTAGGTGCTAACGCAGTCAAGGATTCATGAGCCCAAGTCACAGTGAATAGGTATTTGTCGCATCTCTCGCGAATTTGGCGATCGTCGATTCACACCAGGGCGAAGGAAGGTTCCGTCTTCCCAATAAGTCATCTCTCAGGAACTTTCATCCACTCAAAAAATTTTTGGAGGTGGTCAAATAAAGAGGGTGTTGGGACGCAAAAGAGGATTCGAAGGAGACGGATGACTCGGGGTTTGCCAAAGAGTTCATGCCTTAGGAAAGCTTTCTGAGTCACCCCACGCATCACGACCTGCTTACAACCCCTTATGGCGGCAAATTTTCAGAGGGTGGTTGGAGTTGTAATATCACTTTTGACGCTCAATCGGCCGTCCGCAATGTGTTCGGCCAACTTCAAGAGCCTTCAGACAATGCCATGACATGAATTCGAGGCAAAACGGCATCCCATGCAGCCTTCTACAGGGACGGAACTAGAGATGGTGAGTGGGGGTCGGCGTGGCTGTGGTCTGGTGTGGTGCTTAAGTTGTCAAAAGGTGAAAGTGAGTTGTGGCATCCCACACCAATCTATTAGGCAGCATTACGGTCAATAATATATTAGCCTAACAGAGGTCAAACTACGCAAAACCTGAGTAAATGCAAAGAGGGTATAGAAATGGGTTGAAGAGATGGGACAGCGACCAAATACACAGAACTTATTGAGGACGTCTTAATGTGTGCCGGGATGGAGTTTTTACCCGACAGCGTCCTTCTTCGATCCTGTATGTCTCTGAAATTGCCGTCAAAATCTTGCGAATTCAAATTTCGACATGAGGTTGCTTTATGGGGTATGAACGGCGAACCGTTTAAGTCAGCGTAGCGAGGTCAGAGCATTAAAACCAACCCTATATAGGCTACCGAAAATTAAAAACCGCAGGTCTCTAGCTCGAATAGAACGGAAATGGTGCTAATGTAAAAAGTGTTACGCTAATTTTGACGAGCAGTTTATTTTTGTAATGTTGAAATTAGCGTTGAAATTAGCACCCAGCGATTTCCTCCCTCTGTTTCCTTATTTGAAAAAATCAGTTACGGGAGCGGAGATTTTCTACTGACGATGACCTGAAAGCCACTATTGACGATTATTTTGAGTTACCAGAATTATGTTTTTTGTAGAGAGGTCGTTATTGCCGAAACGCTGGATTAAGTGTAGAGATGTTGAAGGATCATACGAGGTGTGTAAATTAAGTAATGGCACTGGCAACGTAGCGCCCGATCTAGTAACACTGCGGAGACGGGACTTGGAAGGCAGTAGGTTAACATGTAATGCACCTTCAGTACAAGTTTGAACTTGTTAGTCTTTTTTTTTTCATTCTTTGTAATTGGTTTCGTAAACCGCTTTTTTCTAGTGAATTTTAAAAATGAGTGACATTCATTTTGAGCAACGGTGTGCTATCAGGTTTTGCTTCAGACTTGGACACAGACAGTTCATCGCCTTTTTACTAACGAATTGGGGATGAAAAAAATCTGCGCAAAAATGGTTCCAAAAACCTTTCGCAGGTGTTCCTGCGAAAGGTTTTTTGGAACCATTTTTGCGCAGATTTTCACCTCACGTCTCATCACCAGTAATGACACGTTCCATAAAATGGGGATCATTCATTTTCAATCGATTACAAAAAGTCAAGGCACCTTTCTCTCCTGATGTCCTTTTTTTTGTTAAAGGACATCAGGAGAGAAAGGTGCCTTGACTTTTTGTAATCGATTGAAAATGAATGATCCCCATTTTATGGAACGTGTCATTACTGGTGATGAGACGTGAGGTGATGAGTTTGTTTGAGTACGACCCTGAAACCAAGCGCCAAAGCATGGAATGGCACACTTCAAGCTCTCCAAGACCTAAAAAAGCAAAAATGAGCAAGTCGAAGATCAAATGCATGCTGATTTGCTTTTTTGATAGTCAGGGTATTATCCACAGAGTGTGTGCCTCCAGGCTAAACAGTAAATCAACACTTTTACAGAGGTTCTTGAAAAACGAAAAAGGGTCGTGTGTGTGAGACCAAACATCAAGAACAACTGGATGTTCGTCCAGAAAAACGTCCCTCGTATATGCTTCCTGTTCTCATAAAAGGCAAGTAAAAACACATGAAACACGACCTAATGCAAATTTAATATTTCGTTAACACCATGACAGGATCTCGACAACTTTAAACGCTCCACATCGATCTTCCTATTTTCGATTCATATTTTACGCAAATTCCGAAGCGTTAATTCTGCAAATCGCGAGAACTCGTAAACGGCAAATGTGATAGACGTCGTCTCAAGTCGACCTCTAAAGGTGCAAATAACTGCTAACGGTAAAATCTCTCTCAAAACACGGCAAAATAATAGTTGCGAAATATTTAACGCCGATTTATTATAGGCTAACATCACGATTACCTATCGCGGATAATGGATCCAAAAATATATTTTACAGGAGCAATCAGCTTAATTTGTCATAATAAGCGTTTCCTACAATCCTTCTTAAACAACGCTAAGCTTACTAGACAATAAGTATACGTATATGTATGTAAGTCATCATCGCCATCACCCACTCATCGGTAACCATAAAAATATTAAATTTGTTTACCAGCCGAGTGCAAAGTAAATTTTTGTCGTGCCAACGTTATTTCTAGTCCGACTTAAATCTGTGTGGCGTAAAAATAATGTTCGTAAAACTAAGAGAAATAAATAGCTGACTATGCTTACCAAATTCTTTACGTTTACATTATAAAAATTTTGCCCCTCTACACTATCAAGGTCATTCTAAAAGAAAATATTAGTCTGTTAGAAAATAAACAATAAAATAAAAAAACTGTACTAGTCAAGTTAACCGAGGAAACGAAACTAAAAGACAAACCAAACAAAACTCAATAAAACTTACAACTGATATATTTTCTTTTTCTTCCTTCCTAGATTTTTTTGACTTCTTCTTTTTGACAGCTTTCTCTCCTGGTACATCTGACTGAAAGGTGGTAGTCTCTGTGTAACACTGAGTTACGCTGCTCTGATAAACAAAAATAAAACAAAAAAATATAAACAAAATGAAAAAATAAACAAAATGTTACGGTCGAGTGAAATTTTTAGAGTGATATAACATTTAAATTTAATTTAGGTATCTGGATCCTTATCAATGAATTTAGTGGTTGAATAAATAGAAAACAGGCTATTTCTGTAAAGCACTAAAAAATATATCTGTGTCTGTATTCCTCATTTGTATTTTTTTAGCGCCAATTTTGTTGTTCAGTCACACAGAAATACAGACAGTCCTTTATCATTTATTCAGGGACTCACTGTATAAATAAATTAAGATTATAAGTATGTCGTTTGAACTTGAAACAGCGCATTATAGCAATTTTGTTAATAGGACGTAATAAAAAATAAACAAAATAAACGAAACTATCATGCAGACACGACTAGAACCAACCTACTTACTTTTAGATCGAACTACAAATATCAGAACAATCTACTCACATCATCGAGATCAGTCTCGAAGGAATCGTCTATATCCTTGTGCTCGAACTTGTTGATCTGCTTCATGATATTGATTGCCTTGAGCTCGTTCACGTCCTCCACCTCCTTCTTGGTGGTGACCGTCTCGATGCTGCCCTTCAAAAATTGGTTCTTCAGGTTCTTCACTATCTCCGGCGGCACCGTCTCCGTGTCTTTCTCCCTGTTGCTGATCTCCACGTTCTTGGAGTTCTTCGAGACGACCTCCGTGTACTTCTCGTAGTAGTTACTCTCTGTCTTGCTGTGATATACGAACTCAGAATACGACTCGCTTGTTTTTTCGTTCTCCTTTTCTTCTATGCTCTCGATCACCGTTTCTACGGTCTTCGTGGCTTCTTCGCTAACCTCACGGTGTTGTTCGGTATGATTTTCCACCACTGTAACTGTTTCTGCAGCTTCTATATGCGTGGTGCTTTCATCTTTTTCTTCTCCTTTAGATTCTTCTACTTCTTCATGTTCAACTTCCACTTTCTCATCTGATGCGTCCAAATCGGTGACTATTTCATGACCAGTCAGTTCTTCTTCTACATGATCATCGCTGACGGTGCTCTTTTCCGGTGCAGTTTCATTCTGTTTTTCCAGTTTTTCAGTAACTACTTCCACGCTTTCGTACAAAGCTTGTTCCTGTTTGCAGTCCTCAATGTCCTGATAAATATTTTCTTCGTGTTCTTCTTCCTCGTTCGCTTTGCTTTGGACCTCTTTCAAGTTTTCGTAGATGTTTTCCTCTAGAACCTTCTCGCCGTCTTCTCTTACACTTTCGTAGACGTTTTCCGAGTTTTGCTTCAGGAATTCGGCGTTTTCATATATGTTTTCTTCGACTTCGTTCGGTCTACTCTTCTCTCCGTTCTCTACAGGTAACAGTTCACTGACGGATACTTCTCCGCTGATGTCGCTGGAGTTGTTTTCTTCAGTTGCCGCCTTGTCTGAATCGTCCTGTTCGGGGGACTCATTGGAAGTCGATATGCTGTTGTCAGAAGACGTGTTTTCCCTCTGGAAGCCTTTCAGGAAGTCAATGTTTTCTTCGGACGGGGTTAGCATCGGGGAGGTGACTGTTTGGGTGAAGAGAAGGGTGGCGGCATCGTCTGTGGCCAAGAGCATTCTGTCTTTCGCAGAAGCTTTGACGTCGCTGTCAGGAGATTTGTTTTCCGAGAAGTCCGTCGTCTTCAGCTCGAAGACGGGCCTCCCGTTCTCTCTCACGTCTTCGACGATCTCGTAACTGCTATCTAGTATACTGCTGTCGGTCTTGCTGACTATCTCGAAGTCTTCATAGCACGGATTTTCCACCTCCACCGAGTCTTCGAGTTCGATTTGCGAGCTTACATCTAGGTTTTGCTTCCCCTGCGGCGGGGCGTCCATGTCGACGTATTGGTCCGAATTTTCAGTCTTTTCAATTTCGTGGTGTTCCGACAAGGTTTCGTATATGTTCTCCGACTCTTCGTCGGTAGTGTTGTGTCCGTTTCGGGTCTCCTTGGAGCCGTTCCTCAGACACCTCGGCTGGTCGTAGTAGCTCTCGCGCTCCACCCGAATGAAATCGTTGCTGGCAGCGCCGCTCTTCGGGATTGGCTTCGCGATATTGCCGACGTTCTCGTAGAGGGCGTCCTCCTCCCTCGCTTGTACTTGCTCCTCGGTGATCTGAAGATTGTCCTGAAAGCGGGGTTAGTGGTACACACGAAAAACGAAAGCCAGTTAAACAAACGCGCATTTTCAAGCATTTCGCTTTTCGAGGCTCTCCGATGATGGCTCTCAGACACTGAAACTTTTTAGGCCAGGCCCGTTGTCAAAAATACCTCGTTTTTTTGCCAAAATTAGTAACAGTACGAAAATGTACATAAAAAATCGGAAAAATTCCGTAGAATTGAATAAACTACTTTTCCACAGCTGAATTTCGCCGCGTCATATTCAAAATGGCGTCCAAAGTTGGCCAAAAACCATTTTTTTTTTCATTTAAAAAAAAATATGCGTCCTACAAAAAAAAGTTTCAAATAAAAGTTGTAGAACTTATTAAAACAAACAATATAAGCCAAATCCGACTTTAATAAATAAATAAATGAATTTTTTATTGCAAAAAAAAAGCGAAAAATCGCGATTTTTTCAATTGCTTATATCTTTGAAAAATATATAATATTTTTTCATGAAACTTGGGGAATGTATAGTCCTCGATAAGTAGAATAAGCTGATATTTTGAACATTGCAAAATTCCGGATAGTTTTTGCAAAAATCGAATTTTTTCGCAAAAAAATGCTTTTTAACTCCAATAATTCATACACAAATGCACTTAGAGAGTTCAGTTCCGCCCGTTCTTTTGACATCTAGTTCGGCGCCCCATTAAGCGCGGGGCGAACGTTCGAAAAGTGGCGAAAAGTGACGTTGGCCGGGCGGTTTGACAGTAGTCGCGGGTGACAGCGAAACATCGGCGATGACATTAGCGAAACCGGGTGTCCCAACCCGGAATTTCGTCTCGCGTGGCGGAAAACGATATTTTTAATACGGCAAGTAGAACTTTGAGCGACCCATTGAAAAATTCGGAAAAACACCGAGAATTAGACACCGTCGAAAAAAAAACGGATCGAAACAGAGCCGCGGCCGCTATCCGTGGCCTTCCGAAGAACCGGCCGTTTTGCGGTTTGGCTCACCGCCATAAAACGTCTTGCATCTCTATGCATTTTTTCGGTAAAAAATGGCGATTTTTGCGCAGTTATTTTAGCATATTAACAATTATATTACGATTCGCGCTTTATTTGTACACGAAAATACAAGTCTTGAAGAACATTTTAAGTCCTAACTGAACTCTCAAGTGCATTTGTGTATGAATTATTGGAGTTTAAAAAAAAAAGTATTTTCTGCGAAAAATGCGATTTTTGCAAAAACTATCCGGAATTTTGCAATGTTCAAAATATCAGCTTATTCTACTTATCGAGGACTATACACACCCCAAGTTTCATGAAAAAATGTTATATATTTTTCAGATATAAATTGAAAAAATCGCGATTTTTAGCTGTTTTTTTTTTGCAATAAAAAATTCATTTATTTATTTATTAAAGTCGGAGTAGGCTTATATTGTTTGTTTTAATAAGTTCTATAACTTTTTATTTGAAACTTTTTTTTGTAAGACGCATACTTTTTTTTAACAAAAAAAAAAAAGGGTTTTTGGCCAACTTTGGACGCCATTTTGAATATGACGCGGCGAAATTCAGCTGTGGAAAAGTAGTTTATTCAATTCTACGGAATTTTTACAATTTTGTATGTATATTTTCGTGCTGTTACTAATTTTGGCACGTAAAAATGTATTGGGATTGGCCTATTTCATGCCAACGTAAATTTACGTGAAATAAAGATGAATAAGAAAGTTTTTATACATTTATTGAAATATGGTTCCACTTTCTCGCATGCCAATAATTTTTGACTAGAATAAAGCAGTAAAGGTTAATATTAATTTTATTGTGAGCCTAATATTTCTTGTTCTACAAATTGTAGTCTTATCGACGTAGATATTAAACAAATGTTTATCGACTTCCGACAAATAATGAAATGTGTTTCTTAGAAATCAATATCTATAATTCGCTTTTAAAATTTGCGGTTTCTAAAGCGTGCTGCCTTCTATACCGTTATCTGTAATATGCGTTATGGCAGGTATGCAGAAAATAATGGCTGTAAAATGTGACGCAGTTATACTATAAAGAAATAAGGCAGAATAATAAACACATTGTACATAATCACAGCTTGGTTTCTCTTTATAATATACATAATATAAGATATTAGAAAACAGACGGCTAAGTATCCACCATTTTTTTCAATATCAATTAAATGCTTTAGAGATCTAGTTTTCCCATTTGATAAATAAACAGGCCTATGCTATACCGTTGTCGCTAATAAAACACTATTTATACAGTGTGAGTCACTGTATGTTCATTAATTACAATTTGATTAATTTTTGGTTAATCTCAATGAAGTAAATATCGATAAGGTAACTGTTTGGACTGTTTGGAAAAGGTCATTAGTCATCATACAGCTGAAGAATATATTATTTGGTACATTGTGGGATTTGAGGGATTGTGTGTATTTTATTTAAAGATATTGTGAAACGTCAGTATTCCAGAAATTAAAGTAACCTGTTAAATTCATTTGGAAACACCGGCGTTTTTCCGATTGGTCTTGAGCTGCCTCGAGTAAACTTCAGAATAAAAGAGTTCTGACAGAATTTTGGATGCCAGCTTTCTCAAATTCTTAAAAAAAAAGCGAAGGGTTACAAAAAAGATCGAATTAGGCACAGAAGAGGAAATAAATTGATTGTATTTTTGAATTGATCCACGTATGTTGTTCAAGATATGACGATATTTCTATTTTTTTTTCAAAACCTGGGCCAGTAACAAACAATTCCTATGGTAGTTTCATAACGAAACAGTTGAGCCTTTGACTAAAGATTCGACTATTCTATTGGCTTCATAACGGATGACATATCATAATTCAATTAGAATTATCACACAAAAAAAAACTTCAAAAGTACCTATGTTAAAGAAGCCCCAGTTTGCAGTATACAAAACTTATAATTTTTGAGTTCTAACACATACTACCTAAGTCTTCCTGTTTTCTTATTAAAAAAATATTCAAATAACTAAAACTATCCACAACACTTGGAATGAGTATTGTTATATTGCTAGATAACGTCGCTTGCACCGCAAAAATCTCCCAAAGTTATACTCCTTTATCCACCTTTTACTGTTGGCTGGAGATTTTTCTTTATCAAAATCAGTACCGGCTTTTCTCCACACACGCTGTCGTCCGAAAAGACTATTTTTTGTCGTCCAAAAGCTTTTTGAATGATTATGTTATTAGTAATAAGAATATTCAGTAGATAATTTTATTTAAAATTGGTCACGAGGGATTTTGTATATATATTTATATATATATACAGTCGGCAGCACGGCTATTCGTACAAGCAGTACAAATATATAACGTATTGAAAAATATACTGTTATAATTTTTTTATACCAACTATAATAGTATGTGCGGATGGATAATTATATTTGCTAACCAATTATAACATTGATTTGTTTTGACGTACATTATTTTACCAAAACACGCAAAAGTAGGCGATCCTATTGTGATCAAGACGTCGCACGGGTATTCGTACACCGCCGTATGTGTGTATGAGATTACCCCAATGTGACCGAATGCATGGGATTCCAACTAAAATTTGGCAGTATGGGTCGCATAGTTGCAGGCAGAACACACGTATAAATTTTAGTCAAATTGGCAAACAATAATGGGCCGGGAAACTAAGAATACACCAGTGGAATTAAGAGAATTAGTAATAAAACATTTTCGAGATGGAAAAACGTACCGAAAATCGGTACCCTCGTTAATCGAAGTCATTCGACTGTACAATATATTATTAAACGTTTTGTAAATGAAAACAGAATTCACGATGCCTCTAAAAGAGGGCCTAAGTTTTTGCTTACTGCACAGGACGAACGGAGTTAATTAGGGAAGTAAAAAAATGCTCAAATTTTCGCTCCAAAATTAGCAGCAGAATTAGAAATTTATTATGGAAAATGTGTGCAGACACTGTCCGCAGAGCTTTAAGACGTCATGGTTACCACTCCAGAGTAGCAAGAAAAAAACCGTTTGTATCTATGGTCAATAGGCGGAAACGATTGGAGTTTGCAATAAACCTCTAGATGCCAGATGGACTAGGTCCATCTGGCCCGAAAATGTTAAACTTACTTTCATCAGTAAAAATAACCTGTCTCCAAAAGTCTAGAGGTTTATTGCAGTATTTTTGAGCAAACTCCAATCGTTTCCGCCTATTGACCATAGATACAAACTGTTTTTTTCTTGCTACTCTGGAGTGGTAACCATGACGTCTTAAAGGTCTGCGGACAGTGTCTGCACTTACACATTTTCCATAATAAATTTCTAATTCTGCTGCTAATTTTGGAGCGAAAATTTGAGGATTTTTTTTATTTCCCTAATTAACTCCGTTCGTCCTGTGCAGTAGCAATAACTTAGGCCCTGTTTTAGGAACATCGTGAATTCTGTTTTCATTTACAAAACGTTTAATGATATATTTATTGTACAGTCGAATGACTTCGATTAACGAAGGTACCGATTTTTCGGTACGTTTTTCCATCTTGAAAATGTTTTATTACTAATTCTCTTAATTCCACTGGTGTATTCTTAGTTTTCCGGCCCATTATTGTTTGCCAATTTGACTAAAATTTATACGTGTGTTCTGCCTGCAACTATGCGACTTTTACTGCCAAATTCTAGTTGGAATCCCATGCATTCGGTCACATTGGGGTAATCTCATACACACATACGGCGGTGTACGAATACCCGTGCGACGTCTTGATCACAATAGGATCGCCTACTTTTGCGTGCTTTGGTAAAATAATGTACGTCAAAACAAATCAATGTTATAATGGGTTAGCAAATATAATTATCCATCCGTACATACTATTATAGTTGGAAAAAAATTATAACAGTATATTTTTCAATACGTTATATATTTGTACTGCTTGTACGAATATCCGTGCTGCCGATACAGGTTTTTAGGTATACAGGTTTTTTTTTTTTTTTTTGAAAAATCGATCCTTAACCCACGCCTCTCTTAAAATCGTACTCTACTGTCGTTTATCAAATGATATCACTAAGGTCCGAAAAGTGCGCCACAATGCAGGGTCAACACTATAGAACTCTACGATAAATACAGTATTTTTTAAGCGCCTTGTAAATTATATACGCGTATATTTCTTGCCCGTGCATACGTATGCCACTGGCAGTGCCTAGTAACGCGCACTGGGACCCTAGTACACCACTCCCGTGCGGGTGGTCGGGATACTTGAATGCAGTTTAGCTACGGTGAGTGAGCCGATTCCGTAGTAATTTTACGTTAGCTCGATGCGAGGGATGGACTGTAGAAGGCCGAGTTCAAAATAATTTTGTGTCGTGAGCTCGTGTAGTGTATTTACATATTATCTGATTTTGTGTGGATTTTTGCAATAATGACACAGCCTTTACCACTTATGAAAAAACTAAAAAAAGTAGATTGAAAATTACGACGATTTTACAATAGAGAAATCACATATTTTATGTATTCCTTGCAACCGTCGATATATGTATGTTTCGTAGACGCCGAGAGTGTGAAAGATTGGATTGAATCTAAATATCTTTATTTAGATTCAATCCATCAACAAAATATTACCGATACTGTTACAAAAAAGGTATTTTTGTTTGTTTTGTGCATAACGTTTTGCGCATGTAGCCTTTCATGAAACGTGGTCGACAATATTTACTTTAGACGTTTTTTGCCAAATATGTATCCGATTTTTCATTGCCTAGCCTAATAGCCACCCACACGTTGCATAAAACATGATTACAGAAGGCATATCAACAACAGATTTTTGCGGTAATAAGGTCGTTAATGTTCTGACACGAATTTTAGGTGTTTCAGATATTTCGCCCCCGATATTGATAGCTAGTAAACGAGTTTTGCAAAGAAAGGGTAAAAGTATAGAAATAGTAGTAACACGTGCATTGTCCTCTGTAGATGTAAAAAATAATAATGTTCTGATGCTAGTGACAACAAACAACTGTTAGTGATAGAAGCGACTGTGCGAAATTCGTGAAAATAATGTGCGTGGCGTGTCGTCTTCTGTCCATGTGAACTATTTTGAATTTGCATCTTTAACTTCAGTAGATGTGGAACGATCATTTTCCTTCTGCAACCATAAGTATAGACCAAATCGCTCACGTTTAACGAGAAGAAATGCAGAAACTGGTTGTGGCTCAAGCACTGAAGTCTTTTGGTCTCTCATATGTTCTTCCGTCAATGACATGACGGATTACGAGTCCGACCCTGCGTTGTGGCACAATTTCCGGACCCTAGTTATCACGTCCAAACAGTCACCTTGTCGAAGACCTCGAAAAAGATCGACAAGATATTTCCTTATCAACAGAATTTGAGGTTAATCGAACATTAATTAACAAATATAAACGAGTGTTGCGACTTTACGTGGGTCACACTGTGGAAACAGGTTACGCATACAATAAAAAATATTAGGCGTTGGTGGATCTATCCCTCAATAGTCACGTGCCATTTTAACTACTCTAAAACGCGTTTGCTTTATTGTTTTCTTAGAACAACATCGGCGTTAAATCAGTTGGCGACTGTACAATACAAACATCGCTTTACTAAATCAGATCGAATAGGTAGTTTTTGCCAATGAAAAAGGAAACCGTAAAACCTAATTGATTTTTTCAGAACGCATCTCATTATGCCCGGTGACTTTTCGGAATCTCTAAAGGCATTAAACAAGGAACATCCTGTTTATAGAATGGTAAATTCAATTTGAATCGAGTTAAGGCAAACAAGAATTGGAAATTACTCGTGTCGGATCGTGAGAAATCCGTTTATTTGTTTAGCTAAAAAAAGTTTGTTTTGCGCTATAAGTTGGGAATCTTCGGATAATTTTAAACAAATATACCAATTTCGTTTTATACTGTTTATTGTCTTTCAGGCGTTACTGAAAAACTTGAAAAAATCAAGATATTGCGATAATAGCAGTGGCGGGACATAAGGGGTTTGCTAATACTTAAATACTATCAAGCCATCCAAAAAAAACATCAAAGTTGGCCTAGTAAAAAAAATACGTATTTTTTAGTAAGATTCTAAAATTCTAGTAAAAAAATATGTATTATCTTGAATTTATAACCTTATTTAACTATCAAAGCTGTTGTATTATAGCACAGCCATTATTTATTTTACGATTGTGACAGTCACTTGTCAAAAGTTTGACATAACCGAAAAGCTTTGACATGACCGCTATTTCTATCTCTCTCGTTTATAGCCAGATTTGATGACTTCTTTTTTGGATATCTCTTTACTTTGTTTTATAACATCTAGTGTATTTCTGCAAGTAAATACAATATTTTAATAGCAAACCAGATTTCAAAGTCAACCCTCCATCTGCTATTAAAAAACTGTCAAAGCTGTCGCCTTATATGACAGCCTTTATTTATTTTACAAATGTGACAGTCACTTGTCAAAAGTTTGACATTAACGAAAAGTTTCAACATTACTTACTTTGTTTTATAACGTCGAGTGTATTTCTGCAATAGCCCAGTTGATGTGTAGCCTCAGAAAGGTTGAGCTTGCATTAATTAGGGCAAATGATTTTTTTTCTACGACTGTTTGGAATAAGGTGATAAGTATGAAACTGAGTTTGACTTCAAAGTCAGCCTTCGATCTGCTAGAAAAAAACTACGAAAAATTTAAAACAAAAGAACCACCCAAAAATATGTAAAAGGAAAATCCTCGTACCAAAATTCCATCGTATTTTCATTTAGTATGTTCATTAATTTTTTGGCTTAAGAAATTCGTTAATAAAAATTTGAAAAAATAAATAATTAATATTTGCATATCGTAGATATTTTTTTCACTAGGATTTTTTCAAAAGTAAAGGTTTCAGTTACAGTAGGTTATTAAGGGCAACTTTTAACAGGCCAATTAAATATAACTATTGCCTATAGACATTTTGTATTCAGTGTGTCAGTGGCATACGCAGAAGCCAAAATTTATTCGCGCACTGAAAGATTTAAGTGTTTTTTCTCGTACCCTAGAATACCTTTATTAGTGTATTTCTTTTTCACCGAATAAAGTCCACTGTACGCCACTGGAAGTTATAACTTATATATATAATTACATTTTATCCAAAGCAATTACACGATACCATAATCGCATGTCGTAAACGTATAAAAAAACATAAACAATAGACATGATCCATCAGCTTTGAAAATGCGCGTTATATGAAAAAAAAAAGAACAGCGAAAATACACACTTTGCTCATGCAGTTTTTTAGTCTCATGTTAAATTCTTCTAGTAAAGCTTCTTCAAGGTTGTCGTCGTCGTCACTTACTATTCTCGATTTTTTCACTGTCTCCGCCATCTGAAAAAGGAATAAGAACCATTTAGTGCATAAGAATAAATCCTTTTTATCGGGAAGGTTGTTCAAATTATTATCGCATTGCGTTGGTTTCTATCTACTATTAGCCCAATCAACGGGGAGAAAACCGGGCACTAATTGTTATCAGCAAACAAAAATATGGTCGTATAGAGAACAAAATTCTAAGAATGATAGCGTTTTTTGCGACTCGAGTTTTAATGGCGAACATAACCAAAAAAATTCGCAAAAGTAAAAAAAACGGTTTTTTGCAAATTAAAAAAAAAAGAGTCCTCCACAAGAAAGTTAAATTAGAAAGTTGTAGGTCTTAAAAATGCGCGTCGAATGAGATGTGAACTAAAAAAATCGGTTCATAAACATTTGAGAAAAATTTGAAAAAACGTCAAAATTCGCGTTTTCGTATTTTTTACTGTATACATTCCAATTTTGTTTGACCAGACTTCTTGTTAACTATAAATACAGCCCAAGACAAGCGGAAAATGACCCTTTTTTCAGAAATTCAAAAAAAGTTTTATTTTTTCAAGTTATAACGATTTACAAAAAAAGACGTTTTCAAAAATCTGTACGATCATTTTTGCCTCTGTAAAAGCTGATTTTTGAAAACGTCTTTTTTTTAAATCGTTATAATTCGAAAAATAAACCTTTTTTGAATTTTTAAAAAAGGGTCATTTTCTGCTTGTCTTGTATTTCCAGTTTTTAATTTCAAAATTGGAATTTATACAGCAAAAATACGAAATAGCGAATTTTGACGTTTTTTAAAATTCTTCTCAAATGTTTATGACCCGATTTTTTTTGGTTCACATCTCATTCGACGCGTATTTTTAAGACCTTCACTACAACTTTCTAATTTAACTTTCTTGTGTAGGACTTTTTAAGATTTTTTTTATTTGCAAAAAACCGGTTTTTTGACTTTTGCGAATTTTTTTGGTTATAATCGCCATTAAAACTCGAGTCGCAAAAAAACGCTATCTTTCTTAGAATTTCATTCTCTATACGACCATATTTTTTGTTTGTTGATAACAATTAGTGGCCAATTTACATGGGGGCTTTCGCTCGTTGATTCGACTATATAAGTTTTTCACAAATTCTAATTAGGTATATGGTCAAATAATATACATATGTATATATTATTGGAATGTATGGATTTTTCACAAATTATTTGAGCGAATTTAATTGAAATCCAATTTAAAAGAATGTGGGGTCATGTTTTTTTAAATGAACAATCTCATTGAACGTTGGAAAATTGCCCTTTAACTTACACAGTAATAAAATAATGAATGACCTGTCCAGAAGGTATTTCAGATGGTCGTTCCGTCAGCTGGTTGGATTTTAAAGTAAATAAGATAAATTTAGTCAATAATACATAAAAAAGTAGATATACTCGCATACCTTAGAACACTAATCATCGGATTAAAATATGTTGTTTCTGTTAAAATACTTTTCCTTTTTTGTTATTAATGTTTAAGATCAAAACAGATTGAAGTCGTAAAGTCACATATCTCTAAAGGCCACTTTACAGTTTGCAATTTTTATTGCCCGCAAGAAAAATTGCAGCATTTTTTATTGCGCGCACGCGTATTTATGTCTGTTTGGACAATTTCTTAACAAATAAACACAAATACACGTGCGCGCAATAAAAATTGCTGCAATATTTCTTGCCGGCAATAAAAATTGCGAACTGTAAAACGGCCTTAAAAGTGTTTTGCGAACTGTAAAGCGGCATTTTTTGTAAAAACTTTCTCGTAAAAGGACAATTAATGTATCACAAATTCTCACTATTTTTTATGGTACTACTAGGAATTTAGTTATTTGAGAAATGGTTCTGGTATTATCCTATTCACAACTAATTTGAGTAGACATGAAAGCGTGGCAACAAAAATAGATTCATTAAAAGAATATTAAATGCATACTATTTGTTTGATAAACGGTGAGTTTGTAGCGGTCACAATCTGATCACAGGTCTACAAAAAAAAAAGTTCTCTCTTTGCGATCAGACCCATCATTTCCTATGTATTTTGATGTACTGAAACCAAATTTGGCAAAAAAAAATTTCTACCGCATCATTTTTCTCTTCACCCCCATATAACCCCCATAACCCCCAGAAATTTTGTAACAATTTTTATTTTGTTTTTTTTGGTCGCTGATCACGAATCTGGTCAAGAATAAATTTCGACTTAATGACAGCTGTCAACAAGCTGTCAAATTTCACTAAAAAGTAAAAAGTTGATATTAAATGCATATTATTAAATTTTTTGGGTTTGCTGATTACGATTCTGAAAACAAAAATGAATTATATCAAAAATCATTTTTCACTACAGAATCGAAATCAGCAACCCAAAAACTTAATAATATGCATTTAAGATCAACTTTTTACTTTTTAGTGAAATTTGACAGCTGTCATTAAGTCGAAATTTATTCTTGACTTCAGATTCGTGATCAGCGACCCGAAAAAACCAAAATAATTTTTTTTTAAATTTCCTCTATAAGAGTTTATGGGGGTTATATGGGTGGAGAAAATTGATGCGGTAGAAATTTTTTTGCCAAATTTGGTTTCAGTGCATCAAAATACATAGGAAATGAGGGTCTGATCGCAGACAGAACTTTTTTTTGCAGACCTGTGTAATTAACGGTTTTCACAAAACCTTTAATTACTGCTATTGCTGTTTGTATGTAGTTCATGACAAATATATCAGAAAAATTATCTTCTAGTCGAGAAACGATGTCTGCAAAAGATAAAGGATCTACAATCGTCTATAAAGTGAAAGATAATTATATTAATTAGACTAATTTTCAGCAACAGAACACTAATATAATCATCCTCAGAACAAACTGAATATCACTCTTTTCAAAAGTAACAAAGTAATCAAAGGCTATGGCAATTTGGCTATAAACGATAGAGATGGAAATAGCGGTCATGTCAAAGCTTTTTGGTTATGTCAAAATTTTTACATGTGACTGTCACAATAATTGTAATACAAATAATGGCTCTTACATATTGTGACAGGTAGAATTTTTTAGAACAATTTAAAGTAGAATAGAAAAATACGTCTTTTTTTGCTTGGCCAACTTTGATGACGTTTTTTGACGATATTTCGAAGAAAAATTAAGGCCCTGCGGTATTAAGGCCCAGTTTTGCAAATAATGTAACCTTATGTTGATTGCCAATAAATTTTCTTCAAGTTATACATTCAGAATTTAGCAGTTTAGTGTTCAATTGGCTAAAGACATGAGCTGTAAATAACCTATAAAATATGGACATAAAGTCGAAGTAAGTTGATTCACAATACTTTATAATGTTACAAATTATTTGATTATACTTTTAATTGCCAATTATAAAACTCGGCTAAAGTGATTGCCAAAAAAAGAGCCATATTCACTGCTTTCCCTTTGGTGTGTAACGTGTAACATAAAAAAAAATATTTGAAACTCATTACGCCTTTATATTCAAGAAGCATACAAGACTCTTTCTCTCTATTTTTTTTTGTCAAAATTACAGTGATTTTAAACTGTTTAAATTAAATAAATTAAATTACCACTACGTTCCATAAGAAAAAAAAATGGGCGCACGCCCATGGTCACACGTGGCGCCAATAAAGTGTTATTGCCCAAATTTGACGCATAGACCTGTCGACCGAGACATCCGATACGTTCTGTAAGATCTGTTCCAAAACTATGTGCGGTGCCTGTACTTTCTTGTGCTTCATCCCGGGCACTGCCAAATTTAATTGGTCGCCGCAATAAATCCAAACGATTCCGACTGGCCGCGAACGTCGGCTGGGAACGGCCATTCATGGGTCGCCGCCAACAGATATGAATGACCTCTTTCGTACGCGTTTTAATTAACCAAACGAAAAATCAGCATAACCCCATGAAACACTGACAGAGGATGTATCGTTCGTTAACGCTCTATCTGCGGGACGATCTTTCATAATTAAGCCAATGAATAATACTGGGCGAAACGCTGGTAATGTAGAAGGTCAACTGAAGTGTTTTTACATCTTTATATTATATTCACAATAAACCACTTGTAGTTTACTATACCCTCAAGAAAATCGAAGGTAACTGCTCGCAAACGAGAAACTGAAGCTCACAGCTGACGCGTCGCGTAGATGTGGCAACATGTGCTCAACAGCCAATTGTCCGTACTAGGGTTAGAACCAAATGGTATTTAGTTTTTTTTGCCCCTACTTTGGCAGATGGCCTCAGTAAATACGTGTTGAGATGTCAATAATAGTACATACAGCGCCCACATTTTTTCGAAACGTCACTGATTACTCAGGAACATCCATATTCTCCATATCCTCCCAATCCCAGAGAATATTCTAGGGAATTATCTGGTGATATCGTTAAGTTCCACAGAGCACCAGTTGCTTCTAACCCCAGTCCGTATAAGTAGAGGATGGTTTGAAAATTAACGAAAACTTGTTAAGACGTGTTATAGCAGGTCATTCAAAAATATTGTAGTTCTTTTGTGTTTCCACTAGGTATAAGAATATAGTGGAACATAAACTCTGCTTGTCAACAATAAGTTGCTCTTATACCATTTGTTTATTTTCCAAAGCTTCCTGCTGCTAAGAAGGTCACGGAGGAGAGTCCCTAAGAAGAAAGATTTATATAAGAGATTATATATGATATCCGTGACCGGGTGATATTTTTTTAGCCAAAAACTACCGTGGAAAAAAGCAAATTGTTTATTGCGTCATTAAGGGGGATAAAAAGAGGGGGGAGGGCTGGGGGTGGGTTCGTTTGTAGTCAGATCCATTTTTAAATGATATATAAATAAATAAAAAAAAATGTTTTTTTTATTTTTTGACCAAAAATAAATTAGGCCCAAAACCGGCCTTAGGGACCCTCCTCCTTTTCTCAGTAATTGTTATGCAAGACATTTCGAAAACTGGAGAAGTAACAAAAAAAATGTTTCAGGCAAAAATTAATATAATATCTACAGTGGCGGTCACATAATTAGAAACGGCATTGTTTTATCATGACTTATGCACATTATGTCATTTAGTTTTTAACCCGTCCCATCAATTATATATAAATACAATAAACATGCGTTCTAAAGCGAATCAATTCGTAACTTATTTTGTGCTCCATCCGTCTCAGTTCAACTTTTATATTTATAATTGCCATTTACCTACCATTTTCGAAGGAGACATAATTAGAAACGATATAGAAAAATGTTCATTATTCAAGAAACTATGTAACATACATTAATATTTTGTTGGATAGTCATGGTTCTTTATTACTTCTGCGTATCTCCTACCCATAGAGCTTATCAAAGTTTGACATAACTCTACAGGTAACGAGTACCAGGCCTCTCTAACAGCTTCATACAATTCATCAAAATTTTTAAACTGACGCTCACAAACTCGCTGTTTTACTTCACCCCATTGATTTTCTATGGGGTTGAGGTCAAGCTACAAGATGGCCAGTCAATAATAGATACACGGAGTTGTTAATTAACCACTGTTTTACAGATTTTGCAGTACGTCTGTGATCATTGTCTTGAACAAGCTTCCACGTAGCAGGCATAAACTCGCCAGCGTATGGTTGCAGAATATTTTCCAATATGTTAATATACACATACTGGTCCATGATTCCCTTTACGCGATGTATGGAGCCTACACCTCTCCAGGAAAAGCAACCCCAGATGACGACATTTCCGCCTCCGTGTTTTAACGTTATGGTTGTATACGAGTAGTTCGGATTATATTCACATTTCGGCGGGCGTCGGACATACTGTTTTCCATCGGATCCTAGTGAAAACAGTATGTCCGATAATGTGAATATAATCCGAACTACTCGTATACAACCATAACGTTAAAACATCGTTTCTAATTATGTGACCGCCACTGTATATATTTTTAACAAAAATGTAAAATAGAAAATGTGTTTCCATTTAAAAAAAAAATAATAAAAAAGGTGGCTTTCAAATGGCCTGTTCATGGTGATGTACAAGAGAAAATATGACTACGTCATTTTGTAGTATTTACGAGGTCGAACAACTTTTAATTGCAACATTTTATCGTAAATATAACGTATGAATAGTTACACGAAAAGAGAGATGAATATGTATTATTCATTTCTATTGAAATGAATACGTATTATTCACTTCAAGTGTTAAAGAAAGCGGCACACATTTTATTCAGTCGCATTGTACATAAAATATTATCATTTGTGATAATACTTTAGTGACGATCTCTATAGTTGGGTACTTCACATCGCGCTCTAGTTATTTTTTCAAGGGACATTGACGTGACTGAACCTAAGTACGGCCCTGTCACGCAGCAAATAGTTAATACCCCCTATGCGACGCACTTCGGCTCGGCGAAAATCTGGCCCTAGAAATGCAGCGACAAATAAACAAATTAAACCGTTCCGTAATAATCGGGCTGAAATTATAATCCGGCCGGCCGACAACGGCCGGATGTGCTCTCTTCCTCTTCTTAATAACAATCAACACCGCACGGGATGACTCCGAGTGGTTAAACAGGTTTTAAAAGAGATACGAAACCGCGTCCAGGCGATAACGTTACGTACAAAAAGATCGTGCCGTTCGCCTCTCTTCTCCGCGACGTTGCCACATTTTTCCGCAGATATCTGACCATTAGGACATCACCAAATGGCAATTTCTCTCATTCTACTTACTGACATAAGAAATAGATAACAACGTCGCTAACGAAATAATCATTGATCCTTTTAACTTGTTTGAATCTATTTCTCTGTCTAAATTATGTATCATATTAGTTTCCCTTGACCTTAGCAAATTGTAAATTGATCTTGATCAAAGTGGGTGAACCATTTCTCACGGAAATTCTCGAAAGTGGGCGTGGCCGAACGTCGCGTCACCGGCGCCGTAGGTTTCAAGACATTATGTCCCAGAAGCCATCACTATTCAATAAGATTATTGCTAATCATAACACAGCCACACAAAAAAAAATATTTTCGGGTTCGGCAGACCATGTTTACTACATGTTTTTGGGGTCGCTGAATCAGAATAACCCCATCGGGCTAGGGTTTCCCATAACCTCAAAAAAAAAACATTTTTGAGCTATATACCGATAAACCCTTCACATCATACCCCTTAACCCCTTGAAACCATAACACAATAACCCATAATCATATAACCCCATAACTCCATTGCCACCAAATTAAACGAAAACAGTTCATCTCAGGCAATTTGTATTAATGCAAATTTTCACGGACATTCAGGATACGTTCGAACAGTGAAATGAAACGTAATAACCCCATAATATAACCCAATAACCCCTAATCTCGTAACACCATAACCCATAACAATGATAGAACCGTCGGCATTAGCGTTACTCGATGTACACCGCGGAAAGGTTGCACAATTGGATTTTGTACATCATATATCCCTATTTTATAAGACCATGACGGCATCTAAGCTGGCAATCCCAGCTGGATAACGGGCTCACTCCGTTGCCCGCCGTCACCGCGAGGAGGTGCCCTGGATGAAGACGCATGCAATTTTGGGAATCCCCTTTGTAGTGGTGTTATGATGGGGTTATTACCTTTCATTTCACTGTTCGAACGTATCCTGAAAATTTGCATTAATACAAATTGCCTGAGATGAACTGTTTTCGTTTGATTTGAGGCAATGGGGGTTATATGATTATGGAGTTATGGTTTCGAGGTATCATGGGGTTATTGTGTAATGGTTTCAAGGAGTTAAGGGGTTTAATGTGAAGGGTTTATCGGTATATAGCTCAAAAATGGTTTTTTGAGGTTAGCCCGATGGGGTTATTTTGACCCTAGATTCGGATTCAGCGACCCCAAAAACGTGTAGTTAACATGGTATGACCCCGAACCCGAATTTTTGTTTGTGTGTGGCTGTGTAATTAGTCTTATTCACTCGTTTACAATATGCTAAGATTAAGGGACGCAATTGGTATGTTATTTGGTTCTATCTACATTGATCTACTGATAGTTCAGAATGTACTGATGTAGTGTGAGCATGATGTGTCTTTGAAAAAAAAACAAATGAACCTAGCACTATTAACTTAGGACTGTTGTTTTATTTTTACTGTGTAAGATTACTTGATGTAAATTATCTTAAACTAGAACCTGTGTAAATTAAAGTTCCCCAAGAAAAACTATAGTATATTGACCCCATAAATTGCCTAGCTATGTATGAAGAATATTCGAAACAATCCAGAATTAAACATGAATCACTTTGTTGTATCTACAAGCATGCGTAACAGAGTATTACAGGGTACAGAGGTACAGGGTTACATCAGGGTACAGAGACAGAATATTACTATGTTGCGCGTGCTTGTAGACACAACAAAGTGATTTATTTTTAATTCTGAATTGTTTTGAATATTCTTCATACATAGTTATGGGGTCAATAATAACAGAGTAATAGTCAATATTAAGAGAATTCAAGGTGTTTTAAATTAAAAGTCGTAACACATAATTGATTATATCTTATATCGAATCAGAAATGTCTTGAAATTACCTGAATGAATAATTTTAGAGTCGCACATTGAGAAAAAACAGTCAGGATAGCAGAATTCAAGATGGCGTCTGAGAAAGCCAAAAACCGAAAAACTGCTTCTTATTCTCAATTATGTAATTACATTACATTCAAACCGGTGTCGAATGACCTATATAGAGTTTTGGATCTGTTCAGCAAGACAGCTTAACAAAATCCAAGAAAGTGGATCCAATATGGCGCCTAGATCTGTATAAAATAGCATGAATATCTATTTTTGAACCAACTCAAGAATATGATCAACGGAATGTTGAGAAAAACATATGTATTTTCTTATGTTCCTTAGTATACCTGTATATGGACACAGCTTCAAATCATGACCTCAGCATACGTTCTTAATCTCAAAAATCCGAACAATTTGTAAGGTTAGAGTGAATTCACAAGCTCCTTCAACATATTGCTGGGGGAATGATTAATTTTGATGAACAGTAGACAGACAGGAATCCAAGGTGTACAAAATATAACCATATAACCAGGGGCGGGCAATATTTTATAACCACATAACCCTGGGCGTTCAGACTTCTACGACCATATTTTTCGTTTTCTGTCTTTCCACGACAAAAATCTAGTGTTTTTTCTACACATCCAGAACCTAAATAAGAAATTTGAGTTCATGACAAAAAATTAAATAGGTCATCTGATCTAAATGATCTATGTCTAAATGTCTAAATGATCGGATCTTCTTTTATTGTGTACCGCCGTTACCGTTCTAAATGTGGCAACGTCGCTTTTCAGTGCCCCAACGGCCGCCGAGTGGTATTCACGAAATACCCCCTCGCGGATTATGAACAATGAAAGAGTTTTCAGGACGGCGGTGTACACGGAGCGTGGGCGCAATAATTGTTGTCTAAAACAAGAATAAATCGCCTCTTTTTTCGCGCGGGAGACATCGCAAGACGAAGGTCAACCCCGGTCGACATAGGCGTGACCAGGTAGAGGCCCAAGGGAGCACAACTCACCCCAGATACAACACAAGGATTAGCGGATTCGCCGCTCCGTAAAATATAGGATTTATATGGTAAAAAATTATGTCCAGCTTCATAAACCAAAAAATCTGTAATCACAGGTGATCGGAAAATGGAGTTTTCTCACAGATTTGGGGAACCACAGTTTGGAAATGAGTTGTATAACAAATGACACCTTTTAGCGACAGGGATTTTATCAAATTTAAACTGAAGGGTCATTCAGAAATATAAAATCAAAGGTCATCGATCAACGGCCCTTATATTATTGACAGGATTGTTTCAAGCAGTGGCGGTGCGTGATATTTCAGTTAGCCATATCTTGAAAACGACGGATGGGACCGACTTCACTTTTTAGGTGATGACTATACACCTCTTACAGAAAGGATTTATAGTGAAAAAATCGTCAGCAAAGTTTTGCGAAAAAATTTTCAAAAACACTGGAGCACTCCCTGGGTTCTCAGTAACGCTCTGTGGGATATTTGCAGTATATTTTTTTTCATAATCTAGAAACAAATATAAGGAGACGTTTTTCGATTTTTTTTCAAAAAAGTTAAGGCCATTGTAATTTTAATTTTATAGGAACATTTGGTTTCCCAAAATTAAAATGGCCATAACTTTGCAACAAAAATATTTTTGTAACAAATCGAAAAACGTCTCCTTATATTTGTTTCTAGATTATGAAAAAAAATATACTTCAAATATTCCACACAGCGTTAATTAGAACCTAGGAGTGCTCCAGTGTTTTTTTTCGCAAACTTTTGCTGACATTATTTTTCACTATAAATCCTTTCTGTAAGAGTGTAGTCATCACCTAAAAAGTAGTGGGTCCCATGCGTCGTTTTCAAGATATGGCTAACACACCCCTTCAATTTCAGGAGGATAAAATTCTCAGTGTTTAATACCAACTAACTGTGTACACTAATTACAACGTACTTACAGTACACCAAAAATAGATTTGCTCCTGTGCTCATTCCTTTTGTAGCTGCAGCCGTGAACGCTTAGAAAAGTACAATCTGGGATTGTTTGTTTGTGAGTATATCATTACATCTCTCGGACAGGGTCGTTCTACCCCATACTACGTTCGTTGTGCGCAATTCATGGACAAAGCTATTCTTGGTGTACTGTACAATTATTGTACTTATATCGTATCACTGTATATTTCAGTTTGGTTTTGCACGACAGTGCCATAACGCGTCACCGCTAAAGTTTTAGCGTTTATTTTTTCGTATGGCATCAGTAAGGCCATGTTTCTGAATTATTCCCATACAATACGAGGAAAGAAAAGTATTCCTAAAAAATACTCAAAAATTCCAAGACCCAAAAGCACTCATAAGACCATAAGAAACCTTTAAGGACATTGAGTTTGATGACTTTTGTAAAAAAAGACATTATCTAAGAGAAAGGATTAAAGTATACTTCAGTTTTGTAACCATTCGAACCATTGAAATGACTGAAGCTTAATTATTATTCCTTAGAAACCATATGTATTTCCACTCAAAATTTCTAGTTCAGTTTAAACAGCCACCTTACTGCCCATACATTAAGTGATTTCTATTAGGTTACTACAGCTGAATTGCGGTTAAAAAGTTTTAGTTTCCTAATGTATTACCTTCAAAAGTGGGAATCGGGTTCCCACTGAAGAGGCGATTCTGACTACGCCACTGCCGTCGAAAGAACGAACCGACCGAGCAGAGTCGCGTATTTTTCATGGTTAAGCCAAACGTGCATGAGATTACGGTTGCCGATTTCGGGGCCTCTCGTGATATGTATTATTTATTATGGTGGAGAGAATACGCCCACGTATTTCACGCGGGTCAATAGGGGAGGATTGACCGTGATGGCTCGCAGAACAACTGTCGCATTTTTCGGTGGATATACATACCTGAATTAAACGCAATTTTCGAGACGGGTTTACAGAAAACGATTATATAAAGAAAAAAATACGTCATCCATATTAATTTGGTTTCGGAATATACACATCACCTGAACACAACACTTAACAAGACTTCAATTTTTAAACTACCCGCTACATATTAACCAATCAGAGCAAATGTGACAATTTGATCGTTGAAACCTGTTGCCATACTTATTGCATATTGCCACATTTTCTTGTTTGTGGACAGTTGGTTTTGAATTTTGTAAGTAACAAAAACCAGTAACCTGCAAATGTAATGTGTTCAGTTTACGAGCCCAGTCACATATGTATTTGACCAAAGAAAAATGTGACCTAATGTGATATTTCCGTATTGTTATTTGAACACCCATTGTAGCTTAAACAAAAACAAGTAAGTTTATTTAGTACTGGTATTTCCAATTAATCAATAATCAAACATAGTATAAAACAAGCTCCTTAACTACCTATTATCTTAATTTTAAAACTACGCAACATTTTTGCGTTTTTATATGAGGTTCAAGAGGAAGGTTTATATGAATAATACATGCATAATATCACTAATATTTGTTATATATTGAATTAGTTAACAATAATCCAAAAATATAAAGTTGTGTTACTAATTTCAGTGGTCCAATACATATGCGACTGGGCTCGTATTATAATTGTGTTGCTTTAATATCGTTCGATGTCATTTGTTGTTATCCCTAAAAATACTGGAAAATATGGTAAGCTGATAAGTTGAATAGTCCGAAAACCTAAATATATATGACTTATTTAACACTTATCTGGTACTCTCTACGTTCCCTCTTTACCATCACTATAAGACGTGGAACATATGCGTATTATCGAAATTTTTTATATGATTCGCATTTAAAGAATTACACACTTACTAAGGCAACATGACAAATAATTGATTTGTTACAAACATTCTCAGAAATCTAGGAGGAGTAGATAGTGACACCATTTGTGATAATTTGGATGAGTTATTATTTGGATAACTCGTTATGATAATTCGATTTCCTTATTATAAACGAATAATAGAAATCGACATAAAAAAAGCTGACAGTCGAACAAATGCACTTAAATTTGTACGCTGAACCAAATTTCAGCGTCTGTTGATACAATACATACTGTACGTCCGCTATATCGATGTGGAAGTAAAATGTACATCGTGGCAATTATTAATAACACTAGCACACAAAAGAAAAGTGGTCATTACTTTTGACCAGACCCATCTAGGGTTATGTATTTCGATGTGCTGAATCCGAATTTAAGGTCAGTTTAACCCGTACACCCTCAAAATTTTGAGTAAATTGCAAAAAACCGCTAAAAATCGCTAAAAACAGCAAAAAATGCAGTTATGCAAGCGAGAATTTTTTTACGAACTAGATCAAGTATGTTTATTATGTATTTCGATGCGCTGAATCCGAATCTGACGTTGATATAGTTCGTCAACCCTCCAAATTTAGAATATATTGCAAGAAATCGCTAAAAATCGTGAAAATTGAAGTTATGAAAACGAAAAAAATTTTCGAACTAGATCATATATGTTTTTGTGTATTTTGATGCGCGGAATCCAAATCACAAGTTGATTTAGCTGATAGACCCTCCAAAATTAGAGTAAATTGCTAATAACCGTTGAAAATTGCTAAAAAATCGTGAAAAATTGCAATTATGCAAAAACGAAACAAAATTTCTTAAACTAAATCAAGTATTTTTCTTATGTATTTTGATTCCTGAATTCAAATCCGAAGTCGGTTTGGCTTGTATACCAAGCCAACTTGTTGCCAACTTTAAATAAATTGCGAAAAAACGCTAAAAATAGCAAAAAATCGTAAAAAACAGTCATGAAGTAGTAGATAATATCAAAAAATAGTATTGTTCTTACTCACAGTAATAAACAAACCATGATTCCTTTCAAATTATACTATAATATCTATAGATTGTAATTAGAATTAAAAAAAACGACCCTTCCTTGATTTTACACTGTTCTTCGCTTGTATCGAACTCTTTTTTCTTCGAATGTTCTATGCAGTAGGTTTCTCTTTCGTTTTCTATTTTCTCTCGTTATTTCTCTCTTTAAAGTCAGCAAAAATCGGCCATCATGTTGACATTCCATCTTCCTTGATACCAATTCTCCATTTCACTTTATGTCTTGATGAAATCGTTCTCCTTATTCTTCACTGTAGTCGATACAAGCGAAGAACAGTGTAAAAAAATCAAGGAAGGTCGTTTTTTTTTAAATTTAAATTACAATCTATTGATGTTATAGTATAATTTGAAAGGAATCATGGTTTGTCTATTACTGTGAGTAAGAACAATACTATTTTTTGATATTATCTACTACTTCATGACTATTTTTTACGATTTTGGCTATTTTAAAGTTTTTTTCGCAATTCATTTAAAGTTGGAGGTGTACAAGCTAAACCGACTTCGGATTTGGGATTCAGCGCATCAAAATACATAAGAAAAATACTTGATTTAGTTTAACATTTTTTTTTCGTTTGCACAAATGCAATTTTTCACGATTTCCTAGCAATTTTCGAAGCGGTTATTCTGTTATTTACTCTTATCTTTTTAGGGTCTACCAGCTAAATCAAATTGTGATTTGGATTCAGCTTATCAAAATACACTAAAAACATACTTGATCTAGTTCGAAAAATTTTTTTCGTTTTCATAACGTTTTCATAAATGTTTTTAAACGATTTTTGGCAGTTTTTTGGAATTTACTCTAAATTTGGAGGGTTATTAAGCTAACTCAACTTCAGATTCGGATTCAGCGCATCGAAATACATAATAAACATACTTGATCTAGTTCGTGAAAAAAATTTATCGCTTGCATAACTGCATTTTTTGCCATTTTTAGCGTTTTTGGTTTTTTGCAATTTACTCAAAATTTTGAGGGTGTACGGGTTAAACCGACCTCAAATTCGGATTCAGTGCATCGAAATACATAACCCTAGATGGGTCTGGTCAAAAGTAATGACCACTTTTTTTTGTTTTGTGTGGCCGGTGTAATTATTTATGCATAAATACATATTGTTCACCCTATAAATTTGTAACGCTTATGAACTAGTATATCTACTAGGATATAATGGATGCTAATCGGTGCTAATTGGTGTAGTTAATGTTCATATTCATTGTTTCTTTTTTTTAAATTTTATTACATCGAATAATAAACGACTTCGAATTCGTTCAATTAAATACTTATATCAACTAAAGTAGGTACTTTGGTTTGATTCAAGTAATTTTAGTAACATCAGTTTGTATCTTCCTCTTAGATCTCACTGAGCGAAAAGAATTCATCTCGTCGTCAATCACCATAGCTGAAAAATAAATCACCCGTAAGGACATTCCAGGCAAATCAATACACATGTACACATGTACATTGATTTTAGACAAGCAACACTAGCCCTAAAACGCTATAAAGAAGTGTCGGGGTCAGCATGGAAATATTATCAAGCACTAGTGGAGCTAACCTACTAAAGTATCGATCAGTATATATGTACATATCTGAGTTGGATTAAAGATCAAGCACAATGCAAAAGCAATAAAGAAGCTGATAAACTGGCTTGAAGGGCGGAAATTCATCAGCATCTTTGCACCAGATATTAGTATTATGCCGTTCGTATAGCAATGATACCTTTATATGTAAACGATCAAAGGAAACACAGGTGGGATGAAATAACCAAGTGCTGGCTTGCTAGGAAAGTTATCCAATATCCCTAGCGAGGGCGTCACGCATATATTTTACCTATGACAAGGAAAAATGTACGCCTTGTACCAAGGAACTTGACAGGAGACTGTCAAGCTGCGGTAGCACTTGATACCATACGAGGCTAAGTGAAACTCCTTTGTAGAGAGGGCGAACAGGAAGAGTAAACAGTTGATCTTTGCGATTGTTCAGACAGCTCTGTTGTCAGTGAGAGAATCCATATTAGAAGAGCGCTAGCCTTCCATGACCATAATGAAGGTCACTTTTTTTGGAAGGATTGGGTGGTTGAGTCATAGTTCTGATGGCTACCTTGAAAGAATCACATAAGTTTCCCAATGGAGATAAATGCTCTTAAGTCACACTCCATTAACTCCAGTAACAATTTTTTTCTTCATTATAATATAATATACATTATACTAATACGTTGGAACAGAATGAACATCATTTATAAATAATACTCACAATATGTTTCAGTGTACCACTCTAAAAGATGTATTTAATTTTTATACTCAATATTAATAAAAAATCATATGGAAAGATATAGAATTCTGATACACATTTGAAGCCACAGCGCATTCAATTATATACAACTGCGAGAGCAATACATCACACCATGTGGTAAGTTCCAATAAAGCACCATTATTATAAAGCTCCGCATTCGCGCTGTAGAGCCGACCGAAGTTTGCTGGAATTTAATTCGTTACTTTTGTTGTGAAACGTGACAGAACTTATATAGCCTTTATGTACGTTTGCTATAAATCTTTAGATTTATTGCAAACTTCAGGTGTTCCGTCGGTAAACTGCCTCATTCATCTCAGAAATACACTTTTGTTCATGCTGTTCATGATTGTATACGTGAAATGTTCGATTACATTCACCAAGTTTACACTTTTTTTGACTCTTCCTTCTATAGATTATTCACATCATTCTCTTTCCTTCCTCCTCATGTAACGAAATGATATTACATTCACCTTCTTTGATTCTTCTTCTTTTTTCCATCTTCATGTTTAAGCTTCCAATGCGTTGGTGAGATACAATACGTTAAAATAACATTTGCAACTGGTTAGTTGTTTCCTTCCCTGGGTTAACTGATAAGCCAAGATTTTTTTCCTTCGGTATGATTATATCCAGGTGTCTCATTTTAAAACATCCACATGAAGAACTCTGTAGAAAAACCGCCAATCCATTTAAAAAAATGGGTGCCTCAGGGCCGTATCAGGATACCGGACAAGGTGCTGGAAGGAATAGACAGTAACTATTCAATATTTTACCACAGTTACTGTCCTGAAGAGATTGTGAAGTTGCAACTAGAAATTTACTAGGCTCTACTGTCTATTTTTATGATCCACCGTATTTTTCCCCTTTTTCCATGTTATTTAAGCTGCACTGCATTAATGAGGGACTATGCTCCAAAACAATTTGTCTGGAATAGATTTCTAACCCAAAATTAATTTGTGCAGGTGTCCAAGTGATTTTGGTCTATATTGTACTAGATGAGCTCAGTAAATACGTGCTAACTCAATTACTTTACATTACATGCCATATGTCACTAGTATGTGATTACGTCACGGGAAGACCGCGACATCCTCTCAAGCCCAAAGAACTATTTTATAGCTGGTGATGTTAAAGTTGCACAAAGCAACTTTTGGTTAGAATCCTAATCTGAAAATCCTTTGTTGTTCCCTTTTTTTGGTTCCAATTGAGTCTTACAAAGTAAAAACAATTAATTGTGATATTCGTAGTATTTTTATTTCAAAAAAAAAGAAAGCAATTTGGAAATACCATAATCATTATATTAGTAGGTTGTCAAGAAAGTTCTTGCGGTTTTAACCTTTAAATTTAGATACACATATCCTAGCTCAAACAAAACTTTATTAATCGAAATAAGAATCATTCGAATCAATACACTTTTGTCAACGAGAAACAAGTTTATTTATTCTGGTAACATAAAATTCTGGGGTTCTAGAGGCGACGAAAGCGTTGCAGGCGTTTTTTGCATCGTCTTGGTTTTTGAAGCATTTCTTCTGGAGGAAGTTGTCCAGATATTTGAAAAAGTAGTAGTAGGTGGGCGAAAGGTCCGGTGAGTATGGCGGAAGAGGCAGCGATTCGTAGCCCTGTTCGTTCAACTTTTGCAGGGTCGGTTGTGCGACGTGAGACCGAACGTTGTCATGGAGGAGAATTGGTCCTTTTCTATCGACCAAAGCCGGCTGTTGTTGTCGATGTTTCTAGTGCATTGGTCGATTTGCTGACAATACTTCTCTGCCGTAATCGTTTCGCCCGGGTTCTGGAACTTGTGATGAATCAAACCAGCCGTAGTCACCAAACAGTCACCCTAACCTTCTTCTGATGCAAATTCGGCTTTAGGAAATGTTGTGGAACTTCGTCTCGATCAACCACTGAGCCGAACGACGCCGGATATCGTAGAAAATCCACTTTTTTCACTAACACGTCACAATCCAATCGAGAAACGAGTTGTTTTTTTGCGTAGAAGACACATCAAAACGGCGACTTTTTTGCCCTTCGCTCAATTCGTGCAGGACCCACTTATGGAGCTTTTTTTGTTTTTCCAATCCTCAAAAGCAAGGTCCCGAACAGTTGTACTCGGACTGGCCTCGACTAAGGCCTTCAACTGATCGTTGTCAACATCCGATGGCCGACCAACGCGCTCTTCATCTTCAAGACTCTTGTCACCGCCGCGGAATTCCTTGAACCACCATGTGCTGTGCGTTCGTTAATTGTTCCTTCCCCAAACGCATCATTAATATCCCGGGCTGTTCCTGCAGCGTTTCCGAACCAATTTAAATTGGAACAATAAAAATGGTGCGAATTTGCTTCTTGTCCATATTGTAATCAACGTTCTAAAAACATGGTCAAGTAATTTTTGAATAAAACTAATAACGGTTCGATGGAGCAAAAAACACGATTGAAAATGATATATATATAAAAGCAATTAAACACAAATTTATTTGAAAATGTAGCATTTAAAAACAAAATAACAAAAAGCGGAAAAACTTTCTTGGCAACCTAATAACACGGTACGGTAGCCCGCCCAGACACGTTTTAACAACTTGTTTATGCATTTTTATACGTTCCTAAATTCACTTTTGAATTATTATCAAAACAACTAAAATGTTATAAACATCTAACATGACTAAATTACTGAATTTTCCAAAAATTGATAAGAACAAGTTATAAACAGCTGAAAGAAAATCCGACTCGCTGTTGCAACTTAACAGGTTATGGAAATGGGAGGATATTCATAAACCTCGACGTCGTTTTGAAGGAAGTGATGCAACCTGGACGTTCTTGCGCGTACCAAGACATGGGTAATTGTAATTAAAGTATAGCGGACCTTGTCTAAGTCCTTGCGAATCCATGTCAGATGCGATAGATGGTCGCGCGCTAAATAAGAATGAGGCACTTCCATTTGCGGTCGTAGATAATAAACATAACATAAGGTAAGATACATCGTCGGTACTTTGTAGTACTATGTGCGTTGTAGTTTCGCAACAGTTCAGCCAGCCATCATTAGGTAACACGGGCTTACAAAATTGGAAGTTTATTCGGTCACAGAAATGACAAGTGATTGTCATTTAAGAGAAAATAAGAATGTTTGCACTACAAACAGAATATGGTCATAACTAGATCTCGGAGGTTAATAATAGATGCCTACTTTACTAGGGGCGGCACCGGGATATCTATCAGTAACGTTACGAAATGTTAAACAGGTCCTCATTCATGTGATGGTGATTGTTTGTAGCCCAACTAATAGGCAAAGGGAACCATAATCACAAGACACATAACTTGCATACTCGGTGCTATAACACAGACGTGTCCATACTGCCACTCGGTTTCCATAAATGATTAATAACTGTTAAGGGGAATCCTGCTTTAGGAGGCTCAATCGTTTTTATTGCTTAAATCTATTCCTAATGTATCTAAAAATATGTATCCAAAGTTATAGAAGCTAATTTACAATAGTTTTATAGATACAGCACTAAACGCAGTGGTGTGTCGAGCCGGTATACGGGCGCTCGGGCAGTTGGAGCTTGGAGCGCGCGCTCCCTTCTCGCGGTCGAATAACTCCGAACTATACCGTGTGTGTAAAGCCGACATAGGCCTGTTATGAAAAAGGATAAACAGAAGTGAGATGAACAGATAAAGAAGCAACCGCAGACGCATCGAAGGTAGTGAGGGGAATAAGACCGGTCCTCTCAACGGTAAACTTTAAAGCGCGTTTTTTCGAGTTTTTATTATTATGATTTTTCTAAACTGGCGGGCGAGATCGCAAGAAAACTGGAAGTTCAATTAAAACAAACCAAGGCTTGTTAGCTTCAGTTTTGCATTCTCTTCTATTCGAACTAAAAAAGATTGTACGAAAAAAAAAAAATTAAACAATTTTTTAAGCAAGTTGAAATGATTTTTTGTTGTTTTAAAAGCACTTTTTTTCAAACCTGAGAAAGATTTTAAATTTCACAATTTTTGGGTTTTTCTTAGTTCATCTAGAAGAAAAATACATGAAAATTAAAATTTTCTTTTTTTTTGTCAGACGAAAATTGCGAGCTCCATCTTTCCCGCCGATTGCAAGACTGCAATTACAAGGTGTTAGTTACACAAATGTGCATAAAAATCGGCTGCGTTTGAATATTTTTCTCTCGATTTTTTTTAATGTTCAAGTATGCAATAAAATAATCTGAAAAGTTCGTTAGACTTGCTTATTTTTTTCTGTCCTAAAAAATTCCCACAAAAACGCTTTTTTTAGGCCTCTAAAGCAGGATACTCCCTTAAGCTTTGGTGCCTGTCACTTAAAATACACTTACAAGATGAAAAAGAGCGTTTAACTCGGACATATTTAAAATAAGTAAAAACTTGTAAGGGCATATTTATATCTTGTTCAGAGACATCCACTTATTTCCCTGTAAATAAATCCACAATATGACACAACATGGGAAAGTCAAGGTTAGTAACATCCGTTGTTTCGTCAATACTAAGCCATGTAGCTTTATCGTGCAGTTCCGATTGTTTTTGTCCTCACAGTATTGCTATGTACCATATAATCAATGGTCTGAGTTGTTTCTGCAGGCAGACTAACTTCGCCGTACTTTCCACTCGCAGCGTTCTGGACAAATTGTCTGAACTCGGGGTGATCTAATTTTACGAATGGAATATTACACGCTACCATCACTTTCACTACATCAAGGTAAATTGTCTTTGTCTGTCTCGCGCACTCACACAACCACTTACACGAGCTTTATGTTTATCTGTAGCAACATGCTGCAAAACAGCTGTTTTTACGTGCCAACTTTCAGTACACTGTCACACATGGTACAACGAAGTTCATTGCCATTAGAGGTCAGTTTCGGAAAATTGTTTCCAATCAACTCTCGACGGTAACACGCGACGGACTGTCCCGACATTTTTACAAATTTATTCGACGTTTCGTGCACACGAATGATGATGCATCGACGACCGCAGAGTAGATAATACTAAATAAACAAATATAAATTTTCGCTGTTAAAAAACGTTCGCCTTCGCGACTCGACCTTAGTTGAAATAAAGTGCAGAACACGGCAGACGCGTTGTATTCTGGAACATATATAATGGCATATATGTATGAGTCGACGATGTACTTTATTAATGTGGCAAATATGACAATATTTCAGTTTCGTGAAGCCTGGTCCTGAAATCTATTAACCTACGAGCTCTAGTCATAACATTTTCTAGCACGTCAGAATTTAGAATAATTTTCAAATCGAAGTCAAGTCAAAGCAAACGTTAGGAATTTATTGTTAGAAATGACAACTTTTTGTGTTGAAATATGCAGTGAAATAAAAATTATATGACCACCAGTTTTACAAATAACTCGAAAGCGAATAAAATTTATTGATTATATTAATTGAGACGATATACAAATATTTAAATTCGCATATAACCATCGAAATTGTGGCACATGCAACAATCATTTTCTGCATTTTCGTACACTGCTGATCAAGTCAGGTCAACTTAAAAACTGTTTATTTTGTTTTGTTTTACTTAAAATGGATTTAATTAATATCTAAAGGAACATTATATAATTGAAAAATAACTGATCAGATCCCGCTTGCAACCAGCAAGTACGGGCACAGGATCTAGACGTATCGCTGGCAATCTGACAGAAACAGATGTTCCTTTCCAGCGAGACTTTATTGAACGTATACCAAATTGCAAACCAGAAATGGTAAACCGTGCAGACAGCCGCGTTGCGAAGTTAAAAAGAGGGGAAAGGAGGGAGAACAACACCCACTTACGTAAACCCCACGAAGAAAATTCAGAGTCGGATCGGGATTTTATTTAAACGGGAGCCTAAGCAAAACACAGATAAAACAAACGGCAACGAGGAGTCGAGAATTTACGAAGTAAGTTGCAAGGATATGCGAACAAATGTATATTGGTCAAACAAAACATTTTGAAAATGGCAATTGAGTGTTTTACTGTTTAAATGGCAGTTTTACGAAAGATTAGGAATGGGCAGTACACATATTTAGAAATATCATTTTTAGATAGTGCTTTGGCATTTTAGCTTAATAGAATTGTATATTTTTTATGTCATCTTTGGACATAAATTTTAAAAGGCCTTTTCAAGAATTAGTTTCAATAATAGATTCTGAGATTCTGAAAATTTTACCTTTATATTATACTGCCGTCATAGAAAAACCGTACCCTTGATTTTTAAGAAAATGAGTTAGTAAAGGTTAATCTTTTTTACCGTTTAACTAGTTCAATACATAATTTCTGGATTCTGAAAATTTTACCTTTGAAATCTTTCGACAAATCTAGTTTAATATTAAAAAAAATAGTGTCAAAATGTGATCCTGAAAATAGTTACTGATTGTTATTAAAACATTGCATTTCACTTTCATTATGCCTGAAGTTCTAAATACTGTTCGTGTGATTTGTTCATGATAATTTAGATGCAGTTTTCCAAACAGGTAGAATGGAAGACTAGCTTTTCTGGATATCCAGCTAGATTAGCGAACAAAAGGACATCAGGAGAGAAAGATGTCTTGACTTTTTGGAATCGATTGAAAATGACACCCATTTTATGGAACGTGTCTTTACTGGTAATGAAACTTGGGTATTTGAGTACGACCTGGAAACCAACACGCCAAAACATGGAATGGCACATTTCAAACTCTCCAAGACCCAAAAAAGCAAGAATGAGCAAGTCGAAGATCAAAGATATGCTGATTTGTTTTTTTTTTTTTCAGGGCCGGGGAATCAGGGAATTGTCCACAATGAGTTTGTGCCTACAGGTCAAACAGTAAACACTTTTACAGAGAGGTTCTTGAAAAACTTCGACAAAGGGTCACGCGTGTGAGACCAAACATCAAGAGCAACTCGATGTTGCATCACGACAATGCACCTTGGCACCTTGTGGCTTCTCAGCTTCCTTATTCGCCTGACATGAGTCCTTGTGACTTTTTTTCTATTCCGAAATTAAAAAATCATCTCAAGGGACGTCAGTTTGAGACCCTAGAAAACATTTAAACGGATGTAACCGACCAGCTGAAGGCTATTCCAGTACATGAGTTTCAGCAATACTATGAAGAACGGAAGAATCGTCTCCAGCGCTGTGTGGCTTCGCAAGGAAGTTATTTTGACGGAGACAATACTGAATTGTAATTCTATTTGAATAAAAAAGATTAAAAAAAAAATCAGTCCCATTACTTAATTTACACACGTCCTATTTACAATAAAGCGCTAATTTTAACATATGAAACCAAATAAAATAAAAAGAAAACGCTTTGTTCACGGTTACGCCAATATGGCCGCTTGACATTAGGTGTGCAATGTGACAATATGCGCATTCTCTCTAGTCTATTCGAAATCTCGGTGGTTTAACTTCAAGATTACACACATGACAACTAACCGTCCAAAAATCCAAATGATCTCTTCTTTCCACCAGAAATCCTCTGGATGCCAATATTTTTTTATCGTGCCAAGATCGCGCGACCATATCGCAAATGATGATGAGCGCCCCAGATATTGACACATCATATTCTTTCGCATAATTAGCCCTGAAAATGACCATTTGAAAGGATAATAATCACCGAAGGATGACGCTTATATAGATGACCGTTACAGTTAATCCAATACAAACATGACGCCTAATTAGGAGAAAAAAGAAGTCTTCTAGTTGTTGATAGGTACCCGATGTTTGTGTGCTAACGACTTTAGCAGCATAAAAAGTTATAAATGACAGGCGTCTGCGGATTTGCCTTACTTAATTCCTTTAATACACCTTGGAAAACTAGGTTCGCCTAAGAAATACGCCGATAATAATAATCAATCAAAGCAAAAGGATTTTAATTACTTTCCTAACTGCGACGGATTCTCGCCATGAATTTTCAACATAAATCCAATATAATAACAATGCTCATATAGGATAGTTAAGTATTTAATGTTATGTGCATATTTTATGATGTGATTCCTAGATAAATTTTAAGTTGAAAAGTTCGTTTAGATGTAGATCCAACAACATTTTGATTAAGAATTAGGTACCTACTTTCAAAGGATAAGTTGTATGACAAAAATGACTTTTTTGTTTGAAATTGAATGGTCATAATTAATAAAACAATGTTTTTAAAAACAGTAGTGTAATATGTTTTTCCTTATAATTTATATTGGAGCGATAGCTACACCACTAGTTAAACTAAAAAAAAAAAAAACTTTCAGGTCAACAACTGCTTTTCTAAACCACAATAACCTGTACCAAAATTTGATTTATTATTTCAAACCGTTTTCAAAATCTTTAGTAGAAACCGAAAAAAATAAATAAAAAATAACACTCCAAAACCAAACATTTTAGAACATACATATGTTCATATGAACTAATCGATTTAAAATTAGTCCAAGAATAACACCTAAAAACATTAAGTAATAGGTACCCTATATAAAAATATCTAAAATATCCTCCCACAATACCTTTCACATGTATTTTTAAAGATACCTTATCATTTTTTCTTCTGCAAGTGCTTTTTCTCATGACCATTTTTTTAACATTTTTTTTGTATAAAAATGCTGATCCATAACAGTTGAACCCAGTTTTGACTGTTGCACATAACATTTAGAAAAAACGTGGTCTAAAGATTTTTTTAAGCAAATGAGCGTGAAATTGATAATTTCATGAAAAAAATACAATACAACCGGGACAAAATACGGGCATTATGAAGCGTAAAACGTTAGGGAAGACACGCCAAGTTGTTTTGTGAGAATATTTTTTCTCGAGCCCGCCATTTGAATAATAATAACGTTATACAACGTTCCAGAGGTAATTAAATACGCAAAGACAACTGTGACTGTTAATAAAAACGCACATAAGAGAGCCGGTGAACTTATTAAAAAAACAATTCTAATTAGGTTTTATTTACGTTAAAACTCGTTTCAAAAATAATAAAGAAGTGAATGACTGAAGTTTGAAGTTAATCGTTATTTAATCGTTATTCCAACTCGTTCAGTACACACCGTTCAATGAAAAAGTAACCCCACATATAAAAAATAGCGCAGAATGGTTTGTTTCCACTTAAATTTTATTATCCAATAAAATAATGGTTTCGTTTTTTCTGCTTTTGAATACCCAACCATTATCTCTCTTATTTCTTCTGTTCAATTGTCTTACATTTAGGAGACATATGTTCATTATATTATGTACAGGGTGTTCTAATTTAACGTCTTACTGATAATCCAGATTCCTTTGAAAAGTCTACTAACTTCAGCGTTTGAATTTTCTTTGTAGCTCAAAAATAATCCGAAATATCAATAGTGAAGCGTTAAATAAAGTACCCTGTATTTTAGTCAGTAACTGAAATTTTAGTATTAGGATACGAGGTGTGTAAATTAAGTAATGAGACGGGTTTTTTAATATATCTTTTTTCGAATAGAATTACAGTTTCTCCTTCAAACTAACTGCCTTGGGAAGCCACACAGCGGTGGAGACGATTCTTCCATTCCTCATAGCAGTGCTGAAACTCATATACTGGAATAGCCTTCAGCTGGTCGATTACAGCCGTTTGGATGTTTTCTATAACCCCAAAATCATGTCCTTTGAAGTGATTTTTCAATATCGGGAAGAGAAAATAGTCACAAGGACTCAAGTCAGGCAAATAAGGAGGCTGAGGAGCTACAGAAATGTTTTTACTGGCTAAAAACTGCAACATCCAGTTGTTCTTGATGTTTGGTTTCGCCCGCATGACCCTTTTTCGAAGTTTTTTCAGGAACCTCTCTGTAAAAGTATTGATTTACTGTTTGGCCTGGAGGTACAAATTCTTTGTGGACAATTCCCTGGCTATCAAAAAAAGCAAATCAGCATGCATTTGACCTTCGACTTGCTCATTCTTACTTTTTTGGGTCTTGGAGAGCTTGAAGTGTGCCATTCCATGCTTTGGCGCTTGGTTTCCGGGTCGTACTCAAACGCCCAAGTCACGTTCCATAAAATAGTTTTTAATCGATTTCAAAAAGTCAGGAAATCTTTCTCTCCTGACCTTTTGTTCCTGCGAAAGGTTTTTTGGAACCATTTTGGGCAGATTTTTCTTATACCCAATTCGTTAGTCAAAATCTAATGAACAGTGGTGTGATTCAAATTTAACTCTTCCCCGATCATCCTTGTCGTCAACCGACGATCTGAACGCACAAGATCCCGTATTCTATCGACATTTTCATCGGTTTTTTGAAAATGAAGGCTTTCCGCTGCGTGATTCATCTTCCTTCTGAGAATGCCTTAAACCACCGAAAAACCTGGGCTCTTGAAAAATCAGTCTCCGTAGGCCTGTTGAAGTTTTGCAAATGTATCCGTTGCGCTGTGTCTGTGTTGCTGAAGTCTGAAGCAAAACCTGATAGCACACCATTGCACAAAATTACTCATGTCACTCATTTTTAAAACGCACTAGAAAAAAAAATGGTTTACGAAAACAGCCACAAAGAACAAACAAACGACTCTAACAAGTTCAAACTTGTGACTGAAAGCGCATTACATGTTAACCTACCGCCCTTCCAAGTCCCGTCTCCGCAGTGTTGCTAGATCGGTCGCTACGTTGCCAGTCCCATTACTTAATTTACACATCTCGTACATACTTGAAATTATTTAAAATTTTGGCGGATGCGACAGTTTTAGACTTCGCAGCATAACACTCACATTTTTAAATGTCCACATTTGATTTATTCTACAACACGATACAGTATCTATTGTATTGGGTTAAAATTCATACTTTTCTTCTGACTGCATTTCCTTTTTTTTTTTAGTTTTATATGGAAATGTATCAATTAATTTCATTCGCTTCCCCAAACAAAGTTGTTTGTCGCCTAACCGACTTTTGAGGAATTTGGCACGGGCTTGCATTCCGACGCGGTTTAGGCATTCTGTTTGTTTTCGTTTTAAGCGAAGCACGGAAGTATCTAGTAGAGAAAACAGAAAATTGAGAGAAAGGAGCACGCGACGAGCAAGTAGTAAAATTCATTATCCGCTAAACAAGCTCAGCTAAAATTTAAGTAACTACATATTAAGAAAGTAGTGCGTACCTACTCTGAAATTTTAATTATTGTATTGTATTAATTTGAATATAATTTGACTTATTCACGTATATCATGTGTATTTTTTCGCACTATTTGTGTATGCAGAAATATAACTTTTTTACTATTGCATGAAAATGTATTTTCTTAACCCGGAAACAGTGACTATAAGATGTAGAATATAAGATAAGATAAGATTATACAGGGTGCTTCACGATGAGTGGCCTATTAAACGTTTTGGGTGGTGATGTAACGAATGTTCGCATATTTTTTTGCAATTCGCATTCGCGTTCGCGTTCGCAAGAAACGATGCGAATATTTCGCGAATGTATTTGACAAACAAAAAGGAAATTATATATGGATTAGATGGATATGGAATGATAATACAACTGATATGATTTATAATTTTAAGGAGAAGGAGAACTATAAACGATATGCAGCTGAAAATTTGTATCTGTTTTTTTTATCGGGGTTTTCGTTTATTAGAAAAAACAAAAAATCAACACGTTTAATGCTTAAGAACCATAATATGTCGTTTAGATTTAAAAATATTTCACTTTTATTTTCTCTTTGCTACCTGTAGTTTTAGTAGCGAAATTTTTTTATTCTGTTTTCAGGTTAGATTCAAAGTCTAATTGGTACCCTATCTACCAGTATAAATTAAGGTTTATAGAGCTTTTCTTTATAAAAAATTGCCCATTTTAATTCTATGAGATTTTTCTATAGCATAACCGTCATAAAATTTGGGTTACCATGTAACTAATTCGTGGTTTCTCAACGATTTTAATACAAAATATCCTTAATTTCATGCACTCTATAACGGTATATATGTATGTCCTCTGCCTTCAACGCGACATCGAAAGTTGTTACAAATACCCAATAATGAATTTATTAGAATTCCTAAAAATTCATTGTATAACACCGAAAATTTGACCGACAAAAAACGACTTACTTTCTCACTCGCACGGATGACTAGATTACCGCCATTTTTTCCGTCTAAATACTCTGTATTAATTATTTTTAGGCGGCACCGGCAAAATTTCACTATCCCAGCTACCTAACAACAAATAACTACAATAGAAAGAAATAATGCGTCCGGTATTTTCAAGCATTTCGAGAAAATAGAAAATGCGTTCCTCAGAATACTTGACCTGTCTAATACCGCATATTTATAATAGTGTGTCAGTGTAACAAATATTTCGTTATCTAAAGCAGAACGTAGCACTTACGCCCGGAGGTCATAATTATAGAACGGAATTATAACATCGCATTAGACGATTTTTATTTTACGGACTGCATGTAAATTAATGTTATTTCGAGTGTATTACCTTTCACCGTTCGTAATATGGATACATTTGAAGATAACCGTTTGTAAAACGTGTTTGCTGCAATTTAAATGCTTAAAAAATACTCACGATTGTAGAAAAAATGCACTGATTGAATATTTTTTTCTGGTGATAGAAATAAAAAATATAGTTTCAAGAAGCACAAAGACATTGCAACGAATCATCATACACATAGGCCTACATCTTTTTTTATAGTTTTCTACAAACGCCGAATTTAAACCAGCGAAAATGTAATTTATAACGATATATAGTACGAACGATGTGGGTTAGAACAAACCTATGATGATAAAAATATGTTTTAAAGTTATCAAGGATGTACTGTGGTTTTCCTCTTCCGCCTTTAGTATCCAAACATTATGTGTGAAGATTTTCCAAACCAAACCCAATGTAGATATATTTTCTCATATTTATAGACCGCTTTACTACTTTGAACCACTATGAAGCACGCACTGACAAAGAGTAGTCCTATCGTAAAGTTTAAATACATTTTCAGATTATCACAAATTCAGTTTCAGTATCAATCACATTTTTAATCGATTTTGGTTTGCCCTATTTCAACGAGACCTAAAATTTACGGAATTAATACTTTGATCTTTGTTTTCTGACACTAGCAAGCCTGTGCAATTCACACCACACACCATAGAAATTGACATTCTCCCTCTAAGAGTCATTACAACTGTGCAGAGGGAGAATATACATGGAAAAGACGTAGGACACACAACCAAACCCTATGACAGGTGCCAATTGCCACATTCGAACCCGCGCGAATAATAGCTCTCGGAGTAATCTACTCACCTGGCGCTTTACCCACTGAGCTATCGCCGCGGTAGATAATTAGAGCTAATAATACTAATAATAATACATCAACAACTCGTGAAAACAAATATGCTCCTGAAGCTGTGCTGAAGTCAGAAGTAGCAACGATGTCCTGCGATAAGCTTGTTGTCACCGACCGAACAGTGGAGTTCAATCAACCAGAGGTACTGTGCTGATAAACAAGGAACAGCTAGCAGGGATCATCATATATGGCAGTGCAACATATCCACAACATCCAGAAGCGCCTTTGGGAACAGAGGGAGTTATGACGACCAGGTTCGACAAAAAGGCCAACAGGACTGCCTCGTTTTGTTTACCATACTGCTAGAAAGGCTTTGGGAACGGATGAGTTTCCTCCTCTCGCCTGAGTATAATTCCTGCTGAAGGCGAGGATGGATAACCCATCACTGTCAACTGATTGTTCAGTTCCTTATGATGACTCACTGTTGCTGGATGTTGAAAAGAGATGTAAGCGCAAGGGAGTAAAACGGAAATGCATGCCATTGCATAGATCTTTTGAAGAGAAAAGAACTCGTTACAGCAAAAGGAAATAATGTGAATGGTGGGAGATGAATTCTGACAAATTGGTTCACTGCACGATTTTTTTTTACATAATGATGTATAGTCCTTCTATTTTTAATTGAAAATGATAAATACGCCTGGGGAACAAAAAAAGCGGTGCAACTTTATGATTCCATGAGCATGCATATATCTTATAAATTCGAAAATGTGAAATAATTTTTTTCATTCAAATCAAAATAGGAGATTAAAATTAGCCTGCATACAAAACTCTTAATATTTGTAATATAATTTGCTGTAAATAATGCTCATTTAGCCAGACAATCTCAAAAAATTGTCTGTGTTAATAAACCTAGCTGAAATACACGTAGTAACCTTAAACAAGTAGAATTTCTAAAGTCGTAAATCATTTTAACGACGTCGTAAAAATGTTATGGCACAATGGACCGAATAAGTATTTGGCATGTATTACATACAAAGCAATCCAATAGTATAATGGTCGGCATTCGCTAGTGCATTCGCGGCATCGCGTTGCCGGCTCTTCAAAATTTTCTTAAGTATAATAATATACATAAAGTTGTTTTATTATAAATTAAAACAACTTTAAACTAAAACAAATTTTTCCAGCAATTTTAAACGCTTTATTTTAATGCTAACTAATAAATTTATATCTATGTATTTTTTTTAAATATTTCCAAACTAGGTTTCTAAGAACGCCACGAACTAACAGTTTACTGAAGTATGAAGTATACTTGTATAGTGAGCTTAGCAATTTTAGAAAATATATCTGACAACCTTGCTTTTTTCTACCTATTTTCAATTTAGAATGGAAATACAGTACGTGGCGGTTATTGTCACCATTTTGCATTTGTTTTTTTTTGCATTTTTATAAAATTGTATTGTTTCGAAGGTTAAGAACAACATATTTAGACCGAACTCGAATTTTAGACTGAATTCGAATTTGACAACTCAAAAAACAAAAAATGAGCTATTGAAGTCAAAATATTCGACTCCCAGGTTTTCCCCACAAAAAGCGACACTTTTTCGATTTTGGCCACTTTATTGCATTGTTTCGCATTTTTCATGAAAAAATATGCTTTCTATGGTTCACAATAACACTTAATTTGGATTCGACGATCAAAAAGACATGTGAAATGAATTTTGAATGATGCTATAATTCTGTGTAGCCTGTGTAATAAATGACTATGACATAGATCTATAATAAAATTAATACCTTTTCTTTTTTGTTTCAGAGCTCCAGTTGTCTTAGTTCTACAGCGCAAAGTCCAAAACCCAGTCCAAGTTGAAATCTGCTGCTCTCATGCGATGTAAAATCATAGACCCGGAACAGTTCCTGCAGCCTAGGCCTGCACGTCTATGCACCTGCACGCGGTCCGTCTCTCACCTCCCGAATACCGAGCATTCACGCGATCTATTTATAATACAAGCGAAGGACCGACTTACACGAACAGGCGCTCGAAGAGGTGGAGAGGAGTTAACAGACGGCTTCTACCTGCCCGCTAGAAATGCCTCTCTTCCAGGTATTCGAAAAATAAGCGCGCGCGCGCAGACACACACGCACGAACAGGCAGACAGACTCGCGTGTGCGCGCGTTCGCAGTCCTGGCGCCCGTTCAAAAACCGCCTCCTCATTAATCGCCGCGGCGGCGCTACTTCGCAGAAGACTTCAAGGAAGTGCCGGCGGACTCTTTACGACCCAAATGTTAAATTGCCGCTATTTTAGACAAAGTAGCGAGGCAAGGTATGCGCGTTCGCACGCAAATAAATCACCGGATTCAACCAACCGACCAAAATCCGACGGGCTCGAATCGGGTTTCCGACGAGGACGCAGCAGACTAATCGCAGTTGGGTTGGATACGTTTAAAGTTTAGACATCCTCCCTCTGAAAGCCATAGCTGCGTAGAGGGAGAGTAGGGACACGTATATACAGGGTGTCCTCTAATTGATGGTACACATCAAAACCACATATTTCATATGTCAAAATATCAGTAATTAACCAAACATATCTTAGTCCAAAAGTTGATAATAACCAAGATACAGGGTGTCAAAGTTGAATTTTGGTTTTCCTTTTTTTTTTCTATAAATTCTGAATAAATAGGAATATTGGCACGAAATTAGAGATTCGGGTTTTTTTTTGAGGCGAGAAAGTCAAATTTGTTCATACATTTGACGTCACTAATAGAGGGCGCCACCTATGTATAGCACATCGAGCTGGTTTCAAAGGATACAACTATTTTGCGGTTCACTGTATCTATCGCTTTGACTATTAAAGACATCGATTATTCTACATGTTTTACGTAAAAAAGGTCCACTTTGTTGGAGTCGCTAGGATTAACCGTTTTCGAGATATTTGCATCTCAATTCATCTGTGCGCTTATTAAAAACATTGAAAATTTCATATTATTGTATTAGTCAGAAAATTAAGTACCATAAGGTTCGGGGTATCTCTAAGTACGAATTTAATGTGAATAATTAAGAAAGAGACATTACAAGAAAGTAAGTTCTCTTTAATTTAATATTATTAAAACCATCAGAGAGATCATTTTGTCAAAGAAGTCAAGTGTTCAATCAAGTTCGTTTCGAAGCGATACCGCAGCATTGTTAATTTTCTGCCATAACTCTTCTCGGGGTATTGATTTCGTGTTCGTACACCAGCGATTTCATATAACCCCATATACAGAAATCAAGTGGATTAAAATCAGGGCTTCGAGCTGGCCAAGGCATCTGGCTTCCGCGACCTATCCAGCGATCAGGAAAAGTGGTATTTAGATATTGTCTTACAAGTCTAGAAAAGTGTGCCGGAGCTCCATCCTGCATGAATAGCATATTTTGTCTTAACTGTAGGGGAAGGTCATCTAAGTAATTGGGTAACTGAGTTTGCAGAAAATCGAGGTATAACTCGCCGTTTAAATTAGTTGGTAGTTCGAATGGACCCAATAAATTATTATCAATAACATCACACCAAACGTTAATCTTAAACTCGTGTTGGAAATACCGTTCGCATACTAAGTGTGGATTTTCTAAATACCACGCATGTTTATTCCTAAAGTTGAAAACGCCTCTACGCGTAAATGTTGCTTCATCTGTAAACAGTACTTTGTTTAAAAACATCGGGTCAGCAATTTGTTGAAGTTGACAAAAATGGGGAAAATCCAGTCGGGCTGGAAAATCAGCTTGTAGCAGATTTTGCACAGGCGTAAAATGATAAGTATGAAGCCCTTTTTTTTAATACTTTCCGTACGGTTGACTTGCTTACTCTAGTTTCCATAGCAATGCGTCTTGTGCTTAATTCAGGATTTTCAGCTACACGAACCAGAATTTCTTCTTTCTGCTCGGGGTTTACAGTCTTCGGACGGCCTGCGGAATCTCGCTTGGGACGAAAGGAATCTGTTTCTCCCAATCTGTCGTAAAGACTTTTGAATATCTTAAAATTGGCTGTCTCCGATTTGGATACATTTCTAAGTATCTTCGATGGGCTCTACGTCCGTTAAAATTTTCCTTTGAATATACGCATACCATATCCCGCATTTCCTACTTCGAAAACAAATTATGTCTCGGCATTTTGCACTTAACTTAAAATAAACACTTCAAGAGCTGGAGAATCTCTAATTTCGTGCCATTATTCCTATTTATTCAGAATTTATTGAAAAAAAAAGGAAAACCAAATTTCAACTTTGACACCCTGTATCTTGATTTTTATCACCTTTTGGACTAATGGTGGGTTCATGCAAAAATTTTAAGTAATAAGAATAAAATAGTAATAACATAAAGTAAACCTTCTTTTATAAAATTCATAAAATCTTATTTTTAAAATTATTACTAAAAATTATTTGTCATGAACTGGTCATTATAAAAGAAGTTTAACTTTTATCTTATTACTTTCTTATTCTTATTACTAATTTCCATACCCACCATATATTTTTTAAATTTACATAGAAATATGGGTACCATTAATTAGAGGACACCCTGTATATGACAACGGGCAGGTCCACCTATGTCTTGAGAAAGGTGCCAATTGTCTCTTGTGGGACTCGAACCCACCAACAATGGCCCTGGCATTTGGATTTTAGGCTGTTTAGCTTATAACTTTATAACTAAAATTGTATCTACTAATACAAGTCAAAAAATGAAGGCATTCTTATTTCTTCCAAGCGGGGTCAGTCCCAGGAACCAAGCAATGGATTCCAATGGAACCCAAACAATGCAAACCATGGTTTCATAATTACTGAAACTCCTTAATGATTTATACCAGAGACTGATATTCCTCGATAAAACTAATATGACGATATGATGCGACGATAAATAATAGGTAACTGGAATAGTAGATAAACTTTCGCAAGGATAAAGACATGAGAAACGGTTTATAAAACAATGATCGCAAAAATTTACACCGCGCTGGGTAGCAGAGTTTGTGCGTTTGAACGCCGCGCGGACTGTTCCGCCAATGCGCGCTTAGGTGCCGCCCCCCGCTATTGCGCATGCGTCAGTTGTCCCTGCCGTCTAGGAACACTGCTACCAACTGAACAGACGCATGAGTCTAATTGGTCTGGCAGAAAAGGCATTAAGTAGATTCTGTTTGGAAGAAGATGAAACCTCAGTTCATGTGCTATGTTAATGTGAAGGCTTGACAAGAGAGATTTCAAAAGGAAAAGCCAACAGTTAGTGAATAAATAAAATAACCTATATCGAAGTTGTGGCGTTTGAAAAAAGGACCAAGCTGGATAAACTGTTCAGAAACAAATAGGATCGCTACAATTGACCTCTAAGAGATCGCAATGGTAATTGAGAGAATTTGACCGGCTCATGTACATTTAATTTAATCTAATTTGATTTCATGTCGGTCATATTCTATAGTTGCTGCTACGTAGACGCAACGCCATTTACTAGTTAATATGTAAACTAAACATGCATCGCAGAGGCACTTGCTTTGTCTACACAATGCCTTATTTTCAGATAGGTATCCTGTTCCCGAAGCGGATAAGTGAAGTACATACATATTATATCCACCAGATCCCAACTTAACAAAATTAGATTATGCCCTCAGTGGCAGTGCTGAGGAATCGACTTCTTTACACACAGTTTTTTCTAGATGACTTCTACTTCTAGTCATATGATCTTACTTACAAGTACTTTTGTTCATTTAGGAGTTTTTAAACAAGCAATAAGTCTGTATGTACTTCACTGTTAGGTTACATTCTTCAATTTATCATTCTAGTGTATACCCACGCTACAAACATCTCGTCACAGAACGACAATCATCGGGAATTGTACACTAGAACATTTAACAGTAAATATTATGTTTCAAAGATATCGACACACTCAGAAGATAAAATAATTATCGTCTTTGTTTATTTAAAACATTCTCATAACAAGATAACTGACATACCGTAACACAACTCGAACCAAGAATAGTCGTTTCTCATGAATCCCGTTTTTCATCTTATTTTCGAACCTCCGCAATTGACCAAAATAAATCTGTCCATTCCAAAGTCGCAGAATAAAAATACTAACCTTAAAAATGCCATCCCGAAATAGATCCGGTAACTGTTACAGTTACCTATAGAATTCTCCGTTTAAAAATAGAAATAGATCTGTAATATAAGTCACGGCAGTAAAATACGTACGCTATTTTCCGATTGCGAGGCGGCTTTATGACCAGTTGGTAACGGGCCTATGTATATATCAACTTTAGATGAACACAAAGCGGAATAGTTAATTTTCCTGTTTTGTGTAATTTACACAAACAATTTCGGTCGTTCGCGTGTATACAGACGCCGGTTTAGTGCTCGTATATCAGGATAATCGTTCGTATACCTTAACGCTTCCGTTACTATTATTAAAGTAATCGTTTAATTCGCGCTTGACCCACCTCAAAAAAATTTACGTTCATACGAAGCAAAAATTGGTCTTCAAAAACACATTTTTCATAAAACATAACTATGATACTTTCTTATTAACCTTTAGACGACGGGCTTTTGGGACTTTTGATCCCTCTAAGACAATTCAAAAAAAAGTGTCTTATATCACAGATTGATCATGGGTAAAGTGTTGCTCGTGGGTCGATCCTGTTACTGGATTTCTCGTCGGGAAAGGTAATGCTAATGTTAAATTTTTCCACTTTGAAAAGGTTCAATTATTTGATTGAAAAAATAGAAAAAAAAGTGTCCTATTGATTTAAAATTTTATAATTCAAAATGGCGGATGCAAGATGGCGATCGAAAAACAAAAAATCGATATACGAACTCTTGGTACATATAATATCGAGTATAGAATTTCCATTCTAAATTGAAAATAGGTAAAAAAAAGCAAGGTTGTCAGATATATTTTCTAAAATTGCTAAGCTGACTATACAATTATACTTCATACTTTAGTAAACTGTTAATTCGTGACGTTCTTAGAAAGCTAGTTTGGAAATATTTAAAAAAAAATACATGGATATAAATTTATTAGTTAGCATTAAAATAAAGCGTTTAAAATTGCTGGAAAAAATAATTATAAATTAAAACAACTTGATGTATATTACTATACTCTAAGAAAATTTTGAAGAGCCGGCAACGTTTCGCTTTTTGCTAACACCGGCCAACGATTTGCTGTGACCCATTAGAGTATTGTCCTTTGCATCGAATATATTCGTTAAATACTTATTCGGTCCACTGTGCCATAACATTTTTACGACGTCGTTAAAATTATTTACGACATTAGGAATTCTTACTTGTTTAAGACGACAGTGACGTGTATTTCAGCTAGGTTTATTACAACAGACAATGTTTTAAGATTGTCTGGCTAATGAGCATTATTTACAGAAAATTATATTACAAATATTATGCAGGAGTTTTATATGCAGGCTAATTTTAATCTCCTATATTGATTTGAGTGAAAAAAATATTTCACAATTTTTAGAATTTATAAAAAGATATATGCACGCCCATAGAATCATAGTTGCACCGCTTTTTTTTTGTTCCCCAGGCGTATTTATCATTTTCAATTCAGAATAGAAGGACTATACGTATTTTCATCAATATTATCAGATTTTATTTTTCTGGTTTATTTGATCATATGAACCCTGGTAAGGGGATGAAATAGCGGTTTTAGAGGGTGAAAAAAGGCATATTTAAAATCAGATTTGAACATTCAAAACTATTTCATAGAGATTTTTTTATCGGTTATTCTAGTTTCGGGTTCTATTTGATCTTATGCAACTCTTTAAGTTGATGAAATCGGAGTTGCACATGGTGAAAATGCAATATTTTTAAGAGAGATTGATTTAAGAGAACTTCCAAAACTGGTTCTGCGTTTTTTTTTGTCATCTACACAATTTTTTGTGGTCCATTTTATCGTATGCAATCTTTTAAGGGTATGAAGTAGGTGTACATGGTTACAACGTGTTAAGAACTCGAAAAAAAAACCCTTTAAAGGTTTTTACGATCAAATAAACCCCACAAATGAAGTCACCGACACACAAGATCAACTGGATCCAGAAAATAGAGTGACCTACTAGGAAAACATACCAAGAAACAGTTTTGAATTTTCAAACTCGACCTTTTTTATATACGCTATTTTCACCCTATACAACCCCAATTTCACCCCCTTACAAGGGTTCATATGACCAAATAAACAAAAAAAAAATATTTCTGCGACCTAAAACACCCCTAAAGAGTCCGTCTCCGGAAAATGTATCCAGAATCCTGTGTATTGTGTGCGTGGTCCTTCCAATTGAATTTTAGTGCATGGTCGTAGTCAAGCTGATATTCATTGTGGTCGATCAGATCTTCGGTCTGTAAGTTGAAATTACTAAGTTGAACTTAAATCAACTTACTTTACTTTGCCAACATTGTATACCGATAATATTTCTTACATGTTGAAAGACAAAATTATCCGGCAAAAAAATTCATGCCTAAACATTCATAGAAAAGTGCCCGCTGTTGGCAGTTCGCAAAGTGTGCCTACTCTTCTTCGAATCTTGTGTTTCTAGAGTGATATACAAGAATCCTACTATTGTTGTTAAAGATCGATTTGAAAACTTAACACTTTGCCTCTTCAAAAAAACTTCAGCAGCGCAATTCTTCAGGCCCGACAGTATTAAGCTGTTTTCAAGTGACGAAATAAATGTATCTTCGTTTCCAATCGAATTACACACTATTTTACTGAATTGCTGAAATAGATATATTCCCCTTCATCAACATGATTGGCCCAAAACAGTGAAATGCTGATTCTCACCACTGGAAAGTTTTAAAATGCTCTCACCGGACCCTTTTAAAACAGAACAACTAGCTTTAAAAAGGTTTTTTTTTTTAAAAAAAGTTTCTGCATTGAGGTCACGTTTTGATCGCTAAAATGAAAGAAATTTGATACTAACTAAACTTTTTAACACTTTTCGTCGCTGAAAAAAGGCTTTAGACTCGCATACGTGCTGTTCTTAGAGATCCTGGGAATACCGTTTGTTCACATGTTTCCATTGCGGTTTTAAAAGGATTACGACGAATAAATTGCAGGCATTATCCTGATCCCGTTTTAGAAACCCTTCCTATATCAAATCACAGCCATCTGGCAGTCGTTCTTTTTACTACCGTTTTATAATAAAAAATATGCAACTTCTGCTTACATTCAACTCAACAGCTACTTCATTAGGAGAACAATTCTTCTCTAATTTGATTATAGTCCTCCCTTTTTCTAACTCAGTGAGATTGTCGTGGCATATTTGGATGCTTTGCGGTACTTGACAATAACTGACAAGGATATAAGCACACAAGTATGAAACAAATTTTACACACTTAATTTTGCTGTTCACATTTCGATGGCTGCAAGCCACACAAATCCTAACAAAAAAAAAAATTGAAGCACAAACGCCCCTGTGAATATTTTGATATGATGTATTACCAGAGAACAATTATATAGAAAAGTGACAGCCGGGAAATCCCTTTTATCTTTCTTGAGTGGGGCTTTCAATAACCTCATACTTTTAAATTGGAGTTCGCCGGCGTTACCGGCGTCTAATATGTAGCGAATTCGTATTAGTAACAACATTTCTTCATTGAAAAACGTTTATTATGAACTATAAGAATATGAACTGTGTATCAGTCACACCGCTTCGTCTTATCTCCCGTATCTCCACTCCCGATCTATCGATGTTTCACGAAAATGACCGAAGGGCCCTTTAAACCATTTAAATTGAAGTTCCCTTTTATCTCGCTCGAGAATTTAAGTTCTCTCTCTTTAAGTGTCTTATATCGTCTGATCTCTGGTATTACTTCGAAATATACTGGGTGTATTATGAAGTAAATAGCCAATCAAGGAAAAAAGAAGGAAGTGAAACTAATGGGGGATAAAATAAGACAGATGTAATTGCCACACTCATCGGGCACGTCCCACTCAAAGTCGTTGTTGATTCAGTCCAGTTTCGAGGGATTAAAAAGCGTTCAAAATTTGTATTTTTTGGCGGAGCCTGAATTATTATTGAACCCTATGTATTTTTTCCCGTTGAATACAATGACGGGGGTACGTACAGTCAAAAGTTCAGCTACTTCATTAGTTATTTTACAAAATGACTAAATAATCAACAATTTATGCAAAAAACGTGTTTTTTTCACGTTTTAGCTTATACGTCAGTTCCCTTGCACTTTTTGTATAGCACATACATTTAGAAAGTTGTTCTATATTAAATTAGGTACCTAAATTTTATACCCAATCGGAAGTCGCTAAAGTTTTTTTTATTACTGCAATTAGCGTTGAAAGTTGCAAAACTCCTTTTATTTTGACAAGTTTTTTCTTAACGAATAAAATTCTTAGAGGGCTGAAAATTGAAGGCTCGTAGAATATGCTCTCAGTATTCTAAACAAGTGCTATAAATTTCACGGTGATGGGTTGTTAACTTTTCGAGTAATTAACGATCGAATTTTTTTTACATCTCTTAATTAACAATGGCGCCATTTCTTACAGGAAGCTTAGATTTTGACCGGATAGGGCTAGAAAGATCACAAATCTCTTCAAGTTTATGACGCTTATTGAAATTTTGAAAAATATTAATTACAGCCGAAAAAAAATAGAAATTTTGCAACAATGTCAATTTTCAAGGCTTTTTTTCCGTAAAAATTAAAAATAAACTCGATATTCTTTCATTTCTCGGCGAGCTACTCCAGATTAAAAAAAATGTCCCGCTACGCCATCAGGAAGCCGACATAATGAAGAATTAATTTTTCAGCTCGACCGAATTGAAGGGCCCGAGTTCGGTTTCGGTAGCGCCGCGCCCAGCAGCCAGTCTCTCCCCCCAGTCCGTCCCGCCAGGCGTCCGAGCGCATACCGCAGCCGTAGCGTCAACTTTAACCAGTGCTTTTTAACAGTTAAAATCGGCCAATCGATTTGTAGTATTTTTTTATTGAAAGTATAACTCTTTAACAAACCCTGTAAATTTCAGCCCTCTACGTATTGGCTTGGGAATAAAAAAAATCATCTCCGCTCCCTGAAGTCGTAGCGGGATATTTTTTTTAAATACGCGCCTTGGAACGCTCTTTAAAGATGTTTTGATAAGGAACTTCTTAATTTCAATACCGCAATGCTACAACGTCATATACGTCGCGTATAAAAAGGTGGTCGCGTATAAAACCTTATAAAATCGACTGTAATTAATATTTTTCAAAATTTCAATAAGCGTCATAAACTTGAAGAGATTTGTGGTCTTTCTAGCCCTATCCGGTCAAAATCTAAGCTTCCTGTAAGAAATGGCGCCATTGTTAATTAAGAGTTGTGAAAAAATTTGATTGTTAATTATTCGAAAAGTTAATAACCGATTACCGTGAAATTTATAGCACTTGTTTAGAATACTGAGGGCATATTCTACGAGAATTTTCAGACCTCTAAGAATTTTATTCGTTAAGAAAAAACTAACTCTCAACGCTAATTGAAATAATAAAAAAAACTCTAGCGACTTCCTGTTGGGCTTAAAATTTAGGTGATTTAATATAGAACAAATGTCCTTCAAAAACTTTCTAAATGTATATGCTACGCAAAAAGTGCCAGGGAACTGAGGTATATATAAGCTAAAACGTAGAAAAACACGTTTGTTTGAATAAATTGTTAAATAACTAATGAAGCTCACACTTTTGACTGTACGGACCCCCGCCATGGCAACTGGACTAATTATGTATTATCCCTATTTCAATGAGAATAGAGCCCTCACACTGCCAAAGCCAAGGCTGGTGTGTGGGCATTTCGCTTTCATTTGTGTAACGTCGCAGCACGTCTGCGTCTATCTCACTTCGTGAACGTCCCTCTTCACATTTGGGGTGTAACATCCATTTCACACTGTTTCATATCAATTTGTTTCGAAGCGATTCAGGAGCGGGATCAGTGTAGAATACAACAAAATGCACTTAACCAGATCAATACTGATAAAATATTTGGAGAAGATTTTAAATTATACAGGGTTACTATTCAAGTTGTTGGGTACAGATTATTATTTGATATTTTTGTTGCGAAGAATATGTAAAAAGGCAGTCCCTAATAGGATCATCTCTTGAATGTATTTACTTCGTATACGCTCTACGTTTGCACGATACTTTTTAATGTTAAAATATGATGTGGAAAGGACGCAAGTAAATATGAACTGCATCTGCAGCGAGAACAGTAGTAGGTCATCATTCTCTGATGCGACCCGAGTTTTATTAATCTAAAACCACCGACAAGCGTTATGCGCATAATATGGGGGTCATTCGTTGTGCAGTTGTGTTTCTTCATTTGTTTACGTTCTGTGGCAATTGACCAAGCGGCGTTCGTCAATTACGATTATTAAAAACGAACAGAAACGAACCGTTTTCAATGTAACGATGGAATATCGTGAGAAGTAACTTATTAAAGTATTTTACTAATTCTTACTTTGTATAACTGCATAACCTAGAGCCACATGATGATCGTTCGTGTATCTTTATAACATCTTCTCGAGGCTAACATAACAGCAACGGTATCAATGGGAAAACATATAACACGATTTTCATCGTCAGCACTATAATACGTTTTAAGTCTAACTTTCACAGCTGTCGCACCGATGTACCCTTCTTTGCCCTTGGAGATTACGTACACACTCGTAGAGTTAGATGCAGACCTGACCACTACCATATCCTTTATCACATACCACAGGTTCCTCACTTTTCCTAGTTCTTCCTTCATTTAAGGTTATTTATCAACTCGAGAACTTTAAACTCTTAACTTTACAATTTGAAGAATAAATACGTACACAACACGAGCACAGCATAAGGAAAACCAGCAAAATCTCTCGACTGTCGGCGCTTTGAAGTGAGTAAGCTAGATTTCGTGATCTCGGACTACTGGTCAGTGCACGTGTTCTAACGATTTGCAATGGAACGAGGCATATTTGCCATCAGAGTTGTACTTTTTTAAAGAAAATTAAAGAAAATATTTTTGCTTTCGTTTGTATACGATGAATATGTGACAACAGTATTGAATACGTACATAAACAGTAAGTTTTAGTAACCCTTATCAAAATATTCTTGAGATGAACAGTAATTTATATTCGCATTATTCATTCGCAGTATCTTATAAAGCACACAATTGTTAAATATGACTCTGGACCGTCGATGCTCACTCAAGAACGTTAGAGATACGACTAACCCATCTACCTACTGAGGGCGATGCGCAGCATGCAATGCGCCTACTAAAGGGCACTAACTATGAACTATAGATTAGGTATGTCTAAAAAATCAATTTTGGGATTTTTTGCAGTTTAATATTCATTTGACTCATAGGAGAAGAAAATGTCGTTTGTCCGAACTCAAAATAACCCTTTTTTGCTATTGTACATGTGATCTGAAAATAATAGAAAAACTGAAAGCAACAACGCCATGACTCGTAAGAAAGGAGGTTAATGACTATCTTTTGCAACAGTTTACGGATTTACAATTTACAATTTAAGGGTTTACAACAATTTATAGTCCAAAAATTAAATTGTTTTATATACCTATGAAGATGAGACATTATAGTTGCTCATTCAAATGCGTTTGTCTCGAAAACTTCATTTTAGACATTAGTCCCCTGTCTTCCGAGCCGATCACATATTGTGATTCCTAGAGAGAATACACCTTAAATTGTTTATTTGAAAGGTATATTTACATCTACAATATATGCAAAGGTTTTAAAATCCCTATGATCCTTTTCCATAATCTACACCTTTGATGCTATGTAGTAACTTTGTTAATAAAATAAAAAATATTAAAACTTTATATATTTATAGTTTTAATCTTCTCCTGAAGATGCCAACTTAGTTGGCGAAACGCGCGTCGAGAAAAGTAGATATAGTAGTTCGGTGTTTCGTGGAAAACGTCCAGTTTTTTGTTTCTATGCCGAAGGTTCCAGTGCCCACTCCAGGAACAACATTGTTTATATTTTACTATTTATCTATGTATACTTATTTTTTTATGGGAAGTATAACCGCATGCATATACAATAGATTACCGTATCAGTAATGATTACTTCCGTTTGTTAAAAGCTGAAACATATTAAATCGTAAATGACAATTAGTTAAAAGATACATTTTTTGTTTAATATAATTCTTTATATTCCTGATTTAAAAGTGCATTTTAATAGGCGACTAAATCCATTATTATATACATCCACTTTGTTGGCATTGGAAACGTCTAAAACAAATGATATTAGCCTTCGGTGTTGTTTCACCATTTCGTCGATAGTTTGAAGAATTACCCAAGGAAATATCTTAACGGAATATCAATCATGTTCAATGATATTCAGAATAAGATGTCCACGTATTTATAGTTTTTTCGTAAACAAAGCCTTGAACCAAATACACAATTGGACGCGTACAAATAACCGCATAACTTTTCACGCTGTCTTTTGTTTTGTTTTTTTTTTTAGTAATTAGCGACAGTTCCTCCGATGACAGATTAGCAAAGGTTACTTTCAATGTCGACAATATTTTTGTTACATTTTCTTCGCGATTTTCTTTACAGTACAGGTATGAAAAATTGCTCAAATGCAGTACATGTTCTTAATACAACATTTTGAAAATTAATTTCTTCAATAAAGAATATTATTTACTTTGCACTGATACTATTAATAATTACTATAATGAATTAATAGTCTAATAACGCGGTTATTGAAGCAGATGCTCAATTAGTATGCAGAATCATCGTTTATGTGCCACTTAAGAAGCTATAATAGCAATGCACAACAAATAATAAATAAATTAATTAATAGGAAAAGATTAGTAGTTATTAAACGTGGCCAACCATCGACATAGATAAAATCACAGTACCGGGTATAAATGAAAGGCAGCTCCTTTAGATATACTTTGTTTATTTTTTTTATGAGCGACACATCTTAGAATACACCACAAAAGGTTAGAATTGATCTCCTACATTGACCTGTACACTTAAGTTTAAAATGTAAGCACTTGATATGAGCGATCCAATGAGCCTTTGCTAATAAATGGCAATGGTTCAATGACGCCTGACCTCTGGGTAAAAAAAAGGTCATCCAACTACTGAAAGCAAGACCGTAAGAAGAATTCAGCTACTGAGGGCTACATCGAGACATCAAACTAGTGAGCGGAAGATCATAACGATGATCTTGCCATTGCTCCTGTCCTGTGTCTCTTACCAAATATGCTGAAGATTGAATTATACTATGTAATTGTCAGAAGTAGTAACAAAAATTTCCCTCACAATAGAGTTGATGAAAATTGCTATTTTTTGGCCATTTCCGACAAAAATACAGAGACTGATGTGCTAAAGAAATTTTACCACCAGATTGGTTCTTAGCAACAAAAAATCTACGAGGTTTACCCCGTGTTATTGCTGCCTTAAAAACATGTGTGACAACGAGACAATTGATGAAATAAATAGGGCCGAGATGACTGTAAAAGAAGGAGAGAGAACACTGCAGGAAGCAGAAGACGGCAGTGTTATTAGAAGGTACCATCTTGTATAAAAAAGTGGAAGGAAGGTAATTTTCGTGAAAACGGCTACAAATTTTCAAACTTTTAAAAGAGAACTAATTAGGTACTTTTTTATGTAGACAGTAACGATCCAAGCTCCCTTTATCGGTTTCAATATCGCTTAAATCTTATGAAAATAGGACAAGCGAACTTTTATGCGTAGAACGACGATATACCGAAATATCCATTAGGAGAATAAACATTCTCAAATTTTTTTTTGTCATGCAAATGTCACCGATCACACTGAAATGGATTCGGGTGCTACGTATCGTCTCGAATATCGAGTCGAAATCGATCATTCATGGACGTTCGACGAACACATGTTTCGTTTTCGTCGGCGGCTTCACTGGCGTAGACGACGCGGGAGGTAGGGGGAACGGTTTCGAGGCGAGAGCCGGTTTAGGCCTGCTCTCGGACACGATGCCGACCGGGCCAACGGGCACACGCTTTCGGCTCTACGACACCGTTTCCGTTGTTCATTCAGGTTTTTCTAACCTGCCGACCTATTCCTGAGGGCGACGGTAACAAAAACAGCGAGGAGAAAAAGAAGGAAAGGAACCAGTTGCTAAATTTTGTCGTAGAACCACAGTTTCACCAGTATGTAGATATTTCCTACGGAAAAGAAATAATAAAACGTTACACTGATTTGGCAACAGCTAATATCTCATAGTTGATTGTGCATGATTGTTGATTCCACAGCGTACAGTGACTCGCAAAAGTATTCGTACTTTACCAGGAATTGTAAATAACCACAATTTTCATTTAATCGGTGTGAGTATAATTAATCATATTTTTTATTATAAACATATGTACATGTGTAAGTATTACATAAATTAAACTTGAACTTCATATCACTTCCTGTTTAGAAAATAAAAACTAAATTATTCTCTATTGCAAAATCACGGGTCGCAAAAGTATTCGTACTTCAGAATTTTTTGGTGAAATTGGCCAAGTTAGTATATGGTTGGTCCACCTTTAGCTGCGATCACAGCCTCCAAACGTTTAGGCATGCTTGCTACTAATTTTTGTGTGATATAAGGGTTCATATTTTGCCATAAATCATGGCAAATTTGTTTTTAATAGGTTTAGGTACGTAAAGTTAGTCATAATGCCATAAATAAAACCTAAATTCCCCGTCCCACTCGCACTCATACTTCCCCACACCATCATTGAACCGCCACCATGCTTAAAAATTGGACACATATTTTTCGGTTCAAACTCAGTGTTTACCTTACGCCACACTAAACGTCTGCCGTCCGACTGAAAAATGTTGAACTTACTCTCATCAGTAAATAAAACTCGTTCCCAAAAGGTGTGATCCTTGCAAAAATACTTTTTGGCAAATTTTAATCGTTTTAGACGATTTACTTTACTAATAAAGGGCTTTTTCCTAGATATTCTACCATGCAGATCGTGCCTTTTTTAAATCCCGGCGGCAGGTATCTTGCACTTAATTTCTTTTTAAAACGATTATTTACAAATGCCGACAATTTTGGAGCACTTCTAGAAGGGCATTTTTTATTTCACGCACTATTGCCTTCTCTTCTCGAGAAGTTAATAGTCTTGGATTCAAGGCATTTGGAAACTATCTTCCAAAGGCATATTGGAAACTATTTGATTTTCGTTATATCTTTTTATAATATATTGTATAGTACTTTTGCTTCTTTTTAACAAATCACCTATTTCTTTATATGATTTTCCTTCTAAATGCCACTGTACTGTCATTTGTCTCTCCTGTGCTGTTGTTGCTGATTTACGTCCCATTATAATTAGAAATATTTTAACAGATTCGCACAACATACAGTTGTTTACACTCGTCTGAATGTATAACTGAAAACTGTGACTGAAGTCTTAACAACTGGGGTCTCACCGTTATACCTGGGACACTGAGATCATGCGGAGTACGAATACTTTTGCTGCGTAGATATTGCCATTCTTTAAATTAAATATTTTTTTATGTAGGTATTTAATGCAATATGAAACCAAAACTTTTATGTATTGCTGATATAGTGAGTTTGTAAATATATTTATTACATGCAATTTTCCTTATAGCTATAAAAATGCTGTTAAGTTCTTTACACATCAATTCAGGGTACGAATACTTTTGCAAGTAACTGTATACGAGTATGTGCCGTTGTTATTTAGAAATGAAATGATTTTGGTTATAGAGGATGCAAGACATATACATAGTATACAGGTAGGGAAACGTTCACTTTGATCGTGAATTAACAGCTGAAAGAATGGGTGTGGAAGGAAATAGACCACGCCTTGAGCCGCCTGTGACGGGTGCAGCTAATGTTGCACAGTTTGAATTGACGAATGACACAACACGGACAACTAAACAAAAGCATTTGGGGCGGAGCATATGCGGAGAAACGCTTTGTCATTTAAAGATGTAGAATTTCCAAACCTTTATAATAAAAAAAGATTTTGGACAGCTAAACAAAAGCATTTGGGGGAGGAGCATACGCCCAGAAATGCTTTGTCGTTTAAAGATGTGGAATTTTCAAGCCCGTATAAAAAAATTGAACAGCTTAATTAAAGTATTTGGGGGAGGAGCATATGCGTAGAAACGTTTTGTCGTTTAAAGATTTATAATTCCCAACCCTGTATAATAAGAAGGTTTTGAACAAATACGGAAAAGATGAATTTGTCAAGTATTATTTTTTATTTCATTTTGTTATTATTTATTACACGGCAAACGTATTTCGAGAAAAATATCTTAGCAACAACTTTATTCAGACCACCACGTCAGTTGACCAATACCGAATTAAAATTACATTCAACGAGGTTACATTCAACGAATAATTATAATCAAATTGGCGACAATTTCCTAATAATGAATTTTCATATAAATTGCCAATATAATTTTTACCGAGACCACGTTGTTTATACAAAGCAACGTGATTTAAATAATTATAATTCAATAACAAATATCTACTGTCACGATAAAGATGCATATACCTACATATTGTAACGTTTTATTTATTTCGGGTTCGTGAGGTGTGAAAAATTAAACTCGTACATTTAAACTAACACTATTTATTTACACTAATTTATTTTTATACAATTTATCTTCAGCGTTGTAAGCCGCGCCGGTTTAAATAGAACTGTTCCGTCCCGCGTCGAAACCCCGCGTTATATCCACCTATAGAAGTATCGCGTCTCGGCGAGAAGCTTCCGCGCGATTCCCGAACCATCGGGCAAAAGCCGTGATCTTTCGACGCGGGCGCTGCCCGCGTACGTCATCGACGTTCAGTCGGCTGGCTCATCGAAGCAGGCAGGGGGCGGACTGGCCCAGCGTTCGTAACACTGCCCCCTCCTTAAAGACATTTCGTCTCGAATTGTGTCATCCCCTGGCCTGTGACGATACCTGCAGAATGACCCATTCTTGCATCGGGAGGTCTGGTAGAAGAAGCAGTCCACAGTCTTCTCGTTGAGCGATCTCCTGGGGTTGTAACAGCATACCAGAATCTCAATTCCAGTAAACCGGAAGAGGACTTCTAGCATACTCCTGATCACCCTCCAATCCAGGCCATCTAGTCCGCTGGCTATCTTCGGTATCGCCAAACTGCTTATGCTCTGGGACAAGAGCACATCCCTCAGCTCGACTAGTGTGTCCCAGACAGTTTGATAAGTTGGTTTATGGTGCGATAGCTGCTTGGTCACCAAATAGAAAACGGACCTCTCTTTCTCCTGCTCGGCCGCCGTGATTTGAAGGACTCGTCCAACCTCTGGTCTTTGTCTACGTAACTCCTCCAACTGTCCAAACGCCTTCTTGAAGGTAAGTGCAATCCCTCGGGACATTCGGAGATCCGCTGCCACACAGTGAGCAAGACAGAAGTCAGCAGGAGCCTGGAACAGGTCACGTGGTTCTTCTCGCGTTACACCGTAGCGAGCTTTCTGGCCGTTGGAATGAAGCAACATGAATTCCTCGAAGGAGAGCTCGCCGTCTGGTGGACTGACGTGTCGAACTCTGGCTTCAGCTTGTTCGTCATTATTTCCGGCGAAAGGGGCTAAACGGTTGAAGTGGACCACCCTGGGTTTTCCTCTTGGCAACTTCTGGATTCGGTAGACTACATCGTTAATCCGGGTGACGACCTCATACGGACCTTCCCAGGAGCTTTGAAGTTTTGGAGACAACCCACGACGACGTTGTGGGTTATATAACCAGACTTGGTTGCCGGGCTGGTACCTGCCATCGTTGGCGTTGATGTCGTAGGTCTCCTTCATGCGGTCGCTGGCGCCCTGGATATTTGAACGGACTCGTTCGTGGATGTCGTCCATTCTCTGGCGTAGAGTACTGACGTAGTCCTCTCCAGCCACGTCGTCCCCTGGTGTACAGCCGAACTTCAGGTCACAGGGTAGACGCAGTTCACGGCCCATGACGATGCTTGCAGGTGTTTTCCCAGTTGTTTCGTGGACTGACGACCGGTAGGCTAGCAGGAACAGGTGGAGAAACTGGTCCCAATCCCTCTGGTGGTCAGAGACTACTTTGGATAAGTACCGGTTAATGGTCCTATTCATTCGCTCCACCATTCCATCTGACTGCGGATGCAGTGCAGTTGTCCTCGTCTTACGGATGTCGAGTGTACGGCACACATTCTGAAACAGAATCGACTCGAAATTTCTCCCCTGGTCCGAATGTAATTCCAGAGGTACACCAAATCGACAAATCCAGTCCTTGATGAGAGCGTCCGCCACAGTAGAAGCCTCTTGGTTTGGAAGGGCATACGCTTCTACCCATTTGCTGAAATAATCCATCACGACGACGATGTATTTATTTCCATTATCTGTTTCCGGAAACGGACCTGCTACATCGATGGCAATTCTTTCAAACGGACTACCCACGTTGTATTGTCGCATTGGAGCCTTCGGGTGCCGTTGCGGACCATTACTTGCAGCGCACACCACGCATTTCTTGCACCACTCCTTCACGTCAGTAGTGCAGTTCACCCAGTAGAAACGCTCCCTAACTTTTCCCAGCGTCTTTGTTACTCCTAGGTGTCCGCCAGTGCTTCCATTGTGGACCTCCTCCAATACCTCGGGAACTCTGTTTCTGGGGACTATCAGTTGTTTTCGCTCTTCGGTACCATCTGATTTCTCCAGAACGCGTTTTAAGAGTCCATCGCTTAGGACGAGGGAATTCCACTGAGCCCAGTACGACTTTACTGTTGGCGAGTACCGTGATACTTCTTCCCAAGTGGGTTTCCGACCTTCTTTCTTCCAATTCACAATTGGTTTCAGATTCGGGTCATTCTCTTGATCTCTCAGAAGCTCATCCGGCTGCCAATCATCATTCACCACCGTTAGTCTGCGTATTACGACATCCTTTTCAGATGATGGCGGTGCTTTCTTCTTTTCAATACGGCGACCACGAATGTGACGTACCTTAGCACCATTCCAACGCCGAATTGGCCTCTTATCCAATATCTCCTTGGCGACTCGCCTAATCTCTGCTTCATTACATGTTCCTTCTTCAAGATCTTCCTCCATCTTGCGGATCGTAGCTTGACGTCTGCAACTCTCTTTAGCAGCTTCGAATTCCAAAGCTCGCGCCAAAGCATCCACCAACTTGCTGGGACGAGCGAGAGTCAGAGCTTGACGGGTCTCAGTATCACGCAGACCATCTAAAAATGCCTGCACGGCTAGTCGTTCCATGACGTTCTCCGGCGTAGATGAATACGCCAAACGAACTAACCGCGCTATGTCCGCTTCGAATTCCTGCAGCGATTCGTTACTTTTCTGATAGCGGTTCTTCAGCTGCGAATGGTAGACATGCTCGAGATGGGACTGACCATAACGCATTTCGAGGTGTTTAACTAGTTGATGGTAATCATCTTGTTCTTCCAGAGAAAGCGTCTGTAAAATATCTGTGGCGTCACCACGTAGCGCCAACGTCAGCGCTGTAGCCTTCTCTGCCAACGACCAACCATTTGCCCTCGCTGCAGCCTCAAATTGTCGTAGATAATCGACCCATGAGCTCTTACCATCAAACTGTGGTGGTTTCATGCGAATTTTCGACATTTCCATGTGACTACTTGCCTGGGGATTAGTCATCCTGTCGATGTCGCTACCAGGTGACTTCAGAGAGGTATTGATCATGCGTTGTTGTTCCCCACCTTCTAAAACCAACGTTGCAAATTTCCTTTCCATTTCTAGAAACTTATTCTGGAATTCTTCTTCAACGGTAACTAATTTATTTTCTATTTCCCCAAATTTGCCGTCCATTTGTTTCTGGAGCCAACTAGAATTTTCCGTAATTTTCTTTTCTAAAGTTGTATGATTTTCCATTAGTTTTTGTTCCATCCCTCTTAAGTTTCCAGACGTTTCCTCAAATTTCTGTTGCATTTGAGTAGCATTTTCGACCAACCTTTGCTCCATCCCTCTTAAGTTTTGCTCCATCCCTCTTAAGTTGCCAGACGTTTCCTCAAATTTCTGTTCCAGGTTACTACCATTTTCTATTAGTTTCTGTTCCAGGCTTCCTTTTAAACTTTGCAACGCCGAATTTATGTCACCGGCAATTTCGAATAAAAATATGTCGGGATTTTCACCTTCATTTTCCAGAGCTTCTTTAAGTCTATTTTGCAGATCGGCCTTTTTCCCTGTCGTCTCGCACTCCCGTTCTTCGAGTTCTCTTTTCAAATCCGCCACTTTAAGGTCCTTCAAAAATACCTGTCTCGAAGCCATTTCACTTAATTTATTTATCGCGAATTTATTTATTTAAATGTTTTTATTGTTCAGTTTTTTTTCCACACTCACACCGGACACCAATGTAACGTTTTATTTATTTCGGGTTCGTGAGGTGTGAAAAATTAAACTCGTACATTTAAACTAACACTATTTATTTACACTAATTTATTTTTATACAATTTATCTTCAGCGTTGTAAGCCGCGCCGGTTTAAATAGAACTGTTCCGTCCCGCGTCGAAACCCCGCGTTATATCCACCTATAGAAGTATCGCGTCTCGGCGAGAAGCTTCCGCGCGATTCCCGAACCATCGGGCAAAAGCCGTGATCTTTCGACGCGGGCGCTGCCCGCGTACGTCATCGACGTTCAGTCGGCTGGCTCATCGAAGCAGGCAGGGGCGGACTGGCCCAGCGTTCGTAACAATATTTACTGCCTGTATATACTTAATTTAAATAATAATCACGTCAAGTTGTTTAAAAAAAAGATTAAAAATGTATCAACAAAAAAACTTTGTGATTTCAAAGTCTTGTGGTTACTGCTGTTAAGTAGTGGGGCTACAGAAAGTCATTTGTTTTATATTTCAGATTTTAGATTATCGTTTTACCTCGCCTAAGATTACAAACAGTTGCTGATTGGTAGGATCCGGAACTGTGGGCCACAACGCAGGGTCGGCACTGTACAGCTCTATGATAATTGAAGCATTTTTAACCAATTTTTGTTATTTTCTCAACATTTTACTTTTCGAAAAGGTTTTTTTTTACTAAATTAACTAATCCAATGTGTTTCGGTACGCTGAATTCGATTTTTGGGGTCCAGAATTAAAAATCTTAGGGTCATGAGATACTTCGATTTTGGGGGCCAATGTTTGACCATTGGCCCCCAAAAATTGGAATTCCCGTGCGGGAACACGTGTCGGCGTAATATTCTACTTGCCGTCGCTGTAAACGGATCGACCGCTGCATTGAAAACAATTCTTTGTCGCGAGGGACTAACTCGTAAGTTCGTGTACTGTATTTACATATTACCGGATTTGGTGTGGATTTTTACAATAATGGCACAGTCGTTATCATTTGTAAATAGACTGAAACAGATTATTGAAAATATTTTATGTATTCTTTGCAATAGTCGGTATATTTTTCGTAATCGCCTAGAGTGTAAAAAACATTTTCGAACATCCATCAAAAAAATATCCCTGGCACTGTTACAAAAGGGGAATTTTGGTTTCATTTGTGCATAATGTTTTGCGCGTATAGCCTTTCGTGAAACGTGGTCGGCAATATTTACTTTAGACGGTTTCTCCCAAATATGTATCCGATTTTCCATTGCCTACTAGTGATATGTTGCGTAAATCATATTTATAGAACACATATCAACGTGTCATGGGAAATATTGAAGAAGACATACACAATAAGTTTCTTTGGCTGACAGTGGAGGAAACAGCATATTTTTGCGGTAATAAGGTCGTTAATGTTCTGATCGGAATTTTAGGTGTTTCAGATATTTCGCCCCCGATATTCATAGCTAGTAAACGGGTTTTGCAAACAATGGCTAAAAGTATAGAAATAATAGTTGCACGTGCATTGTCCTCTATTGATGTAAAAAATAATAATGTACTGATGTTAGTGACAACCAACAACTGTTAGTGATACAAACTTGCGAAATTCGTGAAAATAATATACAGGGTGTGTCGTCCTCTGTTCATGTGAAGTATTTTTAATTTGCACCTTTAACTTCAGTAGATGTGGAACGATCACTTTCCTTCTACAACCATATGTACAGGCCAAATCGCTCACGTTTAACGAGAATAAATTCAGAAAGACTACTGGTCGTGGCGACGCAAGCAATGAGGACAGTCGGTGTTTCTGAATACCACAAACAATAGGTATGTATACATTAACACATTTTTATTTTTAGTCTTTTTTATCTCTCATATGCATCTTTCGTCGATAACATGACGTTTTATGAGTCCGGCACTGCGTTATAGGACGCTTTCCAAACCCTAGTTATAATTATATTTTTATAATCTCAATTCGAGATGTGTTAGTGCGTGTTTTGCGTGTCAAAGTGTGCCAACGTTTAACACAAAATTATGAATATAATGATGGCCCCTGATGGTATTCTTTGCCTGCTTTACCCGCCACTGGCCAGACACCAGTCAATATCGCTCCGTATCCACACATGCAGCCGGAGTTTCTCGTGTTTTCTTTTCTCTATGTGTGATATTATGTATTTCATTCGCTCTTCGGTTTTTTCGAACATATGCTAACTATTTCCGCTGGAGATCGACTCGAAAATGGAGCACGGCGCGTTACCAGTTCTTCGACTGCGAACGCAACGGAAACAATGAGAGGTTTATTCAAGTTAAGCGCGTAGAACCGATGGGTATACGCAGATAAACGACTTCTGCACACATTACGGTCTTATTTCAGTCGGTTCGATAGATTTCCAAGAAATTTACATTCGTAGAGCATTGTCCATTCACTATATGTTTTTTTTTTAAATATTAATGTAATGGTGATGATGAGAACACTCGTAATTAAAATATGGATTGTGAGATGTGTTCCGCGCTTGGAATACAATGACCTGTAGTGCCTGTACTGCGACAGACAAAAATATAGAACAAAAAATAAAATTCATAAGTCCATTAGGGTTGATTTTTTTTTTCAAAAAAGGCTTCTCATAACCTTGGGTTTATGTAAGACTTTGTACAAGTACTTGACCAACAAGGAGCTGCATTTACATATGTACAGTACTAGCTTAATATCCGACACAGTTAATTAATTAGTTTTCACCTCTGTCTGCCATCTCACGATGGTAACACTTTTTTCATATATTTCTTTTAGGTGAAAACTTATTTCAGAAAAAAGTTGGGGTTGTATTAAGATTGAAAAAATAAGTGATTAGAGATTGATTTTAATTTGAGATTAATAACATTTTTGCATGAAAATCCTCCCCGCCAAAGTAATGTAATGTAATAAATTTCTAACTATGTAACCCTTACACTGACCTGTAAATTGTATCATGTAGTGAAATCTAGAAAACATCAACAACATGTTTAAATTGATTGCAAAGCAGGTATAAGGATATACCTCTGCAGGCATAAGGATATAGGTATAAGTTGTTATAGCATACAGGGGTGGATACAGAACAATTAGAGCATACAGAGGGAAATACTTTTCTTCTTTCGAGACGAAAATTCGCGCGTATAAGTGAGGCAAAGCTTAAAGAAGGAATGTTCGTTGGGCCGCAAATACGAGAACTTTTTAAAGACGAAAATTTTGACACTACACTTTCGATAAAAGAAAATAGGGCGTGAACTGTCTTCAAAAATGTAAGTAGCAACTTCCTAGGTAACTACAAAGATCTAGTTGAAGAACTTATCCAATCTTACAAGATGTTAGGTCAGTGGGGGCTCGTGAGTGTGTTACATGGGTGGGCACAGGGTGTGTCAGTAGGATTACTTGTTAGCTACCAATGGCGCCGCAGACGAAAATTTTTAAAATTTTCAAGGTCATGCGTTTTACTGACACTTCAGAATTTCAATGAAAAATTCTTTTATACAAAAATATAGACACAAGAATAATTTTTGGGATTTGGTAGCTTTTTTAAATAATTATTAGGCACGAATATTGAGGGGCTTAAATAATGGGTGGCAACATGTGAAAAAAATTGATATAGGTATCTTACCGTTATTTGTAGAGGAAATCAGCTCGCCTGTCCTTATTTTTCACAAAAATGTTAATCGCCTTTTCATTAAAGTCCCGGTTTTGTTTCACAAAATTTAATACAATTAATTATTTGGTTTAAAATATGTTTTTATCCACGTTTTCATTGTGACGTATTATATTTTCACGATAAGCACTATCAAGCTGTTGCCTTATGTCTACCTTTCCCAACACACTAAAATCTAAGATGTTATGTAAATGTTTTTCATTGTAGCTAGATGTTTCTTAGCTCGTTCATTTAAATGTTTTAAATCACTCACCCCTTCTTGAGTCCATGCACTTTGGTTGCCACCCATCACTAAACAAATAAAACAAAACAGTTTGTTTCTTTTAGGACGCCCACATAACCACTTAAATCTGTCGTAGACACTACTATTAAAATTTCGTAAATAATTTCGCGATTTTCCTACGTCTGTTTTGGAAATAATCAAATCGGGTATCGGCCTTCCTAACCGTTTAATTTCCGTTCGGATCTCGTATGTAAAATATCTTTATTAGTCAATAAAGTCCACCGAATTCATTTTGAAACGTTTCACAATCAAAAACAGTAAAAACACACTTCTCATCGAAGAAAATAAACAAAAAAATTAAAAACGGTCACTCAACAAGTGTGACCCGTTCAGCTGATTTTCGACCGATTTAACAACGTTTTGTCTGCAATGGTCGGCAAACTTTACCAGTCACCGAAAAAAGCCTTATTAAAAACGAGGGCTGGGAAACTGTGTGCCCTCGTCCACGCGCGCGAAATGCGAGGAATTCAGACTACGGTGGCTCGATGCTCGATCGATAGTCTGTCATATATATGTGATGAAAATCATTATTTGTGGTATAAAAGGAATAATAATTAGAATATGAATAGTTTGTCGTATACAATTAATTGATATTATTGTAACAGTAATTTATTGTAAATTAACACAAAATAAATATTTTCTATTGAAATTTGGGCTGGGCACGTGCCCCTGTGCCCTTTATCACCAGCCGTCACTGCGTTAGGTTGTAACATGTCACTTAAGCTGCATTTTCTTCACTCCCATTTGGAATTCTTCCCTGACAATTTTGGTGCAGTTTCAGACGAACATGGCGAAATATTTCACCAGCAAATTGCTCAAATGGAGAAGCGGTATAGTGGGAAACCGATCCCGGCGAATACAAGCGAGAAAAGACAATAAAAGAAAATATGGACTGTATTATACTATTTTCGATACAAAATGAGGTATATTTTGTAAAAAAAAAATAGGGATTTTGTTTTTTTTTTAAATCTTCGAAAATTCACTAAATTGCTTATGGTTTGGGTTTCTCAAATTTTATATTCTTCTTCGCTTCTCTAAAAACTTATGGGTGTAAGTAAAACCTGAGCTCATATCTGAATTCAGCACATTACAATGGACACAAAAAAACACAAAAAAAATTCAGGGAACGACAAAAAATTTCAAAACGCAGAACAGTGAAATTAAAAAATCTTAAATATGGCTTTATTTGTGAAAGGTTTTTTTTTCACAATTTCCTGTTTTAAATTTTGTTTTTAAAGTAGATATCTCTAGATAGAACCTTTAGTAGAACACGATTGATTCATCGACTTTTTTTTTACTCACAAATTAGTCACAATGTGTTTTGTACTTGCAAATCGATCAATCATGTGAAATAACAATTTCACTTTTTTTCGGCTAAAAACCTTCTTTAGTACCTACCAGTGAAATATGTATTAAAAACGGGAAGTACGTACGTAACAAGTAAAATACATTTTATTATATTTACAATACGCTGTTTATTGGGATCTTTATGACAGATCTAAATAAGAAATTGCTGAAATTACAATCTCCGCGTCCGTACAACAGTGTCCCCTCGGAGTGTATTTTGTATGGAAAAGTATAGGCAAAGGACCAAATTTTAGTTTGACCAAAAGTTTGGTCCGCTTAAGAGAGATGTCAGCATATTGAAGCTATCCTTAAAGAAAGCTTTCACTGTGTTATTGACTTACTTATAGTAAACCAATACCATTTGCGAATATACTATTTTTATAAAATGCTGGGAAACCGGTACATATACCCAAATAACGGAACAATTTACCTAGAAGCTGTCAGAACAAACAACCTTGTCGCTTTTTTTCCTCGAACAGTATTGCGTTCAGACGGCCGATAAGCGCGTACTTTTTTTTATTATTTCGGCAACAATGGAAAACGTTAGAAAAAAATATGAAATATGTCATCAACCTGGCCCGGAACGGTGGCAGATTCGGACAATTTGCGATGTAACGTTTCGACATGCTTTCATTGTTTTTCACCGGCGATTATAACGTCGTTACCGGCATGAAATCGATTTACGGTGTTTATTTAATAAAATAAAATCGGACGGGGGACATCCAAACAACGTTATAGCGGAGCGATTCGAAATGCAACGGCAAAAACGTTGGTGGATTTCTGCAAATTATAGATTTGTGAGAATGCAGGAAATTAATCTTATAGTCCAACAACTAAATAATGGAATGAGTCGTTATTTGGTTATTAATTAAACAGTTTTTTGTATTAAGTATTATTTTTTTGGAGTGGGTACTGGCCCCTTCGGCGTAGAAACAAAAAACTGGAGGTTTTTCCACGAAACACCGAACTTCTAAACTTTTCTCGACGCGCGTTTCGCCAACCAAGTTGGCATCTTCAGGAGAATATTGACTAAACTAAATTCTAGCCTACACACTTGCACTATTTATACTAAATTTATTGCCACGGTTCACTGAACCGTAACTGTCTTTGTTTATCAGAGCAAACAGTGGACTGGTGGGTATCGGACCATTGTCCTTATTCATACAACTGTTAGACTTAATGATTCCTTAAACTTTCAAAAGCATCCAACTGTCTACTGTTTGTTACATTTCTAATTAATTCTATATTATTTATGTCTATCCTATGGTTGTTGTCAAAAGCGTGTTAGGCAACACAATATTTTTTCAGTTCTGCCATATTTCAAATGAGCCATGTGTTCTTTAAATCTAGTCAAAATAGATCTTTTAAAATAGATTTTTTAAAAATATTAATATCAATTTGGTTTATAATTCTAAAAATAAACTACAAACGCTTTTGGGTAACCCCAAAGACAAAATCGACAATAACGAAAAGTCAGGAATATACGAAATAAGTTGTAAAGATTGTGATCAAAAGTATATTGGGCAAACAAAAAGGTCTATTTTGACTAGATTTAAAGAACACATGGCTCATTTGAAATATGGCAGAACTGAAAAATCTTGTGTTGCCCAACACGCTTTTGACACCAACCATAGGATAGACATAAATATTTTAAAATTAATTAGAAATGTAACAAACAGTAGACAGTTGGATGCTTTTGAAAGTTTAGAAATCACAGAAAACGTCCAGTTTTTTTTATTATTATTTTTTTGTTTTTATTGACAACTTGTAGTCAATAAAAACATGTAGTCTTGAAGGCATTTGGTTCTAGGTCTACATTCTATATGTACATATATTGAAAAGTACACGGTGATCGTTTTATCTTGACCGCTCCATTTTATTCGTAAACTGCTAAAGGAAATTGTAACCTGCAGTATATTCATTAAGCTAAATTGTAATCTTGTAATATTTATTATGTTCCTACCGTCTGAGACCAGAATTTTGCATACGAGGTGTGGCTATTAAATAACCGAACTGCTGTCATCACTTTTTATTCATTACCAATTACAGTAGCAATCTCTTGGCGATCTCTACACCGTTCCATGTGACTTCCATTGTTGAAAGCAGTGCTGGAAGTCCGCTTCTGTTCAGAACCCCCAACGCTTTGCTTTAACCGCTTCCACACTTTCGAATCTTGTCATCACAAGTAATTACCGTGTCGAACAAGCCTGGATCAATGTCAATGTTGTTTAGAATGTCAGCGCAAATGTTCATTCTTGATTCCTTTTGCGCGGGAGTGGGGTGTTTTAGCACCATTTTTGCGCAAACTTTGCGCATGTTGAACGATTCATGCAAAATCTGGCGAACACATTCTTTGTCTATTCATGTTATTTCTGCAAGTCCTCGAATGCTTAGTCGACGATCTTCGCGGATTAATTTACCAATTTTTTCAATGTTTTCGTTAGTTTTTGACGTCGAGGGCCGTCCGGGGCGCGGATCGTCTTCGGTTGTTTCACGTCCCTCATTAAACCGTTTAAACCATTCAAAAACTTGTGTGCAGGATAAACATTAATTCCCGTACACTTTTTTTAACATTGCATAAGCTTCTGTAAAAGTTTTCTCCAGTTTAACAAGAAACTTGAGATTAACCCGTTGCTCCATCTGAATACTTAACATTTTTTCTCAAAAGGGATGGGGAATATCAGCATAGCTAGCAGGTATCCAGCTTTGTGCAAAAATGGCGCAAAAATATTGTAGAATATTTAAAACTGCCGGATGTCTCCAGTTACACTGGCTATTTTTTGAAAACCTCTGTGACCTTGCTTGCTGACAGTGGGGCTGATATTCAGGTTCTCAAAAGGGATGGAGGATGACAATCAACCAGTGTGGCTGAGGGACAAGTCGAAGAAATTATAAGTACCTAATAATTCTCATGGCAAATACACACCATAGCTAGTAGGTATCCACCTGTAGAAGGTAATAACTTTGAGGGATTAAAATTGGCTCACCTCTCTTTCATGGATTCTCCCAAAGCAGAATTCAGCGGCACTCGGGCTTTTGGAAACAACAGGCACTCGGGGCAACATACAAAACAACAATTACTGACTTATAAATAAACAAACAGTTTTCGTACTCACCGGGGGTTCTAGTGCCCCCTTGCTTCGTCCGCTTATCGTTTGAATGCATGCTTTATACTACATACCATGTTCTTCGCCAACTAGCTAGAGTCACCCTGAAATAAGTCGAGGCTTCCCCAGACGCCAACCATCCTTGTTAGCATCTCAATGACCGGCTGTAGGTATCTAAATTAGATTGCCCTCTTGACCTGAATCATATCATTCGAGTAGCCCGCAACACCTCTCATTGCCAGTAGCCCCACTCAAAGGAACCAGGGCCTGTAGCCGGGCAAAAGTGCACACGGGGTGAACAGCGTCTTTCAGCTGTATATACATTTTTAATCAGGCGCCACTCAAAATTACGTTCTTGCACACATACATATGTTCACTTCTGTGTCACACCCCAGACTGCCTTCGGCGTCACGCCTGTCGGTCCACCCAATCAATATAAACAAAACTTAAAAATATAAGTGATGGCCCTACTCTCTCACACGCATCAGCCAGACTCATTGACACCCTGTCGTATCTTAAGTAAATAAACATTGTTTAGAACGATACTTTATTTTACGTATTTTATTATCAATAACCTTACACCTAACACACCTTTGTGCAAAAATGGCGCAAAAAATTGCAGAACATTTAAAACTGCCGGATGTATCCAGTTATACTGGCCACTGTTTGAAAACCTCTGCGACCTTGCTTACTTACAGTGAGGCTGAAAGACATGGGGGTGTAAATAAGATAAAAACTTCACAGAACCATGAGCAGCAACAACAAATTTAAATTTTTGGACAGCACTTATTCCCATCAAACATTTTATTTGGCAAGTATAATTTCATAATTACAGGTCATACACCTCACTAATCCATCAGATGGCCTTTAGACACTAGCTGGAAGAAAATCCCCAAGTCAAGTGTCAAACAGTATCGACCAGTTGAGGCAGCCTTTTAGTTGGGCACGGGTCAAAGAGACAAACAATTGAATTGGTACAGATTAAAAGCGCGCCAAGCAACTACTTTAAATAAACGATCGTGAATCACCGGTCCAATTGAGTTGGTGCGATGCTAAGAGAAAAAAAATAGGAATAAGAAAAGCGTCACGTTTTATTTATAGAAAACGTGTCACGAATGTCAACGCGTTTATCCGATACACGCATATTCTGCTCGCTAATATGATAACAACAATGGTGTCGGTCATTAAAGTAAGAGTTAAACTATACCGGGTGACATAATATCATAGTATAGCCCTCGTTTTTCTTTATTTGTTTAGGTAGTTTTCGAACTTCCGGCACCTTATATTCATAACACACGTCAAGTATATAATACAGTGGCGGTGCGTGATATTTCAGTTAGCCATATCTTGAAAACGACGCATGGGACCCACTTCACTTTTTAGGTGATGACTATACACCTCTTACAGAAAGGATTTATAGTGAAAAAATCGTCAGCAAAGTTTGCGAAAAAATTTTCAAAAACACTGGAGCACTCCCTGGGTTCTCAGTAACGCTCTGTGGGATATTTGGAGTATATTTTTTTTTTCATAATCAGAAAACAAATATAAGACGTTTTTCGATTTGTTGCAAAATATTTTTTTTTTCAAAAAGTTATGGCCATTTTAATTTTAATTTTATAGGAACATTTTGTTTCCCAAAATTAAAATGGCCATAACTTTTTGAAACAAAAATATTTTGTAACAAATCGAACGTCTCCTTATATTTGTTTCTAGATTATGAAAAAAAATATATACTGCAAATATCCCACAGAGCGTTACTGAGAACCCAGGGAGTGCTCCAGTGTTTTTGAAAATTTTTTCGCAAACTTTGCTGACGATTTTTTCACTATGCATCCTTTCTGTAAGAGGTGTATAGTCATCACCTAAAAAGTGAAGTGGGTCCCATGCGTCGTTTTCAAGATATGGCTAACTGAAATATCACACACCGCCACTGATATAATATAAGTCATTTATGTAACTTCCGGTTTCACCGGAAGTGCTACCAACTCACGATTTTCAAATGGAACATCCTATATAGATATTATTGCATATTTGCAATCGTAATAAGTTTCTGGGTTCTGATGCCAAATATGAGTTTTTAGGCAGTCAAATATTGCTTAAATCGTTTTTTTTTTTAATTTCCAGCTTGTGCTATGGCCAATTAATTTTCCCTCCCAATTATTTTTTTCCCACTTGCTATGAAACCGGAAGTTATATAAATGTCGTTCATATGTCAACGGTTGACATTTGTTATGAATATAAAATGCCGAAAATTTTAAATCTTTGCCTCAATAAACAAAGACAAAAAGGCTGGTAAATCATGATCCTGTGTCACCCGGTACAGTTATGGTGAATAATAATGCATAAATAGTTTCGTAGAGGCAACTTTCTTGCCTTGTACAAGGTGGCCGACTGTACTTTTTTATACTTGTAAATAAGTGGAATAAAGGAGACCGAACTCTATTAGATACAAGTGTGCAGTAGTAATTCTTAATTGAACCAAACAACGGTTACTCTGTGTAATCAATGTGTAGACTTGCACGCAAAAGTAAACGCAGATATGTTTAGACTCGTTTTTATATGTCACAATAGAGAGCAATGCACCGTTAGTAAATAATAAACATCATCACCATTTCCAATTACCCATATTACCTAAGCCTAAAATGTTTCAGTTCAATTTTATATTACGTAGGGGAATGTCGTCAGGGTTGGGCCGCTGTCTAGGTTGGCCCACGGCTATTTCTCGTATATGACACGTGCTGCCTCTGTGTTTATAGCGTGGAATTATTATTCTCGATGACAGAAAACTTTTCAGAGCATTGCTTGTCACGGAGATTGTCTGTAAAAAGTTTTGTGCCTTCGTCTTGTTTTCGGTAGTCCGAAAAGTTTTGTAATAACCGTTAAAACCGTTAAAACCGAATCAAAACCTGGACAAAAACGATGTCACCGCCAACGTAAGTATATATTTCCATTATCGGGTTAACAATTAACAAATTCCCAAATGAAAAATTTTATTCCCTAACCTGTTTGCCTGTAGTGTTTAGCGATTGAAAAAAAACGCTTGTCGTCTAGGTTAGGCCACTCGTGTAGTCAGGGTTGGGCAACATCATTTTTCAAGTAAAATAACAGTCTTGAGCCAGTTTTTCGCACCGCAGAACATTAAAATAATTCATTGCCGCAATAAAAGTATAAAAATGTTTTATCAATAAAAAATAAATAAATAATCGTTAATATAATGATAAATAATATGGGATTTTAAGAATAAATTAAAAAACAAAATAAATCCAACAGAATAAAAATCATAACAGCAAAATAACAATAATAGAATTAAAATAATAATAACAATAAAAATTAATAACAAATTAACAATAGCAATAAAAATTTTAATTCAAAATTGAATATTAATTCCGATGAATGTTCTCATGAAGATTTCTCATCAAAATTATATATAATTGAATGAAAAACAATAAAAATATCGTCGATATTCACTAGTGACCCAACCTAGACTGCAATGACCCAACCTAGACTACTTTTTTTTCTTTTTGTCAATAACTTATTTTTATAACGCGCAACAATTCGCCCTAATTAAAAGATTCTTAGGATTGTCCAAACTTTCAAATAATACGTCAACATTGAGAATATTCGTATATAAACAAAAGATACAGGGCAAATTTAAAAAAGTGGCCCAACCCTGACGACATTCCCCTACAGTTTTAGGTCTTATAATTCAAAGGTCACTCGTTAGTTGAAAAAAAAAACGCATGTTTGGAAGCAAGAAACATAGATCTGCGTTAATTCTATTACGTGATCGCTGCTCCAAGGTGTATGTCTATCGTTCGCTTCACATCAGTTTTCACAACCCACACCGAATTCTCCTGAAGGAGCGGTCCGTCGAGACGCCAATTTGCCTGGAAATTTATCGTCTCCATTATGGCAGGAAACTAAATTAACTGACCTACCTAAAAGCTATCGATTTCGACTTCTAGATAGCTAGACTAGGAGTCGGGTAACGCAGAGCAAACATCCCTTAAAAGCTAGTAACGTCACTAACATGAGTAATCATTGGGCTTCAAGTCCCAGGCTGTTTTGGATACACATAAAATAAACCCATAGTTTTATCAGTTTTCATCGTATAATTGAATAAATTGTGGAAGAAAAACATCCCAATAACCCTTGGATAACAATCTGTTAGACGCTGGACAAATGCATATTGTCTTGATTGATTTAAAAACTAATTACAAGCACTGAAACATTTTTTACTTCGCCAAATATGACTCATTTTTGTTTATATTGTAATGCTTTAATAAATAACAAATACATTAATATGCATCTTGGACCAATATTTTCTTGTTTAAATACTATATTTGTGACTATTAGGCGTCCTCGAGATAAACAGTTTTAGAGTATTTCTTAATTTCACATTTTTTTATGGCAGCTTTAAATAACTCCTAATCATTTGATCCTTTCTTAATTCAGAGCTGAACACCACACTAAAAAATAAAGCCTCACAGAAGCAATTTTAAAAGAGTTTGAATGGGGGATTCTGTTGATTATTTTATACTTTAGCTTTTTAACATTCTAAAGGGGCATTTCCAGAAGGAGAAAATTCAACTAATCAGCGTGACTCATCAATATATCCACGTCTACTAGTTTTTAAATATGGAGACATCCAAAAAAAACGTCATCAAAGTTGGCCGCGAAAAAAAATGACGTATTTCTATTCCTGATCGAATTTATAACCTTATATACTTGTCAAGACTGTCACATCATATGACAGCCATTGTTTATTTTACAAATTGTGACAGTCACTTGTCAAAAGTTTGACATAACCGAAAAGCTTAGACGTGACCGCTATTTCCATCTCTCTCGTTCATAACCAGTTGATAACGTTTTTTTTTTTTTTTGGATGTGTCTATACATTAACTGTTTGTTATCTGAAGATACATATCTTCGAAGATACATACAGGACATATCTTTCGATCAATTCAAGGTCACCTTTTTAAATCAACGCCCCTAATTTACTAGAAAAACTTTTGTTTTTTACATTATTGATTGTGAGCCCGTCAACGTATATCTGATCAAATAATTAGTGCCGCTAATCTCAAGTGCAAATTTGAATTTAATTAGAGCTTCCTTTTATTAAATCCACGTTTTCGGAAATCTTTTTTTATTAACTGAACACTTAAGGAAGACAATAAACCATCGAATTCCAAAACCTGAACGACCACTGCACCTTTCAAAATACAAGTCGTTAGTTTATTGAATTGCCCACTTTTTTAAGACTTAAGACTTACCATGTACAAATTAAGGTTTTGATTGATTGAGCTTTATGGCCAAAATGTTGTAACAAGTCATTCCCTAAATCACATTTCTCAAACCACAATAAACAGTAGAATTAATCTTAAAACTTTTCAACGAGTAGAACCAAAGCCTAAGAAAAACATTACTTCCACATCCAATTTTTCCACATTTAGTTAGATTAAATCGCCAAAGACGTCAGGTTATGTTCATAAAAGTATGACATTTTGATTAGGACCTCCATAACATTTATGATATTTAGGACCTTGATGACCTAATGTGACCTAATTAGTCATATAACCTTTATGACTAATGTGACTTTGATAATCTGCTTAATATGAAGATTTTCTTTTTTATTAATATGAAGATTTATGAAGAAAGCTTAAGTCTACTGTATAATAAGTAAAATTTATGTTAAAAAAATTATTGTATTTGGCCTATTTTTAATACTTACTCCCTTTAAGCCTTCAACCTCTCAATCTCCCACCCTATTCAACTAAAAATCTTTACATTTACAGAATCCGTTATGTTTCACATGTGTTACAAATTTGAAGTGCATATCTTACATCGTTTGTGAATTATCTATAGACAAGAAAACCTTCAACCTATTAAGCTCAAAATCTATTCATCTCCAGATCTCTAAGTTGATACCTTAACGCGTTCTCGAATTATCGTGTACATAAGATGTTACCCAAGACAGACCTTTTTTTCGTTTAAACTTAACATAAACAATAAAAACTGTTAAAAAAAATTTCTGCAATACTACCACTCCACTACATAGACGTGGAAGTAATTAAGGTCATCGTTGACTAAGCTTTATTGTCAAAATTCTAATCTGGATTAGTCAATTTCTGGGAATTTAAAATGAATACGTTTAAACGAATGACAAGCCACAGTTAATTGTGGAATTCATCCTAAAAGTAAATAGTAATATGCAAATTCAAGCAAAACCACAGTACACAGGGTACTTGTTTAATTGTATTCTAACATTTCGCGACAATAAATCATACATCAACTAAACCGCGCATAATATAAAAAAAATATATATCACCAAAATATGTATGTACATATGAATCTATATACAGGATGAGTTCGTGAGAATTCCCACCCAATTTTTCTCCTTTATTATTAGAGCTACGAAAACAATTTTTTACAGGTGCAAATTATTTTTTCTGAAATTACAGAATATGCTGTCAGAAAAACAACTGAAAGATATATAATATACCGTTTAATTAACTTTTTTTTTTTAAATGGAAATTGTTCATGTAAAAATTCAGGGTGTATTTTGACATGAAAAAAGTTAAACCAAACATACCAGAAAACTTCAAAACTCTACCATCCTTATTATAGTGTAATAAAAATCACTGTTCATGAAATAAGTTAAAGTTTTAGGTTTAAAGTTCTTGTATCAGGTTATGTTAGGTTAAGAATTCTTAGTTTCAAGTTCTTGGTGTAAAGTTCTTGCCTTAGGTTATATTAGGTTTAAAATTGACTGAAGTTTTTCATTCATTTCTTTTGGAGTTTTCGGCATTTTTTTAGGTGTTTTTTTTTGAGGTTAAGTCGAAATTCCTTACTAATCCAGCTCAGCGTCCCAAATTACGTATATATATAGTGATCAACTCGTTTATACTTTTTATTTACTTATTTGGGATTTTTCGGACGTTTCTAAGGTGTTTTTTGAGGTTAGGAATAATTCAAGAGCCAATCGGCCAAAACGGACATCGGATATTCGTGTTCAGCGGGCCAAAATGCATAGGAATACATAGGTCTGCCTTCTAGCACTCGACTTTTATTTTTTTTGTGTGTGTGTCTGCGTTATCAGACTTTAAGCAACGTTCAAAAAGTGCGTGTCTGAAAACAATTTTTACCGACTGTTTGTACACATATTTTGCACAGGTGGACACATTCACGCTGCAGATACGTATTTATTTTTCTATCCGATAATACTGGATACAAACACCATTCTTCTTTAAATCTAAACGAAATTACCCGTTTGATGGGTAAAGACTACGAAGGCGATTTTCACCACCTCTATGTCAGCGGGTTTGTACTCTAACGGAGCTGTCTAGGCTCCTCGACACCGGTGAAAATTCCTGAGATTACATTAGTGATCTATTCGTCGTCTCATCAAGAGCGACAGTCATTTGTTCGGCAAGAGGAAGCAACCAACCAGCCTCTGCCACCTAAATTTGTCAAACGGCTAATGGAGGAGAGATCGCCTTTTTAATTTCTCCGTCGCTAATGGACATTTTACGGTGTTCTCTCGCGAAATCGAGTTGGGTCCGTAACGGAACAAATAATTCGTTATCCATTTGCACTGACACAGACAGGACAATATCGATAGAATTTTAATGTTTTATTATTGAAAGATCAAAATCTCAGTAAGTAAATGAAAATGATGAAAAAAATTAGCCCACATTCGTCACTACTACGTCGTTTAAAACATGCCATTACCCCTACAACAATTTGCCTAGAATAAAACTGAACTCAACAATACAAAGTGTTTATTATCTTAATTATAACTGATAAGAGCTACAATTATAAGAAAATAAATATTTTTATGGCCGAAAATGATAAGTTTAACAGTTATTTTCTCTTATTAATACTACGACAGTTAACTATTAGAAATAGGACACATTGCATTTCTTTAATAATGAAAATCAGACCCAGCTAAAAATTAAAATACCTTTCCAGGATCTTTTTCCATCATCCAGTTTCTATCACCGTGAATTTAGCCACCGATTTTTGAAACGATAATCACGAATGATTTTTGTTTTGATTTACTAGGATATTTCGCATTTTCTAAATACGCCTTTTGCTAGTTTATAACATAATTAAAAAAATAATAGTTTAAAACAATGATAAATTTTATCCGCAAACATTTTCCTATCAAATAATCGCCACTTTGACATCAATGAAACTTGAAATATTTAGTCCCATGAAATTCGAATACATAAATATGCATGTCAAATTATAATTGTAAATAAATTCATGCAGGTTACACAGACCGCTCTTGATAAAATTCATGTAAATACTATCTCACTTGACAAGTAATCTATACTCCAATATTTACAGTAATTCTTGACTTATTTGAGAGCTTTTGTTAGATATATATGAGATATACACTCTCTTCTAAGAGCTACATATTTTTAATTGGCACTTTATGACTATTGACTCAAGAAAGAACTTTTAAGGTCCGTTTTGGATTATTAGTTCCCTATTGTATTCTTAAACTCTTAGAATTAATTTTCTATTAAAATAAACTGCTCATCAATAGTTTCGAAACACGCCATTTTTAGACCCAATTTTGAACTACCGTAATTCAATAAATGTGCTTAGCATAAATAGGATGTTAATTTCTTTCCAAGTTGTACTATTGAAAAGAATTTAGAGGATCTTATATAGACGATATGACATGCAGGGTGAACAAACAAACGATACAAACCATCAGATCATGGATTATAGGAACTTCCTAATATCATATTTCCAGACCTATGTTTCAAATTTTGCCAATCAATTAATCGATAATACATACATTTTTACAGGAAACCAAAAAATTGTTTTATTAATTACTCGACTTTTATTAACTAGTCGACCCTGTAAAAAAAATGTTAAGATTTAGATTAATTTTAACTTTTAACGAAAACTTAATCATTCAATATTGTCCGATTAATAGTGAAAACCAATCGGTATTAGCCAATCGGTACCTTTACTTTTCTAGACACAAATGGAAAATCTATATTGAAAAACAAAATTTTCGCAAATATGTCTGGAACCTCCAACAATCCATGTTGAGATATTCTGGATCTATTTTGTATCAAAATTGTCACTAGCAATAATTTACGATGTTTTGCATCGTTTGTTTTGATTGTTCACCCTGTATATCACTGTACTTTTCAATATTATATAAATTCTTTTCAGCTGTACTAATAGGAAGGAAATTAAGTGTTCACTATTACCAAGCGCATCAAAATCGATAACATTTCATTGAATTTCAGCGGTCTAAAATTGAACCCAAAAATATTAACCAATTTATTTAAAAACAACGCCGTGTAGACTCGGCATTAGAGAAGAAATTCCCCGTTTAGGTGTGATTACATAATGAAACTGCATTTTGCGTAAAAATATGTAGGTAATTTCTACTTACGACTGGGTTCAACGAACTACGTAATTAATCCTCACCCACCTGAAACATAAAAAAAATCTTTAGTAGACTATTAAAAGTCAACTATGAATAACTTTTAAACAAACATAATAACACTTGCTATGTATTTATAGCATTGAACGCATTCATTTACTTAATTTTAGCAATTCAATAACTGATCAAGGTTCATCTATAATAGTCGTCTGTATAATTAAATTATTTGTCATGCCAATGCTCCTTACACTTATTTATAATATCTTATTAATAACTAATAAGCTTTATTTTTACATACACTGGTCCTTATTGTACGTTCTAAGAGCGAGTATTGTAACCGTTCTCATGTCAATGCTGCAATAAATGTTATAAAAAAAACTGGATGTTACCTGACATGGAAATACTTTTTCTAAGCTATTATAATGGTACTTGTTTTAAACCAAAAATGTATTTTAAACATACATGACTGGACTTAATTACACTGTGTATTTCTTCAATGTCAAATTTCAGTACATTTATTGTTTATGTAAAAAAAACTTGTTCCGCAAGGCAAATCTGTAAAAGGAGACATGGAAAAATAGTCAGTTTAGTTTGTCCAAATTGTTATAATGGTACTTGTTTTAGATCTAAAAACATACATACGGATGAATTTTATAGCATTTTTTATTTATGTATTTCTTGAATATTAAAGTCCATTAAAACCGTTAATGTTCAATTTATATGCAATGCTGTGAGAACTAATGCAACTTATTCCATTGCATTATCTCTAAAAGCAGTACACATATTAATGTTTTCCACGGGAATAGAAGGAATTTTTATAATTTCGGATCGTCTTGCGGCAACTGCCATTTCTTTGTGTTTTTATAAAGTGTATGACATCACTTAAAACAACAATGGTACAAGATACACTGAATAATAAAATGCCGAAGTACATTTAACTCTAGGCGTGCTATCTGCTCCATATTACACGAATCTTTAAATAACGCACTGAAATTTCCAAGAGAGCTTTTTCCTTTAAAAAGAAATAAATCCTCCCTCTATAGAAAGGAATGGCTTCATTGTTTTTCAATTCGGGAACAATGATTGATTGTTATTCGATCTTTATATGCCATGTACAAGCGACGGACAGGAAACAGATGCATACAGGGTGAGTCATTTTCTTGGAAACACAATTTATTACAGCCTAAAAACTATTTTAACTATACATAAGCAGATATACACGGTGGAGACTTTAACTGGAATATATTCGCTAGCGGGGGTGATTTTTCAAAAAATTCCCGAGACACGTCAACTTTTAAATGTGTTTACCTACATTTTGCAAGTAATGTGAAAAATATAGCCCTTCAGGGGTGGCTGAAACCACCCTCGACATGATTTTTTTCAAATGCAACCCTATGGCTTGTGACCCCTCATTGTAAAGCTGGTGGAAAGAGGAATCCAACGCACTGATCAAATTTTAATTTTTAGTATGTTTGTAGGGTTGCATACAATTAAAACGTAATTTTATAGTTTAATTTATTTTTAACGCAACAATTTCGTACTCAAAATGTGTGTTGTTTAGTTTTGGAATGTAAACCTTACTTTTCATATGTCCCCACAAAAAATTCCAAGCAATTTTTTGCCACAGCTAATATTTGTTATTTTTTTGCTAGTGTTTTTACACGGCCGCAAAGAGTAATTTAATTTGTATGCTGTATTCAGAGTTTGAAACGAAGTGTTATTTCAAATGGGTGAAAATGTCTTATTTAACTGAATCACTAAAAATCGAAATTTTGATGATGATTGGATATGGTGATAGGGCGCGAACTCAATGCGAAGTTGTTCGCTTGTTTCGAGAAACGCATCCTGACTTGCCACCACTAAATCAAAATACCATTAGTAAAATTGAGGCACAATATCGAGAGATAGGTCATGTCAGGAAAGTACCGAGTAAGAGGCAGCCTGTTGTTGATGACGACACGAAGTTGAATTTGTTGCTTGCTCTAGAAGAAAATCCAATCACTCCAGCCCGTCAACTGGCCCGTGATAGTAATCTTAATCACAAAACAGTTTTAAAAATACTTAAATATGAGAAAAAACGCCCATATAAAATGGAAGCTGTTCAAGAGCTACTTGGAGATGATCCAGATCGACGAGTGGAATTTTGCGATTTATTGATGACTTGTATTGATCAAAACCAGTTATCTTTAGAGTGGATAGTTTTCTCTGACGAGGCTACTTTTACATTAAATGGGCACGTAAATCGCCAAAATTGTCGTTACTGGGCTGAAGAGAACCCCCATTGGATGAGGGAACTTCATACTCAGCGCCCACAGAAAACTAATGTGTGGGCCGGAATAATACAAGATAGAATTGTAGGATCATTTTTCTTTGATGACACTCTTAATGGAGCAAGATACTTGCGTTTACTCCAGCATGAACTAATGCCAGTGCTATGTCATTTATTTCCAAACCCCTTAAACCCTAACTTGACCGACGAGAGGTTATGGTTTCAGCAAGATGAGGCCCCACCACACTATGCTGCCATTGTTCGTCAGTATCTGGACAGAATTTTTCCCGGTAGGTGGATTGGGAGGCGAGGTAATATTGAGTGGCCAGCAAGATCTCCAGATCTTACACCACTGGATTTCTTTTTGTGGGGACATCTTAAAAGTAGGGTTTACATTCAGAAACCCAACAACATATCAGATCTGCAGGAAAGGATAAGAGAGGAAATCAGAAAAATAACACCGCAAATGTTGCATAATGTAAGGGACGAAACCTACCACAGACTGGGATGTGCCAACAAGTGAATGGTGCACATTTTGAACAATTGTTACGTTGAAAATAAATTTAATTTTTAAATTGTTTTAATTGTATGCAACCCCAGAAACATACTAAAAATTAAAATTTGATCAGTGCCTTGGATTCCTCTTTTCACCAGCTTTACAATGAGGGGTCACAAGCCATAGGGTTGCATTTGAAAAAAATCATGTCGAGGGTAGTTTCAGCCACCCCTGAAGGGCTATATTTTTCATATTACTTGCAAAATGTAGGTAAATACATTTAAAAATTGACGTGTCTCGGGAATTTTTTGAAAAATCATTCATCACCCCGCTAGCGAAAATATTCCAGTTAAAGTCTCCACCGTGTATAGCTTCTCTAGTAAAAATAGTGACCAAATACATTTGGTCGCGATTTTTATTTAGAGAACTTCTAGAAAGGTTCATAAAAATGTGATGTTAGGCAGCAAAAAGTTCTTCCATTCTTGTCGAAAGAAACTATAATCAATTTTCTACAGGTTATGCACCTGTTTGTGATGTACAGGAAAAATCCAAAACGTTTAAGTTGTCAGGCTGCTGGCAAAATTCATGCTCACCTGTTGAATGAAATGAAATGTTAACTATTTTGAACACAAATTGTAGTTTAAATTTATCAACAGATATCTAAATTGTAAAGACGTCATTTACTCAGAAACGGCCAAACTGACTGACCACACGCATATACAGATATACACAGAGAAAAGACTATCTTTGAATTGAGAATAAGAATATCCGTTCTTTATAGAGATTTTTTTGATCTAAAATATACGAGGTGTGTAAATTCAGTAATGAGATTGGCAACGTAGCGCCCGATCTAGCAACACTGTGGAAGGGCGGTAGGTGTACTGCACCTTGAGTAAAAGTTTGAACTTGTTAGTCATTTATTTGTTCTTTGTGACTGTTTTCGTAAACCGTTTTTTTTCTAGCGCCTTTTAAAAATGAGTGACATCAATTTTTAGCAACTGTGTGCTATCAGGTTATACTACAGATTTGAACACAGCGCAACGGATACTTTTGCAAAACTTCAACATGCCTACGGCGACAGTGTTTTTTCAAGAGCCCAGATTTTTCGGTGGTTTAATGCATTTTCAGAAGGAAGAGAGTCGATTGAAGATAAACCATGCAGCGGAAGGCCTTCATCTTCAAGAACCGATTAAAATGTCGATAGAATACGGGATCTTGTGCATTCAGATCGTCGGTTGACGACAAGAATGATCGGAGAAGAGTTAAATTTGAATCACACCGCTGTTCATCAGATTTTGACTAACGAATTGGGGATGAGAAAAATCTACGCAAAAATGGTTCCAAAAAACCTTTCGCAGGAACAAAAGTACATCAGGAGAGAAAGGTGTCTTGACTTTCTGGAATCAATTGCAAATGATCCCCACTTTATGGAACGTGTCATTACTGGTTATGAGACTTGGGTGTTTGAGTACGACGCAGAAACCGAGCGCCAAAGCATGGAATGGCACACTTCAAGCTCTCCAAGACCCAAAAAAGCAAGAATGAGCAAGTCGAAGATCAGATGCATGCTGATTTGCTTTTTTGAGAGCCAGGGAATTGTCCACAAAGAGTTTGTACCTCCTAGCCAAACAGTAAATCAACACTTTTACAGATGTTCTTGAGAAACTTCGAAAAAGGGTCATGCGTGTGTGACCAAACATCAAGAATAACTGGATGTTGTATCACGACAATGCGCCTTGTCACACAGTCATTTCAGTAAACGAGTTTTTAGCCAGTAAAAACATTCATGTGGCTCCTCAGCCTCGTTATTCGCCTGACTTGAATCCTTGTGACTTTTTTCTCTTCCCGAGATTGAAAAATTACGTCAATGGACGTTATTTTGGGACCATAGAAAACATTCAAACGTCTGTAACCGACTAGCTGAAGGCTATTCCGTTATATGAGTTCCAGCACTTCTATGAAGAATTGAGGAACCGTCTCCAGCGCTTTGTGGCTTCCCAAGGAAGTTATTTTGAAGGAAACCATACTGAATTAGTCCTAATTCAATTAAAAAAAAACTTAAAAAAACATTCTCAAGTCTCATTACTTAATTTATACACTTCGTATACTTCTCAGTTGTTTTTGTCTCTACACCTACACCTATGTCTATAATGATATTAAGAGACATGGGCTAAACGGTTTAAATGGTTGTTTGATGATTTTTTTTTTATTAACACAAACAAGTATTTCTTTAAAAATTCGAAAAATCTTATTTGTTACCTCAAGACATATATTTTATTGACTCTCAAAAAATTTCTCAGGACTGCTGAGGAATAATGCATTGCGTGAACGAATTCTTTTTCTCCGTATACCCACGGATAACCGATTATATTTATCAAAATATGAGGAAGCCACTAGAAATGGATTTTATTGGGTGCAAGATAAGTTTCCCCTTATAAATTCCGTACCAGTGTGACAAGGAGAGTGCTTTCCTGAAATTTAGTGTCACCGAAATATACCTAGGCGTGTTCGTTTGTTACGTGTAAAACATCATCGTTTTGGCATTCCTCGAATACCTCGAGCATTCGAGATTATTTTCGGTCGCGGGCTTTTAACGCAAACGACGTCCACCATTCAACCGCACTTTCTTTAATAATTCCAGGTCTTATACGAAGAAAGTACCGTGTCATATTACGTTTAAATAAACACAGCACCTCAAGAATACAATGACGATTATTATCTTGATAATAATAACCATTGGTTTTGCAAATATGCAATATCTCAATGTGCAGATATACCTGTAGACTTGAGCATTTGTCTGTAATGCAACATTAGCAAGAATATTACAATACAGACGTTAAACACATGCTCAAATATGTCTAGACCTTACGAGAACAAAATACATAAAGCCACACAGCGCTGGAGACGGTTCCTCCATTCTTCATAGCAGTGCTGGAACTCATATAATGGAATAGCCTTCAGCTGGTCAGTTGCAGCCGTTCGAATGTTTTCTATGGTCCCAAATTGACGTCCCTTGAGATGATTTTTCAATCTCGGGAAGAGAAAAAAGTCACAATGACTCAAGTCAGGAGAATAAGGAGGCTGAGGAGCCATAGGAATGTATATACTGGTTAAAAACTGGTTGACACACGCATGACCCTTTTTCGAAGTTTTTCAAGAATCTCTCAGGAAAAGTGTTGAATCACTGTTTGGCCTGGAGGTACAAACTATTTGTGGACAATTCCCTGGCTATCAGAAGAGCAAATCAGAATGCATTTGATCTTCGACTTGCTCATTCGTGCTTTTTTAGGTATTGGAACGCTTAAAGCGTGCCATTCCATGCTTGGTTTCCGGGTCGTTCTCAAACACTCAAGTCTCATCATCAGTAACGACACGTTCCATAAAACGGGGATCATTTTCAATCGATTCCAAAAAGTCAAGACACCTTTCTCTCCCGATGTCTTTTTGTTCCTGCGAAAGGTTTTTTGGAACCATTTTTGCGCAGATTTTTTCTCATCCCCAATTCGTTAGTCAAAATCTGATGAATATTGGTGTGAATCAAATTTAACTCTTCTCCGATCATTCTTGTCGTCAACCGATGATCTGAACGCACAAGATCCCGTATTCTATCGACATCTTCATCGGTTCTTGAAGATGAAGGCCTTCCGCTGCGTGGTTCATCTTCAATAGACTCTCTTCCTTCTGAGAAAGGCTTAAATCACCGAAAAAACTGGGCTCCTGAAAGAACGCTGTCTGCGTAGGCATGTTGAAGTTTTGCAAAAGTATCCGTTACGCTGTATCCAAGTCTGAAGCAAAACCTGATAGCTTGAGTTGGATAATCGGTGCCGCGTACTACTTGATATACTCCATAATTCCAATACAGCGACGACTCCCTCAAGTTAATGATGTTTAAGAGGGTAAGTGTTTTAAATTTTCGTTTAAGTATAACATTTACAACGAATAAAAAGTATCGCAAAGGACGCATACGCCACTGCGCGCGGCACCGATTATCCTACTCTACATAGCACACCGTTGTCATGTCACTCAACAATAGTGTACCCAATGACTATTTAATATCACATTTTTCTATCTAATTTTTAAACAGCAATTGAAAGAGAGCTCACACAAATGCTCATAATTTTTTATGCAAATTGTAGACCAACGATTTTTTTATCCTCTCAGTTTTAGATGTTTACCCAAACGCCAGAAAACTGAGAACGATTTAAGATTTTAAAATCTTACGTACGTGCTCGCATTAAAATCTAATTAACAAGCACTTACGACTCTTGCCGATAAACAAGGCAAACGGCGAAGTTCGTTAATGAAATTAAAAGCGGCGTTTGTTATTCTTCGTTAATTAAATGTTGGAGAGATATTCCGAGGACTCGGTCCACGAGCCACAGCAGGCACCAGTTTATGGAGGTGTGTAGTGAACTACATACATCACTTTTTTTTTAATAAAAAAACAGTTATTAGAAGTCCTTCCCCATTTTTTTATTTCTAACAACAGCATTGGATTGTCTTCAGTTTAGAAATCTTGAGCTTATAATTCAGTGTCAGATAAAATGTGACTTAATACACTGATTTGAATGTGAAAATAATACACTGATTTGAATAAAAACCGCACACTCAGGGTTAGTTAATTTATTTATAACAAAAAATTGTCAAAGTTGTCTTGGGATTTGTTGTGATTTTCATGTAAAAAGTGCATCATTTGAATCAGATCAGATCTGCTAAATACTCGTATATATAAATTCTTGTCAGCCCTGCTCTGTACCTATACAGTGGAGCATCGATTATCCGAACCTCAGTTATCCGAACGACCGGTTAACCGAACCTCAAAATCCAACCGGCCTCCTCTTCTACTCCACGAGTGGCCTACGCGACAACGTCACAACGTCAGTGCGGGCGTTGTGCAGTGGTTGTTCTCTTTTCTTTTTGGTACACATCGAAGTGTGAAATTTTGTGTGTTGTATTAATGTTTGTTTGTTTGTTTATTTAATTATCTATGCACATACATATTATGTACCTACACCCCAAATAATTTTTTTTAAATCATCGGTTATCCGAAATATCAGTTATCCGAACCACCCTGGTTCCGAATTAGTTCGGATAATCGATGCTCCACTGTAGTAAACATTATGGACGACGCCTAGAATTAGACAAATTCAAAATTATCGTCAATTAAGGGATTTAGAAGGTGGCCAGATTGTTAGTATGAGGGAGGAGAAAATAATGTTTGTGTATCTCTCCTTTCCCCATTACCTTACGTTAGTTTTCATATTCAATAGTTCTAAATATTTTTTCGTTACCTAAAAGGAAATGTAGAAAATAGGCCATTAAGCCTAAATTAAGGCACCATATTGAACTAGTACCTTTGATTTTCTTATTTTGAATTCCAGATTTGTTGGCTAAATTATGGTTCTAAATTATGAGTCATTTATTTTTCAATTTGGACTTTCTCGACAATCGGTTTTAACTTATTTTAATGGTAAATGATAATTAACGGTTTTTGTCAATGCAAATATGGATTATTACTAAAAAAAACCTTTTTAACTTAAAAAAAACAAACAAGAAGTGAAAAATCGATTCTTACATTGATTTTTATCACAAACGACAAATTCAATAATTCCGAGCACTATGAAAGAAAAACCGCAGCGCTTTGAAACTATCAGGGTTTCTTTGGGGTACTTTAAGGTTGAAAAGTTGCAGTCAGTATTCATAGTCTATCCATTATTTGCAAAGTTATGCCAAGTTATGCAAATCTCCCTAATTATGCAATTTTTTACCTCTTCTTCAATCAACAATTTCGTTTCGAAAAAAATTTTAATGAAAAAACCAATCACTACTACTTGTAAAGGATACTTTGCAGTGTTCAAAACCCTACTTGAATTTTCTGTAAGTTCATTATTTCCTGAGTAATTGATTATTTATCAAAGTCAACAATGACATTTTTGCTATGAACGGCGATAACTCATCGTATAGGACATCGCAACAAATCATCGTATAGGACTCGAGAGTAGGTCAAATTAAAGAAAATTAAATTATCTAAAAGACCTTTGTGATGAACATATCGAAAAACAAATATTGAGGTCTGTGGACCTTTTTAAAAGACACGCAAAGAATTCGAAAATTTCGCGCATAAACATCGCAAAATGTTTTCGATGGTTTTCTTATGATTATTCACAAACTGCTGATGCTAAAAAAATTTAAACTCAAGAACCAAAAACTAGAAACCTGAAGCTTCAATTTACTTTTTTTTTTTTCCCTACGACGTAAGTTACACCTTGTTTGAAAAATCACCTAAAAATTGTTTTTTTTTTTATATCCCTTAATTTCTGCGCCTAGTGTATGTGAAATAAAATTTAGAAAACCGAAATGTTTGGCTGAAATTATATAACTCAAAATGGTCATAGCAGGAAGTTAATGCGACAAATTTTATTTTTAATAATAATATCGGTTTTATCATGACAAAAAAACGGAAGTCGGAGACTTCCTTAACTTATTTAACGACCTAAATAACTTAACCTAACCCCTGAGGTTCTCTCTAGGACCTGGATAGGGGAGGGATGGCTATTATTATTAGTTGCGATTAGAAACGACCTACGATTATTTCGTTTAACGCATCTGCTTTACAGTCCTGAGGAAACCCAGAAAACTCAGGACTAAAAAGACACTACGTCCCCCCACAATAATTTTGACTAAAGCAACAATTTTTCCACCACCTAAAATTACTCTGAATACTACCGCGCTAGAGAATCGATGTGATCAGATTCGTTAATAGCGTCGAAAAATCCTCAACGATCGCCTGGAGTTATTTCTTTAACTTATTTATAATAGATGCATTCGATTTTTTTTTTTCGTAAAATAGAAAATAACTACACAAACAATAGGATATAAAGCCGAGTAATGTTTATTGTTTTGGTATTTTGGTACACGATACAACGTAACGTAATACTAATGCAGAAGTAAGAACTGCGAGTAGAGTAGAATTTAACCGGTTTTATTTAAATATATGTATGTATCTCCCGTTTCTATAGCTGCCGATGTAAAAATGGAATCGTTTATAAGTACGTTCTCCTTATACGTACAAACTCTCGACTCGAATAGTTCTCGCATAAAGAAATCAACGATTAATTATAATATTTACACAATTCATTTGTAGGTTTTTAGGTTACGATCTGCTACAGTTTAGTTTTTTTTCTGCGTGTAACACGTTGCGGTAGCACTTATACAAACGCCCGATATCTGCACGTGTAACTGTTAAATCGTCTCCTCGTGAAAAAAAACAAATTAAAACAGGCCACCAAATGGTGCACCGGTGTTCATCGCAGTTTTTTAAAGGTACTGACAGAGAACTCTGGAATAGTTCATTTCAGTTAAGGCAGTTCATCGAGCCACAGACAGACAGACAAACATGCCAATAAAAGATCTTACGCAAGGTCTTCAACTTTACCTTAAATGGAGTATTCTCAGACTTTATTTAAAGCCAATTCTGAATTTCTCGTTAAAGGACCCGGGTATTATAAAGCAAGAACCCAAATTAATAAGAGAGGCGGGACAGACAATTAAAAGATGGCAGTATTAGATGGATTATTTTAGGAAACAATTACATTTAGTTTTGAAACTACAGCTAAATTGACGTAATTAAACCTAATTCGCAAGACCCTATATTGACTTTCAAACGTCATCACAGTCAGAGCTTTTAACAGAAATTACAGATTGTGGTCAATTAATTTGACAGCATTTAGAACTCTCATTTAATTTCCGAAAATTACTGGGTATTACGTTACACGATTATATTAGAAAAATCATTTTCTCGACTTGAAGCAATCCGCTTGAGATACTTGAATGTAATGGCGCACAACTTTTACGTAAAACGATGGGTTTTATTTTTTCTTCTTTAAAAAAAATGTTATTTCATTGACAAATAAATAATGTAGGGTTTTTTCCAAAAAATATATTTTTAGATAGGTTATGATTTATATGGATTTACATTGCTATCTTATTAGCTACGAGGGGAAGTCAAATATAAACCGGAATTTTCCAAAATTAAATTTTTGTTAAGAGATAAAATTTAAAAACTAACATTTTATATTTCTATATAGTCTTCTTCAACCGACACATTTTTCCCACCGAATCGGCAAGGTTTTGATTCCGTCGTCATAAAAAGTGATAGGTTGTGCCAGCAGACAGTTGTGCACGAACTGTTCAACTTCTTCATCATTTTCAAACTTTTTTTGGCGGTTCAAATAAATGGTAGCCGCACGACGATAAGTCTAGGCTGTAAGGAGGATGTTCAAGCCGCTCCCAGTGCATTTCCTCCAGCTTGGCCCGAGTTATGGCTGCAGTGTGTGGTCTGGCGTTGTCATGGAGAAGAACGACGTCCCTGATGGGAGAACGACGCCTTTTGGTGCGGTAGGCAGCTTTTGACAATATTCTGCATTGATTGTTCGGCGTTCATGGAGAAAGTCAACGAAAAGAATACCTTTCCTATCCCAAAAAAACAGTCGAAAGCACTTTTCCTGCAGACAACCTTGTTTTCGCCTTCACTGGTGCTCTTTGTCCTTTTTTGCCGCCACTCCGTACTCGCTTGTTTGGATTCTGGTGTACAGTGGCGAATCCATATTTCATCACAAGTGACTATGCGATTTAGTAACCCTTCACCTTCATCTTCATAACGAGCAAAAGCCTCTGACAAACCTCAAAACGCACACTTTTTTTAATTGGGTGTGAGAAGTCAAACTGAGCCTTCCTGACCGTCCTGAAATCAAGTTTGTCGTGGATTATTGAATGAACTCCCACGACATGACTGATTCCCACTGATCCAGCAATTTCTTCAAGTAGGTATACGGCGACGGTCACCCTCCAAATGCTCACGTACTGCACAGATGTTCTCTTCCGTGATGAAGGTTCGAAAGCGACGATCATGTGGTGCATTTTCCACCCTTTCTGGTCCCGCTAAAAAACGTTTATGCCACTCATATCCCCGAATTGGGCCCGAGGACGCGTCAAAATTTCAGAAGGTCGCACACCTTCAATAGACAGAAATTTTATAACAATGTGTAGCGCAACAGAAGAAGAAACTACCTGCTCACTCATTGTTCTACGATCAACCGAATGCAAAAAATAAAAGAGGTGTCGCATATCAGGAGGGGTCTAGCTATACTCCGATACGCCGTCTGGCCATGAAACTCCGGTTTATATTTGACTTGCCCTCGTATAAATAGTACCCAAAGAGATAATAATCCTAAGCCGATTGTGAGAAATACAACATACTGCATCAAATGTTCGTTTGCAACATTTACCTTTAACTTCTAAATAATGACCCCCAAAATCACCCGATCTCAATCCAATTGAGAATTATTTTAAATTCAGCCGATGAGATGAGAAATAAAATATAAATATAATTACATTATATTGCCCTTATTTAAAATATCGAACAGGTTAAATACGTCTCTATAGGTAGGTATACTCTTTGATGGTTCGCTTAACTTCTAATACAATTACCCATTAAAAAGGTAAAAATGGCATATTCTCCTACAAGTACATGTCGCGTAAAATATTAAACGGTATTAAAGCAGCGACCATTCACTTCACAAAGTAAAGGTTTTCGCTTTTATCATTCGGAGGGCATAACTGAATTAAAAAGTTAAAATACTGATTTTGCGAGGCGATCGGGTCTCAGAGGACTAATGGAGACAGACGCGACGACGGCTTTGAGTTCTCTGCGAAATGATTTTTGCCGAGAGTCCGTACCGCAGTGGTGACTCATTGTCGAAATTATCGGGTACATAAATATATCTTTAATTATAAACTAATTTTGACTGCTACTCGGTAAAACAGATTTATTAAATCATATTGGGTATTATAGTTTAACTAAATACAAATGTCGTATCCATTTTCATACATAATGTATACAGGAATTGAATTTCTACACATTTAAGGGAAGCGCAAACCAACGTGGTAGCGGGCGCGGTGGTGGAGGCGGGCAGATATTTATGTGGATGAGACCGACCGCTGCTGTGTGCACAGTTTCGGTATCATACATACAGTGTGGAACAGCCAAATGGAATAAATTCAGTAGCTCCATTTTTTTTAAATCCTGAGACATGTCAATTTCTAATTCTAAAATGACATCTTGCGACGTAAAAATGTCATCCTTAAATTCAACCCCGATCGGGTGACAGCTACAACCCCTAAATTTTCAAATTGGAAGTAGGGGCTTGTGATACTTCATTTTAAAGGTATTTTCATTCTCTATTCAAAACTGCTATGGTTTTAAATTTTATTGTAGAAATTAACAAGAAAAAAGTTTCTCCAACATAGGAAATTCGTTATATTAAAATAAAACTTTTATAAGTAACACTATTTGTCAATTTTAGGTTCTGAAATGTTAATAATAACAAAAAATAGATGTCTGTAATTGCCGACATTCCCTACTATAAGATAAAAACTTACTAATAAATACGCACAATTTTTTTTATTGACAATCGAACGACAAAAACGAGCAAGCAGCAAAAAAACAAACCTGAAATTTAAGAAGTTGGCCATTATCAGCTTTAGTGAAATTACCTAGAAACGTGCTTGTCATTGTAACAGTAGTTAACAGTTATCAGTGTTAAACTTTTTGCTTTAGTTTTCGTGTTGCAATTCAGAGAGATGGTTTACCTTACAGAAATGGATAAGATAACAATTCTACAGATGATTGGTTACGGAGACAGAACACGAACAGAACGAGAAAATATCATTGGTCCCTTCTTCATTGACGGCAATTTGAATGAAGAAACTTATTTAGCGCTTCTCCAAAATAATGGTGTACCGACGATGGCAAACTTGTATCCAGCTGAAGGAATCCCAAAACTTCCAGGTAATGCAATATGGTTCCAGCAGGATGGTGCATCAGCACATCCATTGGATGGTACTTTAAATTACGTTAAAAATATATATATTTTTGTTCACCAAGCATAACTATACAACAAAGAATATGACAGACTAGTATAATATAATGTTCTCAAATAAATTGTTTAAGGAAGTCTTTTTGGAAGGAAGAACAACAAATGCTAGTAAGTACCTACACAATATCTCATCAGCAGTCTAATCAACAATAAAATACAAAACAGTAGAGATTGCATACGTAAATATGAAGAATGTCACGTGGTTTCTGAAAGCCTCCATCTTACTTGAAATAATGAAATAGTGGGAAATTGTGTTCACTAAGAATAAAAAGAAAATAAAACTAATTCAGTATTAGTTTTATTTTCTTTTTAAACTAATTCAGTATTATTAGTATATAAAAGGGCTGTTTTTTTTTAATTTCGTTTGAATATATTTTAACATAATATATTTAATTTTTATTTGTAATTTAAACGTTAACCAGGCCAACAGCTGAGAATTCAGGTTACGATTACCGAATCCATACAAACAGAAGTTCAAGAGTTAAAAAAAGGACACATACAAAATGGAGGCCACAAAGGGAGACAGAGGCCATCGCGTAAGTTCACACACAAAAGCTTCCTCCAATCTTACGTCTTTTTATACATTTTATTTACGGAATACCTTCAAATACTGACGAACATTACTATGTCACCTTTCAAAGTATTCACTTATCCGTATTAGAAACCGTAAGACATTTATTGAGCCGGGATTGCCGAGATTTCAAACGTCTGAGGACAGCTACTGATGTGAAATTTTCCCTACGAAGACGCAGAATTTATTTTAGTAAATTTGATGGAAACGTTTTGACATTAAAAGGGGGTCTTTGATAATTTGAAGAAAGTACAGCGACAAGTTTTAACAGCATGTGAAGTTGCTTTAGCCTCGTGGAGAAGAAAGTTTTCCAAGTGGTAGCGGTAAGGCAGAATACGGAATGCTACCGCCTGATCAAAGTCGACCAGTCATATTGCTTGAGATGGAGTTGATCAAATAGTCCTTGCCGTAGGCCAGGGATTTCCTAAAGGTTTGTAGCACACTCATTTGTCTTACAGCGTAGCATATTTGTTTTGTTTATCCATCTTAATCCCGCTTGTTAGATATGGATTCCTTTGAACGCAGCTGTTGCGTTTGGTTTTTCCTTTCTGAAAATTTGACACCTAGGCCTTCACAAAAACATACCACAAAAAAGCACATACCTCTTTCTAGTAGCAGACTCAAGTAGACCAAACTTGAATGGAACCAAGAGTGGAATTCTATTTGTTTCGGCGGTTAATCTAAACTTTGTTTAAGTGATCACCATGGACGTAGAAGAGTTAGGGACTTTCGGGGTGAGAGACGAATGGTGGGGGGCTATAGGTAAAACAAGATAAGCGTTACGCTCCCTGGTGGTCGCTCAACAAACTAACGACTGGGACATCGTTTATTCAAACTTCCATTTGAGTGCCATTGTGTTTTGAAAGTTTTCCGTTTATATTTGTGTTGTATTCATTAAAAATTATTATATTAGCGTTATTTGTGAGTATTATAATTATAATCAATCACTATTGTTGTGTACCTCGCTGTTTGTCCTGGATTAAGAGGGATCCCCAATTAACCTTTCATATATTTCTTGAGTAAGAAAAGCATCAAGTTTGCCTTATAAATAAATTTGGTCAAAGGGACGTATAGACAAGCGCAAGGCTTGGATATTAAAACTGAGGATAGGAAAGCCAGTCAGTAAATGTATGAGAGTCTGTTCTCTTCATTTTGCTGAGGAGGATTCCTTTTATCGATGTAAGTTTTAGTATTTTTAAGGTTATTGTACATATATTTATCATTACAATTTTTCGGTTCAGCTAAGGATTTTAAAAAGCGAAAGATACTGAAAAACACTGCCGTACCTTTAAATTCATGAAGTCATGATTGGCCTGCATCATTTATTATATATTTTATATAATAAATGCCTGCATTCAGAACATGTTCACCCTCATAAACACACTTTGAATTTACAGTGCCATCTAAATATTCCATATATTTCAAGATACTCAATCTAATGTCTGCCATTCTACTTAAAACTGTTTTCAATTAAAATATTAAACAATTTTGTAAAAAAACACGTGTATACCTCGAAGTATTTATTAAAACTTTTCAAAATAAACCGATCCAACCTAAAAATGCATATTCCATAGGTATCTTCTATCAGTCTAAAATTCAAAAGAAAATCATTACAATTATGCCAGCAACTCGTAAACAGTAAACCTTGATCACAATAAGTGTTTTAGGTAGTAAATAATCAAATACTACACATAAATAATAAATTAAAGCCGCAACTTGAACATAAAACACATTAACAGCAATGTAAAAACAAACGGCTAATGTCCCAAACGTTAGTTCGCATTTTTTCCGCACTGACGCTGGCATCTTAAATTCTGACGCCTATATGCGAAGGGGTTAGGTCATCCCAAGTATTCATCAGCCCTTTATATCACCGAAATAGTTCAACCCGTCGTTAAACCGTATCTCCAAGCTCATACAAATTTAATCTTTTAGGAAGATCACGCTAGACACTTGTGTGCTAGTGACACTCAACTGCCCTTCAAGGCTGATTCATGGAGGCGATCGCCCCCCCCCCCCCAAAGGGTCAAGTAAAAACCAAAATACTCGGGGAATGCGGTTGCCCTTGGCTGTAGTGACTTTTTTTTTGGCTTTTTTTGTTTCATCTGCATTGAGCGCCCCCCCCCCCCCCAAAGATAACTACTGGCTACGCCCTTGACTTATACGAGGTAGGATAAGGATATATCAGTTTACTAACAGTTTGTATGGAACTAAATATGCGTTTCTATACTGATCTAATACCCGTATAGACCGTATCGTAGTCCACGTTGATTTTACGAGCGGCTGTCATTTAAGAAGTGGGCGGAATCTACACTTCATTGGTCAGTGTCGTTACTGTGGTAGGGGGAAATATGTCACCAGACACCACATCCAGTCGACCCAGTTGATTACGTTGGCGGTAAAACATGGGTTATAACGACGCTATCTTTGACCGTCTGTATACAAAAAAACGTTGTTTTTGTGAGTGTTTTGATGCTTATATTCTGTGCGCGTACAATAATGGCGAAGTGGTTTTTTAAAAGGTTTAAATTATACAAACTTTTATTTTATTTGCGTCATAATTCAATCATTAATTAAAACTGATATTTTCAATCAATACCTCTTTCATAAACATGGATTTCTGGAAGCCTTTCGAAACGGATGAAAATAACGTAGCTTCAGATATAACCAGCGAAAATGTCGAAATGGTCGAGTACGATGAATTTAAAAATAAAGACTTACATTGTCAAAGGCAGCGTATTATTTTAAACATACCGGCTGTCTGATAAAAAACGCCGCGAGCCATAACTCCGTTATTTGTAGCCTGATGTTAAAAAACAAAGATAAAATGACACTAAATGAACTATAAGGGAGACTACTGCAGGTATTTTTCAACTTTTTTTTTCTGAAACGCGATAGTCAACTTTTTTTTCAAATGGCAATATAGGATTTGTTTTGTAAATTACTATGCAAATTTGTTTTCTGAATCCAACGATGTATAACAAATTGACTATTGTGAAATATTTTTTTTCTGCTAAGCTTATTTCAGAAAAAATAACCTAATGCAGAAATGACATAAAGTAGAATGCGAAAAAAGACTGGGATGCGGACGCTGAAATGACATTTATTTGCTTTGTTGTATTATTTTTTGTTTTCCACGGCATACGTGATTAGATTAGTCAAACTACGTTTGGTATCAGTTAGCCGGTAGGACGCCGATTGCGATAATGACAAACATTTTGGCACTTTTTCTGCAATAAATGTTTCACAAAAAGTAAATTTGTTAGCCATTTCATCTGTTTTTTTGTTTTTTAACATCAGGCTACAAATAACGGAGTTACTTATTATTACCTATCCCTAAAAGTTATTATTCGAGCACGCCCATGGAATCATAAAGTTGCACCGCTTTTTTTGTTCCCCAGGCGTATTTATCATTTTCAAAACAGAATAGATGGATACACGAAAGTGTCTATCCTTCCACACAATTTTTTATTTACCCATTTTCGTATGTACGTTTTTATGCAACATTTTGCCAAGCCACAAAAAGGCTCTGGTTCTTATGCAATCAATCAAACAATTCAAACATCCGCATTTGGAGAGTCACAGGGCATGTTAGAACCCCAAACTGTTCAGTTTGGAAGCCTTCCAACTGCCTCTCAATATTATTAAAAGTTCTCTGCCCACATAACTTTTTCGCACAAAATTGCAAGGTCCAATTTTGAACATATAGTAAACTCGTTAACCATAAATCAAAGCAAGTTAAACGGTTTATCGGCCGTCAAGCAATGTTGATATCTTCATCTCTCGCAGCGTATATTCGAACTAATTGAAATCAACTGTTTATGTGATCGTCGAAGACCAGGTTTTCAAAGGATTAAACAGGGTGGAGTCTAGAAATTACTACGGTTACTATGGACCACTTGGCGACCTACAAAAATTTACTTTTTTCAATGGCAAAACTTAGGACTAGGTAACTTCGAAGTTTAAAAAACTTCGGAGTGTTAGGAATGAATATGCTGCCTATTTTTTTTTACCCAAATCTAAACGTGCCACAGGAAATTTGGGGTTATTTTCCTGGAATATTTTTTTACCGCTGTTTTTGATGTCATATCTAACAACATTCAATTTTGCATCACTGTGAACCAGTTTTTCCTTCCTAAGATAGTGTGAATTGGAGGTAGTAGGGGAGAGTTTCTTTTCTCTTCTGTTATATATCTCTGGTCCTACTACGTTCGTCGTGCGCATTTCGCGGGCAAAACTATTTTGGGTATACTATAGATACAGATCTATATTGTTTTATCAACAGATAATCCGCTTGTGAATCAGTATACAAGACCCCCTACACAATTCCCGCCCATCAAAGAAAAAGGCAGTGCGAATGGAAACTCCCTGGAAAGCTAAATGTGGATCCATGCGAACTATATTTTGCATATCGACTTATTGTGAAGAAACAACAAAGACGGTGAGGTATTCATCTAATCAACGATGGGTTTGTTCTTAAATGCATGTTCTTTTATTCTTCTAAAGCCCCTTTTACACGATCCTTTCTTAATGTCCTTCAACCAAACCCACCGCCTCCTTACTTCCTATTTAGGATGTGACTCTAAAGACGTTCCTACTTTGTCTGACGTCTGTACGCTCGTGTCTTTTCGTTTCTGCTTAGTTCTTCCTTTGTGCGTTCTTCCTTTGTTGAAACGGCTCGTTGAAAAATAGGTAACATTTTGGATGTTCCGTTTTGAGCATCTTTGTTGATGTACTCGGAATTATTGTCCCACGAGCGGCCGTTATTTTTATGAACCTCAATAAGCTTTTGTTTTTTCGCCTTTATTAGACAAAGTAGATATTTCGTTGGATAAACACAGAAAATCACAAAAAATAGTAGTCAAACGCAAAGTACACTTCAATAGGCGTGCGGGAAAGAAAGCGAGGAAAGGAATCTTACACACGCTCTTTCAGTAAGGAAGAAAGAGTGAGAGAAGGACGGCTTGGACCTTCCTTCCCCCGATTTAGGATCCTTACGTTCCTTTCCATTTCATTTGTGACCTTGCTGGGCTGAGCTTCCTAATAAGGTCGTCAGAAAAAGAGTAAAGGGGGGCTTAAAGGTACATACCAAATTGACTTTGTTTGTCAAATTTCATTAATAAACGGTCCGGTGTCGGAACACACGGGATGTGTAACTTTTTTATATATACAGGGTTGAAACGTCCAAGATTTCAAAGCCGAGCATTATAAGGTAGAAAATAATAAACTCTTTGGGTAAAGGGAACTGACAGATAAATATTATATCCATAGTTGCCAGACTGATATCATTTTAAAACTTTTATGAGCGTTATTCTCCGTCTTTAGTGATAGGGTAGCAATAAAATATGTAGGCGGGACGCCCCGCCCATAAATTATAATGCGCACGTGTGAATTGAATTATTATATCGTTATTGGTCTACGGAAAATAAGCACTTAAGTATTCCTGTGCGTACGCAGTATCCTGAGCAGTTAAATGTTTGGGTTGGTATTTTCGGCGATTCCATCGTTGGGCCATTTTTTATAAACGGTTCCTTAAATGCCAACAAATATTTAACAAACAAAACAAACTGTTTATGGACATGAACATGAAAGACCACGAAATTTAAATGATTTACGGGCCAGAATTTTACAAGTCCTAAATAATATTTCCCCTGAAGTTAGAACGCGTAAGAACTGAGTTTTACGATAGACTAGGTTTTTGCGAAGCACAAAGGGGCGACATTTTTGAACCACTTATTCAATGGGCATTTTTTCTTTCTTTCGTCTTATAACCGAGTTGATTTATATTTTTATTTTTTTATTTTTTATAGAACCTCAATTTTATTTTCTTGCAGACCGGTTAGTTAAGGAATACAAATATTTGAAAATAAATACAATTATGTTCGTACACGTCTTTTAAGTGTATGGGATAATTGTAAAAGTCAGAATTACGTAAGAATTTCGTTTCATACAGCTAAGTCGATGTACATATCCATAGCTGCGAAAAAGTACCGAGTTGCATTCAAATTTGGCGATAGGCGTGTAGGTAATATCCCACTCCAAATTTATATTACGCGCATGTCTCATACGTTTCTAATACGTGCACAAGCGTGAAATAATGTGGCATCTAACTGTCTTTGTCTGTACTTACTGGTGTCTTTTAACTTATTCTCTTCTACACATGTACCGCCAATATGTAAAGGTGCCATTTCCTAGGGTGTATATTCTTAACCCATTAAGTCCCAAATGTCCTGATTTTTAAAGAGTACATTAAACAGCCAGTCTATTTTCAATGTTATCGGTGCTGAAAAAATTCGAACGGGTCAATTCCGACGTAAAAGTTCATGCTTTTTCAGAATATGACCTTAGAAGGTTTAAAAAAATTGATTTAAAAAAAGTTATAAACAAATTGGGCAAAATTACGATTTATTCGACAACAAAAAATGTTTAGACCTTTATTAAGAACCAATTAACTTGACTACTAATACATTTGATGACAACCCACGTAAACATATACTAGTAGTTACCACGAAGATTACCTTGCCTCCGTCACATTATTGCTACATCACAGTTATAATCTGTCTATAAAAAGATCTTATATTCACAAACACTTCACTCGTTATCGCTCTCATTTTAACTCGTCGTTTAAATTATACTTGTCGTTCCTTATTACACGTGGTCTTCAACGAAACCCTATAAGAAAAAGTCACAAGGAGTAAAATCAGGTGTCTGGGCCGGCAATCTGATTAACCTCCGTGACATTCTTATGGTAAAAAAGGTTCTTTACATCTTATTTAAGAAATGTTTCTTTATTTAAATTGATTCTCTTGAAAATAAAGAAATTATCTTTTAACACATACGTAACTAAATATTTATTAGAATCAAATATTTTTTTATGCAAATAATATAGTAATTCATAAACCTACGTATTTAGATGGTATATATTTGTTAGTTCATTGAAATAACCGTCTAAACCGAAACTAAACTTAACTTGAGATGTTCGTCACCCGTTTTAGAGGCAATACTAGTAAAATTGTAAATATCGAACGCAGAATTTACGACAGGCCGTAAAAGTGTTTTAAGAGACCGCGATAAGTTTGATACTAAATAACGTAATAAAATAGAGTTGGTCGCACGCTGTATATGGCGTTTTTTTAAGAGTAAACAACGGGCTCATTGTGAATGCTACCGGCGCGGCGCGGCGTCTAAAAAAACGGCGCAGAAAGCCTAGACGGTGAATGGGTTCGAAAGGAAAATGAATTGGATTTTGTGTACACAGAGACGTACACTTATATTAAGTATACTTATTTAATTAGAGTACATGGAAAAAATATATAACGGACGATTATCTGCTTATTATTAGGGTTCCGAACGTGTACTGTAAGACAGGGCTGGACTCGTAATCCGTCATGTTATTGACGGAAAGATGACATATGAGAGATCAAAAAGGCAGGAGTAAAAATGTGTTAATAATGTTTGTGCATACCTATTGCTTGTGTCATTTAGAAACACCGACTGTCCTCATTGCTTGAGCGTAAGTTGCCACGACCAATAGTCTTTCTGCATTTATTCTCGTTAAACGTGAGCTATTTGGCCTGTCTATATGGCTGTAGAGGGAAAATGATCGTTCCACATCTACTGCAGTTAAAGATACAAATTCAAAATAGTTCACATGGACAGAGGATGACACAACACGCACATTATTTTATAAAATCTTTTACATCTACAATAGGACAATAGGACAATACATATAATATATCAACGGGTAAGTAGCGAAGGTTTCTTCATAATTATAATAATTTAAGTTGTTAATTGACTTTAAAAATCGTTTATTAGAATCCAGAGTTGATCTTTGTTATCAATGTTATCATACATACGGCTAAGCGCTCCCCACTCTTCGCGCTCTATCTCAATAATGGTTAAATATATAAAATATTGTTTCAGACCAATTCTGTAGAGAATTTTATGTTCTACAACTTTTATAACAACTCCGAACGTCATTTAAAGCAAAGGAAACGAGATATTTCCAAAAAATCGGTTTTTGTGACCTTTGACCTTGAATATCTTTCATTCCAAGGTTGAATCCTTATTTGACTGGAGTAATAGAGTCGCATCGAAAATGTCTTCTGTCACTCGCGACGATTATCGCAGTCAAGAAAAAAAAAGAGAAAGACTAATAAAAAAAAGTTTCCGATTCTGTGTTATGGACAGGCCGTAGAACCCCGCGTTGGCCTTCGATCTTCAACCCCCAATAAAATTTAATACGTTGCAATAAAGTAACAACGACCCGATACAGCAAGACCCACAAGTAGCAACCCAACAAAATTCATCGGGTCTGCCTCCCTCCAACCGCCAAAGTTCCATAATATGCAAAATTGATGGCTTCTACAGCAGGAATAATTAATTGTATCGCTGGTTAACTTTTACGTAAAATTTACGACACGGCGGAACGCAGTGGCGTACGTTTTACTTATTGAAATAAGGGGAATACAACGGTGTTGCCACAATTAAGCTATGATTATACATATATTGTATTACTAGAGTCCGGAAACTGTGCTACAACGCATGTCATTGACAGAAGGACATATGAGGGGCCAAAAACACAGGAATAATAAATGTGTTAATAATGTACATACCTATCGCTTATGTCATTCAGAAACACCGACTGTCTTCATTGCTTGCGCGTAAGCTGCCACACCCAGTAGCCTTTCTCCATTTCTTCCAGTTAAACGTGAGCGATTTGGCCTGTACATATGGTTGTAGAAGGAAAATGATCGTTCCACATCTACTGAAGTTTAAGATGCAAATTCAAAATAGTTCACTTGGACAGAGGACGACGCATCACGCACATTATTTTCATGAATTTCGCACAGCCGTTTGTACAACAAACAACTGTTAGTGATAACATTTGTTTGTCGTCACTGACATCAGTACATTATTATTTTTACATCTACAAAGGACAATGCACATGTTACTACTATTTTTATACTTTTAGCCGTTGTTTGCAAAACCCGTTTATTGGCTATCAATATCGGTAGCGAAATATCTGAAACTCCTAAAATTCGTATCAGAATATTAACGACCATAAAAACATTAAGGACCTTATTACCGCAAAAATATATTGCTTCGTCCTCTGTCAGCCACAGTTTATTACGTATGTATGTCTTCTTTGATATTTCTCATGACACGTTGATATGTCTTCTGTAAATATTTTTTTCGCAATGTATGGCTACGGCAATGGAATATCTGATACATATTTGGCAAAAAAAAAAACGTCTAAAGTGAATATTGTCGACCACGTTCCACGAAAGGCTACATGCGCAAAACAGTATGCACAAATCAAACCGAAATTCCTCTTTTCTAACAGTACCAGCAATATTTTGTTGATGGATATTCGAATCTAAATGTCTTTCACAGTCTCGGAGTCTACGAAATATACATATATCTAAGATTGCAAGGAATACATAAATTCTATGATCCATCTATTGTAAAATACTCGTAATTTTCAATCATCTTTTTTAAGTCTATTCACAAATGGTAACGACTGTGCCATTATTGCAAAAATCCACACAAAATCAGATAGTATGTAAATACACTACACGAACTCTAAAAAAATACGTACACGGTGCAAAATACGTATGTACACTTACAATTAGTTAGTCACTCACGACACATACAATTATTTTAAACTCGACGTTCTACCGTTCGTCCGTTCGCATCGAGCTAACTTACAATACTAATTTTCGACAATGGAACGCTCCCTATGCTATATGGACAAATTGCATATAATATTGCATAGAATCCCAGTGTGTGTCACCATGCACGGAAATACACGCGTACATAATTTTCAAGGCGCTTAAAAATACTTTAATGTTCATAGAGTTGTATAGTGCCGACCCTGCGTTGTAGCACACCTTCCGAACCCTAGTAATTACCTACGCCTGTGCAATCAGAAATTTTTCGATCCATCAAGTCGCGTGCCGATTCGTCCTCGGTTGTTAAACGTCGAGCGGTCTAATTACTTTTCTTTATTTATTTAATTAGAAACGATTTATGCATGCAAATCACTACGTGGTTTCAAGATTCATTGTTAATCTAAAAAAATTCAATCACATGAAACGCAAACACAAAACTTCAAATTAACTGTAAAAAAAAACTTTTTTAATGCTTTTTCTTTTAACATTTATTGTACCTAATGTTTACTGACTCCTTTTCTTTCCTAGTTTCATGTCACAACATTCGCTGCAGAGGAAAACCACTGATTACTAGGGTGGGCCAAAAAAAACTTTTATTTTTTTCTTTAGTTACCATGAAAATATTGTTCAAGATGACAAAAAAAATAAGCCTGTCAAAAGGGCAGCTCTTAATTTTAAGAGGTGTATCATTGTGATTTCCTATTTAAATAACACGGGATTTTTTTTTTAATTTAATTGCGTTCTAACGAATTGTTGTGTTATAAAAATCAATACATATTTTTGAAGGAAATTAAACGATCTACAAAAAAGGTCTGAAATGATGTTTCGCTAAGTCAACTTGTTTAAGTTATTCGAGGTTAAAGTTCAACCTCAAATAGCATATTGTAACGTTTTATTTATTTCGGGTTCGTGAGGTGTGAAAAATTAAACTCGCACTTTGATGACTTCCACAATGTTTTATACTTTATTACAAAATAAGTAAAAACAAGTTTTTCTCTACAAACCCGTGGAAGAAGAACGAAAAATATGATGTTTTATGGTTTTCAGCCATTATTTTGTGATATTTTGAGCCTTTTTGTAGATCGTTTAATTTCCTTAAAAAATATGTATTGATTTTTACAACACAACAATTCGTTAGAACGCAATAAAATTCAAAAAAAAAATCCCGTGTTATTTAAATGGGAAATCAAAAATCACGGTGAGACACCGCTTAACATTAAAATTAAGAGCTGCCGTTTTACCTTTTTAAAAGGCTTATTTTTTTTGTCATCTTGAACAATATTTTCATGGTAACTAAAGTAAAAAAAAAACAAAACTTTTTTTGACCCACCCTACTGATTACACACACATTCCGTCCAAAAATTAAGGTTTACTTCGTAAAACGAGCCCACTTCTAAAAAAAAAAAACAAGGACCGCAGCTGTGCTTGTATTTCTACTCATCAAAGCGAGTAACCTCGATTTTTTTTCCTCAACTTTTCTGCGATGGTAGACGCGCACAGAGTATGAATGAATCCGAAATTCTCCGCGAGTGACTGCATAACCACCGAGACGAGCACCATGACGGCTCTTAACGTGTTATTTTCCACGGTACGGCATGCAAAATACAATACCAAACTTTCGCAACACGGAATATTTAAAAAAATACGGTTGGATTTTGCGCTTGCTGTGTGTAGAACGTCCAGGCTTCGGGAACGTCGCTCTATAGCCAGAGGCGTCGCCAAACGGAGCGGACGTTTCGTTACCTCTTACCGATGGTCATTTAAGGGGCTTTCCCACTTTTCGGTTTCAAAATTTTTTATTTTGTTTTTACGGAAATCGATGCGTTATACATTCACATTTATTGTCCTGAAATTTGAAAGTGGTCCGCATAATAGATTTCGAGTTACAACAGGATTTGTTACGACGGTCACGGCGCTTGAGTTTTCCATTTTCGGCTCAATTTTCCCTGCGCGACCCTTGCGCAGGGAAAATGGAAGGTGAGCAGTGTAAAGGAAGTGTTTCAACGATCCGAAGAAAAGCATAATGTAAAATATGCTTAGTATATTGGCAACGGGGACAGTAAGACCTTCAAGGCGATTTTGGATTTGGACCCGTACAACAACGATCCGAAAGTAATGTAATGAAAAAAGAATGCTTCGGTCATGTGGAGAAAAACGCATGGGAACCTGGCTCCGTAATGCGAAGAAAACAAACAAGGGACTCGGGGGAAGAGGTCCAGGAAAACTGACCATCAAAGTAATAGGCGAATTGATAACTTATTACGTTCTGGCCATTCGGCAAAATGCGGACGAAATGCGGACGAAGTGGATAAATTGCGTGACGCTATTTGACGTGAAGCCAAAATGAGGTCTAGGAGGGTGTCCTGTGAGGCAGAGGAGGGTGTCCTGTAAGGCAGAGGAGGGTTTTCTGTACGGGCCGGGATTGATTGTAAGTTAAAAAATTTCAGTTATGTGAAAAAAAAAACGTAAAAAAAAACTTTAAACGCGTTTTTCTCAAAACAACGTTTTTGAAATTGGAATGAGAATTTTCTCGAGCACTAATTAACCGATTTTTATGATTTTGCTTTTAAAATGTTCACAGATGATGCCATTAGTAATCAACATAGGATTTTTTTGATATTGCAGAAATTCGATTTTCCCTATCGAAAACCCTATATTTTTTAAAAATGTTTTTGATATCAGATAAATAGCGTCGTAGAAAATTCTCATTTACGACGGGTGCTGTAGGGTCTATTGTTGCTAATTTTAATTGAACTATGTACGTGGTGGGTACGTACCTACCTAGTTATGTATATTGCTGTAAAACCCTAATTTTCACGTTTCGGTGTGTACCATTTGTGTATTTGTGTACAGACATGACAAACCTCTTGTCTAGACTTCCTGGAAAAAACACCCGCATAATTGATTGGTTTTCTCAAACTGACCTGCGATTGGGTTTTCCCCGAAATCAGTCTCCAATAAACTCGTACATGAGACATATCCCCCCTGAAGAAGCTGCATTGGAACAAGGATCGACGGCCGCCATTTTGGTTAAAAAAATAAATAAACAAATAAATGTAACCTCCATAGCTCTATCTTTCAATTAAAAAAAGTCTCAATCCGTTTTATACTTAACGGATTGAGACTTTTCTTTAATTGAGAAAAAAATCCCAAAAAAAACCTTTTTTTTTTCAGCGAAAAAGCGGGAAAGCCCCCTTAAGGAAAGGAGAGACCCATTAGTCAAATAGTTACATTGAAGCTTTCCCTTTAATACGAGTCCAACAACTTCGAAAGGAATTTACTATTTTCGAAGTTATTTACGTTTCTTTGAACACATTGAAATTTTACTTACTTAGCGATATCTTTTCACACAATCGACATACCGCCTTCAACTTCGGCTTATTAGACGCAGAATATCACAAGCTATAATCCTGTCAGAAGCAAAAAAAAATCAATACTATAATACAAAAATTATCAGAATTTAACCAAACTTCAAAAAAGTGGGTGTATGATGACTTTCGTTGCTTACTGTATATCTACGGAACTAGTTTTTACCATCTGCAAACGAAATTTTCTGAAAGTAAAAATTAAAATTTGGGACATCCGAAACCATAAGTCGCCGTCGAGAAACTACAACACATTAACCGCAAAACTGTTGTCAGACTATTCGAACCGAAGCATTATACACCCATTTACGAAAATCAACATATAGACGACAGTTGCACTTAAAACACCTGAATAATAATGCAGAGTAATGCTATTCAAGTGAGCATTCCGAGCGCTGTATAGAAAAAATCTCTTAAAAATTCTTCTCTGGGTCAATAACACTGGCATTTGAGATCATCAAACTCGGCGATGGTGAATTGTGCTGGTTTTCCCCCGCGCAAGGCGAGTACGAGCGTACGAGATGAGAACGCGCACAGCTTACTAGATGAGGAAGCAGTAATTGTAACAAATGAAGACGTTACGGAAAGAAAGGGATAACTTCACTAATATACATACATATATTACCAACTTCACCAGCTTCACTTTCTACTTTGCGTTAACAAGGAATACTTAAATATTGATCTATTATTTATGTTTTAAATAAAAATATGTTAATTGACCTACCACCCCTGCATCTCTAATATTTTCGATAAAAATTTGAGCAAATAATGAGGCCATTGTATTTTTCATACTTTTTTCTAAAAATAGTAATAGTCGTGTTAAAAAAAATCATGTGTCGGTGACAATTGATCCGACTTGAAAAACGGAATCTTCTGATTTTTCCAAATACAGCAATATAAAACTTTACGGGGTTTTCCGACAGTTTTTGAAATATACTCGTATATACTTGAAAATATACGGTATACGCTGTAATTTCATAATATAGGGTTGAAAATTATCAAATTATAGGGTTCAAACTATGTAATATTAACTGCATCCATCACAACGTCATATGCACTGTATACACCTATCTCAAAAAACTATTAATTACAGCCCTGCAAAGTTTTATATGTATTAAAAAAAAATGGGATAAAAACATACTACCCTGTATGTCTTCCCAATTTTATCCATTAAAAAAATGGTCAATTGCAATTCCAGATTTTCTGTTTCAAATCTTTCTATAACGTACCTATATAGTTACGAATATGTTAATATTTTAATGCGTTCAAGAGTTATAGTGCGCTCAAGGACAACTAGATGTATATGTTTATCCAAACTTGGAGAATGGAGAGGCATTTTTTATTTTAATTCTGAATATATCTAGAATGTCCCAAAAAAAAATGAGGTCAGTGATTTTCCTCTTAAAAATGTACGACTGAATTATGTCATTTATAATTTCGTTAAAATCAAATCGCCTTCGAGCGCGGAATCAAGGACGGAAAAGCGTGTGAAGTTTCGGAGCCTCGCTAATTCGATTTTCCCAGACGCCCGACCGGTTGGAAAATCGCGTTAGATATATTTCAGATTCGGTACTCCAGCAACGTTCACATAAAGAGTAATTCGTACTCGGTTTCGTTTATGTAAACCGAGGGCTCCAATGCTCTCAGATTTATACTTTATCCGCCTGTAAGAAAATGACTGACACTTGACAGGTAAAAACGGAAAAATGATTGTTCCTCACTTTTTCCCTGTAACCCTTTTCACGGTTACCTATATTTTTTTCTATATTTTGGAGCGTTGTAGAGACCAAAAAGCAATTATGTGCAAACTACGACTTTAATATGTTAAAAAACATGCAGTACAACTAGGGTTGCCAGGTGGCCGGAAATAACGGGAATTTTCCCGGAATAAATACATTTTCCCGGGTCCCGGATTACCACTTCATAATCCCGGAAGTCCATGATCCTTCTAGTAAAGCACTTACTCATTCTATAACTAAGGTTTGGAAAGTTAAATGCAGTGTACACGAATGGTACACTACATTTAATTATCCAGCGCTTCCGCACGGGACCGACGTACTAGTGCGCATACACGAGTCCCGGCGCCTTGTCAGGATTGGTTAGTGGCGTACGTATGCAGGGGCAAGAAATACACGCGTATATAATTTATACTTTAGTTATCATAGATTTTCAAGAGTTTTATAATGCTGAGCCTACGTTATGGACATTTCCGGACCCTATTTATAATCATATGAAAATACTACCTTAGAAGAAGGGCTAGTGAACCCATTAAATACCACTGAACCAACAATTTGTGGTTATTGGTGCATGTTACTAAACCAAAAATTTGTTTTTTTGCAGATTATCTCACATCTTATGACATTTTTAATTTCTGCTGTTTATGCAGTATGTGTCTGTTCCTAAGGCGATACAGTTTAATAACAAATTCCCAATACCAACTAATGTATATATTTTATATTGGGCATATACAGTTTTTAGCAGCATTTACAGTTAATACTTTATCTATTGTTGATGCTCTTAACTGAATAAAAAAAATCATTTTACATTTATATCAAAACTTATTCAGTGATATTAAATTTATTTTTCCCGGAATTGTTTGTCAAATCCAGGATTATATATTTTTTGTCCCGGGGTATTCAAAAACCAATCTGGCATCTCTAATTACAACACACTCAAGTCTAGTACGTGTTTTCTTTGATGACTTAATAAAGTATTTAATAAAAATAAAATAGTACAGACACAATAATTTAGTTAGTTACCTAGGCTCAGATATGACCGCAAAGTCAGATACAAAGATGATTCCTGAAAATAATAGAACCATTGATTTAGCCTTAATGAGAAGACAGGGCTTAATACGGGTCCCTGAGGTGCACCCGCTGTAATGGATTCAGTGACACCAGGTGATAACAGAGATAATTTAAATTTGAACATCGCTCAAGTTAATATTTTGTTCATTAATCTCGTCATTAATAAATAATTACTGAACCATGAATTAAGTCTACTTATATTTCTTTGGCATTAAAATTGGTTATGATTCAGAATGAAGACTCTTGCAGAACTACAGATATTCTCGAGAACACAAATGATTGTGTCAAAAATTATAAAGGTCTGGTGATGTTAACTGCGTCTGTTGACGTTAACAGATATTTCCACCTCCCACTTTACGCCACAGAAGCCACCATCCAATAATACCATAACCACACCTACTCACTATTTTGCTATCGGTTAATAGCAACGCAATCTATATGTCAGTTTCTCTGTAATTTCTAATCGCGTTACAATGAACGTACTATACAGGGTTTGTCCGGAAAGTAATGTCAGTGAATTTTTTTCCCGAGACTGTACGCGCCAGCCCCGCTTTACGTGCTGGGATTGTGGTGGGGGGATCTGGCAACAAGATCCAACAAGCGTCAGTTGGCTACCGGTTGTTGTAGCTGTCGCATCACTCGTTCTTTGAGAGTCGTGACAGTGACCCGGTGTAAGAAAAAATGCAACGTTCGCTTGAGCAACGGATGGCGATCAAGTTTTGTGTGAAACTGGAGAAGAGTGCTGCGGAAACCATTCCAATGTTGAAGAAGGCTTTCAGCGTCGATTGTCTTTCGGACAGGCAAATTTTCCGGTGGCACAAGGCCTTCGCAGAAGGTCGGGAAGATGTCAACGACAAGAACCGCGCTGGACGGCCATCAACTTCTAGTTCCGACGACAATGTGAAACGTGTGCGTGACTTGTTGAACACTGACCGTCGTCTAAGTGCCCGTTTAATTTCCGAAACATTAGACATTACGAAAACCATTGTTCACGAAATTGTGTCAAGAGTCTTTAGGAATGAGGAAGGTGTGCGCGAAGCTCGTGCCAAAAGTGCTAACGGACGATCAAAAACCGAGGCGCGTCGAAACCTGCCAAGAACTTTTGGACACCTGCGAAGACAACCTCGCTTTTCTTGATGACGTCATTACCGGGGACGAAAGTTGGGTCTTTGAATACGATCCGGAGACGAAGAGGCAAAGTGCGGAATGGCACATGTCGAACTCCCCTCACCCCAAAAAGGCCAAATATCCAGGTCAAAGATCAAGACAATGCTGATTGTCTTTTTTGATTGCCGGGGATTGGTCCATCATGAGTTCGTTCCGCAGGGGACAACCGTAACCGGAAAGTTTTACATCGAGGTGCTGAAGCGGCTAAAACGCAGGGTGAATCGCGTCCGCCCTGACATCTCAAAATCCTGGAAGCTTCACCACGACAATGTGCCTTCGCACACCTGCTTCCTCGTGGCCGTTCCTCAGCCTCCCTACAGCCCCGATGTGGCCCCCCCAGAGTTTTTTCTGTTTCCGCGCCTCAAAACCCCAATGAAAGGACAGCATTTTGGGTCGGTCAAAAACATTCAGAAGGCTTGCACCGACGCTTTAAAGGCGATTCCGGAAAACGACTACCGTGCGGCTTTTGATGCGTGGATGACCCGCTGGAACTGATGTGTGAACGCAGGAGGAATGTATTTTGAAAGTTTCTAAATATTTGTACACATAGAACCAACAAAAACCATTTTTCAAAGCTCACTGACATTACTTTCCGGACAAACCCTGTATAGCCGTAAATTCCGCGACGTTCCGCTCTTGTTAGATCTCGATATGGATCAAGCTGCATAAAAAATCGGGAAGCCTGGTCGGCAATTATGGTGCAATTTTCGCGTCAGACTACCCGAGAGCGATATTTTGCCCGTAATAACAAACGACCAGTTTCATTTGGCACGCCGAGGGATGCAAAAATGAAAACGCGGTCTGCTCGGTATTCAGAGCGTCTCCCGTTTTTTGTCTAGACGCGCCATCGGAACGATGCAATGGCGTCGTTTCCCAAGTTTCCAGAGGGGAGAGAATACTTTTTAAGATGCGTGAATAGGGTACTAACTGTTTGTTGAATGACAGGTCCGTACTTAGGTTCGGTCACGTCAGTGTCAAATGAAAAATAAGTCAAAGGAACTTTTAAAAAAACTCAGTGAAAGTGATGCGCTGATATACACAACGGGTATGTTAAAAATTTGCAATAGTGTAGGATCAATAATACTCGTCTGAGAGATTTTTTAGTGATACATACAAACGCAGCGTCTCATACATATATAAATATTATTTCATTGCATGATAATAAATATTAGTTTATGATACATTTTACCCATATTTTTCGTACAGTAGGTATATTGTACACTCACATACTGTGATTCTACGGGCAATTATTACTCGTATAATGATGTAATATATCATAAAACTGTACTGTGTTGTGTTTTAGTCACATGCATAATACAAATTCACTATATATGTATGTCACCAAACAACGACTCATATACCACAGTCAGTAAACCATAGTAGAGTATATTATAACACAAAGGCAGAAAGTAGGCATTATCAGCCTGCGGTTATTTTTGCTGCTAATATAAGGGCTGTTAATACAGACCTGTATGCCCGTGTAACATCCTTGTACAACATCTTTTCGCCTACCTTTAATTAAACCAAAAAAAAGAATATGAAACATGTTCGAGCTACTCAATTTATAAAATTATTTTATCGTAATAATTAATGTTTATGGTGCCAAGATGAATTATTTATAATAATACTAACATTCAAAGATAAATGATAGTTAAAATATTTGTAGTACTAGGAAGGTGATTTATTTCCTTCTTAATTCTAGTGGTGTGTAGTGTGTGAGAATGAAGATTATTTGAAATTACGAACATTATGTGGTTCATCATCACTGTCACTCATTTTCACTAATGCTACTTTCTTAAAACTTCAGATATGCACTGGATACATTTATTTTCACTTCATTTATTTACACTCGATTATTTGCAGACTAACAAGATTTTTATATATCAAACTAAGAGTTTTCAAACACAAATAATAAATGATAAATAATCTTAAATGATAAATAAGGCTTAGGTCAAGGTGAGTAAATTACAATATTTTTTTACCCACCTTGGGCTTTGGTTATATTTTTAAGGCTTCTATGATGAACTTTAATTCATTTTTTTTAGAATACAAATTCTCCCACTAAAAATGTTTGCACTAAATTGGTCTTGCATTGTGATGGATGACTAATACCGTCACAAATGTGCGTTGTGACAGGTTTTTAAATTTAGCGCTTTACGTCAGGTCTTTAATTTATTTTAACTTAACTTTAACTTTAAATTAACTCTCAACAACGAGTAGGCAACAGTCTTAATAATAAAGTCTCCAAAATTATGTAATTCGTATTGGTAACATTATCCATTTTGGGTAAATGAAGGTAAAAACAAATCTATCGATTCTCCCAAATGCAGGTCACCGAAATAATCCACAAATTCACATCACGCGGCGACCCGCCGTTGTAACTTTATACTTCACTGACCGGCTTTTAAAATATCAATTAATGGAGGGGCACTCGTCCATCAAGCCGGAAAGATTACTACAAATTGCCAGTTTAAATATAATCCGACCGAAATAGAGAAGACAAAACAAGAAGCAACGTACTAAGGAAAGTACTATAAATAGGTACATTAAAAAAGCCCTGAAATGGATCAGGGAGAGAGTCTATTGAGGATAATACAGGATTGGAAAAAAAGCGCCTACTCGTATTTAGGTAAATGTACAAAAAGAGATGTATCTATGTCGAAACAATTGAGGCTATTGGAGAGACCAGGCGGTGCATCGGTTGCAGAATGGAGGAGCACTCTAGACGAGTTAGAATCGCTAACACGAAAAAGCCACTAGTAACATAAAAGAACAACGAGAAACTTCAAGTTTCTCAACTTTTTGTTAAGTGCCTACCTAACTTAAAAGATAATTTTGAGTGCAAATTCAGTCATACAAAATTAGGTAGGATTTCGATTATTACTACTAAACCCAAACATAATATTTAGTCCATTGTATTATTAAATGCAGTATGGTATATATGTGTGTTATACAGGGTGCCTCTCTACGAGTGCCCTATTAAACGTTTTGGCAGAAATACAAATACATAATATGCTGTTAAAAATTTGTATGTAGATGTTTTTAGGGATACTCCAATTTAAAATAATCGCGAGAGAAATAAATACTATAAACTGCATTATTTTAAATGGCATGCTATATTTTTTATGCTATAATTAATTAATTTAATGCCGTTTTATTAATCAATATCATCTCATTTATCATACATCTGTAAAGTGAAAGGTTTTTGAAATATTTGAAAAAAAATATGTAAGTACCTGCCTGATTGCTAACCCCTACTTGTAATATTTACTTAATTATTCTTATAAATAATATAATTAATAACGTCCGTTGTGATAAAATTCACTGGTTAATTCGTTTGTCATATAGTTACGAAAGTATATTTTTATGTATACCACATATATGCCAAAATATACGGGGTGCTCAAATAGAGAGACAATCATGATAGGGTCCGGAAAGTGTGCTACAATGCAGAGCCGGTACTATACAACTCTATGATAATGTTTGGCCTGGAGGCGCAAACTCTTTGTGGACAATGCCTTGACGATCAAGAAAGCAATTCAGCATTCATTTGATCTTCGACTTGCTCATTCTTGCTTTTTTGGGTCTTGGAGGGCTTGAAGTGTGCCATTCCATGCCGCTTATTTTCCGGGTCGTACTCAAACAACCAAGTCTCATCACCAGTAATGACACGTTCCATAAAATGGGAATAATTTTCAATCGATTCTCGATCGACTCTTTGAAAAAACACTGTCTCGGTAGGCGTGTTGAAGTTTTGCAAAAGTATCCGTTGCGCTGTGTCCAAGTCTGAGGCAAAACCTGATAGCACACCGTTGCTCAAAATTAATGTCACTAATTTTTAAAACGCACTAGAAAAAAAAAGGTTTACGAAAATAGTCACAAAGAACAAATAAATAGCTCTAACAAGTTCAGACTTGTACTGAAGGTGCATTACATGTTAACCTACCGCCCTTTCAAGTCCCGTCTCCGCAATGTTACTAAATCGGGCGCTACGTTGCCAGTCTCATTACTTAATTTACACCCCTCGTATATCATAGACAACAAATGTATTAGGTACACCTAGGTATACTTAACAAAATTATTTTGTACCAGATTAATGGAACTGCCTAATGCCATTTCACAATTTAGATAAAAATCTAAATAGTCCTATTAGATTTCAAATATCAATAACTAGGTAGGGGAAAGTTGGGAGAATTCTGTGCACTTAAGATGAAGGCGCTTTTGCCTTCATTATCGTTTATAAATTGCTTTAAATTGTTCAAACTGCTGCCGTCAACAGTTGTGTTAACAATTAACACATATAATTTACATTTAGTAAAAATATAAATACGAAAGTTAAATCTTTTACTTTTTAGTTTTGGTGTTGTTACGTAAAATTGCCCGTCCATGGGTAATTTTGCGCAAACTGAAAAACTTCTAGAGCTTACTTTTTTTTTGTACTTATAATAACTTTGATACACCCTCATTAATAGCACTAAAATGTTTTGAATTTTTTTATTCAAAGCACATGCGACAATCTTGCTGTCCCATAGCCAGTAGATTACATTAAGGCCACTTTACAGTTACCAATATTTTTTCTTGGTGGCAATAGGCGTCAGAATTTAAGATGCCAGCGCCAGTGCGGAAAAAATGCGAACTAACGATTGGGACATTAGCCGTTTGTTTTTACATTGCTGTTAATGTGTTTTATATTCAAGTTGCCGCTTTAATTTATTATTTATGTGTAGTATTTGATTATTTATTGCCTAAAACACTTATTGGGATCAAGGTTTACTGTTTACAAGTTGCTGGCATAATTGTAGTGATTTTCTTTTGAATTTTAGACTGATAGAAGATACCTATGGAAGATACATTTTTAGGTTGGATCGGTTTATTTTGAAAAGTTTTAATAAATACTTCAAGGTATACACGTGTTTTTTTACAAAATTATTTAATAATTTAATTGAAAACAGTTTTAAGTAGAATGGCAGACATTATATTGAGTATCTTGAAATATATGGAATATTATTTAGATGGCACTGTAAATTCAAAGTGTGTTTATGAAGGTGAATATGTTCTGAATGCAGGTCATTCATGACTTAGGTACTGCAGTGTTTTTCAGTATCTTTCGCTTTTTAAAATCCTTAGCTGAACCGAAAAATAATAATGATAAATATATGTATAATAACCTTAAAAATACTAAAACTTACATCGATAAAAGTAATCCTCCTCAGCAAAATGAAGAGAACAGACTCTCATAAATTTACTGATGGGCTTTCCTATCCCCAGTTTTAATATCCAAGCCTTGCGCTTGTCTATACGTTCCTTTGATCAAATTTATTTATAAGGCAAACTTGATGCTTTTCTTGGTCAAGAAATATATGAAAAGTTAATTGGGGATCCCTCTTAATCCAGGACAAACAGCGAGGTACACAACAATAGTGATTGATTATAATTATAATACTCACAAAATAACGCTAATATAATAATTTTTAATGAATACAACACAAATATAAACGGAAAACTTTCAAAACACAATGGCACTCAAATGGAAGTTTGAATAAACGATGTCCCAGTCGTTAGTTTGGTGAGTGACCACCAGGGAGCGTAACGCTTATCTTGTTTTACCTATAAACATCTCGAACTGTAAAGCAGCCTTTAGACATTTTGACTTGCGCACTTCAAGCCACTAAACGCGATAATGCTTGAATCGACTGTGCGTCACGCAAAATTCCCCCACCTTCCCCTATATGAGATTAAAAATTATTATTTAGTTCTAACTCTAACTCTAAAAATATAACAAAATAATTTTCGAAGCTATTGTCTGGTAGGTACCACAATAATTGCAATTAAATGAAGCACAAAACAGGTAGGTATTTTCGAAGCTAGCCATTACTTTCAAGTTGCAGGCTAATCCACTTCATATGTGTTGTTTATATGGAGACATCCAAAAAAAACGTCATCAAAGTTGGCCGAGGAAAAAAAGACGTATTTCTATTCTTGATCGAATTTATAACCTTATTTACTTGTCAAGACTGTCACATCATATGACAGCCATTGTTTATTTTACAAATTGTGACAGTCACTTGTCAAAAGTTTGACATAACCGAAAAGCTTAGACATGACCGCTATTTCCATCTCTCTCGTTCATAGCCAGAGTTGATGACGTTTTTTTTGGATGTCTCTATATTTTTACACGACGTCCTGTCGGACGAAACGAATTATTACAATGTCGAGAATTATTACTGCAAAAAGACAAGCGAAAATGAGGATAATTGACAAGTAGCCGGCTTTGACTGACCGCTCGCAGTCCTGCCTGCCTACCTCTTAAAATTAAACCATTTACATCACTAAATAGAATTACCATATTAGAAATTTCCGACTAAACTACCAACTAAAAAATTCAACCGTCTGTAAACAACTTTCGAACAAATTAATTTCGCACTTGTTTCACGTTTTATTGGTGTACCCACAAACCCAATTATTAAAATTCATACAGTAGGCTCTGCACCACGGCCTACCACTCCGTTACTTGTGAATTTCGCCCTTTTCCAAAACAAACGGCGTATGATTCCGGTGTTTTCTATTTGTCTGCCGGCCAGCTAGATATGAATTATAAATTATTATAACTCTTAACCGAACGCACGTTATTTTCTTAAGGATGCAGACAGTGGTCTCTGTGTTTGCCTTGTAATTAAAGTCGGCTAACAAACATTCTTGCATTTATTTACTTTGCCGGTTCGGGGGGCTCGATCGACTATGTACGTACCAAATGAAAATTAGTGGTAATATTATCTTTTCAACGAGACGATCTGTATATGAAATCGTAAAAGATTTGTTTGGATGTTGACAGATAAGCTCCCTATTTAAATTTGAATATCATCGTATTATTGGCTGTGAGAAAAATAAATAATGTAATACCAGGGATTAGAAATATTTCCAATTTTATAAGGTGAGTTAAACTGAACTTAGTGGGTTACTTACTTACCTATTTTTCATTTCTAATTTTGATTATTTGCTCAGATTGTACGAAATACAGCAAAATTGTGGAGTAAATTTAGAAACTTTGGATGGAATCCAGATACTTTGAAGTGATTTGTTACCTACGTATGTAGGTAGGCACGTCAGATTGTTGCATGCATTACACATTTCACCTTTTCACTGTGATATTCAGTTACACGGTGTTACCGGATTAATTAAACTTTGAATTCAACCAAAATACCTATACAAAACAGGCTTGTGTTCAATCGGACATAAAACCTTAAGGTCTCGGGATCTTTACTACAAAAACAAATGATTCACAAAAAATATGAGTTACACTGCTGTGAACGGTCGGTTTTACATACATACCAGGATAAATTATATGCATACCAAAGTGTGAATTTCAATTGAATGGCTGTGAAAACAAAATCCGCAATGCTGAGACTGTTCAATGCCTACAAAAAAATATGTAAGTACCTACCTATACATCTACATGGGTACCTACATATTTCTGTTTAGATTTATCAATTCCAATTATTACGGTTATTTTGAAACAAACATGATCTGACACCCTCATATCTTCCTCGCAATAGTTGCAAATTAAGGAATAATCCCACATACGCAACAATATAACCCGTTTTCATTCATGCACAATCCACCCTTGGCAATAAAAAGACAAAAGAATTTCAGCCGACAAAACGCATGGCATTCTATGAGTACAAACCTTTTAATGTAAAAAACCCGCACAAAGGGTTGTTTTTTTACGAAAACGAGTACTTTCACTTACCTTTTCCTATAAATTTCTTCGATTTGATACAATTTGGCACAGCACTAATACACCGGCAACGACTACACCCCTACACACAAACGATGAGACTGAAATTTTCATAGAAATTTGATACTGAAACGGGCTATTAATATAAACGCTCATGCGCACTGGAGTATGCATACGTTCAAATTTGTATTCAAGTCCGTTTCGAAAGTCATAGTGGGCACAAATCACTTGGAATTTATTTCGAAAATCAGTGTTCACCACAAACCGTCGAATAAACCATAACCAATTTGGAAATTATTTTATGTTACAAATTTGACTTGTACATTGACGGTACGCAAGCGCAATCACCTCGAGTTCTAGCAAAAGGTATCTACGGCTACGTCAACCAATTGCAATGTAAACAATCCTTTACGGTTTTTAATGAGAAATCTTGAATAAATTTGCGCATCTTTACTATCCGCCTTAGTGTGGGAAATTATTAGTGAATAGCATCGAAGATTTAAATAGCACTTAAAAATTCAAATACAACTGACGCATTTTTAGACACAGCACGCGTAATGTCAACAGTTTGACAGATTTGACGTTTTTGTTCTGTAATGGCTGAAAATTTACAAAAGAGGCCTGCAAAAGGCATTTTAAAAAATTCCAGCAGTTTTGATAAACAGGAGGCACAGCGAAACGCTAAGTGAGAATAATTTTTAAGGTTTTTCTCTTTTTTTCTTATGTACTCTTGAACCTAGCCCCTTTTTTTTGGTTAGGAATTCCAATTTGTGACTAATCCCCTAATAAGATAAACATAATTGTGCATTACGCATTATAGAATATTTCTAAATTTCAGAAAAGCGAAGGAAACAAAATGGGATGAAATGAATATAATTGCAACTCTGCATCCACCTGGAAAAGATTATGGGCACATGAAGATAGCAGAGCCAAAAACACCATATAATTATGTAGATACGGACAATATTGATGGCTTAGACGCCAAGGAATTAGCAGAAAAGTACTGAATTAGTTTGTGGTAAATGCAACATTTATATACTTTTGTTTTAGAATTCGAATAGGCGCAGATAAACCGCCAAAAGCAATGTTAGCCGACGATTCAGATTCAGATGAAGAGGAATTAACAGAGGAAGAAAAACAGAAGAAGAGAGAGTTCGAAATAAAGAGGAAAAAACATTATAATGAGTACCACGCTCTACAGCTGGCTAAAAAGTTATTAGAAGAAGAGGATGATGACGATGATGATGAAGAGGCAAATTCCAGTAAACACTAATTCATTCTCTGCCAAAATAAATACTTTATTTTAGTAGATGATTTTCCATGTGTTTGTGATGAACGATACTAATACAGAGTAATTTGAGGCTCTGTAAGTTATATGTATTTATTTTTTTTTTTGTAATGTTATTTATTAAAGCTATATTTAAGGATTGCCTAATTTGAAAAGTAGTATTTAGGTTTGTAGCAGCTTTATATTATTTTTTTTCCTTAGAAATTATGTGCTTCCACAAAAACGTAAATCAAATTGAAAATGTGCCATGCAAAATTTGCAATTGTGAGTTTTTTTTATACATAGGTATATATAACTGATTTTACTTATTTTCATATCTGTGCTAATAACTTTCAGCAAAATATCTTTGGTTTTCGAAGGTTTCTATTTTCATTTTGATTTTTCTTGATATCTGGCAATCCTTTTACTTCACTGACAATTTTTGGAAATTGCATTGGCTGTGTGAAAACGTTTATTTTACATAAAGGGAAGTCTGTCCTTTTATGTACTAGCTTAATTAAAAAAGACACCCTTTATATAATCGCCTACGTATATTATATTTTTATGGTAAAAATGAGTACCTAAACTAGGAAACATGAATTTTATTTACTAACATAAAGAATAATATATATATTTTATTTCTGTTATTTTAGATGAAATTAGATTTACCAAGTTTTGTTGTAAAACCCTAAGAACTTATTTCTATTGTAAAAATTAAGATCTAGATAAAAGCAGTTGTGAATAAGGAGGATATATTGTTCGAAAATAAAATAAATGTAAAAAATTATGGCCAAAATAAAATTTTAAAATTAATTCCTGTTTTAATTCCTTCCTATAGTTCCATCAAATTTGAATATCCCGGTTGTACAGAATAAATACTAAATAGATATCACTCCGCCAGATAGAGCCACCTCCTTGGCGTTTAGTCGCCGATCTCACTGCGTGTTTGGTGGAAAAAAAATCCCTTCATAAACAAGAAACAACTAAAAACGCCATTTTCTGTTTGTCAAAGGTTGTACGCAGTAAATTATTTGTGTTTTAAACAATTTTCCCAGTAAAGACTTACATAATTTAAACGTAAGTAAAATAAATATAATCTGCAATGAACACGTAAACCACATGCACTCCCTTCTTCAGTAGTTGTTGATAAATAGTTTGTTATTTCTTTGTGAAAGAAATCAGCTGACATGTTATTATTTTCATTGTCAATACGTTCGTAGTGACATGACTAATCAGTTATATGGGTTGACTATCCGCATAGGTATTAAGATATTGAGAAATTACACCCCCAAAATGAACCAAACTCCGTGAAACCTGTTTATCGCATCGTCATATTTAACTAAGCTGGTATTTTTTTCTCTGATGTCACAGTCTACTAATAGCTCTGTGGGTAAAGTAATAGAAGAATAATTAATAATTATAGTGATCTCTTTGTTCAGTGCTGTTCCCTAGCCATTTTAAATTTTTATTCGTAGGAAAAAATGTCTACTCGAAAGAAGATACTGTTAAAGGTAATAATCTTGGGAGAGAGCAGCGTCGGTAAGACCTCGTTAATGAACCAGTATGTGAATAGAAAATTCTCCAACCAATACAAGGCCACTATCGGCGCTGATTTTTTAACAAAGGAAGTTACGGTCGACGATAGAACCGTAACGATGCAGATTTGGGACACCGCGGGACAGGAGAGGTTTCAGTCGCTTGGAGTAGCTTTTTTATAGAGGCGCCGATTGCTGTGTCTTAGGTAAGAACTCTTTTTAATATATCTTTCATATGTTCAAATACCGTATGTAACGTGATGCATATTAAAACAAATTTTGATTCTAAAAAAAGCAAAATAATGTCATATTTTGAAATTTTACAGACCTAAATTTGAGCAAATTTGTCAAAATATGATCACTTAACTATGAAATAAGACGTTTATTGTGTTGCTGATAAATTAAGGACATAAGAAAGCCAACAATAACTTGTCAATTTAATTTTAGTGTCTCAAAATATTATAGTTGAAAATATACATGATTTTTTTCTGCAAAGCCTCTGAAAATAAATTGTCTACAGAGTACTATATGACAATAACAATTTAATAAACTATATGTTTTTATGTAAGTTTTATAAACATCTGATTTTTGAAATCTTATATTTTTGGGAGGTCCCGGTACAAATATCAAGTCCCTGAGAGGTCCCTGTTTCATATTACTTGTGACAAATACTTCCCATACTTAATCACAATGCAAAAATTGACCTGATTCCCCATTGAGGAATATAATAAATATTATTGTAAAAACACCAGATATAAGATAACAAATCCTATTGCTGATATTTAGTATAAATATTTACAGGATGTAGTGTGACTCATATATTGTTATAATGACAAATATCAAACTTTCCATTACTAGTAATTGATCAATAAATTCATTAATGTAGTAAATAGAATTTGTGTTACAATGTGTTGAAGTTATTTCTTCTGTTGTTTTGTTTTGAAATATGGATTCACATATCATTATAAACACAAATAATGTCTCTTCCAGTTTTCGATGTAACGGCCCCCAATACGTTTAAATCTCTGGATAGTTGGCGTGACGAATTTCTGATTCAAGCATCGCCACGTGAACCCGAAAACTTCCCCTTTGTCCTCCTAGGAAATAAGGTCGACCTGGAGCCCCGGGCGATCTCCTCCAAAAGGGCGCAGCAATGGTGCCAGTCGAAAAACAACATACCGTATTTCGAGACGTCGGCCAAAGAGGGCCTCAACGTCGAACAGGCGTTCCTGGCTATCGCAAAGAACGCTCTCGCCCAACAGAACTCCACCGTCGATCTGTACAATGAATTTCCGGATCAGATAAAACTCACCAACACGCAGAAACCAAGCAGTAACGGTGATAGTTGTGCTTGCTAAGTCACAGATTTTGACCCCTTGTTTTTTACATGGCAACCAAATATATTCTAATTTTGTTTTCGTGTTTGGTTGCATTACGTAATGGAATTCAAGTAAATATATTCGAACATTTTAGCTGGTCTGATTTGTCCTCTAAATTTTCAATTTCTCTAGATAAAAGTTTAACTCAATTCTCTCTTTTGAGTGTAATACATTATGTTCTTTTTATATTCTTCAATTGTGATATATAGATGTTTCGTTCTATATGTTTGTAGAAGGAAGCTCTTAAAAGTGTATAGCTCTATCGATTAACACTGCAGACGTGACTTTCTTTGGCTTACAGAAAATTCTTAAATCAGGTATTTTAATTCCAGGTAAGAAATTATGTATTTTTTTTAGTAGTCTCTACTATTTCTTGAAATTTGATCACTGCGATATTTTTAAATGTAAATAAACTATGAGAAGTTATTTATATTATAGTTGCCTTATAGTTCATTCATATTATTTAAAATACAGTCGTATATAATATAAAAAGTTTTACGGTGTAATAAAGTTTGTAGAGTACAGTTTTAATTTTTTTTTTTTTGTAGTTGTTATTTGAAGCCCCTCATCAATATTTTATGTTAGAGTTGTTTGTAAAAATGATTAATCTCATTTAATGCAATACGTAGATGTTTTCCTTTTTTTTTGCTAGAATTTTTATGCAGCTCTTGACACCAGTAAGGAACGATTAACATCATTAGCAAATTATGTATTTATTGCTTGTACAGGGTTTCTGTAATATTTATGTGCATAATAATTATACATAACTAAATTTAAACACTTCTGTTGTACATTAATATTTGGCCTTCAGATAGATACATATGTATTTTTTTTATATAAAATGAGTTACTGTAGAATATCAAATTTGTATATTATTAATATTATATAATAAATATAAATAGTATAAACCATCTTATATTTTAATTAATTTCACCTCCTCTGGTCTTTTTAATTCGGGGATCTCCCAGTGATTCAATACCATAGAAGACCAATGCTACGCATGCGTAGTATAGGTTTTCTATGCCAGATATAAACAAAACCTGTAGACATCCTGTAGCTTATGCATAATTTCTGAGAATAGATATTGACCTTGGACGAAGGACCATATGTTTTGTGCATTGAACAGGTGTTAGTATATATTGGGTGCTTTCCATTTACCGGACTCCCAGCGACTCCTGTGTCGACTCGTGTCAACTAGTGTTGGCTCTCATCAAATGGGTAAATGGAACGCTCGCTAGGCTAGTAATTTCATGCAAAAGTTATTGAAAGTAGGCCCCCTGCACAATTAACATAAACGTAAAATTAACCACAACCACAAAGATGGAGTATATCAAAATAATGTTCTTCTCTACAACTAATTCAGTGAACATTAGCATTAAGAATGACCTTCAATCGTCAATAACCGTACACATAAAGATGAAATTATTTTATCTTTGTTGTTACAAATTATACAAACATAAATAAATAATAATATTTTTTAAAAAATAAAAAATTATTTAAATATAAATAAATTTTATAAAAAAAAAAATGAATTAAAAAATATGATATATTTAATAATATTTATAATTTAGTATTAATTATGTTAGTTACTATTATTTAGGGGAACCCTCAACCAATATTTAGAATTACAGAAAGTTGTATATGAAAACGTAATTTTAAGTAAAGATAAAATAATTTCATCTTTTGTGTCGTTATTGACGGTTGAAGGTCATTCTTAATCTAATGTTAACTGTATTTAAATGAACATTATTTTATCTTACGCTTAAAATTACGTTTTGCCAGTTATACCAACCATGTGTCTGTACTCTCGTGAAATATGGGTTGAGGGTTACCCTAAATATAGTAGTAACTAATGGTGGGTTCATGCATAAATTTTTAGTAATAAGAATAAGAATAGTAATAAGCATAAAAGTTAAACCTTCGTTTTATAATGACCCAGTTCATGCAGTAAACATAATTTTTAGTAATAATTTTAAAAATAAGGATTTGCTGCATGAACTGGGTCATTATAAAACGAAGGTTTAACTTTTATGCTTATTACTATTCTTATTCTTATTACTAAAAATTTATGCATGAACCCACCATAACACTAATTAATACTAAATTACTACAATATTAGTTAACAATTAGATATCCATCATTTCTTCTAATTCCAGTGTCGTTTCTGATTTTTCACACAAAATGTTTAATTTAGTGATATTGGCTAAACTGAATCCTCTATGCGGGAGTTTTAAAATACACACGATTTTAATCAGATTTGTTGTGGACAAAACATAAAAATTACAGTTATGCTTATGGTTATGGTTATAGTTGTGGTTAGCTCAATTGTGCAACAGGACTTACTGCAAATAATTACAGTTGTCACCTACCTTCATTTTCTTCAGATCAGATTTCGCATTAACTCTCCACTATATATTCTGCTTTACCGCGTTCGTTTAGATTCTCGCTTCTTTTACACTCATCCTCAGTGTGAACTCAGCTGTCTAGCGGAGTCTGTTTGAGGTAACTTGTGTCGTCGTTCACGGCGACACAAATCAAATGGAGAGCACTTTCGGAGACACGAGTCGACTCGTGTCGACTTGTGTCGGTAAATGGAAAGCACCCATTCAGTGCTACAAAAAGTGTACTGCAGTTATGCCAACAAAGAAACAACATTAACTTATATTAATTTGCAATATTCTACAGTTAAATAATTTTCCTAGAGCAGTCCATAACGGTATTAACTGTGCTTGCTAGCACCAAACCTTTTATAATTGCGAAAATAAAATATGCGTTTTTATAGGCATGTAACAATCGCCACCTCTTCTCTTTAAGCCACCATTTAAAAAAGCCTTCAATCACAAAAGAAGGACCCGTATATGATCCATATTATCGAAAGATTGTGAAATGCTTGCTTTTGTACTTATTATGTGCTTTTCATATATGTATATTATGCACATAAGAATAGTTGTTAGATGTATCCTGTTCTACTCAGCTTTTTGATAATGATTTATATAAAAGTCAGCCCTGTGATTCTGTGTTCCGATCCACAACTGTCGTACATTGATTTCTTTATGGCAACTCAAGTCGAATTGAGAAACGGAATTCCGGGGCAGATAGATATTTTTTCTACAGTTTCTACCTAGCCACAGCATTACTTATGCTGTGTACCTGCAAGCTGTTCGTGGTCGTTCTCTCTCCTTTAAACGGTAGTATTTGTTTGTTTCCATGAGACAATATAGGTACTGCCTCATGACTCAATTTCCATGAGACAATATATTTATTGTCTCATGGATTAGACGCCATTTAAATTTGTCGATCAAAAGTAAAACTTACAAAACATATGTGGAGCCACAAAACATATATGGAGCCACAAAACATAATGTGAAACTAATTGAATCAGGTATCGAAGTCGTTCAAAATGAATACCGTTTTATTAACAACCCACCTCTAAATTATTTTTTTAAGGTTGGCCACCATGATCACTTTTACTTTTTTCTTGGAAATTCTTGATAAACAGTTCATAAATGTCATTGAAAGTCCGTTTATTTACAAACACAGATTAAACAACAAAAAAAGTGATGTCTGATCCTGAAAATTGGGGAGAAGACGACGACAATGATCCGGATTATGTGCCTCCAGGTGAAATGGAAAATGGGCACATAACGCAGTCTTCTAACTCAAATACAGAAGAGTCGGATTCTACAGGTAAAAAATACAATTTTTTCATTTACGTTTTAGATGTTTGGGCAATACTGCTGTTTCCGTGGCGCCGCAATCTTATGGTGGATTCCAATAGAACTCGACGAAATAAAACGAAATGTAAGAATAAAATTTTTCGATTTCTCGCTTAGTTTTCGAGATATCGAATGAAAAAAATTAAGTCATTAAACATTAATAAAAATCACCAGACAACATTTCAGCCTGAGATGAATCTAATTCAAATGCCCACAACATGTTGGTGGTATTGAATTTGGTGAAGATATTAAGGTTATTTCTTACAAAAAAGTAATAGCCTTTTCTTCGCTACCGATTAATTTATGAGGAGACTCAAAGATATTGAAATTCTATAAACCAGGATGTAAAGACAGATGCTTACCTGACATATTGCAAAATTACGAATAAATTGACTTCGGAAGAAATATCGTGCTAAACAATATTGATAACATTAAATGACTGTTTACAGTTTAATGACAATTAATGTATTATTTTTTTATAAAAAACTATAGTTTGCATTGCGATTATGAGAAGAAATATTGGTAGGGTAGTTTCGAAATATCAAAAATCACATGAAAATTCGCCTTTATACACAAAACTTGAATAGGCGGGAAATTTGAATTTTCAAAATAAATTAATTTAAAAAAAATACATTTTAAATTTCATATCTTGTGCAAGATATCAAAAAAAAATGTTTTTTACCTTGCTTTCTATTTTAAAAATCTAAAAGAAATTTTAAGTGAAAAAAAAATCATTCAAACAACAATTGTTTTTTGTAGATTTTCTTTTCATTCGATATCTCGAAAACTAAGCGAGATATCGAAAAATATTCTTACATATCATCTTATTTTCTCGATTTCTATAATCCATCAAAAAAATTTTTGATGGGTTTTTTTAATTTTCCTTTTCATTCGATATCTCGAAAACTAAGCGAGATATCGAAAAAATTTATTCTTACATTTTGTTTTATTTTGTCGAGTTCTATAGGAATCCACCATCAGATTGCGGCGCCACGGAAACAGCAGAATCCCGATGTTTGATATTTCTGATCAAATTGATTTTTTTTTCCAGATGATGAAAACCAAGCTAGCTCAAACAATGGACAATTCGACACAGATTTACCAACTGCACACAGAGTATAATATACAAATTGATACTATTAGCTATATCAGAATTTATTTCATATTGTTTCAGTATCTGGGAAAGTTAAATAATGTTAGTGGATATACCCTTTATGATGATGGTGAAGTTCTGGATATTTTGGCGATTTATACGACAACTATGGTATTTCCAGGATTTACTTTGCCTTTGGTAATGAACAACTATGTTGAAACAACAATGATGCAGAACTTTATCGAGAAAAATAATGTTTTTGTGCTCTTATGTGCAAAGTGAGTGTTTTAAGAAATCCGTTAATGTCTGTCGATAACCCAAAAAACAATTTTTGTTTTATGAAGGTTTTGGAAATATCACCATCACCAAATTATAAAAACTCTGGCAATATTAATTTGTTTATGGGAATGTTTCAGTTACCTCTAAATACCATTTAAAGAGCGTAAATGGCACACCCAAGAAGACTAGAATATAAGGAGACCGACTTCTTGTTGATGACGGATCGAAATCAAAAGCGCTTCGGACGTGCCTAGGCTCGGCGCGGTAGGCTACTGCTCCGCTAAAGTATGTGTATGTGACAAAGAAGATTAGATATATTCTAGTCTTCTTGGATATAACTAATACACGCAAACCGGCGCAGTAAGCTACTGCGCCGTGCATAGACACGCTAGCAGCGCTAACTGGCGGCTTTCAAAATTCGACCTGCTGCTGCTCTTGTCAAACCTCGGAGGTTCGGTCTCCTCATATTCTAGTCTTCTTGGGCACACCTGTAAGGGTTACCATTACCTCTGCTTGGTAACCTTATATACCTAAGTTTTTTACACAAAAAGATTAATGTGCCTTTATTCAAGTAAAATCGTTTTCACAACCTTTATAAACTTCTATAATACTATTGCATATCCTGCTTTTTACTATTATACTATGTTGGTGTGAAACTATTAAATCACATGTTTATAGAATATATCAACATCTCCAGGACAAGTCTGTTTTCGAAACTTACGAAGTATTCCTAATACCAAAAAGTATAGGTCCTAATATTACTGAGCCTTCCAGAATATGCCATGGCCAAAATTGTATTGCAAATCTTTCTACACTAGAATTTTCATTTGTACCTCTTGCAAATTGGAGCGCCATCAATATAATAAATATTTCACAATTTCAGTAAAAAAATGTTCTAGCGTGTTTCTACAAATATCACATTTTCACAAAAAAAAAAAAAAAAAAAAACTAATGCAATAATTTGATTCTTGAAGAAAAATGTACTACTATCTTGTGGACATTTTGAATCTTTAATTGTTCATTTATCTTAGCAATGTGGTGTCCAAACAGGCATCAAAAACATATTATAACTAAAAGAGCCTAGTAGATGCTAAAACCAGCTTATAACTTGTAGTGTGCTTATAAATACTCTACAACCAATATGTAACTTCTGTATAAATTTAAGGTGTATTACGTCACAAAAGGTTATAACCAAAAGTGATGTTATATAACTTATGGTAATGCTCTTCGTTGCGGGTGATATTAATATCCTAAAGTAACAACCGCCATTGTCACTTCTTGCAAATTTGGCCGCCACACACACATATCGTTGCCATATATATATATATATAATACTATATATATGATCGTTGCATTTTCAAGATTCATAACCTCAAAATTTATACCGCCCTTTGTATTGGTGTAAAGCAGCATATGGATTCATGCTTATCATGTGCGTGTGTATGTGCGTATGTTTGTGTGTGCTCTGCATATAAGGTATTCATAAACAAAAGTGAATGACAATGCAAATTACGAAAAAACCCAATTTTGTCAATTGTTTGTATTATTTTTGCAGTTCGGCTTTTAGTGGGATTTACAACTATGGAGTGACAATGGAAATTTTTGAGACACAGATGAGAAACAATGTTTTGAATATTAAAGCCAGAGGTCGCCAAAGGTGTAAGTTAGTTCCCGGGTATGAAATTAAGAGTTGGGCGGGCAGATTGAAACAGGTCAAAATAAAAATTATTGCGGAACCTGAAATCTCATCACCCCTTTGTGATACCCAGTTACTCTCTTTAAAGCGAAAGCGACTATTTACTTCTACTGAATATCAGGATATTGTAAAAAATTACAAGTACAGAAGGTAGGTAGATATTTTTGTAAGTTTTGTGAAAGCTTATTAAATTCATTTTAAGATATCATTTGGCACAATTCCCTATTTCTCCGTGGGTATATGATAAATATGAAATAAGCTATTATGTAAAGTTGTTATTAGATGGCTTAACACATTACATAGGAGGTAAGTTACGCTCGCACCAAATTTATGCACATAGTTTTGAATTTTAGAATGCATTCATGTATTATAGAATATATCCCGGAGGACCCGATTAAGCTGAGTTACTGGTTTGTGCAGAATTACCAGTTGAGACATGATGAACGTTTACATATTTTAAAGTTAAATACCGCTTTAGAGAGACTGAAGTTAGAATATAAGTACTTAAAATTGGCAAGTAGTAATACTGTTTTTTTCGTAAATACATATATTAAACATTCTGCTTTCTATAGGAAAGGAAGATGTGTTGTGATAGTTGCGGCACTGAGATTACGGATCCCAGTAAAGTATTCGCAATGTCGAAAGACGGCATACAGAGTAATTACGTTAACCCTGGTGAGAATTTTGTTTACAGTTATTTTTAAAATACAACGTAAAATTATTTTCTCATTCAGGAGGCCATGTCTATGAGACTGTTACAGTTATGAACGCGCAAAATTTTCAGTTAGTTGGAAATCCTTCTAAACAGTTCTCTTGGTTTCCTGGGTATGTGCTAATAAATTTATTCAAACGGATTGACTAATGAAAAAATTTTAGGTACGCTTGGACAATCATGCAGTGCAAAAGTTGCAATAACCATTTAGGATGGAGGTTTACTAGTACAATGTTAAGACCGAGTTGCTTTTATGGCTTAGCCAAAAGTGGATTCAAAGTGGTTATTCACAAAAAACTGTCACCAGAATTTTTATCGGAATTTCCCGAGAGGTTCCAGTCTAGAGGTACATCGTTTGCCAGCGATTATACACCCGTGTAAAGAAATTACGTGGAGGTATTAAACATGTATGGATGAAAAAACAAATTGAGGTAATTACCCTATATATTAATTGACAATTAAATTAATTATTTGTTAAGCGATTATTAATTTTCTTCTTTTCAGATTAATTATGCCATTTCCTTTTGATTTTGATAAGACTAACGATTTTATAAAAGGTAAATACGCATTATTAGGGCTTTTATTGAAGTTCCGTTTTATGTAGGACTTAGAAAAAAACCTCATTTGTTTTAATTTATCAAATGTATATAAAAAGTATATAGGATAAATGTTACTTTAAGAACATTTGTGATTTTTTTTTGTTAAAATGTAATAAAACCAGATTTAGGACAAATGGTTTTGATTTGTTTTGAAAATGGAAACTGCATATCATGCCAATTTGAAACGTTATGTTTTAAAAATTACATTACTTAAATGACGACTATTAATGTCGATATACTCCTGAAGATTTTCACGAAAGCGTGCCATTGCTCTGCGGATCATCTCTTGCAGAATTGCGGCAATTTCTTGTCTTAATTTTTTAAGACAATTGTTAAATAATTTTTAAGCCTTTAATTTTTCTAAATTTAATTGATGTTTAAAAATTTCACAAATCAGGCGAACGCGTGGGCCACACAAGGTCACCCTGTAAAGACACAATTTTGCCTGGAAACATTTCTTGAAGAAGATTGAGTAAGCGATGTGTGGTGTGCGATGTAGCACCATCTTGCTGGAATCATAAATCTTTTTGCCGATGATCGTTTATCTCGTTCAGTTTTGGACACAGAAAATTCTGTAATATGTCACAATAACAATTTGGGTTGACTGTTACCGTTACTCCTTCCTCTTCGAAAAAGTAAGGACCCCCATACACCGAAATCAGATATTGCACACCAAACTGTACCTTGAGCTATGAAGTGGTCGTTGATGAAGTTCCCGTGGATTATTTTCTGACCAATAGCAGAAATTCTGTTTATTTACAGTGCCCGATAGATGGCAATGAGCTTTGTTGCTTGACATGGAAACAGCTGCTGGGGGAATGCTCTGAGGAACATCCCGACACAAAGTACGGGTTTCAAAATCTCTCACTTAATTCCTGTACTACTATAAGAGTGAATGGTGTAAAATTATTCGAACACTTCCGACATTCCTAGTGCAGCTGCATGTTTATGTACTGAACGCCTGGGAGACTACTGTACTGAGGCTCTGACTGATTCCACATTTTGCAGTCTTCTTGCTGTCCTTGGTTGGCCAGTAGACTGACGCACAGAACTTGTTTCATGGAAGCTTAAAACCCACCGTCGAATTATTCTCCTGTCTAGAATGACACCGTGACGATCAACATCAAACCGAATTTGGAAGGCACGTTGCGTCGCTATTACAGATTTGCCATTTCTTATAAACTCTTCGACTGCAAAAGCGCGATCCACCCTGTTCCAAGCCATGGCAATGACTGAAAATGGCACGAACTTACCTACCTAAGGCGACAGCATGGACTGCTTTACCCCTCCCGCGAGCCAAGGAATGACTTTAAAATCGTGGGTATCATTTTGCTGCACCCTGTCCTTTCGACATTATTTTTTTTAACATTTTATAACTAGTTTGCGTAATGCCTTTAACTTCATGCATCCTTAGTAGCTAAAGTGAACAAGAATATTGGGTACTCATTTTATTTTCCTTGTACCACAATTTGCTTTGAATTTGTAACGATATTAGGTTGATTAATTTTAAGATTAGATCCCTCTTATCACTAGTCACTAAAGCTTCACAAACTAGAATCGGAATGCAACCATTAGGGAGAATGGTTAGAGTTTGTAAAAATTTCTTAAATGCCAAGATATTAACAAGTCAATCAATTCTAGGCCCTACGTCTTAATCACCTTGTACGAAGAGTAACTACCAGCGTTTTTAGATAGTGGAGCATTCACGAGTTGTTTGAGTTCATATTGTTTGTATCTTTTACAGAAATTCAAAATTAAATTATTTTCAACTCAAACTTTACATAAGTGGTTCCCTTCGTACTTTTCGGTTCTCCTATATTTTTAAGTAGTGCCAGATTTAATCTTTAATTTAGTGTGGAATTTTATCATTTTCATTCAGAAATTTGTTTTGCTCTTCAATATTTAGATTAGGTTTTGTTCTTGCCCAAAATTAACATCGTGATTCAAAAAAGGGAAGGTTCAAATGAAAAACAGTTCATATGAAAAAAGATTACTTATTTTGTACACAATATACAATTACAATTTCATGAATCATAAACAAACAAATATAACCTAAGAAATTAACAAAAATAAATATTTTTCAGCGAGTTGTAGCAATTAATAAAGCATAATATTTAAATAAATTACGATATTTACATAACCACCGAGAAATCAAAGTTTTGCCAGAATAAAACGAACTTACTCCGGGTATAAATATACAGGGTGTTAACTTTGTTCTGCCATGTTTTTTTAGAGCATGATTTTATGATTACAACAAACCTATAGCTAGATAGTAAGAAAAAGACCAACCCTCTACACAACCATTCCGCATTTTAAATTTTGTGTATAAAAATAATTTTTTGGAAGTTTCAGTAATTTTGAGGTAAATATTAGGTATACCTAAAGGATACATCTATCTCAAAATTTTTAATATTGTCTCCAATAATGTTAACTATAAATCATGGTTTCAACGTCTTAACAAAATTAATACTGAAATGTGAATCACTAACTAGCTAATCCCAATTAATTTTCAGTCTTATTCAGAAGAATTAACCAAAATAAAATATCAATAAATGTTTATTTACAATGAGGAAATTACAATATTTTACAATGTCGTTTAAACTAATTATAAAAGATCACCCTGCATATAAAAAAAGGAAAAAAAACGAAGCAGCTCCACAAATTGGCACCATTTTCATAATATTTACAGGGAAAGAATAACCTAGTCAAAACTTAACCTAAAACACCACTCCTTACGGGGGCGAATGTGTTCTATTAGCTCGATTGTTCCTGTTATTTCTAAAGTTCCTGTTGCCGGCATTGTTCCTATTGAAATTCCTACCCCTCCTTCTGTCCCTATTGAAGCCCCTGTTATCCCGAACGTTCCCTTGGCCGCCATGAAAACCCCCGCCGCCCTCGGGCGGGTAAAATTCCTCGTTGAAGTTGTTGAAGTTGCCCGGACCGTCCTGCCCCGGGAACCCGCCGAAAGGCATGGGGGCATTCCCCAACAACCCACCGTTTCTGGGGTCAAAATTGATGGGAAAGTCCGGCGGCAAGTTCGGTATGCCTGGGGCTGCGCCTAGCAAACCCGGTTGTGCTATACTCTGCGCCATCTGGTTCATCAGGTTGGGGTTTTGGCCCAGTATCGAGGGGTTCACGGGAATATTGCTCTGCTGGCTCTGTGGCAAGATGGGACTTAATTTCGATACGTTGGATAGTATGGACAAGGCGGTTCCTAAGGTCGGGTTAGGCTGAAGGGTCACACCTGGAATTATATTGAGGTTAGACAGCAGGCTGTTGAGCACCGGGTCATGGGAGTTATTGGAGTCGCTCCTCTGGCTTAGTTCTTGATTCAGGAGAAGCTTCTGATTGCTCGTCAGGCTCTGATAGAACGCCGAACTCTGTAACATGTTCAGTTGCTGGTTGAAGTTCATCGGACCACTGGCAGACGTCTCCACTTTGGCCTCCTCCATTTTTCTCAGTCTCGGATCGACTCGCGTCGCGGTGCTGGCCTTCGGGCTGGCTTTAGGACTCAACGGCGTGTCTCTCTCTTCGATACTCAACCGGAATATCTTGCGCAGGCGCGGATCGCCCGTCTTTTCCGCGTCGCTGATGCTCAACTTTAGACCGGTGTAGTCCGGGCGGGGTATCTCGACCGTGTACACCTTCCAGGATATCGGGAGGTGCGAGTTTATGCTGGCATCTATTTCCATGGCAGGCGTGTAATTCTGCATGCCTTTGAAAGGCAGTTGGAGGTTGCGCAGGTCCACATCAGACCTCATCGAGCCTAAGGAAGAAAATTATAAATAATGTAGTCGGGTATGTTTTTCAAAACCTACAAAAGACATTAAAAATGTTTAAATGCTTTGCATACTGTAATCACAAAGATATTTTTTTGCTCTTATTTATCATCTCTCAAACTTACAAAATTGTTTATTATGGCGTATTCTGAGAGTATACCTTAAAAGATCACTGCCTTATTTACCGAAATGATTATATAATTCGCTACTGCCGACGAAAAAAAAATTAGATTATTTGTAAATAAATGCACCTAACATTTTGACATTACTGAAGATATTGTTATATTTAATGTGAGGTTAGAACAGTCAATTCTTCATTTGTTTGTTTTCCAAGCATTCTATGATGTTATGTGCAGAAAACTATTTCATATATTAATAAGAAAAATTTATTTCATTTTTTAAAACTAAATAAATACACACCAATTATCGTCATTTATTTCAATTTCTAGAAAAAAGTCTCGTCTTTTGTGTTCTTTGCGCTAGAATAGTTTTGAATTCTAAATTTTCTCGAAAAACTTCTTTGCTTTCTTTTTTTAATTTAACACGTTCGCTGCTCATGCCGACACCCTGTCGTCATGCCCATTCGTATAGCGGTGCTCACGACGCACGTGTTGCGGCACAAACATGGGTCTTATATTAGCGGAATTTTAGACTCAGCACTGCAGTTGAGCTCTTGCTATCGTAGGAGCTTTGCAATTTTCTATTAATATTTTTAATATTTTTTTCATAGAATACCTATGTTTATTTTATATTCATTTTTCCTTATGTACTTTTTTTATGTTTTACCAGTTTTTGTTGTTTTATAACTTATAGTTGCATAAATGAGCATTTATGCGACAAATGGTGAGCACTTCTCTTAAAAACTTAAGCCCAGTGCTCACGACGCAACATATGCGTCACACGTTTTTTTTTTTGTAGTGTAATTTTTTTGCAAAATATGCTCTTATAATAAACACAATTCAGTAAGCAGCACCAGGAAAGTTTATCCAATTCCCCATGAGCAGTGAACGTGTTAAAAACCAAAATATGACAATTACCACAAAACAAATAATTAACATTTTTTTAAAGCCCAAAAGTAAAATAAAACAGCACATTTCTAAATACCAACTTCAATCGAAATAAAAATATTACAATATACTTTAACCTTTAGAGGACGGGTCTGGTCCTAAAAGGGACCACCTATTTGGTCGGAGACTTATCCTGAGTTATACATTCGATTTATATATAAATTACAAGATTTAAAAGAGGTCCATTTGTACTGAAAATTTCCCGTCCTCTAAAGGTCAGGCACAAAGGTAATGTATCCTCTAAAGGTAACGTATCCTGGATATTTAAAAGCGATGAATAATATTAATACCACATTATTTGCCTTCGAACAATCTAATATATAAAGTGAAAATCTGATTAACAATTATAGGATTCTATTGATTTAACCGATAAAAATAAATAGACAACACACTTACTTCTGAATTCTGTGTCAGACTCTTCTGCATTCCTGTCTATACTGCCCTGCTCGTAAATGCTGATCTTTTCGGGTTTTGGTGTGGCCTCTACAGAACTCTGTTTCTGCCTCTGCCTAGGATCACTGGCCGTTAACCTCGGATCTAACCTCGCAACCTCAGGTTTCTCTGCAGACATTCTCGGGTCCTAAAACAGTTGACAATTTTATAATTTTCACCAAATATTTTTATATAAAAATAAAATTTTTATATATAAAAAATAAATTATCAGCTTATTTTTCCATGTGGTTTACTCAAAACCTACCTGTCGCGCCAACCGTGGATCGTGGACAGAAGTCGACGGTATTGTTGGTACCGGGGCAGCTTCCAGCTTTTCCTTGGCGAAGGGGAACTGGTTGGGTGATTGGCTCATCGAAGTTAGAAGTCTTGTCACTTCAGCCGAGATGTCGATCTTGGAGAGATCTCCCAACTTCTCCACGACCTCCAATGGTCTTATTTGTGGTGGCGACAAAATGGGAACGCTGAAAGTAAATTTATCAAACTCCATTTTCATTTTGCAAAAATTGAGAAGTTTTCTCAATTTTTTTTTTAATTCCTTGTTAAATTTTCGCGTATTTTACATTATTTAATAAATACAATTTGTAATAAATGTAATGTAGTTTCCTAATTAATTTCGTTTAGGATTGGGAAATACATGTTTACATACTCTCTAACTCTAACCATTCCTAACATTTTTGTAAGTCAAATGTAAAATTAATTCAAGTAGAAAGGAGGAAATAAATCAGTAGTAAATACGACCATACTGATGTCCCATTTTAACCTGATATCTTTTAACCCTTTAATGACCTCTACAAAAGTTGTAGTGGATTTAACCTTGCAGGTCATTTGAAAGTCCACATTCGTTTTTGAAATAAACGTAAACTAGATTCTGAAACGGCAGAAAACTTTATGGATAAATACGTAATCAGTTCATTTTTTCAAACCACCTCTAATTCACCTAAATCTCATTCTAAATATCGTCATGACCTCTAAAAATAAACTGCCTAGGTATTTGTTTTTCTTCTCTCAGATCTGAGAGTTCATATTTCAAAACTGAATGTTGACCTTCAAATGAACTTGAAAATTACCTTCATGGTTGGATCCAAGGCAACCATTTGATGGTCCCCTAAGTGCCCTACAACTTTTGTAATTTGTAATTTTTTGATTGGTTATCAATGTCATGATTCTGACAATGTGATCAATTTGTACATTGATGTTTACTAATTTATTTCCCCGTTTCTACCTTCTGCACAGAGCAAATAAGGCACTTTTGGGCTTTGGGCCCACAAGGACTTTCATTCAGGTTATGAACATGAACTATAACATCACAATACCAGCCAAATCGACGGGTCTCCAAAATTCCGTAAAGTGAGTGCGTGATTTTTTGTCCATAATTTTTACTGTTTTCTAAGTGATTTATGTGAATTCATCCCAATTACTTTAACCATTATCTCTTTTTTTTTTTTCATTCTTTTAATTTAGAAAAAGACAGTAGCAGTTCAAGATCCCACAATAGTTGATCTTCTCAATAATAGGTGGCGCTAAATTCACAACTCACAATAGGCAGACTTAATACTTACGGTGGCGCCATCTCCATTGGTTCCGGTGCCTCCTCCTTTTCCTTAATGTCCTCGTTGTCTACCTTGATGGTCAGCCTGTTATCGTCCTCATCGTCATCATCGGAATACCAGTTGATGTTGTCATCGATTTCAAATCGTTCCTTCTCGGCGCTTTCCACGATGGTTTCCTTCTGTTGCGCCTGTATGCGCAGGAACAGCTCGCGCTGTGTCCTGGGGAGGTCCAGAGGTATAGTGGGCATCTCCAGCCTGTTGGTCTCCTCTCCCGTGTCGATCTGGAGCATCTGCTCATCTTCCGTGTCCACTTCGGAGGTGTTGTTCGCGGACTTGTCGTCAAAGGTGGGTATCTGCCGAATATCGATGTCCGTAGGTGGTAGTAGCGGCTGCTGCCGGATGTCCACATCCTTAGTTATTGGGTACGACAACATACTCGTTGAACGTATGTCCAGGTCCTGTCGTGAGGGGCTACCCAAGAGACCCGCCTCTCGTTTGTATCTTTCCAGGTCTAGTTCGCCGGATGCTTCGGAAGGCAGGACGGTCGGTATGGGCAAGGCAGGCTGGGCCAGGGGTGTAATGGGGGGAGGCAAGGTGCGCATGTCTATGTCGCCGTTACTGAAAGAAAATTATCTTTAAACATCATGCTTTCAAAAAATCCCAATTAACAGTATTGTAAGTGATGTTACTTGAACCTACCTGTTCCGTATTCTCATGTCTTGGTCTTGGCCGTAGTTGAACTGTTTAAGGGGGGAAAGGCATGTCTTTTGAGGGCGTGGGATCGGGATCCTGCCACCGTGATGGGCGGTTTCTAGAGGGCTTCTCATTCTTTCCCAGGAGTTTACCATCTAAAAATACAAACAACTGTAGTAGGGATCGGCTGTCCCGCAAAATGAATATTTACTGTAAAACATTTCGGACGAGCTGTCAAAATGGACATGCCGGGGGAATAAAAGAAATAATCGAAACTTAAAGTACCAACTTAAGGAAAATAAAAAAAATATGAGTGAAGCTGTAGGCCAATTAATAACAATCTTTTTTGGTTTTATTAATGAGTTACTCCAAACCAATATAAATATTCAATATTATTTATCAGATAAAAAAAACTAGGCTTTGTTTGAGATATAAATGTTCTGAAAAAACATCATGCCAAAAAATAAGGCAGAAGGAGAGATGGATCCTTCGATTGCTCTTAAATTTAATAGTAGGAACAAAATATACTAAATCACCAGCATAGGAATAAATTATGAAAATCTATCCAAAATTGAGCTGTGACTGACTGATTACTTGTTCTAAGTAGCCATATATGTATATTTTCTTAGAGATGGGTTTGCCCTTGGGTGTAGTTTAAAAATGTCAACATTTATAAAAACCTGTTGCACAGATGCCAGATTTTATATGTACAGAGTGCTGCCTAACTTCATGTCGTTATTTCAAGAGGTGATTCTACAGTGAAAAATTAAAAAACTTTTTAAATCTATTGAAATATAATACAGTACAAGTTATTTATTTTTTGTATTATTACCAAAAATGTAAAATGTTAGTTTCAACATGTTTCTTATTAATAAACTGAAGGTGCAACTAATACCATTTAATACGTCAAAGCATTCAGCATTTGAAATGTGCAATAAACAAAAAGAAAAATGACACCGACGAATTATGCACATTCTAACCACAAGAGAGACAAACCACTAGAAGAAACCAATCTCTTATTAAATTTCATTCACTTAAAATCACATAACGCTTTTATTCGCAATACCTCTGGCCTAGCGGATTATACCAACCGAAGCAAAATAAAAACAAATAAAATAAACTAACCGTCGACTCCTTGCAATAACTCAGGGGGTACAGGCACATTAATATCAAATAATGATGGTATCCCACCTTTTGGTTCCTCCTTCACCTCCCCCGCCGTGCTGCTCATGCAGCTTTATCTGCGTCATGTTGATCAGGTTCAACGCCTCCTCCCTGCTCATTCTGGGGAAGCCACCCAGAATGTCGCGGGGCGCCGTCTCGATGTGTTTGAACAGGATCTGTTTCAGCCCTGAAATAAGGTTTCGTAGTGAAAATCGAACGCCAAATATCAGTCGAATACTCATATATATCGGGGATTGGGACCATTAGGTAGGGGCGTTAGTCGGAACGGGAGTGAAACGTTCGTTTTTCTTACCTTCGGATAGGGGTTTGCCGTGCGCGAATTTACAATTGTCTCCTTGTAGGCAATTCAAACCTGTGTGGTAAAATTTACATGGAAATTCAGAATGCATATATGAACATTTGTCACCTTTTGCACAACAGTCCATCAGGTAGAACTTGCAGAGTTCTAGTTTCATTGGGGGCACTGCTTCGTGAGAGTAGGGACAGTCGTTCTGAAAGAAAAGTGCATGTTATAATATTCACACAAAAAGAAATATTTAACTTGCTCACTGAAAACACTCCGAGAGTGTATTTTTATGCACAACATATCCACCATAGCTGCTTACCTTTTGGCATTTTCCTTGAAGATAGAAAACACAAACATCTTGAGAATCTTTCAGAGATTGTTGGTCATTTCTTCTGTTTTTGTTTCTCTCACGGCCGTGTTGTTCTCTATCTCTGTTTTTCTTCGACATTTTCTTCCCGTCTCTTCGTCTGACTCTGTCATCTCCCCTACTACGATCCGATGAGTATTCTGATTCAGCGCTCTCTTCTGACTGTAACGAGGGGCTCCTCTCCCTTTTCTCCTCGTGTCTTCTTTCAGGACTGCCGCCGCGTATATTCAGCATTTCATTCTCGTCTATCTCTGATTTGGGAGACTCAAGACGTCTCTGTTTGTTCTGAAAATTAAGACATAAAAATACTTGATGACACTTTAATGGTGTGTAAAGTTACCTTAAGACGTTCTTTTTCATTTTTTCTTCTTTTCTTCCCTCTCTTCTCCTCCTCTTTGTCTTCTCCACCACTTACTGCAGCTGCCTCTTTTTCTTTCTTATTCAAAATTGTAGCCAGAGTTTTTTTCAATGTTCTTAGCAAAATCATCATCTAAAATTCAAATGTGTTATGACCATTCACTCTGCATTATTTTTAATAATATAATACCTAATGGATCTGCCATTGGGTCTTTGTTCCTGTTGAATTTCTCCCATTTCTTCCTTTGCATCTCCTCCCTCTTCCTCAAATGTAGAATACTTTTTTCCGCTTCGGTCATGTGTTTTTTTCCTTTTTCATCATGTCTCCTTCTGTCCGTTCTCTCAAGCCTTTCCCTGGGCCTGTCTCTGTCGAATTTTTCAATGGGACTCTTTTCGACTTTATTAATCGGTATCTGGATTGCTACCTCAGGTTTTGGAGGCTCTTGCGGCTCAGTAGGAACTTCCTCATCATCATCTTCGATTTCTCCCTCCTCAATTTCCTCCTCCGTTTTCAAAGATTCTTCTTTAGATGTATTGCTATTTTAAGATCAGCATTTATAGTTTCATAATTGAAAATACAATATGATAAAATCATTACTGACAGTGTGTTATATATATATACAAAAAAAAATCGTATTTGTTAAAAGGGCATTAGTCAGTTAGAGTAGTCTCGAGAACTTTTTGTTAAATGCTCATTTAATCAAATCACTCATTGACTTATGCCCTTTTAACAAAATTTGAATACTTCGTGGTCACTTTACCACTGTATACGTTCACAGATCGATGCGCCATTAACATTCAAACAGTAGCCCTGCCTATTACATATCCAATTCACTCAAAAGCACCACTGACGATGAGGCCCTTTTAATAAACCATATGATTCAAATAGACTGACTAGCTGCATTAAAAACCCCTTTATTTAAAGAATTTGAGATATGTAAAGATGAATTTTAGTATTTTAATATATTAAGATATTTTTAAGATAATTTTGTTACTATAATTAGATGAACACTACAAAAAAAAAAGTATTTTTCCTATGAAATAATTTTGTAGAAATTATATTTGTATTAAGTAGCAGGTGCATTATTATCTTAATTTTAGTGCAAGTATAGCTACATTTGTTTATATCTAGGCAAGATATTTGGAACAAACAAACTTTGAATCTTTTATATATGAGATATTTTGTAATGAAAAATTAAAAGTGATCTAGTAATCAATAAAAACAAACACAAATATTTTTACATTTAAACAATAAAATGTATTTGAGTGTGTATGACACATGTTGAGTACAAAAGAATCTCGGCATATTAGAAAAAAAGTTAAGATAATAAAATATTGCATTCATGTAAATATTCCAATATTGAATTATACGTAATAAATTATAAATAATCAAATGGTGAATTATCTACTTTTAACATTAATGTTATCAGTAATAATTTTGTTTGGGAAACTGAGAACATTTCCGCAGTAGCGTTATCACTTATCAAACAATATTATATACATTTGAATTCTGCCGCCACCTCGCAAAAAAGAAATTGCGACACTGGACGGTAGGTGCCGCTAGATGTACTAATCGAACATTTCAAGGTCAACTAAATACTACGCCACCTTTGTATTTTGCCCTGTGACGTCAGGTTATGGCTGTGTCCCAGTTTTTTTTTAATCAAAGCAATGCCTTAAATTTACAGAGAAAGCGGGCAACATTTTTATGCATGTGTTACGTTGCATCGATTAAATTCATTATTTTAACAGAAGCAATGTTGAAACACAAATAATATAAAACATAACGATATTTAATGAAAATCGACTGGCTATTGTTAAACATATTGAAAATCCTATTATAAATTCAACAGTAAACATAAAATTTTCGAACAGTAAAATTGTACATAAATTTACTGCGTAAATACATGTCTGACTATAATCTATAACGAGATAGTCATCGCAAAAAAGATTGCTGACGTCACACTATAACGTCCGTGTATGTAGGTCGAGCTGTAAAGTTTTTAAAATATTCTCATCTAAATATTTTAGGCTAATCCCAGCACCAAATAAATAATAAATGTATCAAAATCATGCAAAAATTATAATAACATCTATTTTCTATTATTTTGCAAGGTCATTTGAAGGATTATCTATTAACAATTAATTTTAATAACTGTATAATAAGTTTAAAACTAAGTTCTTATTAAGTTATTTCAACATGCTTCTATAAAAATACTGAAATGTTAGCATTTAGATAAGGAATTATGTTTAAAGTAAAAAAATATTGGAACACAGCCAAAGCCATGGAATAAAATGGAGGCCATATTGTAATTATACATAAATTTATCTTTTCGCCTTTGAGAAATATGCTAATATTAGGTTGGGAGCGATTATACTGCTAAATTTGTAACTGAAAATTTCTTAAAATAGTAATTATAATAATGATCTTTTTACCTTCCTTCAAAACGACATGGCGTAAAAATTTTACGCGTCATATTTGGCATGTTTCTTGGGAAAAGCGCTAAAATACGACCCAATTCCACAAATTTCCAAAATAAAATGATTTGGAAACTCAATTTGCGTATTTTGGGCAGTATTATAGCCTTATTTGTGCCTATTTCGTGGTTAATTCGCCCCAGGGTAAGTACCCACGCCCATGTGGTGATTGACGTCGAAATGAGTTCTGGAAGTAGCTTTTTCACGCGAAAATCGATCTCAACGTAATTTTAACATATTTCTGGCCTCGGAAACGATATTTCGTGTAATTTTGCCGTAAAAATTAATTGCAAACCTTTTAATATCACATACGAGCGCCATTACGACCTAAGAAATATTCACTAGTCAGGAATATATTAATGAAATGGCATGAAAAGTCACTCATTCACTGTTTATCTTATCTGTCCTGATCTGTTAAAGGGACAGACATTGTTAAGAAATTACGCATATTTTCATGTAAAACCGACTATTCTCTTTGGCGAGGAGACCACAAATGATTTCTTACAAAGGAATTTTGATATCGAGCTCGTAGCTTAGAAACCAGCCAATCGCTTTTCAGAGACGCCACTTTCCACCAATCGCAGGTACTGAATCGACCGTCCTAGAGGTTTCTGACCCTGACAGACCCACATATTCCTACGCAGTAAACATTCTACATGCTTAATATTCGTCCTTATTACCTCGTACGTAAGGAAAATCAACAATTTCCAGAAATTATCACAAAAAAAAATCAGTATCTGGCTAGCACCCCTGTTTTTTTAGTTTCTTTAAGCCACGAAAATGCCAATATTCTAGTTAAAACTGTATTTTTTTTATTAATGTAGGAGAAAGTTGTCGCAACTAAAAACCGCAAGCATTCACGTATTTTCAGTTACGTGATTTAAAAACGGATAGCATTCATTGATGGGATAATATCAGGTTAATTGCTTCCCAGTCTTCAGAAAATAGCTTGATTTTAACAAAAAATGAGAAAAACTATACTGAAGTTTGTTTGCGATACATATGTCGTCATCTTGTGTCGAGTAGCTGAATTATGTCTCATCAGACTTCAGCATGACTGCAGAAAAAATTACTTACAAATTTAACAACACTATTGGTTTGAAGAGACAACCAACAGATGGTAGGAGATAAACTAATTTTAAAATTCCGCGGGATTCTCTGGGTTAAAACCAGCAGGTAAACGGGAATTTCCAATTATTTATTTGTAAACAGGTTTAAGAAGAGCATGGTGTTATCTGTTTGTGGTGTAAACGCTTTAATATATGTTAAGCTTTCCATATCAGTTAAAGGCCTTGTTATGTGTGGGTGTTAGTAAAAATACATCGAGTTTAGTTCATTATAGGGCCTAATTTAAGGTAAGTCGCGCTTTGTTGTAAGATTACTGCAGTGGAATATTAACGCGAATTACATTTAGACGAGATCATCTCCACAACGTTTTAATGGATAAGTAAATATATACGTGTATAAATTTGCATGAATTAAAACATAATTAGACTTCAGTTTAATTATAGTAAAATAAATTAGTGAAAAGTTTTTTTCCCGGATTTCATTAGTGGAAAATTTACTATATACATAAAACAGGTACCAAATCAGTAAAAGTAACTATAATGATGTTTGTCCGGTTCTTGTAGCAATCTAATCCTGACAGTGTTTTTAGAATTTTGGTCATCAAATGCAGAGCAATTACTTGAAATTTTAAGGGTCAACTGTAGCATTTCAGATAAATAAAATATTTATCTAAATGACATCACGATGTTAAAATAATTTCTCCGATTTGAGAAATTATTTATTTCTATTTAGTTTTAGAATCGGATGTATTATAAACGAGTGAATACCAATACTGCGTACATATTCCCAACGTCTATTTATAGTGCGGCGCACTTCTTTGGACGTTTCTTTGTATGTGAGACATAAATGTGTTTTGTAGATTCACGAGAATGGTTATACTCTTATCGATACTGATTCTGATAGAGGTGGTCACGTGTCAGAATTCTTCGCCTTGTCCTGACGTCTTCAAGTATGAAAAAAGACCAAACGAAGAGGACAGATGGTATGGAGTGGTGCAGCTTAAGACATCAGAGGACCTGACTGGAGTTTTTTGTCCACATTATTCTGGATAGACCGGCTGATTTGTTGGGGGTACAGTTTTTTTTTTGTGTAGATATAATTAACCAGGTATATTAACACTAATCTAATTTGTGTTAATATACCTGGTGTCAATAAGACGACGTATCAGCCTGCGTTTTTTTTTATTTAGACGAAGAAAAGTTTCAAATGGAACATGTATAGATACCTAAAATCTGAAGATATACCTGCAATCGTGTATACCATTTACTGCATTATAAATAAATTGCAGAAAAACTTGTTATAAAGCAGGTAATGATATACAAGGAAAAGATCTCCTGCAATCCATTTGAATTGCAATCCATTCATAAATATATTGATTTACGTTAGTATAAAGATTTTCATGGCGTAAGAAAAACTACGGGTACCACTTAAAAATATATATTAGCTACTATCTAAAAGTCACTTAAAAGTATTTTTTATTTTTTCGTTAATAATTTCACGGAACAATATTCAATTACTTTATACAGTGTGACAGGGAATTGAGTGTACAACGTAATAGCAGAGATTTAGGACCTAAAGGAAAACTATTTAGGACTTTAGAACTTACAGACAGTCAAAATTACTTATTTAGCCGCTAGGGGCGTAAAAATTTCTGAAGGATTTTTGGTTTCTGGAAGTCTACGCGGAGATCGATTTTAACCATTTTTGGGATATGGTTTTAGGTCTAGAATTGACGTTTTGTTGAAGCGTTTTCACCTCTTGCAAAATGTAGAATGTATGAGCGGTTTAGCCATTAAAAAAATATTTTTTTATGATTATTTGATCAGAGAAATCAATCAGAGATCAGCTAGTAAACACAGTAACCACAAATAGTAGGTGGTCTTGCTTTTGTCCTTTAATGCAGCTGTCGTTTAAAAATTTAAAACTTATTTTCTACCATGATTTTTTCTGATATCAAAATTTTATTAACAACACTTCTTGTTTAAACTGAACTGATTTGAATTGATATTTTTAATTAAATGTACAGTATGTTCACCGATGCGGCTTACGCTACTAAAAAATTCCATTATCCTTATTGTAAACCACATTTCTAGATAAAAAATTATACTTAGATGAAGTGGTCAAGAATTATACTTATCTTTGTGAAAAGTGAAAAACAAAGGTACCTTGGCAAAATTTAGGTTATTACTTTTTTTTCGGACACGCTGTATACAAAAATTTATTTTTCTCATTATGGATCGTATTTTTTGACAAGTAAACTTTTGTAATGAGTGGCTTTTTGTCGAAAAATTATTTTTTTTGTCCATTATACCTATTGTAAACGCCATTCGTGGACATACTGTATACGGTTTAAATTTTAATCAATAAATAATTACATATAACGATGAGTTATTAAGTAGACATGCATTATCGAGTTATTCTAAGAAACCTGAAATTCGAAAGAAATTAATTCAAGAAATGTGGGAAAAACTAAAGACTAATGTTCATTCCTTTAACGACATCGCCAACAATTACCGCTATAGAAATATTGAAACAAAGGTCAATGTAGGTTGAGATTGATATGCTGTAAAATTCAAAAATGGGATTTCACATTAACTTTTCGCTTTTAATGCTTCCTCATAAAGCCAGACGTTTATTTAAAGTGATTACATGTACGTACGTATTTGACGTCGTATATCGACAAAAATATATTTTTATACTTATATTACCTAACAACACTATCAATAACAACAAAATAGGAATATCTAAAATTAATTCTAATAGTTAAATATACATAACTGCATTTCATTTTGACTAAATAAAGTCAATACTTCATTTTCATCTGAAATCTACATATTAAAAAAATGGTACTGAAAATACAATCTTATTCAAGTAGTAGATAGATACTTACAGAAAAAATAATTGTTATTAATTAATTGTACAAATGGAATGTTGAATCCGTATTTTGAAAAGTAATAGCCCTATTCCACGATGAGTTTTATATCTCAAATTTTCGGAATTATAGTGTGTATATTATTAAAATGCAAATTACCTATCTCAAACTGCAAATATCCATATGATTAATTTAATGACTTATTAATTTAACTGTAAGATGCTAGCCAAAGTACTAAAAATGTTTTAAATGCCCTGGGATTTAACTGTAAGTATTTAGATTATTCTGTTATCCAATCCAAATTTTTCTGTTAGGGTATAAAAAAAGTGCACAAATGGTAAAAAAATGTCTACATATTACAAAAAAAAAAATAACAACATACGTGTATGAGTTCCGTGTTATTTCCAGGAACAGAGATAATGATACTTCTGATCGACTAGATTAAATAAAAAAAAGTACTTTATTTAATTTATTCAGATGATACAAAATATACATTTATTTTAAAGAGACAAATAATATACGTCAGAGTAGTGAATAGTTTTTTTAATTATGTACTTTAACTTAATAAGAATTCACAATTTTACCGTTATTACAATTTTACCGCTATTACAATTTTACCGCTTGCTTAAGGGGGGGGGGTAGGGTTAATTCGGGCAAAACAAGGCACATTTTTGTGATTTTTTTTTGACGACACAGTTAAAATACATTTATTAAAACCAATGGCACATTAAAGTATAACATTCGAAGAATATCGTGTAAAATTTTCATGAAAAAATATTCAAAATTACGGCAATGACAGCAATTATTCGGAAGCGTCTCGGAAAAAAGTACAATTGCGGTGTTCATCATAACTCGGTGCTGGATCATCTGAAATTAAAAAATCAAAGTTCTTTCGTTAGATAATCGTTTTCCCCAGGTAACGCTGGGAGGTTTTTTCGAAATTTCTGTTTTTCACTTTTTGGGAACACTTTGAAGTGAAAAACGCGATTTTTTGCGAAAAAAAATCGGCTTATTTGTTACTGCAAAATAAAAAACATTAACAAATATTAACAAAATATTACAAAACTCTCCAGCGTTACCTCGTAAATTATGTGCATAAATAGTGTTCAAAATTTCAAAAGGATCGGTGCAGTAGTTTTGAAGTTATGAGGTACACCGACTTTAAAAACGCGAGTTGTGGGAAAAACGCTGTAAAGTTTTGAACACTAAAAAATTTGGAATAAAACGTTCTTTCATAAGCGAGTTTTATCGACTTACCTCACACTGAATCATCGATGCCAGGTCCATAAAGGATGTTACTATCAACGATGATGTCTAAAGCATCCTTTTGCTCCTGTCTACGACGAATCCTGCCTTGCGCAGCAGCTGTCAGGTAATGGTGGGTTCATGCAGAAATTTTTAGTAATAAGAATAAGGATAGTAATAAGAATAAAAGTTAAACCTTCGTTTTATAATGACCCAGTTCATGCAGTAAATATAATTTTTAGTAATAATTTTAAAAATTAGGATTTACTGCATGAACTGGGTCATTATACAACGAAGGTTTAACTTTATTCTTATTACTATTCTTATTCTGATTACTAAAAATATCTGCATGAACCCTGCTGTCATGTCTGCTGAGTCATGTATGAGGCGCGGTTGATTAAACAGCTGTATCTTCGTTAGTTTTGCTCCGATTCATCTCAAATTTTCACACAATATTCTTGAACGGTTCTCCATTCAGAGAAAAAAAATGCAAAAAACGAAACTTTAAAAACCCTACCCCCTCCTTAATGAAAGAAATGTTTCGTTTCAGGTTACATTTAGTTTTGTTTTTACAGTCCACCAATATGCTAAAATTTTTGTTCACCCGAAATTTTACATTTTATAAAAAAGTAAATTTGCTAAACGACGGGAAATGTTTACGGAGGAAACTCTACGAACCTTTAAACCACAAAGTAAATAATCCTACGAGCCTGGACCTCGCCTTGACCTCAATTTTGGCTTCAACTATTTCTGAATATGATTTGAACTAGCTCTAATTGGCCTATGGTCGATTTATCGAAATGAAGAAAATGGCGAAGGTGCCAGTACGAGGAACAAAATAAAATTACAACCAAAAACAAAAATTCGGAACGAAAATTCTCGCTGAAATTACCCGCGTGTTGTAATGTATGGAGACATCCAAAAAAAACGTCATCAACTCTGGCTATGAACGAGAGAGTGGAAATAGCGGTCATGTCTAAGCTTTTCGGTTATGTCAAACTTTTGACAAGTGACTGTCACAATTTGTAAAATAAACAATGGCTGTCATATGATGTGACAGTCTTGACAAGTAAATAAGGTTATAAATTCGATTAAGAATAGAAATACGTATTTTTTTTCTCGGCCAACTTTGATGACGTTTTTTTTGGATGTCTATATTACTAACACTAATTTGTTCACCGATGACGTGAGTTTTCATAGTTTTCATTTCGAGAAGCTTGTTTTGAAATATTTAACAATCATTTTCTTACGAAAAAAAAAAAACAGTTTAACCAACAACGCAAGTTCATGTTTCGGGTTTAATATTCTACACAAAAGGATCGGAAAATGTATATTATACATTGATTTGCTTAGGAAATAATACAAAAAAAAAAACTAATAAATAAATAAACCAAGTTATTAAATGAAAAAAAATACATTCATACATCTGGGGTTACATTTTTACGAAACTGAACAGAAAATACAGTGTGTTTGATTTATCATTCTACGGCGGAGATTTCCTTAACTTTTGATTTAACTTTTTAAACATTTTAGAAATGTTTTACGAGCTTTTCCAAAACTGGCTAATACGCGGGTCCCATATTTCCTGTCAGAATCCGCGGATACTCGACTAATAAAATATCAATAAAATCCTCAATTGAAACAAGATACAAATCTCATCTAGTTTTGACGATTTCCTATGTATTTTCTTTTGCGTAGAACACAATGCACGGGGTTCGTAGAGCTGAAACCGTCCATCAATTTTTTAAATTAACAATTTGTGAAAAAAAAGTCTTTTTTTTCACATTTTGGCTTATATCTTCGTTCCTTGGTATATTTTATATAGCATATGCATTTAAGAAGTTGTAGCCTATTGAATTTCCAAAATTTTAAGCCCAACCCGAAGTCTCCAAGTGCTATTGTTAACGTGCAAATGATTGCTGAAGTTGGAAAAGTGCTTTTTTTTCACCATTTTTTTTACTTCGAAAGTGAAGTGAAGTGACTATGATCATGAAATTTCTTGGAGGGACTACTATTTGTAGTATGAAGTTACAAAAAAAAAAATCAGCTCGATCCGTTAAACACTTTTCGATCGAATTTGTTTGCAAGCCTTAATTAACAATGACGTCATTTCTTTGTTTATTGTACGATATTGACCGGATTGGGCTAGAAAAATCATTCTCTTCAAGTTTGCGAGACTTTTTGAGATTTTGAAAAATTGTTTGTGTAAAGTCAACATCGGCCGGTTGTGAAAAAGGACAAATGCTACACTTCTCGTTCTAACGCCTAGCGCGGGTGGTGAGAGGGCCGGTCTTATTCCCTCACTACCTTCGATGCATATGCGGTTGCTTCTTATCTGTCGTCTCACTTCTGTTTGTCCTTTTTCATAACTGGCCGATGTCGGCTTTACACACACTGTATATTGTTTTAACGTTGCCGCTTCGAAATTCTCGGAAGCGTGACTATAATATCTTGACGCCCATTTTTTTTAAACACGCGTCTTGAAGCGTACTTTCAAGATGTTATAATCACAATTCCGAAAATTTCGAAGCGGCAACGCTAAAAGAATACAAGGTGGCGCAAAAGTCCTCACTCGATTTCCTAAGGCAGTAACTTTATTTGTAAATAAAAATAATTGGTTATGTTTGTTGATTATGTTTATTTAGACGTTTACATTTTTTCTCATTAGGTCGCGAAGATGATATCGGTGAAGTGGCCGCCGCCACATTTGATGCACATTCGGTCTCGTTTTACAGCATTTTCCATGACTTCTCTCAAAACTTCTGGCAATATATTCGATACTTCTTGTCGGATGTTCTCCTTCAGGGCCTCTGCGCACAAGATCTGCGGCTTGTTCGCATAGACCCGTGACTTCAAAAAACCCCAAAGAAAAAAGTCTGGAACGGTCAAATCGGGCGATCTTGCGGGATAATGCCAATCTCCAAAACCACATGTTCTCCAAACCCAATTCCTCAATTTGCGGCAGCAAGAAGTCGTTGATCATGGTTCTGTAGCATTCACCAGTCACAGTAACAGTGTTTCCGATGCCGTCCTCGAAAAAATATGGCCCAATCGCCTTTCCTCCGTAAACGCCGCACCAAGCAGTGACTTTGAGAGGATGTAATAGCTCTTCGTGCATTAAACACGGATTTTCAGTGCCCCAGAAGCGATAATTTGGCTTATTCACGTATCCGCATAGGTGGAAATGCGCCTCGTCGCTCATGATGATTTTCATTGGAAAATCATCCTCATCGCGATCGAGGTTTAGGAGAGCTTGGCTATAATTTACACGCAATTGGCGGTCTGCAGGCAATAGCTGATGCACTGTTTGCACTCTGTACGGGAACATGTTCAAGTCTGTCACCAAAATTCGCTGTAAAGACCGTCTACTGATGCCCAATTGCGTGGCCCGTCGTCTGGTTGATGTTTGAGGGTCTTCTTCGACGTCTGCAGCCACAGCAGCGATATTCTCGACCGAACGGCTACTCCGAGGACGGCCACTTCTGCTACTGTCCCGTGTTGAGCCAGTCTCTTCGAGGCGAGCAGCTAAACGCAACAGTGTTTGCCCAGTTGGTGCTACACGACCACGGAATCGTCGACGAAATTCACGTTGCGCCAAAATTACAGACCGATTATTTCTCAAAAACATAGACACAATTATTCCGCGTTCTTGAGGAGTATAGCGATTCATGGTTTGTCTACGTGTATTCTGTTTCTGCCTACTTCAAAAACGTCTAAGTCGCGATGACATAAGATGTCATTTGCAAAAATGAGAGCACCTTCCGATAGGTAGAAGGTACGAGATAAGTCGCGTAGAAAACGTTATAAAACTGGACCAAGTTAATATTTTTCAAAATCTCCAAAAGTTTCGCAAACTTGAAGAGATTTATGATTTTTCTAGCCCAACCCGGTCAATATCATACAATAAACAAAGAAATTGCGTCATTGTTAATTAAGGCTTGCAAAAAATTCGATTGTTAATTACTCGAAAAGTGATTAACGGATCGAGCTGATATTTTTTTTGTAACTTCATACTACAAATAGCAGTCCTTCCAAGAAATTTCATGATCATAGTAGCCCCACTTTCGAAGTAAAAAAATAGTGAAAAAAAAAAACTTTTTCAACTTCCGCCATTCATTCATTCAGTCATTTGCCAGTTAACAATAGCACTTGGAGACTTCGGGTTGTAAACGTCGAGTCGAGTGCGTCGAGTGCGAGACAGCGCCCTTAACCTTTAGACTGCCGGCTGGCTCATATATGGGACAGTAATAAAATAATAGTTTTAGTGATGAATTCAGATATTATAGTGAATTTTTCCCATTTAATAACTGAAATTCTTTCTAGTCGATCGAGGTACCCAAACTACCCCCTAGCGAGGGGGTGAAATATTTAAAAACTCGTTATTGAACTTGTATTCGTTATTGAACTTTTTACTGAATTTTTTTTAGTAAATAGCCTGTAAAATGTATCAGAAAATTTTCCGCAATTGATTGAGATGCCGAAACTACCCCTAGCGAGGGGGTGAAATTTTCAAAAATTCGTTATTAGATGGGTATTGACTTTTTACACGATTTTTTTCGGAAGCACGCTGTAAAATCTGTAAAATCTACCCTAAAATTTTTCGCAATTGATTGAGATGCCGAAACCACCCCTAGCGAAAGGGGTGATATTTTCAAAATTCTTTATTGAATGGTTATTGACTTTTTATCGGTCATTTCAAATTAAAATTTTTTACATATAATAATTATTACTTTTTTACTTGAATTACTGTATTCAGGATAAATAATAATTTTTTTAGCGATATTTGAATATAATGTGTTCGATTGAATTCGAATGTAAAACATTGGATTTCTACCTATAACTATATAAATATATAAGTATAAAAATATATACGTATGAAAATATGTAAGTCTAGGGATGAAGAAAAAAAATATAATTTCAGTGTAACTGATCGCTTTTTTCGCGTTTTTGAGTGGTTTTATTGGTGACTAAATATATTTTAGAGTGTTTTTTGGTAGCTTATTACATTATAATATCAAGTAAATTCGGTTAAAAATAAATATATAGTAATTTACACAATCTGAAAATTTTTAACATTGGCCCGACCGTTGCCAGCCGGCCTGGCTCATATATGAGCCACCCGTGACCTCGGCAACTACTCTAGATGTATTAGATGTTTATATAAACTTTGCCCCTCAAAAATATCCATTTATAAGGGGGAAAATGCCGGCAGTCTAAAGGTTAAAACGTGTTTCAAAACGCCCAACGTGTTTCAGAACTGGTTCGGAGAGTCGATGACCAAGGACAACATGGACTTCACCATCCAGAACATGACATACAAGCTGCGGCCGGGGCCGCCTGTCCCGGTGCGCTTTTTTGTCAAGTACAACCAGGCGCGCACCATCCCCAGCGTCAGCGTGATCCGGCTGAACGGCAGGACCATATGTCCCGCGAGGGGCGGCGAGGAGCGCGGCCCCACCAACCCCAAGCTGCACATAAGCCGGCCGAAGCCAACGCAGACGAACGGGGGTAGCGGAGAGAGGCGGGACAGGCCCACCTCTCTGAGTTCGGGGGCCAACGGCGGTAACAATAGGCCCAGCAACAACTACAACAGGCCCACGGAACGTCCTGGTTATAACAGGTAATTGGATCTACATTTCATTCAGATTTTTTAATATTAACAGTCCTTTGACAGTACACGAACTGCAGAGTTCAGAAATACAGGGAGAGTTTCTAAATCCATCACCAGTTCAGAAAAGACCAACGCAACTAATAGACTGGCGCATGCTACAAAGCTGCATATGATTTGTTTTAGACAAATAGGCATACTCCACTGTCTGTTTACTAATTGTCAGAAACCAAGACATAAGATAGATACATACACCCTAGGAAATTGCACCTTTACATATTGGCGATACAGGTGTAGAAGAGAATAAGTTAAAAGACACCAGTAAGGACAGACAAAGACAGTTAGATGGCACATTGTTTCACGCTTGTGCACGTATTAGAAACGTATGAGACCTGCGCGTAATATAAAGTGGAGAAGGGTAGTTGACACGGACCATCGCCGAATTTGAGTGGAACTCAGTACTTTTTCTCAGCTATGGATGTGTACATCGACTTAGCTGTAGGAAACGAAATTCTTACGTAATTCTGACTTTTACAATTATCCCATACACTTAAAAGAAGTGTACGAACATAATTGTATTTATTTTCAAATTTGTGTATTCCTTAAGTAACCTGTCTGCAAGAAAATAAAATTCTATGAAAAATAAAAAAATAAAAGTATAAATCAACCCGGTTGTAAGACGAAAAAAAGAAAATGCCCATTGAATAAGTAGTTCAAAAATGTCGCCCCTTTGTGCTTCGTAAAAACCTAGTCTATCGTAAAACTCAGTTCTTACGCGTTCTAACTAGTGTATTCGGATGATTTTAATATTCGGATAATACGTAATAGTACTAAAAGAGTATTCGGATGAATTCACTAATACGTATTAATTTTCATACGTGCTTTGCTTTTCTTGGCTTACGGAATACGAATAGGACCTTCTATACGCAATGTCACAGCACACGGCACGGCATCGCATCATAATTCCGTATTCCCTCGGACCTCGTTCGTGTTCGTATCATCGTACTATTACGTATTATTACGTATTATATTTACTTCGTCCGAGACTTCGTCGGATACGATATCCACGCTATCTTCCGGCATTTGACAGCGTTCGTAATAATTTCGATTCCGTATTGCGGTTGGCAACTATTCGGATTAATACGTAATAGTTTGATATTCGGATTGAACGGAATTTTTAATACGTATTCTTACAACACTAGTTCTAACACTTCAGAGGAAATATTATTTAGGACTTGTACAATTCTGGCCCGTAAATCATTTAAATTTCGTGGTCTTTCATGTTCATGTCCGTAGTTTGTTTTATTTGTTAAATATTTGTTGGCATTTAAGGAACCATTTATAAAAAATGGCCCAACGATGGAATCGCCAAAATTTAAATCAAATTTTTACCAACCCAATACTAACCAAATACCAACCCAAACATTTAACTTCTCGGGATACTGAGTACGCACAGGAATACTCAAGTGCTTATTTTTCGTAGACCAACAACGATATGATAATTCAATTCACACGTGCGCATTATAATTTATGGGCGGGTCGTCCCGCCTACATATTTTATTGCTACCCTATCACGAAAGACAGAGAATAACGCTCATAAAAGTTTTAAAATGACATATCAGTTTGGCAACTATGGATATAATATTTCTCTGTCAGTTCCCTTTATGCGAAGAGTTTATTCTTTTCTATCTTTTAATGCTCGGCTTTGAAATTTTGGAGTTTCCAACCCTGTAAATACAATGATATTGACGGATACTAATTGTCGCCGTCGTTTAAATGCAGGCGTAGTGGCCTCGACCTCAGCGACACAATCTCGAATAGGGTCAGCTGCCTGATTGCCATAGCAACTAGCGTACACAACGTTGTGAAATGCAGCCCCGCGTCAGCCGCTGTGTATGGTACGAGGCCGATAACCGCGCTCAACGAAGGCAAGTTTCTTGAGAAGGCGTTCAGCGCGTTGCGTTTGTAATATTCATTACTCCGTATTGGTTATGATAAATTATCGATAAACAATGTATTTCTATTGAACAAACATATTGATACATATTTGATTGATACATATGAATACATATTTTCAATAACTATATTGCAAAATTTATATTAGCTTAAGAACCATTTTAAATAGTACAACCAACTGGAAATTTTAAGTGAAGCGGTGTGTCGCGTAGCTTGCGTTCCCTGACGAGCTATCACTGACAATAATAGATACAATGTAACAAATATTTTACTTTTAGAATTCCCACTCCTAAACCATAAAAAAGCCAACCATGCTTTTATTAAAAGAACCACTTCTGGATGAAATAGAGGGCATCAGACTTTCCATCTGGTTAATTTAGATACTCTCCAGAAATACAGACCAGGGCTAGGAATACAGACATTTTTAGACATAGACACATAGACAGTTGTAGGAATACAGACCTGGACATTGCAAGGATATTGCTGCAATTCAAAGGCTTTGTGCCTTTGATCCGTTTGTTTTCCCGACATTAAAATGGATATAGGTATATTAGTATTTCAGCACCTTAAAAAAATTTTTCATTTCCAATTTATAGAGAATATTAAAAGTGAAATAAGGTTGCTTTACATTTTCTTTTCAAATCCATATGTGTGTGTATGTTTGATGTCCCTTTTGCTAGACAATCGTTTACTACCAACTAAGTAGCTTAAATCCGACCCTGTCCCTTAATTCTCTCTCGGTTAGATTAGGTGTCTTCTGTAGTATTTCTTTAACATTGACATATGTGCAAATACGGCTTCATATATAAACATTATTAAAAAAGAATTACCGAAAAATAATAAAAAAATTGAGAAATATTTTTTTCTAGGGTGTCTGCCGAAGATTATTCTTCAAATTCGAGGTCCACACTCAGGTAGGTATTATGAAAAAAATATACTGGAGGCTTAAACGGAATGGAAAACTTTAAAGTTTCATTCATTTAAAAACTTTTTTAATTTGGTTATTCGGGTATTACATTACTTTTGAGTTCCAGTGTATAATATTTTTATACACCATTATCATGTAGATAGAGCACAGAGCAGTCTTAGTTTCTTGTTTAATGTACAGAGTGAACAAAAAACGAAACTAAAACGAAGGCTGCAGTTGAGAGAAAAGCACATTTTTTTAATTTAAAGGAAAAATAGATATTATTAAAGCATATTTATATCATTTAGAAATATGACTAAATATGTCTTTAGTCATGGGTAATGAAAGATAAACGTGAACGTTTTTCAAACTTACTTCCACAAAGTTTACGTTTGATTTTTGCTACATGACATATTGAGGCGTGTCTTTTCTTTGTTACGGGAGAACAAAAAAAACGTACCTACTATGCCAAAATTATATTAAACCAAACCAAGTTTGAAATCGACCAATTAAATGATAATTCTTGACAAGGAGGGTTTAAATATGTTTTAATTATTATCGAAACTCACTCATACAGACATCATAAGTCACTCACTTTTGGTATAACTATACCCATCAAGGGCGTAGCCAGTATTTTTCTTTGGGGGGGGGGGGTCCAATGCAGAATAAAGAAAAAAGCAGCAAAAAAAAAGTCATTGAAGGCAACGGCAAACGCAATCCCCCCGACTATTTTGGTTTCTACTTGACCATTTGGGGGGGGGGCGATCGCCCCCATCGTTCCCCCCTGGCTACGCCCTTGATACACATCAGCTTCGTCAAGTTATATGGATCCGAAAAGAAATTCTGATGTTTTAGACCCACAAGCAACTCCGCCTTAAATGTGGATGACGAGACGCCCTCTTCACATGACTTTTTCCAAGGGGATTTCGGTATCCTCACGCAGAACAAACCCGTCGGGTCGAGGCCGGTCCAGCACGGAAGTAGGAATTCCGGATGTGGGGTGGTAGCCTCCAGAGCCAACCCCCGATAGCGTACGGCCAAGACACAAAACCAGGTAAATCATTTTCTACAAAATCTATACCACAGAAATAATATCTAAGAGGATGTTAAAAGGTGTACAAATAAGTTTTTTTTTATTTCCACAAATTTATTGTGAAACCACGGTACCTAATGTTGTATTCGAAGTGTTGTCCATCGCTTGCCACTACATTTTCCCATCTCTCTGGTAGCATACGGATACCGCGTCGGAAGAATGCTTCATCTTTTGAGGCTATCCACGAATCGACCCAATTTTTGGTATCTTCATATGATGTGAAGTGTTGCTCACATATGTCATGCGCCATCGATCGAAACAAGTGGAAATCAGAAGGAGCAATGTCTGGTGAATACGGCGGATGGGGTAAAATTTCCCAATTGATTGTTTCCAAATCGGTTTTGACCGGCGCCGCAACATGTGGACGAGCATTATCATGCAGGAGAATAATTTTGTCGTGTCTGGAGTAGTAGTGGGCGCGCTTTTCCTTGAGTGCTCCACTCAATCTCATCAATTGTGTTCGGTGACAGCTCCAGTAATGGTTTCGTTCGGTTTGAGCAACTCATAAATACACTACACCAAGCTGATCCCACCAAATACACAACAAGAGTTCTTTTCCATGAATATTTGGCTTAGCTGTAGATGTTGAAGCATGGCTAGGTGGTCCCCATGGTTTCTTCCTTTTTAGATTATCACAGTGGATCCATTTTTCATCACCAGTGACCATACGGTGCAGAACACCATTTCGTTTATGCCTGGCAAACAGCATTTCACATGTGAAAAATCGGAGTTCAACGTTTCTCGGCGTCAGTTCATACGGAACACAATTTCCTTGTTTATGAATCATTCCCAATGATTTCAACCGACGTGAAATTGCTTGTTGAGTCACTCATAATGTAAGTGCAAGTCCTTCTTGCGTTTGGCACGAATCTTGATCCAATAACGCTTCCAATTCCACGTATTTCGGCCTTCCGCTGCGTTCTTTATATTCGATGTCAAATTCACCGTTCTTAACCTTTTGAAACCACTCATGACAACTTCTACAAGCAATCGATACGCCTCAGCTGCAGATTTCTTCAAATTGAAGAAGTAAATCAAAAGTTCCCGCAAATGACCCTTATTCGGCTCAAAATTCGACATTCGCGCACAAAATATATTATACTGACAAAAATCACTAATATTTAAGGTTATGTTGTTGCCTGATGTCCAGCCTTACGATAATGACGTTTACATCGTAATATTACTTTAAACAGCTGTGAAACAATTTTAATATATCTAAAAAGAATATTATATTGATATGACAACAGCGGACCCACGCAGCGAACGAAGGCAGAACGAACGGTCCAATGGTTCACTCTAAGCTCCACCCACTAATGTACTCTCCTTGCCCCGTCACGGATCTCCGCGGTTGTCGGCGGTCGCGCTCATACCGTCTGTCATTTAAATTATTTGAACTTTTTGGTCAATGTGATAAATATCCATTTTTATTTTTATGAATGCATGTAGTGCTGCTACAATAAGCTCGTAATAACGCACTTTTCTAATCAGGCACTAGACCACTATAAAATATAAAATGGTATTTCAAAACTCAAACAGCCCTACTGACAAACCAGATGCCTTTCAAACGCCTGCGCTAGCGATTGGATCGCGATTGGTTCTCACCTCATGTTTATTCTACTTACAAAGAAGTATCATAAATATACGAAATAAGTATCATAAATAATAAGTATAAAATAATAAGTATCATAAATATACTACTTACAAAAAAGTATCATAATTGATAAGTAAATTATCAACTGCCCTTCGTTCGGCTATGTACGCATTAGGCTGCCGCTTACTGTATATAATAAGAACGAAATAAGTGAAATTAATATTTTCCTCATTACTCCTGCGTATCCTGTAAATGTAAATTTTATATGTTTTAGGTGACTGGCCCTGGCACGCAGCCCTGTATCACTCCACGGGCACGGAGCTCAAGTACACATGCGGCGGTACCCTAGTCGCTCCCCAGTATGTTGTCACCGCAGCCCATTGTGTCACCAAACCGGGCACTAACAACGGTGTAGATCCACAGTATATGCTGGTATATATGGGTAAGTCTTTGATCTACGTAACGATGAAATATATTGTGCTACCACTTTATTTAAGAAGTCAACCGAAGACTGAAATTCATACAGAGAATCAGGTTTCTAAGCAACAAATAAAATATGAAAAATACTGAAAGAAAGAGATTTCTCGTTAATGATTTTGGGATATATTTCAAAAAATGTATTGTGAATTCCTATGGAAAAAAGTAACTTACATGATGGGGAAAACAAATTTAGAACACGATAAATGTTACAATTGAAGGGGTTAGAATAAAAAGGGCATAAGTAACATTTTCATTGTTTGAAGATATTTGAGCTTAACTAACTTAAGTTAAGTAACTATATAAAAGTAAGGAAAACATTTAAGTAAAATCTAATCTTATTTTTATTAATTAAAAAATGGCAGAATTTTTAGCTCAAAAGTTGTTTAGGATAATACTCATATTTTTCAAAAAAAAAAACAACACACCCTTTTTATTCCAAAAATTTTTTTTAATATAGTAAAAATAAAACAAGAATATGTGCAAAAACAAACTTTATTCCCAAAATTAAGAAAACAAATCTATTCACTACTGTCAGAATCAGAGTTCAGTATATATAGGTATATCATTCACGTCGTCGTCAAACTCAGAATCCGTATCACCGAAATAAGCATCATTCTGTGTATTTTTTGTCGTAGAAGCAGTGGTTTTTGGAAGTGATTTCTTTTTTCTTGCCTTTGGTTTTAGTTTTCTTACTTCCATGCTTCAGATCTTTATAAAAGCTATGATATACAGGTGGTATATATTTTAGAAGTGTTTGCAAATTTTTCCATTTTTCTACTGAAATATAAATAGGATTTTCATTCAACTTTGAGCAAAATATTTTCTGCAAATCTCTTGGTTGTCGGCCATTACCCAAAAAAAGGGCACTCGCATGTTGTAAAAGGAAAATCATCATCAATAGTAATCTTAAACTGGAACGCATATGTCTCGGAAGTTTCTCTTAAGTTTTATTTCTCTATGTCCTTTTTTGGATCGCCTATTGTGACATTGAAATGAGCAAATGAATAAAAATCTTATTTTCTCGTATCTTGAAGCGTTTAGAAGCTGATCCTATTACATTACTCCAATCTTGTGGTGTAAATACTTGCGGAAATTTCCGTTTACATTTTTCTATTAGTCTAAATGACCTGTTACACTCCATATATGTGTCCGGCCCGGCTCCAAAAATTTATGGTGTATTTATTTCTTCGAGTTAATAATATATATGACACAGCAACTTCCCTTCAGCACTTTCTATTTCTTCATCACTTTCCATTACGTGTTTATATAGCACAAAACAGAAAAGAATAAATAGGTATTATTGGATCGGTTGAAACTCAGTAATTGTTTAGTATATTGTGGGTTGGAATAAAAAGGGTACAATTGCATTTGTATCCTTTTTTATGCCAACAAAATCTGTACTTTCGTTTACCAGATTTTTCTACTACGCAATATATGTCGATAAATGTATTTAAAATCACTTGCAACATTTTTATTCCAATAAATAGGCATCTCACCTATAAGAAAACGCAGTTATCCCATAATTTAAAAAAATTGTACTTATACCCTTTTTATTCTAACCCTTCAATTGGCTTATATCTATAATTTTAAATAGTGTGCATAGAAAAATAAGCATAGTTTATTCACCATGTTATTAGTTTTTGTATTGAAGACAAACTGTAAAATAAAGTATATTCTTAGCTTGATAGAAGCCTGGTATTGCTGGGAAATGGATGTTGCATTTTTTTGTTCTCTAGTATATCTAAGTTAGGCATTACTGAAACAGAACCCTTTTAGATGAGAAGTAATGAAAAAAAAAATCAAAAGAACAATGTAAATTAAATGCATTTTTTTTGTCAATTTTTATTTATTTATTGCACAGGGTTCTTCATTATATTTCGACTGGGGCAATATCTCTTTTAATGTGACAAATATGAAAAAAGGTTTCAAATAAAAGATGCAGAGTTGCACAACTATGTATACAGGGTGCGTTCAATAACATATATTTTTTTTTAACGGAACATCCTGTATATTATTACCTTTTTGGATTTCCCTTGAAAAGCTGATTTCAAAAAAAATATTGAGGGGTTCTAGTGAGTAGTTTAGGAACAACAGACTTTTAAAATTCGTAGTTTTTAACGGTGGGAAGTCAGGGGGCGGGTTAGTGATGATGTAGTGGGTCGATTCGCATTGGTTGGCGATTTTGTACCCTCCCTAGCTCCCGCACCGTGGAAGCCAAGGACTGGAGCAGGATTTGTGTAACACCACGGCGACCTCTGCGTCTGTCTCACTTAATGAACTTCTCTCTTCACATTTGGAGAATATATTTTAGTTCACATACGGTATATACTTCGTGACGTACTTAGCCACAAATATCGAATAAGCGTCAGGAGTGAACATGTAGGCTTTGCTGGACTAAACAGAAAGTTGAATCTGTTAGTATTGTTGAATGTCGAAAATTTTTAATAAGCTTTTCAAGGGGAACCCAAAAAATGCAATACACAGGGTATTCAATTTAAAATATATACTGTGCTCGCCTAAAGTGTGGAATAAATTCAGTAAATGTGAAACACAAAATTTTTTGGAAAAAATCCTCGAACAGGTCGATTTTGTGTTTAATAAAAACACGCATTTTTGAGGGAACGTTTATTTTCAGATGTCATTTGTTTTTGAATAATGACGTCATCGACTTATTTTTCAAATGGCAACTCCCCATATTTTTAATTTAATTTGAGAGACCCTTTCATTGGCGATTTAACGGTATAAAAATGTTGCCACCTTACATAACAAAATTTTTGAGTAAACGACAATTGAATGTTACAAAATGAAAAATATATTTTTCACAATAAATAAATGAAAATTTATGAAAAAACTGAACACAAATTAAACATAGCAAAAAAGTACAGTGCTAAGCAAAACAATTATCAGATTAGGTTTTTTTGATGTTTCCATGGTTTTTTACTGTCAGTTAATCAGAAGATTTGTCATTAAATTGTGCGTAAAGTTAATGTAACGTTTTAGTATTTATAAAAATTCCAATTTTAATATGGCACATTTAACTGTGACACAAAGAATTGAAATTTTGATTTTCATCGGATGTGGAAATAAGACCAGAACTCAGCAGGAGGTATCTATCACCCAATCCACAGGTAGTAAGTTGAGTCCAAATTTAGAGAAACTGGTGATGTTAAAGATTTACCAAAATCAGGACCCATCAGGATCCAAAAATTACCTAAGATAAAAAGATTGACATTGTGTTAAGTATGGAAGAGACCCCTCAGAGTACCTCTCCACTAGTTGCCTCAGAAAATGAAGTTAGTTAGACTTAGTTCTACGTATGCTGAGGAAAGAAAACTATCATCCTTACAAATTTGTGGTAAGCTTGTGTAAGAACTCAACGAAGACGACCCCGACCGGCGACTGCAATTCTGTGAAACTATGATGAATCTTTGTGAAACAACTCCAAATTTACACCAGCAAATACTTTTTTTCCGATGAAGCCACGTTTTGTCTAAACGGCACAGTGAACATAAAGGGGGGGGAAGGGGGGGGGGAACCACCCCCCGGGGGGACCGGGAAAAACAACCAAAAACAGGGGGAAAAAAAAGGGGGGGGGGGGGAAAGGAAAAAAAAAAAAAGGGGGCCTTTTTTTTGGGGGAAAACCCCCCGGGGGAAAAAAATGGGGGGGGTTGGAAAAATGTTTCGGCCCCCGGGGCTGGCGAAATTTTCCCCAAAGGGAAAGGACCCGACATTCCAGAAAACACACTCTGGTTTCAGGAAACGGAGCACCCCCGCATTATGCGCGCAGTTCGTGAATATTTAGACGTCATCTTTCCTCAGAGGTGGATTGGCAGACGAGGACCTATAGAATTGAAACACTTGATTATTTTTTATGGGGTTACTAAAAATCAAAAGTTTACTGCAGAAGACCACACAATTTAGCCGAACTACGAGATCGCATTAGAGATGAAATGGGATCCATTACCCCGGAAGTCATTCAGAATGTACAAGAAGAATTTGTACACAGGCTTGCATATTGCCAAAAAATTGATGGACGGCCTCGGCCTTTCGAACACTTAATTTAAAATTGTATTTGCTTATTAAAGAAATTTTCGTTTATTTATTGTGAAAAATACATTTTTCATGTTGTTCAATTTATTTACTCAAAATTTAAATTAAAAAAATGGGGGGTTGCCATTTGAAAAATAAGTTGATGACGTCATTACTCAAAAACAAATGACATCTGAAAATAGACGTTCCCTCAAAAATGTGTGTTTTTATTAAACAAAATCGACCTGTTCGAGGATTTTTTCCAAAAATGTTTTGTTTCACATTTACTCAATTTATTCCATACTTTAGGCGCGCACTGTATATAATCAATATTTATTCATTTTGTTTCTCCTTTTCTCTTAGGTAAACATTCGCTAATGGCGTTTGGAGCCGATGTACAAGACAAGACCATAGCAGGGATATACGTCCACCCGGATTACAACTATTCGGTGTATTTCAACGACATAGCAATCCTGAAACTGTCCAGTCCTTTCGAAATAACGAATTTCGTCAGGACCTGTTGCCTGTGGGAAGAGGACCTCGATTTGGAAGAAATAATTGGTAGAAAAGGTTATTTTTATTTTTAAAATATAAATACCCTGGGGAACAAAAAAAGCGGTGCAACTTTTATTCATGCTCATATTTTTTTAAATTAAAATTTAATTTATAAATAATAAAAATTATGAAAAAACTCTTAATATTTTAATAATTTTTAAATAATCTCATTTAACAATCTCAAAAAATTTCTTTATAACCTAGCGAAATAACTCACTGCTTTAACATATTCTAACATTAAACATTTACATCGTTAAATTAATACCGACAAATATTAAATTATTTTTGCTTTGCGGGTTTTTTTCTTGTATTAATATAATATTTTATATTTTAATTTTTTTATTTTTTATTAATAAATATTAATAATAATTATATTAAAATAATCTTATTTGGAGGTAGGTATTGATGATAATCGTGGATAAAGAATTAGATTTAGAATTTGTCTTTACTGTACTGGGTGAGCAAATAAAAGATTTTGATGGTCAGCTTGTATCAAAACTGGTTTAATACTCTTGTTGTTTTAAACACGTGAAGCTGCTCATATAAATGCTCCTAACTGCTCATATACAGTAACGAAAGTCATCACACACCCACTTTTTGAAGTTTGCTTAAATTCCTGATAATTTTTCTATTACATCATTGATTTTTTTTGCTTCTGACAGGAATATAGCTTGTGATATTCTGCGTCTAATAAGCCGAAGTTGAAGACGGTATGTCGATTGTGTGAAAAGATATCGCTAAAAAAAGTAAAATTCCAACGTTTTCAAAGAAACGTAAATAACTTCGAAAATAGTAAATCCCTTTCGAAGTTGTTGGACTCGTATTAAAGGGAAATCTTCAGTGTATCTATTTGACTAATTAAGTCATTTTGAAAAAAAATTTCCTAGACATGAACAAAATCTAAAGTTGAACCAAAAATATCACGAAAATTCAAAATTCTACCATTTTTAGTATCGTTTTCGTAAAAATCACTGTTCATGAAAATTTAATAAAACACAGAGAGATCTAGAGGGATATTAATCCTAAATTTTTGTTGGAGTAATGTGCTGGCGTACAGGGCTTTTTTTGAATTTTCGTGATATTTTTGGTTCAACTTTAGATTTTTGTTCTTGTCTAGGAAACATTTTTTCAAAATAACTCAGTTAGTCAAATAGATACACTGAAGATTTCTCTTTAATACGAGTCCAACAACTTCGAAAGGGATTTACTATTTTCGAAGTTATTTACGTTTCTTTGAAAACGTTGAAATTTTACTTTTTTTAGCGATATCTTTTCACACAATCGACATACCGTCTTCAACTTCGGCTTATTAGACGCAGAATATCACAAGCTATAATCCTGTCAGAAGCAAAAAAATCAATGGTGTAATAGAAAAATTATCAGAATTTAAGCAAACTTCAAAAAGTGGGTGTGTGATGACTTTCGTTGCTTACTGTAAATGTAGACTAATCTTATAAATTAACTATTTAATACACAAAACAAGATACACTTTATTTTCTTTTTCAGGCGTGGTCGTTGGTTGGGGTTACGATGAACGAAGGATCTTATCGAGTTTCCTGATGAAGGCCGAGATGCCAGTGGTCTCAACTGTACAGTGCATATACTCTAAAAGGGACTTTTTTCTCACAATTCACATTCGAAAAGAATTTCTGTGCGGGATTTAGGAACGGTAACACCTTAGATTTGTGTCCCCATTTATATTTTAAATTCATTCCCAATTATGCTGGAGATGAAAATAAATGTAACACAAAAATCTTGCAAATATTTTTCATCATCAGTCAATAACAATTTAAGATTTATTTATTTATGACATCTACTTAGAAAATATTTGTAATGTTGAAGTTTGTGAATTTTTATTTCATATCAGCATTTGATTTCTAAGATTTTATAATAACTGTATATCTTAAAATAACTAAATAAGAACTGAAAATACTGCGAAAAGAATGAGATAAACTTTTCGACGTACTTATACTTCGAGCGTGAGACGCCCAAAACAATTTTTTTCTGCGCGCCAGCGTAGACGGGAAGATTGCTAAATCCGCTGCTGTCCATTCTTGTTTTGCAGTGTGATAGGTATGGTCTTTTACAATATAGACACCGAACTAACCTGTCTGTAGAAAATTTAAATACTTTGTGTGTTACATTGTCTTAGTCCTATATAATTAAATATTATTTTTTTCCTTAGAGCTCCAGTATATAAAAAAGAGAACACGAATCAAATTATTTGCATGTTACATTGCTTTGGGACTCCAGTTCCATAATACAATGCACATTTCGAGCTGCATTCTTTTTATTTTTCTAGGTACTTCTGTCTGCAACGGGGACTCGGGCAGCGGCATGTTCTTCCAGAAGAAGAGGTCTGGCAACGAGAACCCCGCCTGGCAGCTCAGGGGCCTGGTGTCGGTGGGAGTGGCACTTCAAGGTTCCGGCATTTGCGACGCCTCTCAGTACGTAATTTTCACCGACGCGGCGAAGTATACCGGCTGGATCAGGCGAATTATAGGGTCGGAGAACTGAGAGACTAAATAAACGCGAATTTTGACGGAGCAATAATTTTTTTATCACTAGAGCCGAGAAATCGCGGACCCTAAGGCCGTCCGCACACGGAGCACCACAAAACCAATCCAACCGCAATAGGATTATCCCCTGCCTGTTACTACCTTAGTAAAGAAGTCCTAGAGGACCCTTGGGAGACCCACTAACGAGGCAATATGAATTTCACATAACCTCGTTGGTGGGTCCCTGTTTCTTTATTTAGGAAGGGACAGGTAGGGGATATTATATTGCGATTAAACTGCGTATTAAAAAATAAAAATAAAATAGAAAACATTTATTTTGCAAGCCGTTTCCAATATTTTCTGGTGAGGAACGTTTTTTATTTTTTTTTTTAATTTGAAGATTCATTTGACGTTTATTTTTTGTATTACATTTGCATTTTACTTAGGTCTTTTCTGGTCCAATTTGCACCAGGTGCAACTATTGACCTACGTCCCCTTAATACGGTTCTGTTAAGGTCCGTGATTTCTCGACAGGTCTTAAGACGGATTGCTACTTATACGATTCTGTCTGCCTTATATATGCTCTCTCTGCCACCATATTTTTGAATTTACATTATGTAATTTCATGCACGATAATGTGAATGGAATACTGTATAATGCAAGAATTTGTTTAGTGTAAATCTTCCTGCATCAAATTGCAGCAATAAATTGCACAAGTGGAAATCCTTCTTTAGTATTCACGTAAATATTTTTTACCGCAAACCGTTCGTTGAACAGTCACACTCAGGGTAATTAAATGAAGTCTTACAACAGCAACTTAATTAATAAATGTTATCTCTGGAGATGTTTCCCCCCCCCCTTTTATTCATTCATCAGTTAAGAGACTATACCAAGTATGATATTGAGTGATGTGATGTAAATATAAATACTTTTTTTTAAGGTGTCGTTTTATTCCCCTAACATAAATGTCACTTAAGAGCGTATGCCATCGAGTAATATTAAGGATGTAGGGGAGATTGGGGTAAGATGCCGAATAAGAAAAATCAGCGCTGCCTAGTGCACTACTTCCAAGCATAGTTTTTGCGCATTTTTTTAAACTGCATCTCAAAAAATAACAGGATACATTCCAAAAAACAATTAGGACATTAAAGTCATTATACACACATAGGTACAGGCAGATAAAGTATTAAATACACTACTGCAAAAAATTAAAGGAAAACAAATGTGAATTTTTTAGTGATTTTTGAACGGCTTGTATTTATGTGAAAAAAGGTCGTATCGAGATGATAAAAAAAGCATTTTGAAGCTCCAAGATTCTAGTTTTCAGATCTCTTGGCCGAAATTTTTCAGGATTGACAATTATCGAGCAATTCTAAGGAATAACACAAAAAAAAATTGCAAATTTTTTGCGTTTTTTTTTTCTCGGACCACAGGTTTGGAAAAACATTTCACAGTGAAACCATGATACAGACCTGATAGCCTGTTTATTCAGCTTCAATTTCTTTTTTAAAATTTCTCTACGTTGATTTGTCCCGGAGATATCCGACTTTGAATGCAAAAGGATCCTTTTGGCTTTAACCATCGATATCTCAGCAACCAGTCATCGTACAGAAAAATGAAGGTCAGTTTCAGAATCTGGAATAAATTTCTTACAAGGCTATGTCATGTTTTTTGAAAAAAATTTTTCATCAATATTAACCTGAAAAAAATTAAAAAAAAGTTACTTTTTTACTTGTTTTGCTAAGTCGACTGCATCTTTGCGAATATTGATGGGGAGTCTAATGTTTGTACGAATTTGTATACCTCAATGTATCCCCGATCTGCAAATCGGCAGATCGATCTATCGAATGGTTTCCCCAGACCGTTTGATCAAAATTTCAGAAAAAATTAAATGAGCAAAATTTGCGTTTCTGAGCACCCGGTAACTGACGTAAAAATGGAAAATTCCATTTTTTTTCCACTTTTGGGCATCTGTTACCCATTGAATTTGAAAAAAAAAAAAAAACGCAAAAAATTTGCAACATTTTTTTTCTTAGATTTATTCGCTTTAGAATTGCTCGATAACTGTCAGCTCCTAAAAAATTTCGGCCATTTTTCAAGACACTAATACTAAAAACCTAGAATCTCGACTACGTCTCCAATGGTGACAAGAAAAGCATTTGTGAAGGAATATTTTAATGGTACGATATCATCTTCCTGATGAAATTCCCGGTCTTGTTTGGACCGGCACGATAACCTTTTGGTATCAATTTGAGGTCCCTATCTGAAGACGCCAAGAAAAACGGAAAAATCATCAGTGCATAATGACTGAGACATCCGGCTCCAACACAAGGGATTATGTTATGGTGTGGGTCGCCATTGAATTTATGACGACAGGTCACGTCTATTCGGATTCAAGATACCTTAAACAGCCAGAGATACAGTCGATGAAGTGCTACGACCAGTGGTAGTACCTTATCTGCAGGACCACGTAGGTGCCATATTTCCACACGATAATACCAGACCACATGCAGCAGCCAACGAGACGCAGTTTCTGCATGAGCATGCAATTAAACGACTTCCTTGGCCGTCGCGTTTCCCTGGTTTATCCCCCATTAAAAATGTAGGGGACGTGATAGATGAAAGACATCAAACATATGCTGGACCAGCAAGTGGAACAGAGGAATTATGAACGAGGATACAAGCTTCCTGGAATGCTATAGCTTAAGAGAGCATTCGAACGCTGTTTGATTCACTACCAAGGCGTCTAGAAGCTGCTATAAGAGTACGCAGGGGACACGTATCCTATTAAGTTTTATCAATACAACTTATCAGATAAGCTTGTAACAGAAATTGTTGTAATAACAGTTGTTTTATTAATATAAAACATTATTTAAACGCAGTTTGAGTTAGGTTACTAAACTTCTTCGGGGTGTAGCATTTTCAATGGCCACCAGTACATATAGACAAAGAAAAAGTGTATACTCCCCAGTTATCTTCCAGCCCTCGAAATGATTAAGCTCAAAATTTAATCAGAACCCAATGTGACACGTAATTTCAAACTGATATCTTAAAGTGGTCTCGAGTTAGCGTGTATACAAAAATTGTTGACAGATAGAATAACCAACCTAAAATATTTACCTACTAAATACATCTTACTTAAAGTATACTAAATTCTGACGTTTCAGGATACTTTAGGCTTATTTAAGCAATTAGATTTTTTTCATCTATACTACTATTTCGTATGTATACTTTCACTTCACTACGTGAATATATCAATGTAGATTTTTTTTAACTACGTATACGAATGGACGCAGCGACGACTGGTGGAATTTAAAATTGTTGTATTTTCGTAAGGAATCTACGTAAAATATGATGTAGGTCCCATGCTTCCTTACGAAAATACGAGAATTCCAAATTCCTCCAGTCGCCACTGGTTGGATCGTATTTGAATATTGTACTAATAATTTACAAGTTAATATTAAAGCGTATAGTTTTCTTCTAGACTAGAGGGATCAATAACGACTTATAAAAGAAATAAACAATCAAAAACGTTTCTAATTATTCTGACTGTCTACGTCAGATTCTTCATTTACATAATCCAGCAATTATCGATATCTACCAAACAACTCTCTGGAACTCTAATTCGACATTTTCAATTATTGGATGTAAATTTTTACACCACGTTGGTATTTGCGTACGTGGACGGCCTTTACACGACTGTCCGTTTTTGGGAGAAGATGTAGAAGGTTAATATTTGTAAAAGGTTAGATGTAAGAGCAACAGCCTCAGGCGATAGATGACAAGCCCGTAATACATCCGGTTGCGATAAAACGAAATACATTTGAGTGTATAATTAATAAATATTTTTATACATCCTAAATACATTATAACGAGCTGCGCAGTAAATGTTATGGTGGGTTCATGCAGAAATTTTTAGTAATAAGAATAAGAATAGTAATAAGAATAAAAGTTAAACCTTCGTTTTATTACTAAAAATTATATTTACTGCATGAACTGGGTCATTATAAAACGAAGGTTTAACTTTTATTCTTATTACTATTCTTATTCTTATTACTAAAAATTTCTGCATGAACCCACCATTAGTCTCCTTAAGCGTGTCACTTAGGACTGCCTGAAGAATATGTTTTTTTTTTTTTTTTTTTCTATAAGAATGAACAATAAAATCTAGGTCATAACAGGCATTTTTTTTTTTTTTTTGTAAAAAAATCGTCCGGATTAAGCTTTTTTCCTTAAAGGACAAAATTCCGTTAAAAAAAAACTTTAAGTTGTTTTTAAAAGTCGTCTTAATAAGTTAAAGTGACCAAATTTTGATTTTGCCAAAGACGGACATGTTCAACTGATTCACATTGACGAAGCTAGAGTTAATTTTTCGCGCCGTGAGGAGCGAGCTAAATAGCGCCGCAGGCGAAAATTTTTAAAACTTTCAAGGTCACGCGTTTTCCTGGCACTTCAGAATTTCAATGAAAAATACATTTACATAAAAATATAGACTTTCACAAGGATACTTTTTGGAATTTGATGCCTTTTTGAAATACTAATATTTAATCACGATCGATACGATACGTCGATACGTCTTCAGATTAACCTAGAAGACGTAATTACGGACATTTTAATAAAAAATTTCAATGACGGACTGCTCTTGAAGACGGGCAAGCTTTCTGAATGACGGACGTCTGGTCACTTTATAATAAGTTACTGTCAACTAATAACTGTAACTGATTTATCATGATTTTTTTTTGTAAATTTAAACATTTCAGATGTTGCTAAACGAATGAAAATTCAAAATCTAATAGATGTAAGGGTAGATAATGTAAAATTAGGGTGGAAAAAATATCAGGGTTAACTCCTAGAGCAGCCAATTTTAAGGCTAGACTTCGTCCTGAATTGTAAATGTATGTATATGTATTTAACTCAATAAAGGCGTTTATTATTATTATTATTATTTTGAACTGTGGCTACAGTTAAGCGTGAAACCAATTTAGTGTTAAAAGGTAGACTCCCATCAAAACCCCATTAAAATTAGGTATACGTCATTTTTAAGGCAAAAATTAATAGAGCACCTAAAGCTTTGCAAAGTTTCAGGAGTCCCTTCCGAGCTAGACATTACGTGCATTTTAGGACACATGTTTGTGGGAAGAATAAAGGTCTTATACTGACCTCAAAAATAAGTTCTTAAAATATATTAAATGAATTTTGGAACACCCTGTAGTTAATCCAAAGTAGCAAGCATGCTTTTGAGCCAATAACTAATTTTTTTGTCAGTTAAAATACTTTTTTAAGGGGGGAGATACGATTAGAAGGTCCAAAAATAGTTTTTTTTTGCTTAAAAAGATAGCAAATTTCCCGTAGAATACGATGGTGAAAACCCGGAAGTCCTTCCATCTTTTTTCGACGTTTTTCAAAAACAACTTTCGGAGCGCGCAGCAGGTATATTCTAACGGTCGACGACAGGCAGGACAAACGTTCCCCCTCATCCACCAAGGAAGCCCGGAAAGCCCGAAAGGACTTAAAGGCCAAAGAAAATCAGTGTTTTGAAGAGACTGAAGGCCGTATATACGCTCCTGGAATCGCTAATTAGTAGGTATATCATTTTTCGGTAATCAAAACTAAACGCGTTTTTCTCAAAACGGCATTTTTGAAATTTTCGGGAAAGATATCTCAAAAAGTTCTCAACCGATCTTGACGAAACTTTCAGGATTTCTTGTCTATATAACTAGTTTCTATGTGAACCAAAAGTTTATAAAATTCGACTGCAAAATATGAAAATTATTGAAAAAAATTCGAAAATTGTTGCGCCATTTCTTAAATTTATTTTTCATTTGTTTTTTTTGGTTCACATAGAAACTATAACATTACATTACTTAACTCAATTTTTTTTATTGGACTGTTTCAGATGAAAATTACGGCCTCTAGAACGCCCGCAAGTCGATACCTCATTCTTGGACGTGCTGCCTTTGACCGCTTATAAATCCGCCATTTTGAAATAAAAAAAAAAACATGTTTATATTCTTTAAACATGTACAAAACATGTAAACATGTACATACCAAATTTCAATAATACCTACATCATAATCGTAACATAACATAGTATAAAACAAAGTCGCTTCCCGCTGTCTGTCTGTCCCTATGTATGCTTAGATCTTTAAAACTACGCAACGGATTTTGATGCGTTTTTTTTAATAGATAGAGTGATTCGAGAGGAAGGTTTATATGCATAATACATGCATAATATAGTAGAGAAACACTGATAATTTTAGAGGTTTCTAATGTGATGTCGTAAACCGTGCGAAGCCGGGGCGGGTCGCTAGTAGTTAATAAAAGTTTGAAAAATGCTTGATTTTTGGCCTTCTAATTGGACCTCCCCCTTAATACAAATCATCACCATTAAAAGTCAACCTTCAGATCGACATGCAATTGCAATATGCTTCTTGCAGTATAAACTATGACTAATGGGAGCATATTTGATAACGAATAATAATTAATGTTAGAAAAACAAGTTGATATTAAAGTTAATAATAAAATTATCACACAGACGTCAATTACTTAACCGAAACAGTAATTACCAGTTAATTATTACACATTTATTCTTCACGAAACAACATTAAATATGCAAGCTAAAGGAAGACAGCAATATCATACAACGTCTGGGTCTGGGAATCCTAACTGGTTTCTGCTTCTGCATACTATGGATTGGCCAAAACAGATTACCCACCTTACTCAATTAACTACCACAAATCTGACAAAGCAACAACTTCTATAAAGAATTTCGAATGTTGTCAGCAGTACTAATATCTAATAATAAATGCATGAATGCAATAAAAATGTGTCTATGTAGATAACTGTGATTTTACCAACAAAATGGTAAGTATAAGATGACAACAATAAAACACATTGAGAACTAGTGCATGTTTAAATAAATTAACCAGTGCGTTGCAACTCTATTATTACAAAGTGTTAGTATACATCCTGTAAAGAAAGACCTTTGATATGTATTCACACATTTTTACTACTGTAATTTCCATAAAATTAACTTGTCTAAACTTAGAATATAATTCTAGGAAATGGTTTTTAATTATCCTGTTTAAAACATCAACCCATCTAATTCTAATTATTCTGCCCGACATATTTAATTAGTACTTCGTTTTTAGTGTTTTTTTAAAGTACTTAAGTGTGTCAGTTCTACTTCTAAGTCTATCTTCTGCACAGAAGTCGCCCTGCCCTAAACGTTTTTTATTCGAGCCAAATAAGTCCGAAGAAGACAGATGGTTCGGGGTAATTACGTTGACAAGTCCAGTGGACATAGTAGGTGCGACTTTAGAACTTCATTTCGATAAATCCGTCACGCAGTTAGGGGTAAGCAAGGGCTCTAATGGTTCTCAGTAGCTATGATGGTATATATTTCAGAACTGGTTTGGTAAGGTTGAACCGAACTCGGACAATACGATATTTAAAATAAGGAACAACAAAAAAACTATAAAAGCACACATACCAAACAAAGAGGAAATTTTTGTGGTATTTGATCCTTACTACGATATTCCCTCGCCACAATTAAAAAAAATACTTCTCAATGATAGAGAAATTTGTCCAAGCGACGATGAAATCAGGGAGCAAATTGTTCATGAACCGTAAGCTTAGAATCGGCATTATGCTTAATTAATATTTCACTAACTTTAACCTGAGGCTGCTTAACATTCACTAAACTATACATTTTCTTACTTTATCATTTCATCATTTTCAGAGTACGAATTACAGTACATGTTAGTGTCCCAAATTGTGGTATCAAAAAAATTTACCCTACAGGGTTAATAACAAATGGGCAGAACACGGTCGAGGGTATGTTTTTACACAATGATTAATTATAATAAAACATGGATCGAGGTGAGTGTACCGTGGTCCCTAGTTAAAATTGCTGTTTGCAGGTCAGTGGCCTTGGCATGCTGCTTTATACAGAATAGAGGGAAAAAAAGAATTTACATATGCGGAGGAACTTTAATTTCGGAAAGGCACATACTCACAGCGGCACATTGTACAACGAACAAAGAAACAGATCGTACACACAAGGTCCGTGAAAGTAACAGTATATCCGTAACTTTGGGTAAGTACGATTTTTTAATACTGAATGTGATTAGATATGTTTTGCAAACTAAATTTTATATGGAGATAATGTCAATGCTGATTGCAAAATAATACAAGTTAAAATATTATAGATAATTATCGTACTAATACCAACAGTTTTATGTAAATGGAGCAAAATATAATATAGAATTTAGTTGCAATCTATACAGATGATAACAATAGTAAATTAGTTATTAAACCCTCCTTGTGGAGGGGAACTTTTAATACCTTAATTCCGTTTTTAGGAAAATATGGCACTTACGTTTTTGGAATGCACGAACAGGATATAAGTATTTCTAATATCATCGTGCACCCTGAATTCAGCTACTCTAACTTTTTGGGTGATATTTCTATACTGGTACTCTCAAATCCAGCCAGCGTCACTGAATATGTCAAGCCTATTTGCTTATGGGAAGAAGGAATAGCTGAAGATACCGTTGTCAACAGAACTGGTAATAATATATATTTGTCTCTGCTTGAACAGGTAACATTAGTGTTGAAAGCTACATACATTATGATTTGTTACTGAAGTTAGAGATAAAAAAAATTTACATTAAAAATAAACAAATAAACCCATAATTTTAGAAGGCAGATGGAACATAATTAATTACACATGGCCAATATGGAACATATTATATTACCACTGCTGTATTTTTCATGTCATTTTAATTGTATACACAATAATAAATCTATATATATCTCAAGTAATCAAACTCAAACACTCAAGTAATCCTATTACTTATGTCCGGAAAGTTTGCTCTAAGACATGGTAAACTGCATTCAACTGCATTCCAGCGCGCCCGCAACGGGATCGGCGTGTTACCGCGCGTTAACAGGACCGGTCAGTGGCGTACGTATGTACATAGGGTAAGAATAGACTCATATACAATTTACAAGGTGCTTAAAAAAATACGGTTTATACTTTTAATTATCATAGAGTTGTATAGTGCCGACCCTGCATTATTGCACACATTTCTGGTCCCTACTTATCACTTATGTAGCTTCTTACTTTTAGGTACAGTGGTGGGTTGGGGTAGAGATGAAAATGATAATTCTATAACCGATCTACTGATGGAAGCACATATGCCCGTTGTAAATCGTCTAGACTGTGTTCTCTCTCATCCCACATATTATGGAAAGTTTACAAGTGACAAGACTTTGTGTGCAGGCTTTAGAAATGGTAAATTATTTAACGTGATTCTATGTACACGGTGATTGTTTTATTTCAACATTTTATTCGTACATGGCTAAAGAAAATTGTATTCTGTAAAAGGTATTATGTTTCTACCATCAGAGACTAGAAGATGGCACATATAATGTGAAAAAAAATTGTTCAAAGCATTGCAATGCCTAGCAACATGCAGTTGGTTTTCTTTCTTTTATATGAACCAAATTGTAGTCTCTGGTAGGAACATAATATCTTTTGCAGATTACAATTTTTTTTAGCCATTTACAAATACAATGAGGTGGTCAAGATAAAACCATGTACGTATTTCTTACCTCCAATGTTATTATGATTTTAGAAAAAGGAATTATAATACTTATAGTTAGTGTGTTATATATTTCAAATATACAAATACTGTGTAATTACTCACAAATAAAATAAACATGTCAAAAGCTAATAACATTACTTTTAGGACAATCGGTTTGCAATGGAGATTCTGGCGGTGGTCTAGTTTTCCCAAAAAAAGGGACTCGTGGTGGTGATACAGTTTGGATGATCAGAGGAATCGTTTCAAATACAGTATCAAAAGAAACAGAGAGCGTCTGTGATCCCGATTACTTAAGTCGTATTCACCGATGTTGCTAAGTATTTGGAATGGTTAAAGGAATATATAAAATAGGAAAAAACAGGACATTTTTTTGTTAATCTCATTCATCATTTATATGTTGTTTATTAAATCAAAAAAATAAAAACTATATTTTTATAAGCTCACTTGTTTTATGATGATATATCTTTCTATTTCATTACCATTTATATTAACAAAGCAAACACTACGTTGTTAATTATACTTACAAATTTAGTGAGTATATACAAATCTACCTTTAAGGATTCTATTCATGATCACCCTACGTCCTTCGGGGGTAGACATTCTAGCCCTAAAACCGTGTCTCTTAATGCGCTTCCTTTCATTTGGCCTCGGAAAGTGAACACGAATGACTGTGCGCATTGGTATACTAAACAAGCCTCCAGGATTTATTTGTGACGGACTCTCTTTAGTCAAGGAGTGAAAACTGCATACTGGTTGAGAAATTTTACTGGTGAGCGTTCTAAAAACATAATTTTTTAGTTCTAATCGGTTAAATTATATATGAAGCTTACCTCATGGTGTGTACCAGACCTGGGAAAAAACCCGTTAAAGACATTTTTTTAATTTAAAATGAAAACGTTTCCTTGGACTTTACGTATATTTTTTCCAATTTTATTAAGTTTCAATTTTAACATACATAACCCACGAAATACTTGTATACCGTGTACATAACCTACGTTTCACAGAAGAAATGGGATTTTCGAGTTTCGAGAAGTGGTTATGATTATAATCGCGAAACGATCACTTCACACGTATCCAATATTTATTTCGATTCGGATATGATCTATCCGATATAGACAGCAATGTAATCGAATGCTCTCAACGCGGGGATTTTAAAACTTGTTCTTATTTTCTTGAGGATGACCGATCGACACTGACCTTTGGAAGAGGGGAATTCTCTTCATTCTCACCTTGAAGAGTTTGGAAGTCCGAAGTGCTGTTAAAATTTTAATGAGACGCATTTGATAATACCGGTTTTTAAAATAAAACAAAGATCGCACATAAACAATATCTACATTTGGTTTATTCTTTAGACGACATCACAAATCTGAATACGACAAATTGGTTGTACCTAAATGGTTTTCAATACAAGAATAACAAAATATAACAAGACTTTGGAATTTGTAGTTCGAATAATTAATGTGTTGATTAAAATGTGGTAAATTTATTCGTTAAACTATATTCACGATTGAAACAGGATTCTGAGTTTTTAAAACAAAGGTATGTAAATATGTGCTTTATAACTGCTAGCAATGATTATAAAAAATATATATGTAACTTAATTTAATGTTAACTTTAAAATTTCGTTATCTGTAATTATAATTTAATCTTTTCTAAAATGTTATTATTGTGGGACAGGTAAATATTTTATTTTTCGTTTACTTTAAAAAAACCAAGGATAACATTGTCATGTCTATGGAATGCAAAGAATATTTCTTGGTTTTAACGAATTTAACAAAATCACTCATTATAGTGAAATAACATACATAAATTGTGTCTTTTGTTAGAAATACTTGCTTTTTACATGATTATGGACTTAGTTCAATATTTACTTTTTTAGGAAAACTACTAAGTGCAATGAGTTTGGTATTTTATATCTCGTTGAGTATAATTGTTATTGATGCCGCATATTGTCAACTGGTATCCCCATGCCCAAGACTGTTCAAATACGAACCTCAAAACAATAATGAAAACGACCGTTGGTATGGTGAACTCACTTTAATAAGTGATGCTGATCTATCGGGAGTTTGGCTGAGAATTATATTTGATAAGCAATCCATACAGTTAGGGGTAAAAATAGTTTTTTTTTAGAAATCTTTAGTTATTGCGCACATGTATTATTATCCGATGAACGGTGTATTATACCATATTTCACATTCTAGAAATTGTCATTACATCATAATTCATAATATCAAAATGATCTACTTTTATTACAGTGTAGCTCTTACAAACTGTAGGCGTCGGAAGTAAAAAAATAGTTATTATGTACATTTATATGTAATTTTTTTTGGTTAATACATTTTTCTTCGATACTAAAATATACTACTTGAACAGACATTTGAAGTGATTGTTCAATTCGTTTTTAAAATTCGTGTTGACACTGTTGAGTTGAATTTTTACATTCAAACTTTTCTGGCATAAACTACGTATATATGTATTCTAAAACTCGTATTTTAGAATTGGTTTGGAGAAGTCGTGACACAAGATAATAAAGATTATTTGGTCAAAAACAGAAATCACAAACTCATGGCCAACTCTCCAATGAAGCTAAGGTTCTACGTTAAATATAATCCAAGAGAGACTCCCCCTAAACTTGTTGAATTTCGATTGAATGCCAAAACTGTGTGCCCCGAAGGAGGGATAACGACACAAGCTCCAACAACACTTGGCCAACTCTTGACAAGTAGTGAGCTGTCTACTACATCTAATCCGGTCAATGCCTACAATCAGGGCAATATACCCCAAACAGGGAATAACTAGTAAGTATTTACATGCAAGTAATTCTTGTTTGCCTAAAAATATAGTTCGTATGAGTAATAGGGACTTTAAAATTCACGACAAAAAAATGGGCATGAATAAGGCAAGTAGGTACTGTTTTTTACATATGACAATCCCTTCAAATTTTCAAGGTGATCGAGGATTACAGTAGTTGATAAACTTGAAAACGAAATCATCCTTATTTGTAGTGCACAAGCTGGAGGTGGGTTTACAGTTGGTAACCAACATGCAGATGATGACGACTACTTTCTAGGAGACTTTGCATTCTTAAATAAACCACATAAGCCAGATGCAGTATTAGAGGGACAATGTGGAACAGTTATCGTGAGTAAATATGTTAAAAACACTAATAGTTCACACGATTATTTTGGGTACTACATCAATATCTCATAATTATTAAGAACCATATCAGTGTAATGAAAAATATATGTGGTATATTTAACATTCCTTGTGTATTTAACAAAATCTAAATATTATTTTTTAATTATAGAATCATCATTTAATAAATTTGTAATATTTTAGAATTACAGCGTGATGGTCTACTATTTAAATATTTACAGCTTGTGTGATTTTTCAGAAAAGACCAAAGCCTTTGATTACACATGGACAAGCAACGCATGAAGGCGAGTTTCCTTGGCACGCAGCCCTGTACCACTCCAGAAATGTCTATTTAACGTATATCTGTGGTGCGTCGTTGATATCTAGATGGCACCTGCTAACAGTAGCACACTGCGTGACCAAACAAAAGAGTCAAACTATCTTACCCCCAGAATCTCTCGTCATCTATTTGGGTAAACATTACTTGAAGACATGGTCAAATCCCGGAAGTATACAAGACAGGCAAGTGGAGAAAATAATCGTTCATCCAAAGTATTCTGCCCAATCATTTAGTAATGATTTGGCAATACTTAAGTTGAGTAGTCCAGCGAAAATAAGCAATTATGTAAGGCCTATCTGCTTGTGGGAGGATTCTGTACAATTAGAAACAGTTATCGGGAAACAAGGTACCACATTTGCCATTATTATTTGTGTTCAATTTCTCATGATTAAATTATTTCAGGAGTAGTGATAGGGTGGGGATTTGACCAAACCGGAATGATTTCAGATGAGCTGAGTAAAGCCTACATGCCTGTTGTATCACAAGAGACTTGCATTTACTCCTTCCCAGAATTTTATTCTAGATTTACTTCTCAGAGCACATTCTGTGCAGGATTTCAAAATGGTAAGATTACATGCAAAAATAATTTGACGATTCTTGAAAAAATTAATGTTGAGAAAACAATTTTTGACAATGTCCGATAAAATATTTGTTTGAACATATCTCTCAGGTACGTCAGTTTGTAACGGAGACTCAGGTGGAGGCATAGTTTTCCCCAAGACAGGATCAAACCCACAGAACCCCATATGGCAGTTACGAGGCTTAGTCTCCATAAGTGTTGCTTTACAAAACCAGGTCCGATGTGATTCAAAGCATTACGTTGTCTTCACTGATGTTGCCAAATATCTAGATTGGATTAAACAAGTTTTGTCTTCATAAATGAGTAGGTAGTTATTAAAGTTTTTTGTATTTTTTTTTTTGTTTTTTGAGGTTCTTCACTCGACCAAAATGGATTATGGAACAAGAAAACATGCCATACTTTTCTGCCTTTCTTTTTATAATAAACTTTGTTGAAACCAAAAATACAAACCTTAAACTCTACAAATTTTTATTTTTAGGATCAGGTTCATTTCTACAAATGACAGATATTCTTCTATCTTTAAGTATTTTCTTGCCACCAAAGACGCTGTGCTCGTTGCTTAGGATTTCATGTGTGTAATCAAATCGGGCTGTGCCTTTCATGATATATAAAGATCTACGCTTCAGTAAAATATCTGCATACAGATTTTTATTTTTATCATGTACTAATCTCATTACGCTGTTCGTTAATAGACTCAAACCTGCTATTGTGTCACCACAGAACTGAAACACTAGAAATTTAAGAGATAAATATGGCATTTAAGCAGACTTACCCTTATGGCATCAATATGTGGTTTGATGTAACCATTCTTGTCTAAGTCTAGAATGTGGACGAATTTTAAAGGTTCTACAGTAGGAGGAAACGCTATTTCTCTCACTCTATCTAAAATGTTTGTATTCTCCTTATTCCAACTTAATCTTTCAGTTTCTCTATAGCCATGTATTGCCTAAGTTAAAAATGTTATAGTAATGAATCAAAAAAAGTTGTTTTATAAAATTACATCATCCCAGTGATCAAATTCATAACGTAATTTTTTCATATAGGGCTCGATTTCATCTAATAACGATTTTTTCCTCAGTTTCGCTTAAAAAATCACAACGAACAACCATACTGTTGATTAAATCCTCTGCTAAACCTGCGTTTTCGTCATTAAAATCCTGGCACAGCTGAAAGTAAAAGGGACAGTTTTCGTGCACTGAAATGAAAGAGTTTCTTTCATTACTCATATTTTTTTTACGTCACGTACTTTACCTCTCTGGATTGCTTCAGTCTGTGAGTAGGACCGCAAAACCTTAAACCGTACCAACCCATTTTTAAACATTTTAGATAACTGTGACAATGCCATCACACTTTCTGTAACCTTTAGTTCGATTAACAAATCACACTTATAGACATTACTTAATTTATTTTTTCACAATATAATACTAGTCCAGATTCATGTTTCAATCAATCTGATTGAATTATTGTATACCTATGTATGTATATACTCTAAACGTTTATTTAAATCCATAAAGAAACCAAATATTTGGTTTCTTTATGTTTAAATCTAAATATTTTTGAGGTTAGGTTTAGTTTCTTATGAAAAGTCCTTGAAAATTAGTGATGTAAGAATGCGTATGTATTAAAATAAACGTTGAATCCGAACGATTAATACGTATTAATCCGATTATTTTGTTTTAATACGGATACGGATTAATTCTGTCAGATGTCATTGTTGAGTGTTGACCATAAAGAAACCAAATAAGAGGGGTTCGATTCCATGTTGATTTATGGAAACACCACACTAACACCATCTGTCGGACATCTGGATCGGTCGTTTCCAGACATCATCACTACAGCTTGTTTTAGTGTAAATGAAAATTAATTATAAATTTTTGACAGCATAAATTCAAACTTATATATGTATATACAAATTGGAAATTAAATTAATAACAATATGATTACTTAATATACTTACCGTTTAGACGCCAGTCTATAGAAACAAATTTTGATAAAATGTAGATAGTTACACATGTTTTCGAACTATTTGGTTCTCTTCAGTACGATGTACTACTGAACACAGATTAAAATGGTAAGATTATTATTAGGTATTTGTTAAATCATTTATTATCCATCATTATTAAAAGTATATATTGACATATATACAGAGCGTAACACTATCAAGTGTTTAAATATCAGTAGAATCGTAGACATATGTATCTATCTTCACTACCAAAATAAAATAAGAACTACCAGTACTAAGAAATAAAATTTGAAGTGCGAAGAAAATTTGAAGATAAATAAATATGAGCAGTAATGCATTCTATAGTACCTACTGCAAAATTTAAATTAAAACATTCTCATAAAACCTGTTACGAAAAATAAATTCTATAGAAATAACAAATAAATAATAATTAAATAATAAATAAATAAATACATAACCTGTATTCCAATGAAATTGACAATGACTAGAAAATTAAAATAGATCCTAATTATGCCTCGTGCCTGCACGAATTTGGAAAAACGATTTATTTTTAAATGAAGGATTTCTAATATTTCTGTAAAATATACTTTTACAATTTGGTGCATGACAATGATACGCATTTTACCTGGACAACTCGTTTTTTAAATACTGGTAAGAAAAAGTGGCAAAAAGGTAATTCGAAGACATTAAAAACTTGTCAAAATACTTACATAAATATTTAGTGCAAAATACTTCCAACAAACACCCAAAAGGAAAAGGTAACATTACCGATACATTAAAATAAGAACCTAACCTCACACATACATCCCGGCATCAATTAATAAAAACTGTTGTTCGTTGTTAGTTGTTACATATCTCCAGACGGTACAGATGTAGCAGAGGGCACTGCGAACTCACCAGAAGCATATTCTTTTGTATTTGTGAATATGATTTCAGCCAATCACAATTTCAATTTTAGTTATCTAATTCACTAATCATTGTATTTTTTGTATTTGCGAAAGAACACAGTTACAAATATTTGTTTAACTTTTATTATGGCGCCATCTAGGTGATTTTGGAGAATCAGTCTAAAGTAGATTTCTTTAATTTTATTACTCGAGTCCAGAAATCCGCTGGGGGGGCGCTCTGAACGTGTTTCCAGTTAGGAGCTATGTTAATAAAATACTCTTATTTGGTTTCTTTATGGTGTTGACCATAGAAAACTAGCGTTGGGAATAATCGAATTATTATTAGTAGAATTATAAATTACAGCGAGGGGCGATGGCTGCAGATTAAACAAAAAAGCTAAAAAAAAAAGGTCACCACATCCATCGTACATATTCGATAAGTATAGGCGTATACCAGTTCAATAATTCGTAATTCCGTTTCCCGTCGGAGTACTATTACTAAGTAATAAATACTACTAATTTTTATCTCGATATATCGAATTAGTTAGTTTTAATTAACTATCGAATTAGTCGAATTATTTAATTCGAATTTTCGCAACACTATAGAAAACCATGTAGCATGGTTATCTATGGTGTTGACTGTCGATGCTTGATGGTCAAAAACGTAACACAAATACCACAAAATATCTAAATAGAGGTTTTGAGAACAAATACAGTTATACTATTTTTAATTTCAATTCGTATTCGTATGAACACCTGTTGCTGTTTGTCGTTTAGTTCGAAACCACCACTTGATTCGGATTCGGACTAACTTCGACATGAACTGAAGAAATAATAAGTACATATTCGAAATTAATACGCACTCAGCGTTCAGTCGTTAGTTGTCGGCAGTTGTCGTATTAAGCATTAATTTCCTTTTCATTGAGACCACCACTTAATTCCGATTCGGACCTGAAGGAATAATTACGTATTTATTAATTAATACGTATACGAAATTGATATGTATTCAGTCGCTCAGTCGTCGGCAGTTGTCGTAAGCATTGAATATTCAACTTTGTCACAACCATAAAAAAGAACCTAATTTTTTTTCTCTCAATATCCAAAAAAACGAAACCTGTTTGGTTTCTTTATGGTCACAACCTCCTCTATAGAGGAGGTTAGATCAGATACTATGTGCAGATTGTCTATGGTCAAGACGGTTATCAAGTTTAATACGAATATTATTTTAATCCGTATCCGTATTATCCGAATATCAAAGTAATTCGATTATTTACATAACTATTGAAAATATCCGATGAACTTTTTATTGCTCTAAACTGCGTTCAGAAATCGTTTAGAGCTTCAAGATCTTTTTTGACACTAGATCATATTTATCATTCTGAATCATAATTATCATAAATATTCCGAAACTTTGCCTCTGTGCATTTAAAAAAATAGTGACTGGTTTAAATTGATTCGATACATTGATTGTTGTTGTCAGATCATTGATTTATTAATTATTGGTAAAAGATAGAGACGTTTCCAATTAAAAACATAAAGGAATTTAAATAAAAATGATTTGATATCAAAACTGAAACTCTCTAGATATTTTATGATTGAGACTTTGTCAACTTGTTAGAAAATTACAGCATATTTTTATTAGAGTAAATTTCACTCATGAAAATAATAAAAAAGACATTTATTGTATTTATGACAATTTTTTTCTATATTGTAAGAACGATATTGAAAGACTTTATTATACGTTCCAAAGTATTCATTTTCATTGGACTTTTCTTTTAACTTAACACAAAAACTACGAAAGAAACTGCAACGACAAATCACAGAAATAAAACACTATATATACAAATAAACTCAAGTGACTTTATTTGTGAAAAAAACATTTTACATAACATCTGTAACTGCTGATTTTACAAATTTTGACAATACTTTTCCCAAAAACGTACCGAAAAACATGAAGAACAGTACAAATAATTCAACAACCATTAAAAGTCGTACAAAAACGATTTGTAGTGTTCCATGTTTCGCGAACGGATACTAGACAATAATTAAAATTGCTAAAAATGTTTTTTGGATTCGAAGACCAATTTTTCAACTTGGAAAATAATACTTAGATCAACTAAGTAAAAACAATTCGAGGTGCCAGACAGCATTTTGGATCAATTGATAATAAAAAAAAAAATGAAAAAGATTAAGGCACCTTAGTATCTACAAAGCACCTCTTTGCCCAATACTCAACAAATATGAAGTAGGCATGTTATGACATGTGGTGCCGTCATATTCAAAATTAATATGAAAAAAAACATTGAAAAAACCTAGCCAAGCCCAGCTTCGACTGTTTTTTCAAGACCTTGGTTTGTTTCTGACATAAGAGTGGCCACTACCTTATGAACGTATTATGCACGTCAAGAAATATATGGAATGGAATAAAGTTAATTTAATTGCCAAAAAAAATAGGTTACATTTTTAAAAAATATGCGTTAGAAACTTCGGTCACACGTAAATAAAAATTCAAACGATTTTTGTATTCAATTCTGCGATTTTCATCACATATATTGCTTTTTAGGTTCGTCACATTATATTTATGCGAATATACATCGCTGGTCTAGAGAGATTAAGCATTATTATACTTTGCCAAACATTTTCATATGCATGATGCCGTTGTCCTTAAAGTAAACGATTCTGTATTGTGACCTCAATATTTTGATGAATTTTTCTACTTTTTAGAAAATAACAATCAACAAAACTAAAAGAATATAACAAAAAATAACAAATTTTTGAAGAGGACGTGTTACAAAGAAAGGGTAAGGTTGGAGGTTACCGTTGCAGAATTCTAAGCTTAAATACCACACATATTTAAGCTGCTTCAGATCTTCAGTTTGAGAGTAACGTTACTTTTCTTAATGGCACAGTGCGGTTGGTATAAGACGTAACTGTAGGCACCTACATATCATAAAATTGTTTCACATCCAATCTTACGTTCAGGATTTTATTTTATTAATAATATATTTCAAACATTTCAAACAAATCCTCACTCTGTAAAATTTTTATACCAGCTACATATGTTTAAAATTCACAGGGTGACTTTACTATTTCAATGTTAGAAAATTAAGTTTCCATTATTTATAATATTGAGTACATCTAATTGAAAATCTACAAAAAATCGAGGCAAGTATGAAACATTCTATGTTGTTTTCAATGGCATTTTTTGCAGTTTTTCTGTCATCATTAGGGTTGGGAAATGTGTACCACAAAGCAGAGCTCGGCACTATAAAACTATGATAATGAAAGCATAAACCGTGTTTGTTAAGCGCCTTGTAAATTAAATACGCGTGTATTTCTTGTCCCTGCATACGTACGCCACTGACTGATCCTGCCAATGTGCCAGGACCCGCGTATGTGCGGTTTAACACGCGAGACGGCAAACATTCTGAAACCTAGTCATCATGAGGTCACAAACATAACCTTTAAAATGTCAGAGTGAGTGAGTGAGAAACCAAAATGGAGTAACAAATGCTGTGTTTCTTTTGCCTGACTTCACTAAATCTCAATTCTGATTGGTCAATAGATTACCAAAGTGTGAGTCACTTCTGCTAAATTTATTTTTCGACTAGATTTATAGCGCCAGTTCCTTTCTTTTTTTAAACCCATAAGAAAACCATAAGCTTAAACTGGATTGAAACACGAAAAATCCCATTTAAAAACAGGTAAAAAAATTGTCTCGCATTTGCAGGTTTACGATTTGGAACACAGTTCGTATTTTGCGGGCAAAATCGACATTACAACTTTGGCAGTCTATTGAGACAGTGACATCTATTGATATCTCAGCTATTCAATGGATATCCAGATATTAACGCCCTTTCTAGTAAACAGGAACATCAACTCCAAGGTATTTACCATAACTTTCCATATAAGTACCTTAATTAGGGCATGGTAAAATATTGGAAAATAATTTTGGCAGGAACCAAAACAACAATGAACAGAATCAAACAACATGAAACGAAAGTGGAACTTCCTTTTGTCACAATTTTTTGTGTATATTGTGTACTCCGATTGTCCTTTTTTCATTATATAGGTCAATAAAAAAATCGTTTAACTCGTACGATAAGTAGTGCAATGAATTATGGGCAATTCAGACGTCATTATTAAAAATATTTTCATCTAATCCCTCATTTACTTGCATCTTAAAAAATATTTTTTGGTAGTTATATGTGTGTTTTGGTAAGCATTTTGAAACGAAAACATATACTAATGTTACCCGTAGTTTCTTCAACATTTTGATTAAACAAAAATATATAGCAGGTATATAAGAATTTTCAAAAATGCTGAAAACTCAATTAATGCAAATTTCATAACACGCACAAAAATAGATTTTTTTTATTCTTTCCATATATCTTCTGTGCTTTATCAAAATAAAACTTACCTACCCAAACCGTGGTGCATATCAAACGTACTTTGGAAACACCCTGCCTTACGTCACTTTTGATTCGACTATTATTCCACTTAATAGCAAAATTAGCATCAATATGTTTAAGAAAGTGTGCCCTGCATATTTCCAGCGTGACCTTCTCGTCTCCGTTACCGCGGCACCGTTACCAAATAAAAAAAATAATCAACAAATAACGGAAACAACAAACAAAACCTCTGCAACATCAACCATCAACCTTACATCCCTTCATGAAGGTGGGGGAACAGGGAGGGGGACCAAAAATAGGAAAAAAACAGGATTATTAAAAATTACCTAAAAAACCTCATTTACCGCTAAGGATTAGGCCCGTGCGGGTTGCCTTGGCCTGGATGTTGGTGCATGAGCACCGGCATGGGGTGTTGGGGGGAGGTGGAGCCTGCTGCAGGTACTGCATGCTCTGCATCATGTGCGGCTCTGCGCTGGGTATGATGGGGTACATCAGCGGGGAACTGGTGGTGGCCCTGGGGGAGGCGGAGCTGCCTGGCACTGCTGCGGGGGCGCCTGTGGTCCCTGGGCCGGATTGAATTGGTGGGGTTGAGCGGGGGGAGGGCGTCTGGGATTGGTGCGGGTTCGGAGGTATATACTGGATCTGTGGCGAGGTGTCGTAGCATCCTGACCGCCGTGTGCATCGGCTGGTAGGCCTGGTTCATGCTCGGCGGGTAGATGAACTGCTGCAGGGGCGCAGGGGCCAGCAGGGGGCTGCCCGTGGCCGCGGCCACCTGCATCTGGGATGCCATGTCGGTACGCATCTGGCTCATTGGTACTGCGAAAGATAATTCAAAGATTGATCAGGGGGATAATCTGATTAACAACACTATGCATAAACACAGTGTTGTTAAATTATCAGTCATTTATTATAGCTGACTAATGACCGACAAATTATCATTTGAATAGTCATTTTTGGTCGGCTATTTTTTTGAAGCGAAACTTGTTTGAACGTACTGGTTACATTTAGGCGATCAATTTATGGGGAGGTTCTCATCTGGAAGCCCCCAAAACGTTATTTCCTCGAATATTTTTCTAATAGAGGGAAATAAATTAGACACTCAAACTTTTTTGTCACTTGTTCAGTACAAAAACATTTTTTTATTAAAAAATATTGTCCACGAAACACCCGAACTACTACACTTTTCTCGACGCGCGCGTTTCGCCAACCAAGTTGGCATCTTCAGGAGAAATTAAAAGTGACCGTCTCAAAAAAAGGTACCTTACTGTTGGCCACTCTAGCATCTCCAAAAGTAATCAAAAATCAATAATCGAAAACTTTTTATAAACTAAGTGTAGTTGGAGCCCCTACTAGAATCATCCATGAAAGTCAAATTTTACCAAAAGTAAATCGAGCGATCTGTCAAGTAGTTTTTGACAAATCTTGGCCAACAGTTTGAAAAACACGATTTTTCAGGAAACGCGATTAAAGATTTCATCAACGATTTTTTTGTGTTAACATTAAATTAATATACACTCGAACCCCTCTTATTTCACCTTCGCTTAATTCACATCCTCTGTTATTTCACCACGTTTCCCCCCTATTAGGTCGCGAAACCGTCCGGTTAAGTCGCCGCCTGTAAAAGTTTTAGAACTACGTTTGGAAATTGGATTCTCGCATGAATATGTACAATTTTTATTGAAAAAATTGATTGTGTAAAACATTTATTGATTTAAAATTGAACTTTGTCACGTACGACTGGGTACACGAAAGGGATAAATTTTCGCGACTTAAGCGAGAGTAATGATGATTGAGCAGTTTGGCGACTTAGAGGGGTTCGAGTGTACTGTGTATAGTCATAGCTTGAATTTTTTCAGAGTCATAGCGTACATGCGACATCTGGTGGTACTTTTGGTAACTACTTACCATAGTATGGATATATGGACGCGTTATTCAAAAATATTTACATATGTAAACTACCGCTCGATTTCAATTTTTGACTAAAAAAGGTGGGTCTCGTTTTTGTTCTATAAATTAAAAAATATATATATTCGAACAAATGGTTTTGGGAATATATTGTACATATAATTTACTACAAAAAAACGAAAAAAAACAACGATTTTTTGGTCGGTCCTGATGACAACCTCCCCTTAAGACAAAACACGGACATGTTGTGTAATAAGGGAAAAAATCATAATTCTGTTATATTCGCATATGTTTTAATTTTTTTCTGCCATTTATGGAATCGGTTTCGTAATATTTTTGTAACACTTTAAAGTTTGTTCGTCCCACCCTTTCTCTAAATAAGGATGGGGAGACACTAAGCCTTTAGGTGCCTATGGCCACATTCTATGCGGCCGGCTTATTTTGTGTGTGTGGGTGGAGCGATGACACCCTCTCTATCTCGCTCGTCAAATTTTTTCAGATAGTTTGAGGTTAGATAAAATAAAGGCGGTATAACAAATTCCTGACAAAAAGCATACATCGAAGTTGTCAAAACTGACATCTATTTTTGAGACGTCACACAGGGTATCTTTAAAACTCCTCCCACTTTTCATGATGCATCGGCCGTTAAGTCCATAGACCTTGGGCTATGGCAGTTGCTGAAAATTCACCTGGATGGCCTGGAGTTAATTTTCACGTTAATTTTCAACTAAGAAATATTTTTTTATTTCTGGTAAAATCAAACCTAAAACTTGTTTTTTCTTAAAATAACTTTTTTTGAACTACTTACTGAACGATTTTCATGAAATTTTGTATTTATCTTCTCCGTTTCTATAGCTAGTTTGTGAACGAAGGAATTTTTATTTTGTTGAAAACTTTCTTTCTATATGCAAAAAATATAAAATCCAGTAACGTAATTTTGTTGCATTTCATTTAAACTAATACTATTCAATGAAAAATACTTCATCCACGAACTAGTTATGTATATGGAGAAAATATATACCAAATTTCATGAAAATCGTATTAGCAGTTCTCCAGATTTCTAGCATACCACAGAGCTCCTTAAAAATGTAGGGTCTTGAAAAAATTACTGTAGAACCGTCTTTTTTTCGTTTTTGATTAAAAAAAAAATTATAAACAATATTTAAAAGTATGTGCAATAATGTGAAAAAAATTAAATACTTTTTTTACCAAAAAAGCAAAAAAGAAAAACGGTTTTCTCAACTCGATGACTAGGTGTAATCTCTTAAACTACTAAACAAGAAATAATATCACAAAAAAAATTCTGTACCTATTTTCAAGTGAATATTACAACAAAACTTACTTCGTTTGATTCTATTCCCTTGTGGTGGTGCCTGATATTGTGGCTGGCTGGTCATAACGTGGTATACAGGCATCATCATGGGCATCTCGACTGAACTCCGGGGCCACTGACCGTCGCCGGAATATAAGGGCTGTGGCTGGGGGTCTGGGGTGTATGCGGTCTACTGGCCGATGGTGTACTAGGCGACCTGAAAAATAAATTAAATATAAGAAGTAATAAAATATAAATTGAAAATATTTGTAGATTCGTATGGAAAAAATTATGGTTTTTAGACAATCAAATTTATGGCAAGTGTAATTTTTTTAGTACGAGTGGACCTTTAAAAAGTTAGTTAAACCCCCACTGTGCTAAAATCACAAACTCAATGATATTAGGTTACAATCTCAAAAAGGAATCTGTTCTAACCTCGAAGATATTATTTTCTTTAACTTTAAAATGTTGGTAGGTTTGTTAAGCTTTAAAAATTAATTTAATTTGGGTTATAATTTTGCAGTTAGTTCATATTCCAACAAATTATGGCACTGATTTTTCTAGGTCCAATTTATTTTTTACATTGTATTTTGAATATGTCATGGCCATGACATCACGTCTACTTACAAAATTCCCTAAAAAATCATTGTTAGCACTCTCACTATCGTTATCATTACATAATAATTAAGTAAACTGTATAATTTTAGTAAAATATTTTATTACGAATTTTCCTACGAGGTTCTATAGGTGTCGGAAAAGTACACTAATTAAACACATTATCTCACGTTTGTGGTCACCATTTTTTCTGTACAACTTAATAAAAAAAAATCTAATAAACATTTTACATTACCTAAAATATATAAAAAATAATGTAAATAAGAAATAATGTAAAAAGTAATTCGTGTAATTTACTCGAATAATTTTAATTACTATTAACAAGAGTTATTCCTATTCAAAATTAGTTATTAAATAAGCATTAAGCAAAAATATGCTTACATTTATAGAGAATAAGAAAAGCCTTGTTGCATGCTCAAGAGTTCTATAGACATCCAAAAAAAAACGTCATCAACTCTGGCTATGAACGAGAGATGGAAATAGCGGTCATGTCTAAGCTTTTCGGTTATGTCAAACTTTTGACAAGTGACCGTCACAATTTGTAAAATAAACAATGGCTGTGATATGATGTGACAGTCTTGACAAGTAAATAAGGTTATAAATTCGATTAAGAATAGATATACGTCTTTTTTTCTCGGCCAACTTTGATAACGTTTTTTTTGGATGTCTATATAAACAAATCACTTGAGTTAAAATCAGAAACGCGTTGATTCATATTTTCAATAGTGGTATTAAAAAAATAAATAAAGTTCTTAGGAAACGAAGTAGTTACGTTTATCATAACAATTCATAATTTTAATATCTGCAAAAAAAATCTATTTAAATACCACAATAATTAGTTGTCTTATAAGTAAGGCTCAAATTTACATTTACTGTTTTTATATAATTAATGATTTTCCAAAAATTAAAATCACGTAGAAAATTGTAATGTAAAAAAAAACACTTACCTTGGTTGGAAGGGTTTGGCAGCAGGATTCAAAACAAACTCCTTCGCGTTTGGATTTAACGTGGACTTCTTAAGGGTATTTGTCACTTTTTCTATGTTCTCCTGCTGGGGCGATATGGACTGTTGCGGCTGTGGTGGGGATGCTTGTTGAGGAGGCTTATTTGGGGGAGGTATCGACTGAACTTGCTGTACCTAGATGCAAACAAAAAAATTGTCTAACAGAGTTCTTTCATATTTTTTGTTCAAATGTTATTTGTAATCAAAAATTTTATTTCCACAGTATCATTTCTTTTTTGAAAGTTTCAAACATCGACCATCGTTTTTACTCTCTGTGCAGTATGTTTGTAATGCACGATAAATTAATAATTTATTATTATATACCAAGTTTGGACAATGAAATAATTTATTGACCGCGTTTTTAAAAAGTCGATTTACAGTCAGAAAGTACGGCAACGCTGACGGTTTGCTTACAGCAGATAACTAGGCTACTCGGCGAAAATTGTTGACAGAAAGTAATTCTAACCTCAAAAAGTTTGTCGGTAATGGTTTGGCCAGGAGCGGAAATTTTGATAAATGAAATAAGAAATCTGATAGATTGTAGGAAAGGAACAATTAGAAGATGCGGCGTTGCCGTGTCGACAGAGCGCCAGCCCGAATGCGTGCAACACAGCTGGTCAATCATGTCCATGTAAATCTATGTTCTTCCTAGTTTCCCTATTGTTATGCGTGTACAAAGTTTCAGATTTTTCTAATTACTCAAAACGTAGTTTTTATAAAAATCAATAGCTACGTCCATAAGAGCCCATGTTAAATTTCTCTTTTTGATGATTTTTTTCTCACAAACTAGATAGTGAAAAATCCCAAACAATTCTGAATATAATTTTATTACTTGAAGAATATATATCACCAATTTCATCAACTTTTAATTTTTGCAATTCCAGACGAACCTTCTTAATATTCAACTTTATTTCATTTATATTGGTTTTGACGTTGTTAGCAAGGGGCAACAAAAGGTAGACATAATTTTCGACTGTCGTCACCAACCTAGTAGTTCTATTTAAAAAACCCTGTTTATAATTGGAGTATTTTTTACTCTTAAATAAAAATAGGGCATTAAAATTGGTTGAGAGAGGTGAGTATGATTTTTTGGCTCAAATGAACCACCTAAACACGAATTTGAATTTGATTTAATCTGATCGCACAGAATACTGGTGTATGTGCATGCTATGAGGTTTGTTATGGATTTTTCTCCCCCAAGGGAAAAACCACGGGTGATAAGGTACCAACCAAGTTCAGAGTCACAGATGCGTTTAGGAGGTCTATTTTAGTAGGAAAATCATCACACTTCTCACGCAACCGACCTTTTTATTTGTAGTCCTGTATAATTTAATGGAGATAACAACCCTATTCTTCACATTTCTACTATTTTTTATATCGTACCTGTTCTACAACGGGAGGCGGTCCTTGCATTTGCGGTGGCTCGTTCTGTGTCGGAGCCAGCTTGAAATCCTGGGCGAACGCCTGCAGGTCTTTGACGGCGTCCTCCCTGTGCCTCGGAGGGTGATTGGGCACACTCACGACCTCCTGCGGCTTCACGTCTTGGTACTGCTGCTGGCCCTGCATGCCCTGGTTGTAGACGTTCCTCGGCTGGCGCTGCTGCATAGGCCTCGTCTCCCCCATTCATCTGTGGTTTGGGGACGTGCGGCTGCTGCTGCTGCTGCTGGACCGGCGGGGGACACTGTCTCACCTGAATGTTCGGCTGATACTGGTGCGGCGGGGTGTGCGAATGGGGGCGACCGTGGTTCGGCACGGGGTGCTGCTGCTGCTGCTGTTGCGGCGGGGGCTGCATGCTCATCGGGGGCGGGTGAATGGTGGCATTGTGGATGTGCTGCTGCTGGCTGTGGGGGCCTTCGAGAAAGACTGCGCGATGTTTTCGGTATTTATGTTCAAACAGGTAATTTATAAGTGGTGGTAGATTACTTCAAATTCCTGATGTCAAAATAATGCGCTCTTCAAAAAATTTTGTTTTCAATTTTTTTTTTCACTTTAAATGACATAAGAACATCTTAAAAATCATATCCAAGAGAAATTTTTGATGGATTTACTGTATAACTATTATTTTCGACGCGATTCGTGAAACAAGTTGAACGCTCTAAAATATTCGAAAATACCGCTTCCCTGCTGAGACATTTTGGAGTGTCTAGGACTACGTCGATAAATTTTAATCATAGAAAGTGAGTTATCCTTTTGAAAATGACTAATAGATTGCGTTACTAAAATTATTTCCAAATGAGAGAAGCCATTTTGGGCTGTATAGCCGTTAGTCTAACGCTCTTTTGAAACTTTAAATGCGTTTTTCTCAAAACCATGTTTTTCTAATTGGCGAGCAGAATAACTGGCAATTTTTATCCAATTGACTTGAAATTGTAACTGCAGCTCTATAACTAAATTATTTAGAGCGGTACACACGATTTTTACAGTTGATTAATAATTATGGTAAACAAATCAATATCGAATTTTTTGTTTTTTTTTTCCTCAAACTGCCGCCATTTTGTAAAAAATCATTGTTTTGACTTGATCTTGTGTACGGCTCTAGAAAAACTAATATAGATTATAGATTTTTTTTGTTCTAGGAGCATTTAAAAAATTGCTACGTTGCCCGCCATGATCGAAAAAAAGTATCAACGTTGCGTGCACCATCACGCCGCTATTTTGTATTTAATATTAAAAAAAAAAGTTTTTTTCTTTTTACTTCAATAAGTAATAAATAAACCCTCAAAACGATTTTCCAATATTTTTATTAGTAGCTGAGAAAAAAATTCCCAAAATTTACCTTGATTTTCGACCTTCTAGAGTGATGTAACCCCTTAATTAAACATATTTTAGTCCAATTGAGAAGCCTGCTACAACAACAATGCAGCTCCATTTTCAATGCGTGATGAGGTTAGCTGCTTATAATTTCGATAAAAATATTAGGCGTTATTTAACGCAAATTCCACTAATCTCAGCGCATGGAGTTTACATACTGACATATGCTGAGCTGCGTCGAACTTGCGTTAAATAATGTCTAATATTTTTATCGAAATTATAAGCAGCTAACTTGTCACACGTTCAAGCTCCTCAATTGTTGATGATAACCAAGATACACGGTGTCAGTTTTAATTTTTTTTAGGATTTATTAAGATCTTCGAATAAATTGAGATAATGGCACGTAACTATAGATTCGGGAGTTTTTTTGAGGTGAAAAATTCTCTCGTAGTTTTCATATCATTAGCATAGGGCGTCACCTATGACAGATCGCGCTTTTTTTAAAACGGAATAACTTTTTTGAGGCTTACAGTACCAATTTTACTAATACTTTGAATTTTTTTAATGAATCCTTTCTCTTACCTTTTGTATGTAAAAAATGTATACCTAGTTGAAGTCAGTAAAACGAATCGTTTTTGGGATAATCGAATTTGAAAGTTCTGGTGCAACTAAGTAGGTCCATTTGAGTTGCATTTTTTTTAAGCAGTTTCAAATGAATTTAATAAATGTAAGTAAATAACGCTTTAAAACTTAGCTTTTGTCAAACATTGTGTCGTGTTGTCTATCAACATCTGCAGAATTTTGGAAAAATAGGTGAAGGTTGAATTACCCCAACAACACATGTCGCTTCTTTAACCCTAGAATGCCAGACCTCTTTTGCAGTGTCATAATTACCAGACCATCGTAAAAATTACGATAATTAAAATTAAAAGAATTTTTGGCTCACAAAGATAAGTTTTATTAATTTACGTATACAATGGTAAAGAACAAACATAAAATGAAATAATAATGGACAAAAACTTATTCCGTTTGCGCAATTCAGACAACAATTGGCACGGTGTTCAGCGCATATGGGATTTTTGCAGTTAATGCAGTAAGTTGTTGTCATTCTTCGTTTTTTTTATTGGGACAATAATAACAGACTGTACGTTTCGTTTCACGTTGATCTCCTTTAGATTCAGGCATATCTTGTTTCAAAATATTATGAATGTCTTGTAATATTGGTCGCCTCAAACTTGTGCAATTTTTTCTTACTTCTAACCAGGGTATTATCAACGCTTTACTTATTTCGAGCATAAATTTTTTTGCGGGGCGATTGGTTTATTATGTTTTTTTTTTGCATATTGAAGCAATAAATCACATACGAATTGATCGCTGCCATGTTCAACATGTTATAAAAAACTGCCATTGGCCAGCGTCTGGTCTTTCGATTGCAGTTCATATTTGAACATAACTGGTCGAACGTGTCGACACCGCTTTTGGTAGCATTATATGAATGTATAATATCTGGTTTATTTGTTTTTGGATTTAGCACTGCACCTTCATGCATAGTTGTTAATAGTAGTACTATTTTATTTTTTCTTTGGCATAAAAGAAACAAGAGTTTTATTTTTGTCAAAACAAAACATGGAAGTACCAGGTTTGCGACCCTTGACATTCAACATTTCCGGAGGTATCTCTCTTTTTTTTTTTCTTATAGTACCTACTACAGTTAGGTTGTAGGGATTGCTTATGAGTTCTTCCGCCAAGTCGACGGAAGTGAACCAATTGTCCATCGTTATATTTCTGTTGGTACCATGAATAGTCTCCGTCAAATGTTTTACATAATACTTTGCTAAAGGCAGACCTCCAGTGTCAGTTTTCTTTCCTAAATAGGGTTCGGCATTTTATCATGTACTTAGTTGAGGCATCACAAGTCATTACAAGTTTCAGACCATACTTGGACGGTTTGTTAGGAATATACATACGAAATGCACATCGACCTCGGAAACCTAACAATTGTTCGTCGATTGTAATGTAAGATGTTGGTGTGTACGAAGTCTTGCAAGTGCTTATAAGAATGTTCCAAATTTCTCTGATTGGTGCAAATGGATCATTTTGTGACCTTTCTTTGCAGAGTAAGCTTGTCGTCGAATCGCAAACAATCTAGAAGAAATCTAAAACGACTACAACTCATCGTTGCTCTATACATACTTCCTGAAAGATTGCGGTCAAATAACTGCTGAACATTCAAATGATTGTTTTTTACAGCTGATGTGAGTATCAATAACCCAAAAAGTGCAAAAATTTCTTCTTTGGAAGTTTTTGAAATCGTTAAATCTTTTGTTTTGTACTTGTCCGCTTTGCGCAAAATTTCTCGATTAGTAAATTCGACGATTTTCTCAACGATGTTATCGTTTATAAAATGAACAAAACAGTCTTTGGGATGCAAAAGGTCTTTAGCCTCACCCTTAGGCCCTGGGGTAAAATGGATTATATTTCTTTTAGATGTCCTTTTTGATTGTGATGGTGGTATTGTTGACCATAAATGTCCATTTTTACCTCTAAATTTTGTTATCTTAGGTTTTATTATCATATTTTGCGTGATAAGTCGTGACAATGGAATATTATCATTTTCATCCTCACTAGACTCAACTATTTCTTTGTCCGATTCAGTCACTTCATCATCCTCTAAGTCTGAACCTTGAACATTGTCATCCACATCCATAAGATCACATCCGATAGCGTCTTCGATTAGATTACAACTTTCCTCTGAATCATTTGTTGATTCACCATCACCATCATCATCATTGATAACGTTCATAATTTTTTCAACTTCATCCGCAATTTCAGCATCGTTGAGGTATCTTCCCTTCGACGTCGAAGCCATTTCTTAATGAATACTTGAAAATGAAGAAGATACAGTTCAATATACATCGAACAAAAAAACTATAAAAATAACTTACCTTTTGTCAGAATCACCTCCTACAATAAATGTGATTGAAATACCAGACCGTCGTAAATTTTACGAGCTCTCGTCAATAACACAGAATTAAGAAACTCGTAAAGCAATTTAGACACAGCAGTGTACACTTCCACTAATGCCAAGAAGCTACTGAGACCTGCAGACCTCTATGTTAAATACGTGAGCGGAGAGGGGCAAAAACGTGCGCGCGCCGGTAAATATTACGACGGTCTGGTATTCTAGGGTTAAAATGGCCATTTAATATGTCACCTCAAAAAACCCAAGAATCTCTAATTTCATGCCATTATCTCAATTTATTCAGAAATTATACAGAAAAATCGAAAACAAAACATTAAAACTAAAACTCTTCTTGGTTATAATCAATAATTGGCCTAAGATAAATTTAGGTAATTCAGGAGGAGAATTGGAACCTTTGGTATAGAAACAAATTTACACTTAACACTTTTTCACCTGATTAAAACTCAATCATCTGATGATTATTAACATGGTTGAAGAAATGTGCATTGAGTAAATAAATGTTTTGGAAAAGTGTTCAAGTGTGAATTAGGTAATTCACATTATTTTGAACTGAGGAATCCTCAACTGACTATGTACCATTACTTATGAATCACCCTGTATAAAGAAGTGCCAATACTTTTATTCCATATCTCTTTATTGATAGTACTTTCACCAAAACAAGAATAAGAGTGAACACAAATCGTCGACACTGATCCTTCCTTTCATAAATTGAATGACTTTGTTCAATGAGTTTGGCGAAACTTCATCTATGATTTGCTAGGTGGCGCTACCAGCGAATGGTGCGACCTCTAGAAGAAAATAGACGAAATCTCGCCAAAGTCGGATAACCGGCAATAATTTGGTTGGAAAAACCGGTTGGATAAAACTGTCTGGTGTTCCTGGTTATTGTTTCTTTTTTGATGGTACTTTTAGAGTGTTTATAAGGGTACCGTCATTTTAACATATTTACCTGGTTGAACATGTACGTTATTCTGATGGGGAGAAGGAAGCGTGGGATAGCTGACTGGTGGCCTGGTCTCCTTTGGTGAAGGTGTATTTTGACTACTGCTGCTCTGGCTTGGCGGTGGAGTACTTCGGACCAACTTACCGCTATTCTGATTCTTTCGTTTTGCAGGGGGAATATATTTACCTGTTAAATATCGTCTATACTAATAAAAGCTAGTGATCACTCTTGGATAATCAAAAGAGAGTCGCACGGTCTAGGAAATAAAGATACAGGAACAGTTTCTAAACCCTTGCGGTATATTGATCGTTATCAACAGTTCACTTACCGTTAGTATTGGACTCTTGATGTGGGCGTACGACGGCAGCAAAGACCGCCTCCTCGTCACCATTCTCCAGTTCTAACCTAGCTTTATGAGCCGGTTGGCTTTCTATTTCGTTTGCGATCAGATTAGCCTTGGCTTCGGCCTCCTTATAGTCGGCGGTGTCGCTTTGTTGCAACGGAACAGTGTAGCCTCTCAGGGATTGGTCAAACGTACTTTGGACTCCGTACTCCTGCTCATTTTTCCTAAACATGTCGTTCAGCGTCCCAACCGTTGGCGGCCTCCAATTCCAGAGGCATGTCAGTACCGTTTATACCGGAGTCCCAGGGTTCCAGTTCCCTTTCCTCCAACTTAGAATTACCTATAAAAAAACCCTTGGCTATATGGGATAATTTAATTATTTTTCATTTATTATGTAGCATTTATTTGATGGTCATTATATCTGTCTAAATTCATTAAATTCTGGAGAAATAAAACAAACTTATACTGCTAAGTATTTAGCAAAAATATCTAAAAGACAAGGTCAGTAAGGCCACTGTTAATAATCCACAACAAAAAACTCAGTAGCTATTTAAAAAAATCTCGACAATATCTTTATATTAAAATATAAACAAATAGTTAATAACGCTTTTATTCAATTTGACAGAAATAATAAGAGGACAGTCATGATTTAAAAATATCGACCATTCAACTTACCGTTAAGTCGTGCTGAAATGGCAGTATCAGTTTGAAAGATGTCTAAGGTCGGGTAATCTAGGTCTACGTCTTTCGCCACCATCGTTAGAATATCACTTGCTTTGAATATGAGCTTGTCCACGCACGTGTCCGCTTGTATCTGACAATTTGGACTATCGGGATTTTCTACCTTTGCCGCCACCTCTAGTACTACTTCAAATTGCTTGAAAACGTCTTAAATACACCTGAAAAATTTCTTCCATAGTTAAAACATTTCCGTGGCCCATGCGACAAAAATTATTAAAATAATTAGCTTATTATTTATTTCTTTAAAAACATGCATTATACAGATTATAACTGGAGACTGAAACTTGCATTGTATGTATATGAAAAGGTTTGAAATTTTCACAAACATTTTTTTGCCATGGCCAATGAATATGCATAACTTGAAGACTTATTCTTCAAAAATTTCAGATTTCAATAAAATAAGATTTTTAAGAGAGTTATTCAATTAAAAATACGTGAAAAGAGCTGTCTTTTTTGTATGATAGTTTTGTTTACTGGTGATTAAAACTATAGATATTAAAAATGCCTCATTTGAAAAAGATAACCTAACATTACATTCACTATGCCATAATATGATCAGATAACTAATGGATATTAAGTGTTATTAGATTATTTATGCATATTTAATCACAAAATGAATACTTCAAAAACTCTATTCAAGAAAATTATAAGTGACGACAGTAAAAAGTAATATATTGTTTTATGAAAATTATCTATCTTTCTGTTTCTCAATCTAATTGTATTTAAAATTTTCTTTCAATTATGTATCCACTGTAATAGATACATTATCTCATTATAAACATATGTTTCAAATATATATCAACTCTCATATCATATGGAAACAATTATCCTGTTATCTTAATTATTGCCCAAATTGGAAATTTTTCCGGAGATATTTCTATACTCATATAAACAAAAAGCGAATTAAAACTAAGAATACAATTTCATGGGCGTTCTGCAAAAAATCGTCAAGTCTAAAAAAGTAATTGTCAAGATATCCAACATTAACATTTATTTTCAAAGGATAAATCTGCTTTTTTCATCGAACTATTTACTATAGGAAAAACTAAAAAGCTTATTTAAAGGGCAGTACAAATTGCATTGTAATCATTCTTACGATTCTACTAGTTTTTGGCTTACTTGTTTAGATATCTCTAGTTTAGTCAAATATGGACTTAACGGGTTTTAGCAGTAAGCCCACGATTTGTTCCTACATATTATTAATTACTTTCTGCTTACTTAATCTTTAATTAATTACTTTTACTTAATGTTGACTGCGTTACATATCTCCGGCGATATGTAGGAGTTTTGCTATGGAAGACGGGAGCGATTATATAATGCAAGTGCATTAGCCGTGAAAACGTTATTTTTCAACTGATTTTAATGCTACAAATAGCATTCGGATCCTTATGGTTACTAGACTTAATTACAGCATTAATTTTTTATACATATCCCCGGAGATATGTATCGTACAAGATTTACGGGACAAGACGGGATTTACTTATGTGTGCAACATATCCCCGGCGTCCTGTATTGACAAGTCTCAGCTTGCATACGACTTAACTGCACAGTCTGCAGCGGAGCCTATTTAGTTGAAAGAAGAGAGAATTTAGTTGGAAGAAAGAAATCCATGTATCTACTGGATGGTGAGGTTATTTCTTATAGGTTTTGCCGCGGTCGTCTAAATTTACTTGACGTTTCGCTGATTATGCTGTCGGCTTCTTCAGAAAGTTTCTAAAGATTTTAGAAGCCTTCTTTCTTTAATCTTCAGTCTTTAGAAACCATCTGAAGAAGCTGACAGCATGATCAGCGAAATGTCAAGTCAATTTAGACGACCGCACCAAAACCCGGAAGAAATAACTTCACCATTGGATAACAGTGAAAGCCTGCATTCTTCATGTACTGGATGTTATCAGAAATTACGGACAACCACGTCGAGCTGGGAAGCAGATAAAAAAGTCCGACATATAATAACCTATTGTGACGAATGTCCAAACAAAAAACATGTTTAAAATATTTCTAGTTTAGCTTCTATATATTGCTTATTTGATTTCATTTTACTTTTATAAAATTATATTTTCTTTTCTCAATATAAATTTCAATGTGAAACTTGAAGTTTATTGTTATACATCAGTGTGCGATTCTAGACCCCGAAGATATGTACGACGTGAATCCAATATCAATTTTGCTGTCCTCTAAAAGATTCCTGCATAACAATCATGAAGTCGTTCAACACATCTTACAGAGATGGCTTTAAAATAAACACGCAATACATATCCCAGAGGATATGTAACACACACTAGTTATGACTCATTTACCGCACCCCGGCGATATGTACCGCAGTCAACGCCAACGTATGAATTTTCAGCCCCACAGTCAACATGTTAAATTTATATTAACAAAAACAGAGAAATAATTAATTAAAATTTCATAGAGGAAGTACTGTTTATTACATTTTAATTTCAAATAAGAGTGCCCATTGTCAAGTTTGACATCATCCTAGAAGAATGGTTAACCGTACATAAAAAACTAGTAATTTTTTAAGAATTTTAAAATGACAGAGCTGTACAACATAATAACGAGGCACTTACAGAATGAATGGACTTAAAAGTCTATTGCAAGTTTTGGTTACAAATTAATTAATTTAAGTACCTTCCCACACGGCACCGGACGCCGTTTTAATACGAACGATATTTCCCACTTGGCTAGTGGCAGCGTGCATGAAATGCGCATTGTTGTAGACTCCTTCCGTCACTATCGATCTGGCCCGTTGGGTCCTGAAAAAAGAAATACAAAATGTAGAAGAGAACTGTGAAACGTTCCACGTGAAGCGTGTGAATATTCAAATCAATGCTGAACAAACTTAAAATGTAAACTTCATTAACATACCTCAATTCTATTGTCCTAACTGTGAATAATATAAAAGTAAACAATATATATATTCCACCATCAACGGTTTAGCCACCTTCTAAAAAAATGCAAAATACGAAAGTACTAGGTAACTGTCCTACAACAATAGTCAAGTGTGTAGCTACTTAGATATGTAAAAATAGCTTTCTCAGCATTTATTGAAAAGTCTCGGTCATTTGTTATTATGAAAATCTACACAGAAACATGAAAACTAGACAGAAAAAAACATGAGAGAGGTGAAAAACCCAGACATGTTTAGTTGTCTCTTTGTTTATTTTGACTTTTTGAGTTTGTAGGTGCAAGTTGATTATCTGTGAAACGAATGTACCCAACCCATTACTGTCCATTTTATTCGTGTTTTTGTTTTTAATGTTACTAACCTTACAGGGCCTCCTCGATTTTTCCTTTTGTTCATATCACCGCTACCGTAATGGCCGGGATCACTATTTCTCGTGGCACCCGGAATTTTGAAGAATTTTCTGTAAACACGTTAAAAAAAGAACACGAGGTTTACGAGAAACCTTTAAATTTTCACACGTTCACGAACAAAGATTTCACCAAATACAAAATGGCCTAGTGACGTAACCGTAGAACGCGTTTTTCTTTTGTTTTTACGATCACATTCGAGTGATTAATATTTTATCACATTCAGACAGTGACGCAGTGTCTGATTCTGTTGATTTAGGCGTGTAGATTCTTTAAAATATTGATATTTTTGATAACAAACAAATGTGTAACCAGCATTTGCGGGTAATGTCTGTCAAGACTGACAAGACTTACTGCGATTGCGCACAGCCGCCATTGCAGTTTTGTTGCATTTGTTTTATGGCGGCAAATTTCAATACATTCAAATAATCGATAAATTTGGGCGTGCGTAAAATTTTGTATTAAAAATGTTTCAGTCTGAAGCTATATAGATTTCGGCAACCTGTTGTCTATTTACTTGTTTATTAACTTAAGGTACGTGTTTTATTCTCTATACCCAGCTAATTTACTAACTAAAATTTATTATCTCATCGATTCATTTCAAAAAGCCATATTATTACAGACTCAAGGGTCAAGCATATTTTAAAATAAATAACTGTTGTTCGAATATGAATTATGCAAATTCAGCAAATACCTATTCATTATATGTAAAAATTATCACGTTATTCAGTATTCTTAATTACGAGGTCTAATTTTAAATGCATATCCATATCATGCGCTACGCATATTGAACAAAGGATGCCCTTGTTGCCTTGTTGCATGAGGAAATGGTATTTTATTACCTATGTACATTTTTTGTCTAGGTTCCTTATTTTTGGGACTATTTTGAAACGATTGTTGTTCTGGTGTATAGGTATTAAATATACATATAATATAGAGGTAACTTACCTATTAGAGCTTCGAAATCGCGGGCTACAATCAGAACCGGATCCAGGTCCTAATCCAAGCACCGAACATAAACAGTCTCTTGTTTATGTTCGGTGGTCCAAGTGACGACGAAATTTATAACGTCATAAAACAGGATGCTATGAAAGTTTACTCTCGCGTATGTCGGAACAGTATTCACAGCAAGAAGTCTAGAACTAAGGAGAACGAACTGCGGCTTTTCGCTGTATAACGCGACGGGCTCGAATATGTCCGCCTCCAGAGGCGCTGTAAACAGTTGTGTACTCTGGTTGCTACGGTATATAAACAGATATCTATACGTATACCGTGGTTCTGTACTAATCTGTGTGCATTAGAGGTTAGTGGTGCGAATACATTTGACAGACGCTCGATATTTTTCGTTAATTTGTTGTTGAATATTATATTGAATCTACACAAGTAATGTCTTTGCAATTACAAATTTTCGCAATGATCAATATGAAAATGTACTCAAAATATTTCATGTTACGTGCTTCAACGTTAACAATACAACATAGGAAAATATTTCGTTTCATACAGACATCAGTAATTTGAAATAATGTCCGGTTATTCGGACCGCTTCTTAAATCACACAATGCAACACAGCACTTTTGAACCATATTTATTTTAGTATATATTTTTGTTAAAACCAAACGGCATGTAAGCACCCGCTTTGACAGCATAATGATAAACGTCATATAAAACCATAGCATGGTTTTCTATGATAAACATTCATATGTGGACCGCTGACCGCTGCTCATCACGTGACTCGAGTACATTACTGTTTACAGCGCCTCTTGGAGGCGGACAGATTTGATCCCTAGATACCGAACGAGTTCGGCCTCCTTAGTTCTAGTCTTCTTGATTCACAGTATAATAATTCATACGCGGCGGGTAGTGCATCGTGTATTTACAGTGGTTCACTCGAGTTGTTTACTAAGTTATTATATATACCTAATTATTAAATATTAAAGTATCAATTAATTAATTATTTACTATATTAGTCGCATGCGAATTTTGACATATCACAAGCAAAAAAATCCAAGCTTACTACAAAATGGATTGATAGTCATCGCGAATTATTTGCGGATATATGGACCGAAAACAACGTTTTCCACGAAACACCGAACTACTACACTTTTCTCGACGCGCGTTTCGCCAACCAAGTTGGCATCTTCAGGAGAAGATTACGTCATTCAAATACACTAAGAAACAGGCGCGTTGCCGAGATTTACAGGGATATGTGCAACAAATTCGTGACGACATTGCAGACAATTTCTGTATTTCAGTACAGATGAAGCGACTGACGCGTGTGGGCCATTCGGTAGTTCATACTTGGTTAGAAGCTGTAGCTTATGATAAGTATTTTGAAGAACTACAATGGGTTATTTCTAGTTCTCTACATCGATAACAATTATGTTGTCTTAATTAGTACAATAAAGAAACTGGAAATGCTACTGCCTATCGTTACAAGAACAGTTTCTGATATTAACCAATGCTAAAGACTTTGTAAACCACAATACACATACCGTCAGCACTATCTAAAGAAAAAATATAAGACGTGTAAAAAATATTCTGGCTACATTTTGAAACAAATATGCTCATTTTTGTCCCCGAGTGTAACAACAAATATGCCCATCAAGGGTTACCTCCTACTCTACTAAAATATAGCACATACATAGACAATTTTGCGACTTAAGTAACAGTTGACGCTGAAAGGAGTACATTGTCATATATACATTGTCATATAGAGTGGAGTACATTGGCACTGGTCTGCGAATAAGTGAGACGTCTTATGTGATTGATCACCTGTTAGTAATTTATTTGTACATTTAGTTCGCCATTTCTATATTCATTTGAATAGTTAGCAATATATTATGATGTATTTTGTGTAAAGCAGTGGCGGTGCGTGATATTTCAGTTAGCCATATCTTGAAAAAGACGCATGGGACCCACTTCACTTTTTAGGTGATGACTATACACCTCTTACAGAAAGGGATTTATAGTGAAAAAACCGTCAGCAAAGTTTGCGAAAAAATTTTCAAAAACACTGGAGCACTCCCTGGGTTCTCAGTAACGCTCTGTGGAATATTTGCAGTATATTTTTTTTCATAATCTAGAAACAAATATAAGGAGACGTTTTTTCGATTTGTTACAAAATATTTTTGTTTCAAAAAGTTATGGCCATTTTAATTTTGGGAAACAAAATGTTCCTATAAAATTAAAATTAAAATGGCCATAACTTTTTGAAAAAAAAATATTTGCAACAAATCGAAAAACGTCTCTTTATATTTGTTTCTAGATTATGAAAAAAAATACTGCAAATATCCCACAGAGCGTTACTGAGAACCCAGGGAGTGTTCCAGTGTTTTTTGAAAATTTTTTCGCAAACTTTGCTGACGGTTTTTTCACTATAAATCCTTTCTGTAAGAGGTGCATAGTCATCACCTAAAAAGTGAAGTGGGTCCCATGCGTCGTTTTCAAGATATGGCTAACTGAAATATCACGCACCGCCACTGGTGGTTGGTAGTAATAAGGACCTGGATGAGGTCCTGTTTGTAGCCCGCGATCTCGAAGCTCTAGTAATAACTTATTTCATTTCACAACATGTCTGGTTACTTTTATATGTGTATAATGTATATATATATTTTGAATTAAAGACGGTTTAAAAAAAGTTTACAAAAAGAATGTAACCTTTTTTTGTTCTGTAACCTTGGAAATGGGGATCATTTCCATTTAAATTACATAGGTAGAAGCGTTCGCAATAATTTATTTATACCTATGTTTTATTTAATTTTTATTTATTTTTTTAAATCGTTGTTGATGGTTGTTCGATTTTTGCGATCGATTTGTATCTGTTGACGTATGACTGTTATGATGTCTACGAATGGCCAATTAAAAGTAATGCGAAATAATTGATTAATTTACATGCTATTCTTATTATACATCATGAAGAATATAATAATGGTGGGTTCATGCAGAAATTTTTAGTAATAATAATAAGAATAGTAATAAGCATAAAAGTTAAACCTTCGTTTTATAATGACCCAGTTCATGCAGAAAATCCTTATTTTTAAAATTATTACTAAAAATTATGTTTACTGCATGAACTGGGTCATTATAAAACGAAGGATTAACTTTTATGCTTATTACTATTCTTATTCTTATTACTAAAAATTTCTGCATGAACCCACCATAATTCTTCATTATTTCATTAGAGGAGCTACTAGAAGTAAAACTGATGAAACGATTCTTTGTTATTCTACTCTGTGTTGAAATTGTTATTATTCATTGTATTATGGAATTTATCAAACTCATTAAATTAAATGACCAGTAGTATTAATGATGTCGAGAAATCACGGACCTTGCAGAACCGTATGGACCCGTTGGGATATTTTAAGGAGTGGTTATTGATTATATCAGACGGTTTCTCTAATAATTCTGTATTACGATAAAGAACAATTGTATATTACCACACCACAGTTTGCAACGTATTATTTTTAAGTTGTGGTATTACAATGCTAACCTAGACAAATACGAACTGATTAAAAAATATGGGACCAAATAATATTCATGACAGATACTACATCAGAAATAAATCGACCCATATTTTTTTATTTGGCTGTAAGGTCGTTCTTAACAGTACTGCAGCCCTCGACATAACAAGTAATCTCATAGCATTTTGCAGGCTACACAAATTCACAAATTCATTCAACTAGCAAGGGCGTAGCAAGGGGGGGGGCGATCGCCCCCCCCCAAAGGGTCAAGTAAAAACCAAAATACTCGGGGGAATGCGGTTGCCCTTGGCTGTAGTGACCTTTTTTTTTTTTGGCTTTTTTGTTTTAATTGCAGCGATCGCTTCGGGCTTTTGGTTGCCGTTGCCTCTACTGACCTTTTTTTGGCTTTTTTGTTTCATCTGCATTGAGCGCCCCCCCCCCACCCTCCCAAAGATAACTACTGGCTACGCCCTTGCCAACTCGTCGGTTCGCCTTTTTTATCGAAAACGATGCATTTTTCGATGCGTTTGAAACTAGTATACTTACCCTTTCTGTACAGAATTAAATTGCGCATTTCACAGAATTATCCGGAGTTAAATTTCTTCACGGACAAAAAAATGATAAAAAATTATGCATGACATTCTTTTTTGGCGTCTGCAAGAATTTTGAATTGCTGTAAGACACAATTTGAAATTCGATAATCTTAGGTACATACTATCTTTCCATTCTAAATTGAAAATAGGTAGAAAAAAGCAAGGTTGCCAGATTTATTTTCTAAAATTGCTAAGCTCACTATACAAGTATACTTCATACTTCAGTAAACTGTTAGTTCGTGACATTCTTAGAAAGCTAGTTTGGAAATATTTTTAAAAAAAATACATAGATATAAATTTATTAGTTAGCATTAAAATAAAGCAAAAATGCCGTGGAAAAAATAATTATAAATTAAAAACACTTTATGTATATTACTATTCTCAAGAAAATTTTAAAGAGCCGGCAACGCTCTAGCTGGCCAACCAGCCGGCCACTGGTGGCGCAACGGAAACCACTGTAGATAAACCACTTTGCATATAATACATTGCTAATATTTGTTCGGTCCACTGTGCCATAAAATTTTAACGATGTCGTTAAAATGATTTACAACTTTATGAATTAGGAACTTAAACTACTTGTCTAAGACGCCAGTGACGTGTATTTCAGCTAGGTTTATTAACACAGACAATTTTTTGAGATTGTCTGGCTAAATGAGCATTATTTACAGCAAATTATATTACAAATAATAAGAGTTTTATATGCAGGCTAATTTTAATCTCCTATATTGATTTAAATGAAAAACAATATTTCACAATTTTCGAATTTATAAAAAGATATTGCACGCCCATGGAATCATAAAGTTGCACCGCTTTTTTTGTTCCCCAGGCGTATTTATCATTTTCAATTAAAATTAGAACCACTATACATACATACATGTGACTCACACCAATATTAAGCTGGATTTTACTTACTTCTTTGGCATCTTACAGCCAGTGCCGTAACCACACCCTCGTTGCCCGGGGGGGGCAAAAAACCTACAGCAAACCCATACAAACGTAGGGCGGCTGTGATAATTAGCTGGCAGTATCTGAATGCTATGGTGATAACACTTTGTGGGAAAGGTTTTTTTTGTAGCAATTTTACTAGTTCTATTTACTAGGAACACTATTTTACCTACTACTAGTTTACTAGGGACACTTTGTAGGAATTCTGTTTTTCCTTCGCTACACTACTGAATACAACTACGAGTTTTTTAGTATTTTTTTTTTTTGGAAGAGACTAAAATTTCAACTGAGAGAATTAAATATTCTTCAATTACAAAAATCGCTAACTCTTGGCTTGGTTTTAGATGGTGCAGAAGAAATTAAACTCCAGGTATACTTTCCAACAATTCAACGCTGAACTTAACGAATTCCACAACTGCCTGAAATCTGAAAATTACAAGGAGGATGAGATCAAGCGCACTTTCTCTCCTCTCATTTCAAAAGTTACGAAAAAATCCCATATCACACGATACATTTTTTGCTCATCGTAGCAATGACAGGACTCGTATACCTTTCAACTTATTTCGACAATTTCTACTGGCACCTCACCGCGGCTGGCAGAATAATTTTGATAAAACTGCTGCCCTACTTCGACTGGAGATACTTGAAGAACAAACAGTGTATCATAGAGAAAAACGGCATTCCCTCTGAGAAAGTGTCAGAGTTGTTCAACTGTGACTTGTGCGAACACATCAACAGGATCGACGTCTTCGAAAGTATAGACGAAGACATCTTGACTCAGCACTACCTGGAATTGGACGTGCCCTTAATAGTTACTAAAGGCCTAGAAAACTGGCCGAAAAACTCTAGTTTCGTCGACGACCTAATCTTGGAAAACGACTTTTATTACTCGTATCCGTGCAAAATGTCAACAAACATCTATAAAGGTGCCACCACTGCTGGAAAGATTCTAGAACGGGCGCGTTCTTTCAACGAGTTTTTTCTGCATTTCCAAAACTGCGACCTGGACGCCATGAAGACCCTTCGAAAGTTCACGTACAGGCCTAGTTTTCTCCCTGCAGTTTATTCGCCAGTTCTGTATAATTGGCTCATCTGGAATCGACATTACAACGCCACCTATGATAAAGTTATAGATCTGGTGGAGAAAATGGCGTTGGTGGGTCAAGTTTTTGGGTCTATGGATGTGCAGCTTAGTCCTAGGTATAACTGCATCGAAATTTGTCCGATTTTGGACATTAAACTGAATGCAGGTGAGGTCTTGGTTTTTACGAGTTTGTGGGATATGACCTACAGGCCTAACGGGGGAGAAAATGTGGCTGTTATTTTGGAAACGAGAGATTAAAACCCCGACGACTTTCTTTAGGATTTTGTTAAATTTTATAACGCTCAGGGAAGCAGTTCACAATGCAAGTAATTATTTGATTCAGGGGTAGTTTTAGAAAAATATTATTACATCAAAAGTCTGACGCTATATTGCCAAGAGATAATTATGTAGTTATATGATGTATGCCATCATGTTGTTTATAACAAAAAAATATTTTAAAAATATTCAACCCACCACCCCCGAAATATTCCTTTGTACGCCACTGGTGATCAAGGGTATATAATAATTGTACCTACATAGGGTATTAAGTAAATATAAAAATAATATCATTTTTTCAGGAGTATTAAACAATTTTGGAAAACTACATTCCAGTTATTTAGCTACGTTTTTTCAATACGGTATTTTTGTATGTATACAATACATAATACAATATGTATTATTATATTATAAATAAATTAAATAATTGATCTTCATATTGCTCAATTTGTCGACAGTTACCGATGTAGGAAAATACCTAAAGTTTTTTTTCATGAAAGTATGGCAATCCGCTTGTACTTTTGATGATTCGTGGAATTTTCAAATCCGAGTAAAATTCTCTCCTGTATCTGTGTGTATATTTGAAGGTTTCAATGGACTTTTCCATCTAAATATTTATATGAACTAGTATTGTATGTAGATGTAAGTGTATTAAACTTTTCCGATGAATAGCTTTTTTTCTAATATTTACCTCAAAGTATTTTATATAAACAATCCACTGGTGCTTAAAAAAGTGTAACATTCGTAGTACACTTTCGTTTAATAAATGTATTATATGTACGGGCAGAAATATGAAGAAGTACTTCATGACGCATTAACAATGAATTTGTGTTACATAAGTACTTATATAGATGATTAAAAATGGAGTTTCTTTTTCAAAAATCCGCTGTACTCAAAAATTACGAATTGTATCAAAAATCGAGTTGGCTCTGCGAATATCCTTCAAAAAGTAGCCTAGGTTCGCGAAAACGGCATCTTTCTATCTCTTGTAATAACCGAGATGCTTTAGAAAACTATCGAAAATGGGACACTCTGTGGGCATACCTACAAAATATGTTTGCAAAACGTAAAAACGAGGTTAAGAAAGAGTCACTTTTATTAAGAAGACAACAGGAAATAAGATTAATTTGCTATTTATATTGCTTTCGGATTTTTTCTTCCGTTTCCCAAAACTGCTGCATATCCCTAAACTGTCTCATCGTTCTTTCGTGGAGTTCTTGCTCAGAGGGTAGATCTCCACCGTATTCTTTTGGTAGACACTTCTTTGGCACCAGTTTGAACAACTTCTCCTTTTCGAGACCTGGCGAGTGGATGCGCAACTAAAAGAGGCGTATTGGTAACAAACACCAGTCATTAAAAAAGCAATTAACTACAATATTTAAAAAAAATACAGCTAGATATGTTTTTTGGAACCTCCAAGATACGCCGTTTCTAGTTCTGAAACGCAGCTACCGGATTATTGAGTGTAACATAACTCAATAATCCGGTTCAAGGGTATGAGTTTATTGGTTTTATATGGGGTTATGAGGTTATTGAGACTGAGAATTCTGACCACTGACTGTCAGATATCCAGGGCTATGGACAGTTTGAGGTTGTATCGAGCATTATGGTATACTATTCAGGGGTCAACTGCCCCTGAACCGTATCCAGGGTGAACCCCACAACCTTATGACACCATACACTTAAACCCAATAGCTCAGAAGTTTGTTTGCATCAACTAGTAATCACACTAGTAATCTCGTAAGCAGTCAGCCTCAAACACAATAACCCCTAGACAACACAATAGCCCTAATAGCCCAATCAACGGGGAGAAAACCGGTCACTAATTGTTATCAGCAAACAAAAAAATATGGTCGTATAGAGAATAAAATTCTAAGAAAGATATCGTTTTTTGCGACTCGAGTTTTAATGGCGAACATAACCAAAAAAATTCGCAAAAGTCAAAAAAAGTTTTTTTGCAAATAAAAAAAAGTCCTACACAAGAAAGTTAAATTATAAAGTTGTAGGTCTTAAAAATGCGCGCCGAATTAGATGTGAACGAAAAAAATCGGTTCATAAACAGTTGAGAAAAATTTAAAAAAAACGTCAAAATTCGCGTTTTCGTATTTTTTGCTGTATAAATTCCAATTTTTGTTTGAACAGACTTCTTGTTAACTAGAAACACAGCCCAAGACAAGCGGAAAATGACCCTTCTTTCAAAAAATTCAAAAAAGCTTTATTTTTTCGAGTTATAACGATTTTATAAAAAAAAGACGTTTTCAAAAAAATCAGCTTTTACAGAGGCAAAAATGATCATACAGAAACGATCCTGGGCTCATTTTGTTCGCGAAGACTTTCTGTATTTCTCTTCTGCTTTCTTTAATGCTATTAAAAAACCAAATCGCTTTTATTTAATTTTTTGTATAAAAAAATGCGTTGTAAAATTGTATCAATTTTCGAACCGGTTTTTTTCGAATAACTTTTTAATTTTGGTTTTACATTTTTGACCGTTGCATATTTGAAAAGTGCCATTCAAAACACGCATTAAAAAAAATTGAAGGTCCTACGACCTCAGAGAGCCAAGATATATTTTTTTTAAGCTGAGGAAAAGATCATTTTGCTAGCGCGATAGATTAGAAATCGTGTTTATTTTTGTGCCGGGAGTGTCCCTCCACTCTGTCGCCGTGCATTGGCTAGAGCGTGCCGCAACCAGCGCTGTACTTTCGCAAACACTTATGTCAACTTAATTTATGCGAAATGATTTGAAATATTTTTTTTTAAAGAAAGTAAAAGTCTAGATCTTTTCGTGTAAAAAAGATCAATCGGACGTACACCCTTCAGGAATTAAAAAAAGAAAAATAATTATCTCCTCCCTATCTAACTTATTTTTTTCTTTTTATCATTTTCAATATCAACATCATTAAAATCAAATTAAAAAACCTTCAAAATACAATTTTACAACCATTTTTTTGAACAAGTCTTCGCGAATAAAAATGAGCCCATCGGATCGTTTCTATACGATCATTTTTGCCTCTGTAAAAGCTGATTTTTGAAAACGTCTTTTTTTTTTTATAAAATCGTTATAACTCGAAAAAATAAAACTTTTTTGAATTTTTTGAAAAAAGTGTCATATTCCGCTTGTCATGGGCTGTATTTCTAGTTAACAAGAAGTCTGTTTAAACAAAATTGGAATTTATACAGCAAAAATACGAAAACGCGAATTTTGACGTTTTTTTAAATTTTTCTCAAATGTTCATCAACCGATTTTTTTCGTTCATATCTCATTACGCGCATTTTTAAGACCTACAACTTTCTAATTTAACTTTCTTGTGTAGGACTTGAAACTTTTTTTTATTTGCAATAAACCATTTTTTTGACATTTGCGATTTTTTTTGGTTATGTTCGCCATTAAAACTCGAGTCGCAAAAAAACGCTATCTTTCTTAGAATTTTTTTCTCTATACGACCATATTTTTTGTTTGCTGATAACAATTAGTGACCAATTTACATGGGGGCTTTCGCTCGTTGATTGGACTATAAGAGTCTGAGAGTAAGAATCTTTAGAGGCCGTCTAATCAGGAATCCCTGAGATACGTTTCTGATTTCATACATACAGACCCTAAAAGATACATTCGGATTCAGAGGCCGAAAAAAACATATTCCATTTTTTTTTGTGCCGTTGGAGTCAACTCAAAAAACGTTCATATCCTTCTTAACCTTGTCTTTTTTTAATTATACCATTGGTTAACATTGAAATGAACTGCCGTTTTTTTTTTCTACGCGAATTTTTTAATTGTAATTATTTTTGTTTTCGACTTACCATGTCTAGTAATTCACTTTTCATGAACGCCCCGACGAGAGCCATGATTTTGTCCATGAAGTAAACGGAATTAAGGATGTGGATGACCTTCATCTGTATCGGAAAGCCCTCCTGGAGAAACTGGAGATATTTTTTAAATGCGCCCAATTTAAATTTCGTCAGGTGCATCAAGCCTATCTGGAAAAAGTATGTTGAACGACAGAGATTTGTGTCTCAGGAATTGGACGTGTATATTTTGCGAAGCGCGTACGCTGTCCATTCCCACCACACTATTTATACTACCCCGTCAAACATCAGTAAATTTTAGTGCAACCATATACTACTATTATGCGACACTTCTAATATCGACACGACTAATATATCTCGTATATGGTCGCGGGCAAAGCTATTCTTGGTGTACTGTAGAGATACTACAAATTCTATACTTAAAACACCGACAAAGTAGGCTTACAGTTTATGTGCCCTTGAGCGCGCTGCTATTGAATAGCGGGAAAATTGGGAATTAAGTACATAATTTAAAAACTGATGACTAATCTAATGTATTTTATTTGTAGATTAAAAATGAATGTAAAACATAAAATATTTTGTGTAATTTGAATAAGCTAAAATCATTTTTTGATGTTCCTCAATGCAGCTGTGTACATGTAGTCGGGGTTTGTGTTTATTTCCATACGTTTCAACCCTGGAGTTTGGCTTCACTTATAACTTATACTTACTCATACAGAAGATATGGTCGCCCTTGAGCTAGTTGGTCTGTGACTTAAAATATTCATCAGAATAAGCGAATACGTAGTTGAGCATAATACAAAGAGAAGTAAGTATATTTTAGATTGTTTTCACAAGGAGGTAGATATTCACACAATCATAGACAATACACTACCCAAAGACAGCTCGAAACGAGAGACAAACGTCCTTGCCCTGAGAGGTGCGGATATATTTTTTAACAATACTTAATTTATAAATAATGGTTTCAAGTTTTGGTCTAGACTATACTACATTGTCCAACATAAATACACATTACATAAAACACAACATTTAGGTACTTATGGAGAAGGCATCTAGGAATAATTTGTTTCGAAATAATAGAATGACCCCGTAAGAAAGGTGTTTTCTTTGTATTCTATTTCATACTAATAATTATTATTTTATGTTTTATTGACCTTAATGTATCTACGACAATAAATGTACATACACGTACTTATACCTATATGATTTTTAAATAAAAGTTCATCACAACTTAATGATTAATTTTAAATCGACAGGAGTACAATTAAGTTATAAAGTATGGATTCAAGGCTTCATCAGAATCTATAATAATCAATTGTAAAATAACATATACATGTGTTTTTTTTTTCATATTAATCAATTAGTATATTGACAAATTTACATTAAACATATTGGTTCTTTTGAATGGAAATTTTGGAAGATAAGAATGCTTATTTTTTTGGTAGCCTTTTATATAAAATACTACCACATAACATATAGCCCCACATAAAATGTACTAATGTAAATCAAGAAAACTCGAACTTTTGATAACCCCTCCAACAAACTCTTCCACAGTTCTTTTTGGATTCCACCGACAATGAAAACTAAATTGGAACCACACATGAACACTAGGGTGGACCTTAATATTTTTTTTTAATTTTTTTCTCAGCGGGCCGGGCGAAAATCAGTTCTGGGTACCTAAAAACGCGGTAACCAAAACTGCCGCGATAGGAACCTTTTTTCTCGTGCCGCAAAACGCCGGAAGTTTCTTATGGAATTTACATGTTAAAAATCACTGAAAACGTTCGATACGCTCAAAACCTATGAAAATTATCAAATCTGATAGTCGCAAGGATATATTTCCATGTATTTTTTCCTCCTGAATAGATGGAATCGTCATATTTCGTTTATTCGTTAATTGAAAAAAAATATTAGCGAAAAATTGCGAAAAAACACTAAATTCAACTAAAAAAAATTTGAAAAAGACGAAATAATTTATTATGGTGATTGTACCTGATTGAGAAATATTAAGTATATCATGATTTAAAAAGTCTGTAAGAAAATTCAGGAGCGTATATGGCGGAAGGCGATTTTTCTGTTTTTTTCAATCCTGATTCTCAAACGATAGATCCTCCTGCATCGACTTGCATAATTTAACGGTAGTATGAAATGCTCCATATCATACGAATAATTCATCATCTTAATGTAATATTACCTTTAACTTGAAATCATTTTACATTGATTATAAGAGAATTTCGGATTGGAACATACTATAGTGTCCGACGTTCGTACACGTACTTGTAACGTTAGCATCATACTTGGAGTTGGGGAGCTACGTCGTGGTATAATCGGGTAGTGATACAAATCTCTATGTTATGTGCTTGTTTCTCAAAAATCGAGTAGTTTAAGGGTTATTCAAGCTTGAGCAAACGAAAGAATGGAAGAATGAATGCTCGAAAAAAATACGGGTTTTCTCTTAAAGTTGGTAGCTTCATTCGCTCTGACATTAGCCGCGGAAATTTCTTCCTATTACTACCAACTTCAAGAGAAGTCGAGAGAGAGGAAGTTTCGAAGAGAAGAATTGAAATTGGCGACGGTCGTAAAGTGATCGTTTGAATAGATTCGTTCGGGAATACGCCTCGGAGCGATCCGAGCAATCTGAGCAGTTCACCCGAACACGCGTTTTTGATTCGAGCGCTCCAAGCGATCCGAGTGATTCGGACGTAAACACACACGAATGTAACAAACACACTAAATTAATCTAAACCGTTTTTATCGGTGAACCCAAATTTCCTCCGGGGTTTTCCCGGACGAATCTATTAAAGTCCGCAACCAACGAATAAACGAAATCTGACGATTCCATCTGATTCAGGAGGAATAACCTTTAAACTACTGTTGAGAAACAAGCACATAACTAGAATTTTATCACTTGCGACTATCCGATTTGATGATTTTCATAGGTTTTTATAATCATATACGGAGGTGTATAATTTTCGGGGGGGGGATGGGGGGGGGCGGGTAATAAGGGGGGGGGGGGGGGGGGGGGGGGGGGGGGGGGGGGAGGCCAAAAATTGGGGGGGGGGGGGGCAGCCCACAAAAAAATATTTTTTTTTTTTTTTTTTTTTTTTTTTTTTTTTGGGGGGGTTTTTGGGTTTTTTTTCCTTTTTTTTTTTTTTTTCCCGGGAAAAAAAGGGGGGGGGGCGCTCCCCCTTGTGTAAGGGGGAAAAAAACGCGGGAAAATATCCCGGCGACTATCCGGGTTGATTGTTTTCAGTGGTTTTGGGCGTATCGAACGTTTTCAGTGAATTTTAACATGTAAATTCCATAAGAAACTTCCGGCGCTTTGCGGCACGGGAAAAAAGGTTCCGATCGCGGCGGTTTTGGTCACCGCACAAGTATTTAGGTACCTAGAACTGATTTTCACCCGGCCCGCTGAGAAAAAACGAAAAAAAAATATTAAGGTCCACCCTAATGAACACATTTGGATCTTATCATGAAAATCATAGTTTTAAATTTGTAGAAAAAAATAAGGAACCACTGTATTTTACTTCTATTCTTTCCCTAAACTGACGTCGTCATACAGAGTGGGTCATAATTAAGGGTACAGTAGTGCAACTGCAGGTGCCTCAGGTCAAAATAATGTCATTTAAACTAAACCTACCTTAATTCAATTGTGTATAATAACCAAGATACAGAGTGTCAGAGTTTTAATTTAGTTTTTTTAATCTGTTTCTAAAATTCCCGAATAAATTGAGATAATGGCAGTAAATTGGAGATTCGTTTTTTTTTTAATAGAGAAATTTAAGTTCGTTGACCCACATTACTCATAACCCACCTTGTATAGCGGTTAATATACGCAAATGTATCGCCTCTCCATAATGGTAACCTAATTGATGAAACGCTATTCTTTCGGGAGAGGGGAATACCTACTTACCCCTTTCATGTCAATAACCACTATAAGGCCACTGGGCGGGTACTTCAGTTGGGCGACATCCAATAGCATGTACGAAACTTTCATTATGGGCACCAGGTCAAAGTTATTGTAACTGGTATCATTTATTTTGAAATAATGGACCACGTAATTCTCGTCTGTCCTCACAGGTATACTCGACATATGGCTGAAAAAAAAAATAAATAAATAAATAAAAACAAAAGATGAGACAATCTTTACATTCGTCATATAGGGTTTTCTGACTATGTGCATATTTACAAAATTCCAGTAGATTTAAATCTGCTCTAAGCTAAACTGCTTGTCAAAACTACCGTAACACTTTTAGGTTAGCGCCATTTGCGTTCTATTTGAGCTAGAGATTTGCGGTTTTTAAATTTCGGTAGCCTATCAACCCTATGGGCTACCGAAAATTAATGCTATACAGTGGTGGTTGGTCATATTTCAGTTAGCCATATCATGAAAACGACTCATGGGACCCACTTCACTTTTTAGGTGATGACTATACACCTCTTACAGAAGGATTTATGAAAAAACCGTTAGCAAAGTTTGCGAAAAAATTTCAAAAAAACTGCAGAACACCCTGGGATCTCAGTAACGCTCTGTGGAATATTTGCAGTATATATTTTTCATAATCTAGAAACAAATATGAGGAGAGGTTTTTTGATGTATTACAATTTTTTTTTTCAAAAAAGTTATGGCCATTTTTATTTTAATTTTATAGGAACATTTTGTTTCCCAAAATTAAAATGACCATAACTTTTTGAAAAAAAAAAATATTTTGTAACAAATCGAAAAACCTATCCTTATATTTGTTTCTAGATTATGAAAAAAATATACTGCAAATATTCCACAGAGCATTAATGAGACCCAGGGTGTTCTGCAGTTTTTTTTGAAAATTTTTCGCAAACTTTGCTGACGGTTTTTTCACTATAAATCCTTTCTGTAAGAGGTATATAGTCATCACCTAAAAAGTGAAGTGGGTCCCATGCGTCGTTTTCAAGATATGGCTAAATGAAATATCGCCAACCACCACTGATGCTCTGAAATCGCTATGCTGGTGTATGGATTTTTAAGACATTTCGGCATAAGTTTTAATAATGTACTCGAAAACGGATAGGTCAAAATATAAATTTCTTTTCTCTAATGGTTTTTTTATATAAAAATGTGCCGTAAGAGTAATAAAAGACTTGATTACTTGTCACAGGAATTAAAAAAAAATCATTATATTATAATATGATGGTTACAATAATTATTTTTTAATTATGTTTTCTCATAAAAAAGTGACAAATAACTTACAAACAGATGGTAATAAATTTTAATAACTCGAATTACATATATGTTCGATAATTGAGTACTGAGAACAAGTATATTAGTATAAAAGACTTTACGCACTAAGATACACTAAACATTTGTTCCTATATACAGTGACAAAGTTAGCATCAAGTGAGAAATAAATACTTTTCCTATACAGAAAAAAATGTATTACAATAATTTCAGCTTGTCAGCTAATTACCAAATGGCGTTTTTCGAAATTGTCAATATCCAAAAATCCACGTTTTCTAAAAAAGTAGTCTAGATCACCTTTGAAAATAATCGATGTCATAGAAGATCATGACCTATTCTGCCTACTTAAATTCTGCCTGTTAAATAGGTTTTCAGACAACCAGAAGTTATCTCCATATAAAGTTTTTTTTTTAATCAAGATAAAAAGGTTTTCCCATTTGATGGCGACTTTCACTGTGTATTTTTATAATTTAGATTTGTGGGTGATTTGCAGACAGGCTATTTATAATTTGATAAAAAAATGTTTAACAAAACAAAATTTTTCGTAACATATGGACGGTTTATATGACGGTAATCATGATTGTAATAACAGTTATTACTTAGAGAACGTGGAGCGCGGAGTGTAACAGGACCGTAGTCAGTTAACGAATAAAAATATTAATATATTTACACAAATTATGGAGCAACATAGTACTATTTTTACCAAATAGTACGGTTAAGTCAGGGATAAAATACCTATATAAATTAAGATAACACGTAACAATGGCAACACTTACCCGACAAACGTCAATGTTGAGACAAGGTTCCCATGGCAGATTGGCGGTGGTTAAAACATATTATTATGTGCTTTTCTAAGTGTTCTGAAGTGAAATGGCGACGTTTATCACTTAATATTGACTTGTGTATGGAAAAGAACCGTTCAACCTCTACTGTTGACAATGGACAGTATGAGAAATTGTTGAGGCATGAACTATATAATCATATATTTTGGTAACTCCTGATATGTACCAACTAAAACTTTACATATGTTTTTTCTAAAATAAATTTCTTAGTTTTTTAATGATATTGTGCAACAAAGGCTTCTTGTTCATAGAAAAATACGGAGTCGTCGGCGCTGGACGAGGCATGGCTTTTCAGATGTCTTGTTACTTTAGTTTTATCTGAAGAATTTATAATGCGTTCACACACAGTACAAAAAAGGTCACTTCCTTGAATACGTATCTCCCTAAAACCAAACCTCGGGATCACAATCAAACCACGTTTGAAATACTTCCCGTCTATTTATTTTCCCCTTTGGCACGTTACCTCACTTTATTCACTTCTCTCCTCAACTAATTGTTATTAATATTTATAAAGTTATTTAAACACACGACGAATACAACACATGGCGAATACGTAAAAACGAAACGTATCAACGCGATGCTATATCGGCGACTGTCTGTTACAGCGGGCCATAAATAACTAAAATTGCTAGCGCAGTTTTCGTAATGCAAGTCAGCTGTGAGCTGTGAAGGGCAACGAGTCAAGGGCAGGACATGCACAATGTCGGCCCTGTGACATTCGCGCTTGGTAAGAAGTAAGGGTGAATTTTCATGCAGTCGTTAGTCGCTCGTTTTCAGCGACAAATGAGGTCACGTGGTTCGATTTTGAATTTTCCGCCACTTTAAGAATTGTAGCGATAAAGCTAAATTTTGTTTAGCTTTTCTCTGCCGGGGTCTACCAGCGTCAACGTAATTAGAACAATCGAATCGATATATTCAAAACAATTTGCAGAATATAAAGAAACAATAATCCGACGAGCAGTTCTACCAAACGGAAAGGAGGGGCTAATTTCAGAATCTATTGTATACATATACCTTTATAATATAGTGGTTATATCGATACATCGACTATCGATACACATGTTTCATTTGTCGCTTAAATTTTACGCTAAACGCTGCAATTTTTCGCTACAATTCTTAAAGTGGCGGAAAATTCAAAATCGTACCACGTGACCTCATTTGTCGCTGAAAACGAGCGACTAGCGACTGCATGAAAAAGCACCTTAATAATATTTAATAATGTACTATGCTGCAACATAGTTTCTGTGAACATATACATATACACTCCGCGTTCGCACCAACTTTATACCTTTACTACCTACTAACTATACTTTTATTAGATACTGTAACATAAATATGCAATCTAAACGTTGACCAGTTATTAATAATATGCAAGCATTTAATACATTGTAACACAATTTGTATTTCATAATTATTTAATATACCGTGGCACACTTGTGACATATAACAAAATAAAAAACAAAAAAAACTTATTTTGGGATATAAATTCGGGTCAGTCATTTATCCACAGAAGTATACATATTATATATTATTGTAACTTTCAAAAATATATTTTAATGGTCTATGCCGTCTAGAGAGAGAGAGAGAGACATATTTTATTTTTGTACCCTTATATTTTCCCTATTTTTTCAACCGAAACACAAAATCAGGTCAAAGGCTAATTGACACACTCTTTTTTACTTCCAAAGTTTCATAATTAGAAACCACTGGAAAAAGAATATAAGTATTTAGGTCAGCATATTTATATTTAATTTTTTTAATTTATTAACTATAAAACACTTCTTAAATATGTATATCTAGTACAGCTATGCAATTCGCCTTTGTATTACTTTCGAAATTAATACCAACAAAAATTATGCGGATTGAGGCCAATGTAAAAGTTTTTAGGAGGATTTTTTAAATATTTTCGAAATAGTATAGAATTAAAATTGATTTCATATACAGATACCATAACAAATTCAGATTATTTACTATATCTACCCTTACTGAGAGACTATTGTAACAAGTTATAGCTTAAGTATATTTCGATAAACTGTGTAGTCTATATAATTTAAAAAAGTAAATGCAATCTGGAATCAAATTTCAAAGAAAAAAGCGAAATGAAACGAAAAATCAATAAAAAAATCCAATGCAATGTTGACCTCTATTGTTAGGCAAAAATATACCTATTTTCTTATTACACAATCTTTGCATCACCATTTCTTTTTTATTTGCGTTTATACATATTTTTTCGTAACTAGAATAGAATAATGTACACTGTTGCTTGGATGTATCAGCGCATTCAGCAGTGCTATCTGGTAGATGGTAGGAGAGTGTAATAATATGAGCCATCTACTATGCCTTTGTCAGCGGGTTCGAAGTTCACTTAAGAGATTTGACAAGGGTAGATTTGACAAGGCCCACAAAAAGTAGTCTGTGCTGGGGTTGCGAATATATTATTCTATGTATTTTGACCTCCTGAACACGAACTTGAAGTAAAAAATAGGGGTCGATGCTCATATATTCGAGAAAAATCAGAAAAACCGGTCAAAACCATTTTTTTAATTCTAATTTGCTATGAAACGGGTATGCCAAGCAAGAAAGTGGTATGAACAGACCAAATTAATTTACCAAATATTGACTAACCAACCAGTTGTCCAAAGTCTGGGGTTATCAGCAGTTATTTTCTTCTCAAAACGGGTAAAATTGCTGTTGCAAACACACTAACAGTGACATACCGTCGAAAGGTTTGTTTTGATGCCACAGAAACGGTTTTGATGGCACAGAAATAAAGATATATGTACTACATATATAAATCTTTTAAAACTAACATAACGATTTTCAGAACGAGGAGATCGTTTCAGTCGCGTCAAAAAAGGTAGTCGCGTAGAAAATTAATATTTTTCAAAATCTCAAAAAGTTTCGCAAACTTAAAGGGATTTATGATTTTTCTAGCCGAACCCGGTCAATATCGTACAATAAACAAAGAAATGGCGTCATTGTCAATTAAGGCAAAAAAAATGGGATCGTTAATTACTCAAAAAGTTATTAACGGATCGAGCTGATTTTTTTTTTGTAACTTCATACTGCAAACAGCAGCACTCCAAAAAATCACTTTTTCAACTTCAGCAGTCATTTGCAAGTTAACAATAGCATTTGAAGACTTCGGGTTTGGCTTAAAATTTAGGAAATTCAATAGGCTACAACTGCTTATATGCATATGCTATCTAAAATATGCCGAGGAACGGATATACAAGCGGAAATGTGAAAAAAAGACGTTTTTTTTCACAAATTGTTAATTTAAAAAATTACCGGACGGTTTCAGCTCTACGGACCCCGCGCATTGTATTCTACGCAAAAAAAATACATAGGTAACCGTCAAAACTGGCCCTATATCTTTCAAGAACAGTTTTTGATGATTTTAGCTCCCTGCCTACTGGACTATTATCAAAGACAACTTTTGTTGTGGCCTTGTGTAATTTGAAGTTGACTGCGACCGTTGAACTTCGGCTCGTCGAAGTAAATACAGTATGAGACAAAATATGAGACTTAGAAACTTACACCGTATTAAGAGCCAGCTGAATATCCGCCCTATCTATATTCCTGTCGTCATATATTTCAGGTCCGTTTTTCTTGCACTTGTAATACGCGACAACTGTCTTCTTCGTCAAGTCGATGTTGTTATTGCAGGACAGCAGGAACAGTACTATCACCTCGTCCTGGACACCGGGAGGTATATTCTTGTCGTTCACATTCCTCATGTAGGTTTTTATTATTTCTATATTCTCCCTCGTCGTCCTTCCCTCCTGTATGATCTGTTCGGGGTGAATTTGTAGTTCAGCTTCATTTCCGCGTGGTATATCTTATTGTAAACGGTATTTTTCAATAACTGAAAAAGCAGAAATCCGATCATTTTTGATATGATATGTGACACTTTTGAATGTACTTAACCTAGAAATGGAGATTCGATAGTTGCCATTAGCTATTTTCATTTAATTCTATTATCTTCATCCGAAAATTTTATTTGTAATAGCTTGACGATTGTAGACAAATTTTGGCAGTGTCAAGAAATGCCAAAATGTGTCAAAAAATCGGCATTTGTATCTCTTTTCATCGTGTTTTGAACGTATATTAAGGTAAAAATTAAACAGGTCTAATTGTTTTCATGGGTTCTTGAATTAAAGAAATTTAGATGTTTTTTTCTGCCATATAATTATTAATTTTTATTTGCATTGTAGGATCATGGGCTACGGTTCATATTGCACGTTTCTGATACTATAACGTATATTGCCTATACTATTTCTATTTTCGTATTTCTGTATTTCTAAAATATTTTTGTACTTTCCAGTTTTCCTTAGGCCATAAGTGTTATAAACTTTTGGTATGGACTATTACAGAATCTAAAAATAAATATATTATCAGTGGCAGATCTTCGAAACGGCTTGTAAAATATTTGCGAAATATTTTTTTTTTCATAATCACCGAGTAAGTATAAAGTCTTTTTATACCTGTGATTTTCTCGAAATTTTAAAATCTGTAAAAGTTACGGTAATTTGAACTTTTATTTGATCCCAACATTTCGTCTGAGATTTTATTTACAATAGTTGTATTTTACAACAGTAGTATGTAAGTATAAAAAGAATTTGAATTTACTCGGTGGTTATGAAATAAAAAATATTTCGCAAACATTTTGCAAGCTATTTCCAAGATCTTCCCGGAGGCAGCCATTTTTGGAAAAAAAAATCGCTAGTTTTCCCTGAAGATTTTTTGTCATTGTAGCCTTCTACTTGTCTAGTAACCAGTAACCACCCCCTAAATTATGGTGTGAGTCCCATGTTCCTTACGGAAATAGGAGCATATAAATAAACTATAAACATTACACTTTGTTTTTTATTTCCAATCTCCATTACGTGGTTCTTCAGTATTTAACTGTAGATTTATCAAAACTTAAAAACACAAATCTTTAAAGAATCATCGGTATCACCATTTGTTGCCTCAGGTCGTATTTAATAACAATATTACCACCCCTACACACGAAATTTAAATTTCGCGCATTTACAACAAGGCTAAACCGTGCCCTCTAACGCCTCAGAAGTACAATTATATCTCATTTATGGTCGGCCATACCAGCCTTATGTACACTAGAGTAGAGTGAAATATATGAATCTTTCACTTTATAATCTTTGATGTCTTTGATCCGAACTATTTTATTCTAGAGATCTCTTAACTTTAGATATAGTTCTATTAACAACGTTCGGAGTCTGTCAGCTATTTGCTGATAAAGAGTTTTTGCATTTTTTTTGTTACGCCTTGAAAATTAAGCAAAAAATAATTAGTGTTAATCTGTCTAATATTCCATTAGCCTAGTAACAAACAACTTTGTCGATGATTTGTCTTTTCTTGTATTCCCAGAATAAACCAAACTTTTGACACTTGAAGCGAACTTTGTACCCAATGACTTTCCATTAATGGTTATCCCTTTTTGCATGTCATCTTTGGTATTTTTTATCCCAAAATATATTAATCTGAGCTTGCTTTTCTTGATCTACATCAGTGTGTATCTCATTTCTTAGTCGTCCGACATAGTCCAATGTATTTCGAGTCACCATTAAGCCCTTAGGTGAAACATTTATATTTAAAAAATCTTACCTGTTTGTGGTAGTTGTCGACCGAGCAAAACCAAGTTATTTACGTTATCAAAATCTCACCTTATTTTAATACCCAAACGTTAAACGCACGAAAGTGACAATGCGAACTAGCCGAAAAAAAATTGCGTGTATCGTCGAATATGGCACTAAAGGCCACCCTGTTTGGTTTCCGTGACCTTTACCTCTAATACCTTTAATAACTTTTAGTACCTAGTTCGCAAAAATTTCACTTGGACTGCCAGAAGTATATAATATAATTAATTAAACGACCAGTACCGACTCCGACTTTAAATGAATGTTGTGTTTTAACATTCTGGTGTTTTCCGTGAATGGCTAATATGCATAGAATACTTATCAAAAGGCTCTAATAAAGGCGACATTGTTCAGTAAATAATGTGTAATAAAGGTAAAGGCACGACACCAATTACGTATACATATGTGTAACGCTTTATATATCGAAAGTGAAGAGTTTAGTTTTAAATTAATCACAAATACAATGTTTTCCATTTTTAGAATGTTCAGAATCCGTAACATTTATTTATACAGGATGAGTCACTTTTTTGTAGCAGAACTTTAACATTCGATAGAATACGATATTTTGAGAAAAAAAGTTCCTACAAACATATGGTCTATCTAGCTTCATAAAGGAGATACAGGGTGTTAAAGTTCAGTTTTTTTTTAAGTTTTTTTTACAATATTTTTTGAACGGAATGGTATTTTCGCTTAATATTTTACACACGCTTTAACCTCAACAGGGGCAACAATTTATATTGATTTTGTCGAAAACCCTATACTGGAAGTTGCTTTTCTCGGGTGCCCAGGTTATTTAGATTAACAGAACTTTTGTATCGTACGCCACTGACCTTATTTGACTAACATGTATAAAATAATGATGTTTTAGATGCAATTTTGATCCCTTGCAATTTTGCGCTAACTGTGACGGTTTTCGAGATATTTCTCATTTTTAGTCTGATGGTGCATCTCCTTACATGGCAACGAAAAAAATTTATTTTTAGTTTTCAATTTATTTTTTAACGAAGTGACCTGGGCATCCGAAAAAAGTAACATCCATTATAATATTTTGGATAAAACATTAACCCTGGAGTGGGTACTGGAACCTTCGGCGTAGAAACAAAAAACTGGACGTTTTCCACGAAACACCGAACTACTATACTTTTCTCTACGCGCGTTTCGCCAACTAAGCATCTTCAGGAGAAGATTAAAACTGAGTTGCTTTTCTCGGAAGATTAAAACTGAGTTTTAATTTTCGCCAACTTAGTTGGCATTTAGGAAAATAAATTAATCTTCGCCAACTTAGTTGGCAAAACGCGCGTCGAGAAAAGTATAGTAGTTCGGTGTTTCGTGGAAAACGTCCAGTTTTTTGTTTCTACGCCGAAGGTTCCAGTACCCAGTTTTCTCGACGCGCGTTTTGCCAACTTAGTTGGCGAAGATTAAAACTCAATTTTAATCTTCTCGTTTTAATTAAAACTCGGTTTTAATCTTCTCCTGAAGATGCCAACTTGAAGATGAAACTAAAATAAAATGTTTTCGTTTCCATGTAATTTGATGCACCATCAAGCTAAAAATGACCAATATCTCAAAAACCGTCACAGTTAGCGCAAAATTGCAAGATATTAAAATTGTAGCTAAAACATCATTCTTTCATAAATGTTAGTCAAATAATGTCAGTGGCGTACGATAAGAAAGTTCTGTTAATCTAAATAACCTGGGCATCCGAGAAAAGCAACTTCCAGTACAGTGTTTTCGACAAAATCAATAGAAATTGTTGCTTCTATTGAGGTTAAAGCCTGTGTAAAATATTAAGCGAAAATACCATTCCGTTCAGAAAATAAAAAAAAACTGAAACTTTAACACCCTGTATCTCCTTTATGAAGCTAGATAGACCATATGTTTATAGGAACTTTTTTTCTCAAAATATCGTATTCTATCGAATGTTAAAGTCCTGCTACAAAAAAGTGACTCACCCTGTATAATCCATAACAGTTCTTCTCATTCAAATGTGCGTGGAGTAACAATGCCGTGTTGAAATTGATAAAAATGACACATAACTACAAGTAGGTATTTCTGCACTCCTTGAACTACCCCTATAGCGGTAGCGGCTGGTGGAATTTAAGATTCTCGTATTTTAGTGACGAAGCATGGGAATATTTCTGGGGATGATTACTAGATCTTGGTATAAGGCTGCAATAGCAAAAAAACTTTAAATGAAACTTCCAAAATTCCAAAAAACGTCTGCCTCATCAGATTATCTTGGAAACGGCTTGCAAAATATATGTGCCGTTTCTAAGATGTGGTGAGGCAGACACTCAGAACAAACTAATGGCTAGTTCATGAAATGTTATCTACCCATTTGACAAAAATCCCAAAACTTAGAAACAGCTGTAGTTTAATTGGCTATGTCGTCAGACGAGACTTGACATCTGATCATGGTCTGGTTGATCGTGCTACATATTCTGGTACATCTTTAAATAATTCATTTTATTTTGAGGGTTTTGGTCTTGGAACAACCTCCAAGAGGTTTGCAACGAGATGGCCTAAAGAGCTCTGCTATAATAGTTTTTTTATTGTTCTTTAGCCATTGATTAAAACCAAAGTTTACAGAATAATATTTATTCTGTAAACTTTGTTAAACGCTTTCATATATTTGGTCAGTGAGAATTTTTGGAATTTACATTATTTGTCTATTTTGATGTAGAAGAATGGATCCCAAATTATTTAGTAACAGTAATATTTATTAAACTTAGCGGTAATCTTAAAAGGATGTTACGGTTGAAAACCATAACTAACTTTTTTTATTTATCAAAAAAAAAAGGTGTTTCCGTGTGATTTAGACTTCTTTTACTAAAATGTTGCAGTTCAATTTCTCTGTGGACTGGGTTTTAAACAGTATAGAATACGTACACCAAATACATTTTTAACTGTTTAAACAATACCGGTTAGTCATCTGGTCTGAAAGAAAATTGATAACAACTAATTCAGCATTATTAATTCAGGTAATTTATGTCAACATTAGAATTTAGACATCGAATTGTAAAGTATCCAACAATTTGAATCCTACATTTAATACTGAAGCACATCGGCGCATGCGTTTAAAAAACGCTAAAAGAGCTAAGAAACTACAAAAAATCAGTTTAAAATTTTAAGGACATTACGTTATAACGCTAAAATAGATTAGCCATAATAACCTTGAAATACGACTATTGTTTTTTAGAATATTAATGACGGACTGATTTTATATTCACTGATATTGTCAATTAAAACTCAAACTTAACATTGACCTATTTTTATAGCATAGGACGTCGGACTAGAAACCTTTTAATTAAAATCTTCAAAATGTAAAAATTAGAGGGTATTGTTTATTATCCATGACATATATATGGTTATTGTTTAGGCAACCAAAAATATAATTACATTTGTCAAATATTCACGTATCAACAATATCCTGATTACCATTTTGCAAGTGTATTATCTATCCGTTAATTTCGTTAATGAGAGAAGTTCATGAATACAGTTAACTCTGTGTTATGGCACACTTTCCGGACCCTACTTATTAATCTCGATCAGAAATTAACTGAGAGAATAATAAATATATATATAGGCATGATTTAGACGAAACTTTAATCTGTCTATATACAATGTGAGATAAACATCATTTCTGTTGTAAAGGATGGGCCATCTACTGGTTTCTTTTTAAACTGAGTGTTATTTCTACATTGCCAACACTGACGCGCTTGCCATTTGAAATGTATGTGGTGTCTAACCTCCGCTGTAAGAAATGGATCGTTTTACGCTTGAACAACGTTGGGAAATATTGAAAAATTATTTCCAAAGCGAATGTTGTGTTGCAGAAGCAGTGAGAAAATTGAGAACAATTTTTGGTCGAAATGAAGCTGTCAGCGCCTGATGTAAGACAGTCCTTAAGGAAAGTTCGTGAAACTGGCATGCTTATGGATCACAGAAGTCATCTACGTGCTCGTCCGGTGCACACAGCTGAAAGAATTGCTGCTGTTGCCCAAAGTGTGCGTGAAAACCTAATAACCTCAATCCCGTCACAAAGCACAACAATTTAATGTCAGTCGCACTTCTCTGAGGAGAATATTGCATAAAGACCTCGGATTATTTGCTTACAAGTTGCAACTTACTCAAGAGATAAAGGAAAATGACCATCCACTTCATTATCGCTTCTCCGTGTGGGCTTTAAATGAGTTTGAAAATGACACCGATTTCAATCGAAAAATCATTTTTTTCGGACGAAGCTCATTTTCATCTTGGAGGACATGTTGATAAACAGAACTGTGGGAGGAACTGTAGTGGGGTTCCGAAAATCCACACGTAGTCATGGAGAAGCCAATGCATCCTGCAAGAGTGACTGTTTGGTGTGGGTTTTGGAGTGGTGGCATCATTGGTCCGTACTTATTTCAAAATGAAGATGGTAACAGCGTTACAGTAAATGGAATGCGTTACAGAGACATGTTAACTGATTTTTTGTGGCCGCGATTGGACGATTTGGACTTGGACGAGCTTTGGTTCCAGCAGGATGGAGGAACGTGTCACACAAGTTGTGAAATAATCGATCTTTTGCACACTGAATTCGGTAACTGTGTTATCAGCCGTTTTGGAGACATTAATTGGCCATCGTGCAGCTGCGATTTAACACCGCTGGACTCTTTTTTTATGGGGGCATGTTAAGGACCGTTTTACTCCAACGATTCACAAACAATTACCGCACTGAAGGAAAACTTAGTTATTTAAGAAGAAAAGTTATTTAAGAAAATAGAAAATGGAATGCGTTACAGAGACATGTTAATTGATTTTGTGGCCGCGATTGGACGATTTGGACTTGACGAGTTTGGTTCCAGAGGATGGAGGAACGTGTCACACAAGTTGTGAAATAATCGATCTTTTGAACTAATTCGTAACTGTGTTATCAGCCGTTTTGGAGACATTAATTCATCGTCAGTAAACACCGCTGGACTTTTTTTAGGGGGCATGTTAAGGACCGTTTTACTCCAACGATTCACAAACAATTCCGCACTGAAGGAAAACTTAGTTATTTAAGAAGAAAAGTTATTTAAGATAGAAAATAAAATTATAAATTATACGTTATAAATTTTATTTTCTATTTGGTTGCTATTCGTTGCGACTTCGATAAGTTCGGTTAAATCTCAATACTTTTTGTCAAAAAAATCTGCAGTTTTACTGTATTCCATTTTTAATGGGACACCCTGCATGTGTGTTTAAAACAAGTTACAGGTCTAAGGTTAATGGAGGAGAAATATAAATATAAAAAAACTGTTTACAAAATAGAGGTCCGTGTTTATGAAACAGGTATATTTTATACAAATTATCATATAAAAAAATAATTTTGTATTCGTCATAAAAAAAATTAACGCAATTTTAAAAGTAATTGCGTTCAAAGTCGTTCAATCCGTCATTTAATACCTACATATTTTATGCATGTTGCTCTCTTGCAGTTAATGATATAAATACATATATAGGTAGTGTGGAAACTACTTATGAAATTAAATTCATAATTCAACGAATCAAAACATTTCTCCCGCTCCTGAATGAGTGCGGGAATTACGACGTCATAAAAACGTTTTTTAAATAGAAAACTGCCTCCATTTTTCTTAACAGATATTGAAGATTGACATTTTTCTGATTACAACGGTAATAAAGCTTATAAGGCAATCACTTATGTAATATTAGTTTTGGACGAAATAACTGTTAAAAAATTAACTGTTAAAATTAAATTTAAAATAGATTGTGTTTATTTTGTTGGAAAATTCATTAAAATTGTTAGAGTTTCATTGTTTTTACTATTAACAAACACGAAACATTATATAATAACAAACTGTGCTTTTCCTTAACCTATACATTCATGTTAACAATGAACATTAACAATTTTTATTTATTTCCTCATAATGTTCTATTTGCTATAAGACTTTCTACCCCTTCCAACAGTAAAAGTGTTATCTACCTTATGGTGTACTAATCTAAAGTGCATATAGACACATGTAAGGCACGTATAAGTACACCGCAACCTAGGCATTAAACAAATATAAATATTACTTAATATATGAGGTCAAGAACAAAATTAATTTTATATTTGTTTTTTATTATTACATATATTTACATATATGTTATTTGCTATACAATGTAAACAATATTCTACATATAATTAAAAGAAGACTTCTAACGAATTCTATAGCCTCAGTCAAATTTTACAACTATCTTCTTTGGCTATCTAAGTGTAGAATAATGTAAATCTACCTTATATAATTAATACATGATTTCATTAATTGACGAATGTAACTATAATAAGTAGTACGATTTTAATATACCTACCTTATAGGCTATAAGGTATAGCATAATAAATCATTTCATCGAATTAAAATATTTTTATTACATCCCAAAGTATATGGTGACATGGAGAAAATAACAACATACAAATAATCCATTTCAATGCGTAGGAAGTGTTGCTGTCTTAATTATAGAATAAATTTTAGAAAGTATTCGAAAGTGTGGAAACAATAAAAATTTATATAAAACGAGAAACAGTATTATTAGTTATGGTATATGAAACGCACGGTATCTATTTTTTTACTGAAATTATTTAGGTAAAAAAAATTAGGGGTATATGATTGGAGTTCATTTTCGATGGAGTTCAGATGGCTTTCAGTTTTCTGTAATGACTATGACAGATGATAGATTTTTCATCTATAGTATACTTATTCTAGATCTTATAGAAACTGTTATAGTCCAGAGTTCATTATTTAGATAGTTCGTAATATACTGTGAGGAAGCTACTTATGGATTAAATACAGTAATTCCAAAACTGTAAAACAAAAGTATTTCATAAAAACTCTGAAATATGTGAAGTAAAGACTTTACTGTTGCCTAATTTGATTTTATATGCCTATGACGTCACCACATTTTTAAGTTATGACGTCATACACATTTTTATGTCATTTTTTTTAAAATAATTTTCTTTTCTTTTCATACTCAGTATATTTATATTTAACAGTTCTTGAGACATTACCACTTTACTAATAAACACATTACTAAGGGTAACAGTAACACATATTGAAAAAAACTCAACTGCTTAAAATATTGTCCATAAACTTGTTGATACACTAACGATCTATGACGGAATTCATTTCCAACATTGTTTAAAATGTTAGGTGTTTTCTTCTCAGTTATGTTGTAATTCGTTCTTTTATATCATCTAAATTATTAGGTTTCATTTTAAAAGTTTTGTTTTTTAAGTAAACCCATACAAATAATTCAATTGCGTTTAAATCTGACAATCTAGCTAGCCATTCCAGAAAATATTGTCTTTCAATCCATCTGTTTGGAAAACTGTGTCTGAATTATGGTTACTATTGTCCAGACCACACTTTGAAACTATTTTTTAATGTTTTCTTTCAAAGATGTAGGTAAAATTTTTAAAATATTGGAAACTATTAAAGATGACGATAATAAGTGCGGACTTCATGAAAAGGCCTATTCGAAAATGATATAAAAAATTAATTCCATTAAGAGAAACGCTGCATATGACGCTATAGCTGAAAAATTGGTGACGTCACAGGTATGTAACATAAATCATCCTGTTTCAGTGATTTTGTTAAATATTTTGAAATTCTTTCGCTACCTGATATTTTTTTTTTTTTGGATTTGTTGTGTATTGTAATGTGCTGAATTCAAATATGGGCTCGGTTTTTACCTATCATCCATACGTTTTTAGAGAAGGGAAGAAGAATATAAAATATGAGAAACCCAAACCATAAGCAATCTAATGAATTTTCGAAGATTTAAAAAAAAAAAAAAAATCAAGTTCTTTACAGAATGTACTTAATTTTGTATCGAAAAAAAGTATAATACAATCAATAAATCGTTTTGTTTTCTTTTTTTCACTTGTATTCGCCGAGATCGGTTTTACGTTTGAGGGCCCAACAGTAGTCCGCTAACATATTTGGGGTCCATTTTCCACTATACCGCTTCTCCGTTTGAGCAATTTGCTGGTGAAATCTTTGACGTGTTCATCTGAAACTGCACCTAAATTATCAGGGAAGAATTCCAAATCTTAGTGAAGAAAATGCAGCTTAAGTGACATGTTACAACCTAACGTCTTGTAAGATTGGATAAGTTCTTCAACTAGATATTTGTAGTTCTCCGATTTCTTTGTTGGAAGGAAGTTGCTACATACATTTTTGAAGACATTCCACGTCCTATTTTCTTTTCGCCAAAGTGTAGTTTCAAAATTTTCGTCTTTAAAAAGTTCTCGTATTTGCGGCTCAACGCACATTCCTTCTTTAAGCTTTGCCTTACTTATACGCGCGAATTTATATCTCAAATAAAGAAAAGCATTTCCTTCTGTAATTAAGGCTTTAACAAAATATTTTATAAGCCCTAGATTGATGTGCAGAGGAGGTAAATAAATTTACTGCCGCTCTACTAGAGGTACTAGGGGTGTTTTTGATGTTCTCCAGATTTTGCTACATGATACGACAATTTACAGGTCAGTGTAAGGGTTACACAGGTAGAAATGATCGAAATAACACATTAGTTTGGCGGGGAGGATTTTGATGCAGAACAGTGTTATGAAGTATATTTTTTCTGTGTCGTTTTACTTTGTGTAAAGTAAATAAAACATCATCTAAAATTATAATAAATTGGTTTGGACTTAGAACCTGACATAATTTAGTAATACAAAAAAAAACATACATATTCAAACGTAATTATGATATAGATAATGAGGTTTATAAAAAAAATGAAGCTATACATACCTACTTTTTATGGACAATTTTTTAATGCGGTTGTATTAAGAAATGCGATGCTTCTCGCGATGTGCAGAGGATATTTAGTTTACAAATAAACAACCTTTATTATGGAAAATTTTTGAAAACACTGTTAACAAGAAAATTATTTTACATGAGAAATTTTACTTTATTTTAAAACTAGTATTTACATAAATATGAAATAATACAAATACATAATATTTTTTCCGGTTGTCTTTAATTGCTTATAGGAACTCATAGAAGCCAATAAAACTAAACAGCTTTATTAACTACTTGAAAAACTAGTACCAAAATATCTACATGTTAATGATACATGTATGACGTAAAATATAAGGTGTAATAAAATGTATTGCCCTGATTATAATAAAAAGTATTGCTTTTTTTTTACTCATTATACTAAATATCAACTTCAAACAAGGAGTATTCGACATGAAAAAACTAATGAAACGATTAATAATACGTTAGTAGTGCCTTTCACTGATATAATATGGAATTTAATGTGTTTTGGGTTTACATAAAGATCTTACCTAATCTCCCATATGTTTCCGCGTGTAACACTTTTCCGTGGTACAGCAGGTTCCGTTCGTTTACAGTTAGTGGGTCACTAAATAAAGAGATAATTTTCTCTACAGCGCGTTCCATTTTAAGCTGCACCAAATCGAAAATTTTGTTTAAAAAAAATCTCCAAATCAATAAAACCAGAAATGAGACTAAGAAAAAGAAATAAGTCAAAACTCTTTCAGAAATCAAGTGGTAAGGGTCGGACTCAATTAAAATATAACGGTGCCATAAAAGGCTTGCCTTGACCTTACATCAAAATAAATTATTTTACTGTCTTCGTTTTCATTTAAAAATTTGGCGGAGTCGCTAATGTTGCAAAAAGTGTTTAACATAAATTCATATTTTCCATTTAGCTAAAAAATTAATTCAGTTTAATTTTGCCTTAATCATTGTCTTAATAATTGCCACGAATGAATCTGTATTTGAGTGTCTACTCAGAACCTTTCATATATGAGTTTTTAGAACATTTTTATATATACAGATATATCGGCTGTCAATGAGACCATGTTATCAGCCTGCCGTTTTTTATTTACAGGAAGAAAATTTTAAAATTTGGCACGTGTATACTGGATATAAGTGGGCTTATTTTGACATATTAGTTATCTAAATAGCGTTTCTCATTTTATAGGAGGTTAAACGAATTTCAAATTTTCAAATGGAACATTCTGTAGGTATATTTTTATATAATTTGATTATATTAATACAATTTGCTATACTTCTCAATGTTTAACATTTGAATTAAAGACAGAGTTACTAAATATAAAAATTAAAATAAAAATTAGTTACCAAAAATGTTTGTTTAACAAATATTGACATAACAGGCTTTGAACGAATTTTTTTTTAAACGGCTGCAGGAAATAATTGAACCTTCATTGCTGTTATCGGAAATATCAGGTTTTCTTAATGAATTAATTTTTTTTGAGCGTCAATTTAATGGACTGTAGTTCCTTTAAGAAATGTTTTACAAACAACATTTTATTAACGTTATTATTCGCAGACCTGTATTCTCCTGGCAAGAAAATAAGCTGAAGCTCCTGTTCATTGTTACACATTGTCAGATGTATTATACTGATCAGGCCTAATAAGGTTGAATATGGATATATGATTACGTATAACATACGAGGTGTGTAAATTAAGTAGTGAGACTGGCAACAAAGCGTCCAATCTAGCAACGCTGATGAAACGGGACTTGAAAGGGTGGTAGGTTAACAAGTAATGCACCATCAGTATAAGTTTGAACTTGTTAGAGTCATTTGTTTGTTCTTTATGACTGTTTTCTTAAACCGGTTTTTTCTAGTGAGTTTTAAAAATGAGTGACATTACTTTTGAGCAACGGTGTGCTATCAAGTTTTGCTTCAGACTTGGACACAGCGCAACGGATACTTTTGCAAAACTTCAACACGCCTACGGAGACAGTGTTATTTTCAGGAGAACAGGTTTTTTGGTGGGTTAAGGCATTCTCAGAAGGAAGAGACTTGACTGAAGATGAACCACGCAGCGGCCTTCATCTTCAAGAACCGATGAAAATGTCGATAGAATACGGGATCTTGTGCGTTTCGATCGTCGGTTGACGACAAGAATGATCGGGGAAGAGTTAAATTTGAATCACGTCGCTGTTCATCAGATTTTGACTAACGAATTGGGGATGAGAAAAATTTGCGCAAAAATGGTTCCAAAAAACCTTTCGCAGGAACAAAAGGACATCAGGAGAGAAAGGTGTCTTGATTTTTTGAAATCGGTTGAAAAGGATCCCAATTTTATGGAACGTGTCATTACTGGTGATAAGACTTGGATGTTTGAGTACGACCCGGAAAACTTCAAGCTCTCCAAGACCCAAAAAAGCAAGAATGAGCAAGTCAAAGATCAAATGCACTCTGCTTTAGTGTTTTGATAGCCAGGAAATTGTCCACAAAGAGTTTGTGCACATGTAAATCAACACATTTACAGAGAGGTTCTTGAAAAAATTCGATAAAGGGTCATGCGTGTGAGACCAAATATCAAGGACAACTGGATGTTGTATAACGACAATGCGCCTTGTTACACAGTCATTTCAGTAAACGAGTTTTTAGCCAGTAAAACATTCCTGTGGCTCCTCAGCCTCCTTATTCGCCTGACTTGATCCTTGTGACTCTTTTCTCTTCCCGAGAAAAATCACCTCAAGGGACGTCATTTTGGGACCATAGAAACCATTAAAACGGCTGTTACCGACCAGCTGAAGGCTATTCCAGTATATAAGTTCCAGCACTGCTGTGAGGAATAGAAGAACCGCCTCCAGATCTGTGTGGCTTCCCAGGGAAGTTATTTTGAAGGACACAATACTGAATTGTAATTCTATTCTAATAAAAAGAAGATTACAAAACAGTCTCATTACTTAATTTACACACCTCGTATTCTGAACACGTATATCAGGAACGGAAATGTATTCTCATTACACCTTGTATACCTAATGTTCGCCACAAAATATTCTCTAATTATTCTTCTTTCTCTTTACCCTTCTTCTTCTGATAATTTCTTATTTATTATTGTGATAAGTTGGGACGACTTTACTTTAGTGTAAAAATCGCATGGCATAATGCTATATATATTAGTGACCCTTGGGTCATGCTGAGTCGATTGACACCCTTCCCGACTGGCGCAAAAAAAAATTCCGAAATTTTCGATTTTTTGCGAAATTTTGGAATAAGTTGGGCTAATATGCCTTAATTCCTTTACCTAACCTTATCCGACCTTACCTAACCTCACTTAACCCTAACCGAGATTAAAATATTTTCAATTCAATTCAATTTTCAATATTCAATTCTTAAACTATAGCTGTTAACAATGAATCAAACTTATCAATATTCCAAGGAGACACAATGGATGCTTGTGCCATGTTAGGGTAGGAAAGAGAGAGAGAGAGAGAGAGAGAGAGTTTTTGACTCAACCGGGGTTTTCCCCGCTATATATGTGTTTTAATGAAAATTCCTAACTTTTTTATTCTTCGCATGCGTCGGGAGTGATGTCATTCGACTCAAAATGACGTAAGCTTTCCAAAACTATATAGCACAATGCGCTGCGATTTTTACACAAAAGTAAAGTAGACCCGATAAGTTCTTCACCCTTATACCTGTAATTTCATGATTAAAAAGATAGAGGTTAACCCTTTAAAGTCAAAACTACAGTTGTTGTATATCCTCTCTTTAGCAACGTGCCAAATACAAGAAACGATGGGAAAAAAAATCGGGAAATGCCTTTCCGAGTATTTTTGGGGGTGTCTTTCGAATGGCACAAAAAAAATTCATAAAAGTTGAACCTTACCCATGTTTTTGGCCATTTAAATTAAAAAGAGCACGATTTTTCAGGTCAATTTTTTTGTAACATGGTTTTTGACTAAAAAAATGTTTCTTTCGACAGAAAACTACGGGAAAAGTGCATTCGAGAGTTGTACTGAAAAGTTATGTATTTAGAAAAAAAATAATTCCAAGATGAGGTGTCCAATATCTTGGCCAAAAGGGACACATTGTCAGGGGAAACTTTCATAATTTTTTTACTCAAACCTGGAGACCTTTTGGGGCAAAAGTTTAGGGAACAAAAAAGTGTTCACATTCATTTAAGGAACCTTCACGCCTGATTTTTTTTTCAGAATTTTTGGTCACATTTTGGCCATTTTCAATTGCCATTTTTTCAAAAATCCGAAAATGGCTCCAAAAATTCTGAAAAAAAATTACACATCTCGCTTGAAGACTCCTAAACAAATGTCTCAACAAAAAATTTGTCCCAATTTGGCCATTTTCCCGTTAGAAGGTTTCAAAAATGGTCTTTTCTAAAATTTCACAATCGTTTCCAGACATCTGGGAAAAATACACCTGTTCTTGGCTCATACTCAATAAAGTCTGACAATGAAAAAATGGACAATTTGGGGACAGCCATTATGGCGCAGACTCTATTGAGTATGAGCCAAGAACACGTGTATTTTTTCCCAAATGTCTGGAAACGAATGTGAAATTTTAGGAAAGAAAATTTTTTGAAACCTTCTAACGGGAAAATGGCCAAACTGGACCAACTTTTTTTGTTGAAAAATTTGTTTAGGATTCTTCAAGCGAGGTGTGTAATTTTTTTCAGAATTTTTGGAGCCATTTTCGGATTTTTGAAAAATTGGCCAAATTGAAAATGGCCAAAATGTGACCAAAAATTCTGAAAAAAAATATTCTGAATCGGATGAATCTGAACACTTTTTTGTTCTCTAAACTTTTGCCCCAAAGTTCCCCAGGTTTGAGTAAAAAAATTATGAAACTTTCCCCTGACAATGTGTCCTTTTGGCCGAGATATTGGACACCCCATGCTGGAATTAATTTTTTCTAAGTACATAACTTTTCAGTACAACTCTCGAATGCACTTTTCCCGTAGTTTTCTGTCGAAAGAAAAATTTTTTTTCCAGTCAAAAAATCATGTTACAAAAAAAATTGACCTGGAAAATCGTGCTCTTTCAACTTAAATTGCCAAACACAGGGGTAAGGTTCAACTTTATGATTTTTTTTTTGGTGCCACTGGAAAGAGCACCCCCCAAAAATACTCGGGAAGTCATTTACAGATTTTTTCCATCGTTTCTTGTATTTGGCACGTTGGTATACAAAGGATATACAAAAACTGTAGGTTTGACGTTAAGTGGTTAATCAGTTTCTTCATTTTATGCAGCCGCTCTAAAAAAATCACTTCTCTCAGTGTACCAGTCTTCGGAAAAGAAACCGGCAGACTATAAGGTACTATCCACTCTTCGCGCGTTTTTTTTTCTCGGCACGCATCAGAGTACCGCCCGATATTTAATTCGGCATTCTCCCACTTCAGGCGTGCCTCTCTAGACTCTTGGTACAGCAGGTGGGTCCCCTCCAGGTCCCCATTTGTGTACACTCGAAAATCTACCGCGGGTCTGTGCACTCGCAACTCGCAAGAATAGTCCGCCACGGCCCGACCAGACTGTGCGGGACAACATTCTCAACGTTCTTAGTCCGATCTTGTTTTCTGTTTTCTTCGGATTTGGTTCGAGAGCCAGTTTCGTCAGACGGTGTACGGCTCGTGTTCTTGTGACTTTTTTCCAATTTTTGTTGGCTTCCTATCGTCGTGCATTGTAGCTTCTATTTGTCGTGCAGAGATGGCGCTGAAACATAGCCACCCCTTCCTGGACGGGTTGAAGTGCGCGCCGGAAGGCAAGAAGAAGGATCTTCAGAAGATAAAGGCCTGGTAAGGACATATACACACTAATGTGTGTAATTACAATATGTAAATTCCGAAATATAAGTCTGAATATAAAATAAAATATAAAATTTAAAATAAGATTTTTTAGTGAAACATTTACGTTTCACTTTTACGTTCATATTTTGTTTCGTTCATAATTATGTATGTACATGTATACATGACGTCCAGTACTACCCTAATCCAATGTCAATTTTTGTGATTAGTTCGTGTGAAAAGAAAAAAATATACATATTTATATGTACAGGGTGTCCCAGTTTAACGTTTCACTGCCGATATTTTGGATTATATTTGAGCTAGGAAGGGAAATTCAAACACTGAAGTAATGCAGAATTTTCCAAGCAATCTGAATTTGATTAGGGTTTATTATACAATGCGCGCCTAAAGTATGGAATAAATTCAGTAAATGTGAAACAAAAAATTTTTGGAAAAAATCCTCGAACAGGTCGATTTTGTTTAATAAAAACACATATTTTTTGAGGGAACGTCTATTTTCAGATGTCATTTGTTTTTGAGTAATGATGTCATCAACTTATTTTTCAAATGGCAACCCCCCATTTTTTTAATTTAATTTGGCATTGTCGATTTAACGGTATAAAAATGTTGCCACCTTACATAACAAAATTTTTGAGTAAATGACAATTGAATGTTACAAAATGAAAAATATATTTTTCACAATAAATAAACGAAAATTTCTGAAAAAACTGAACACAAATAAAACAACAAAAAAGTACGTTGCTAAGCAAAACAATAAAATCAGATAAAGTTTTTTGACGTATCATGGTTTTTACTCTCAGTTAATCAGAAGATTTGTCATTAAATTGTGCGAAAAGTTAGTGTAACGTGTTAGTATTTATAAACATACCAATTTATGGCACATTTAACTGTGACACAAAGAATTGAAATTTTTATTTTCATCGGATGTGGAAATAAGACCAGAACTCCAAAGAGCAGGAGGTATGCAATTTATTTAATGAAAAATATCCAGATATTTCTATCCTATCACCCAATACCAGACCCTATCACCCAATCCACAGTTAGTAAGATTTAGTCCAAATTTAGAGAAACTGGTGATGTTAAAGATCTACCAAAATCAGGACGTCCAAAAATTATCCAAGATAAAAAGATTGACATTGTGTTAAGTATGGAAGAGAACCCTCAGAATACCTCTACACTAGTTGCCTCAGAAAATGAAGTTAGTCAGACGACAGTACAATTCTGTGAAACTATGATGAATCTTTGTCAAACAAATCCAAATTTACACCAGCAAATACTTTTTTCCGATGAAGCCACGTTTTGTCTAAACGGCACAGAGAACCGTCAAAATTGCAGGTATTGGAGTCTGATGAATCCTCGTTGGATCATCGAAGCACATACTCAACATCCGCAGAAAGTGGGCCGGAATAGTCGCAAACAGAATAATAGGGCCTTTCTTCTTTGAAGAAACTCTCACAGGAGAAAGATATCTGGAGTTCTTGCAAAAGACTAGTTCAGCGCTTCAAATTTTCCCAAACGAGAATGATCCTGACATTCCAGATAACACACTCTGGTTTCAGCGAGACGGAGCACCCCCGCATTATGCGCGCTCAGTTCGTGAATATTTAAACGTCATCTTCTCAGAGGTGGATTGGCAGACGAGGACCGACAGAATGGCCCGCGAGATCCCCAGATCTTACACCACTTGATTATTTTTATGGGGTTATTAGGCAGTAAACTTTTTATCAAGTTTACTGCAGAAGACCACACAATTTAGCCGAACTACGAGATCGCATTAGAGATGAAATGGGATCCATTACCCCGGAAGTCATTCAGAATGTACAAGAAGAATGTGTACACAGGCTTGCGTATTGCCAAGAAGTTGATGGACGGCATTTCGAACACTTAATTCAAAATTGTATTTGCTTATTAAAGACATTTTCGTTTATTTGTTGTGAAAAATATGTTTTTCATTTTGTAACATTCAATTGTCATTTACTCAAAAATTTTGTTATGTAAGGTGGCAACATCTTTATACCGAATTAAATCACAATGAAAGGGTCTCTCAAATTAAATTTAAAAAATGGGGGTTGCCATTTGAAAAATAAGTTGATGACGTCATTACTCAAAAACAAATGACATCTGAAAATAGACGTTCCCTCAAAAATCTGTGTTTTTATTAAACAAAATCGACCGGTTCGAGGAAAATATAGATTCTGAAATAACTGGCTTTTAGAAAAGTATTAAGTCGAATTTTAGGAATATACAAGAAGTCTTTATCGGATGTGACAACGGAACACTTCTAGCAAGTGTCTCTTGTCAACATTTTGTAGTAACACACGAATTAATTATGTTAATCTTCAATTCAGATCAAGTATCTTCCATTACTTGTATCTTCTTATTATTTATATTCACATAGGTATTTCCAAACTAGAAACGATATTCGATGATTTTTTTAAATCTGCAAATTGTTATGCTAATACTGTGAGACTGGAATAGCGTTAGGAATCCAGTAAGGTCACTTGATTTGCATTTTTCCATGTTGAACTTTATAATATTTTCGCTAAGTCCTTTTGATTGTCGTCTTTTTGACCACATTTCTTAAACTTTATTTTAAATAATATCTACACAAAATCATTTAGAAATATTTTTATCGTGAAAAATGGTATAAACAAAGTAATAGTAATATGGCGGCTTCGCGAGAAACAAACTTGAAATTGGCCTTGAAACATTTCACTACAGAGGCCATAGCCTCAAGAGTGCTTCTGTGTTCATTCATCATATAATATCTAATAATAAACAATGTTTTTTATAACAATTTGGAACTAAATAAAAGTCCCAAATTTTCAAATGTCCAATTACCTGTGAAATATCACTCCCTGGATATTTTCCTGTTGGATATGTTCACTCGTCTGTTACGCCAGCCCTGCAATATAACATTTAACCAACATACATATAATAGTATTTCGCCTTTAAAAGATAGATAACCATTATAATCAAGCGCTAATTTTAACATACGAAACCAAATAAAATCAAAAAAACACTTTGCTTCGCTCACGGCTGCACCCAAGAAGACTAGAACTAAGGAGATCGAATTCGTTTGGTATCATAGGATCATATCTGTCCGCCTACAGAAGGCGCTGTAAGCAGTGCTGTGCTCGACGTCACGTGATGAATATTTAATATGTCAAATACAATTTCCATACAATTATTTACTAACAGCTAGTGTATAAACTAAATAGACTAAAGGCCGCATTACAATTCGCAATCTGTGGGGTACACAAAAGGAGCAGGCTGTGGGGTACACTCGAGAAGCCTGCAACTTCGATATGCAAAGGCCGTGGATAAACATGGTAGTTTAAAACGATTATAATCTATACAGATAGCAGACAGTCGCTACTAGCCCTACATAACTACAAAATAATGACAGAGACAGTAAAGAAACGTCATCAAGCACCTATGGATGTGTTCTCACAAATAACATTTTTCTTTATTGGGTGAATGCCCACGCGCAATGGGCTCAACAAATCAAAGAAGACAATTAATGAACTGTAGGATGAATGAAACACTCCTTTGCAGAGGCTGACCGAGCGACACGTACTGTGCCACTGCTTCGCCGTCTGACCAACAAAAGGATCCATACTGGACGAACGTTGGCCATCCTTGGTCAACATAAGGAAGATCCGTCTAAGCAACGACATAACCTTTTTTTAAACATTCTGATCGCTGAAGGCTTAGATGAATTGAACTCCCAAGGGAGGAAGAAGAAGGGCCCAATGGAGCCTAAGTGCTGCGGTCTTCTGAAGGCCAGAATAGAACGAAAAGTGTGAAGCCGCTAAGGAAAAAGTAGAGGGTGCTAAAAGAGAAAATGATTCGATATGTTATAGAGTTATTGATATACTGATGATCACTTATCAATATTTTCCTGTGACAAAATAATAAAACATAATTTATTAAATTACACATGGGAACAGCAATTTTGTTGTCTTTAATCTGAGACCTGTTTTTGTCACGTCAACTTTTTAAGTAACAGCGAGACTTAACTTTTTCTCAAAAGTCATGAAAAATGTACACATAAAGGAAAATAAAGGGAAAACTTACCAAATATACTGTTCAGAAAGAATATTTTAATTCATATAAAGGCTATATATAGTTTCTGCTAGCTAAATTCTTTTCATACAAAAAAAAAAATAAATAAATAAATTACCAAATGGTATACATACATATCAAGGTAAAAATTTTCGCTTATAACTTTTTCTGGAGTGTTTAATTGCACATTGACTCCAACAAGGAAAGGAAGAACACATGTGTTCATCCCATCTACCTTGTTCCACTAACGGCACCAAGATTTTCCGGGAAGTCAGCAAGATGACTGACTGACGTGTCACTGGTCTCCTATGGCGTCATCACGTCATTTACCCGGTGCCAATCGAAGACAATTAATGTTAGAAAATAGGAGGGGAATATTTCTTCCCACGCTTTATTTGACATAGAGAGGTCACATTCACTTAAGGTGTAGAAAAAATACTTGACGTGGTAGAAGAAAACTAATTACAGTTTTGAAATCAGCATGCCGATTTTAGTTTAAAACAGTTAAAAAATCGAAATCTACAGAAATTGAGTTAAAAATTGTTCCCCAGTGTTATCCTAGTGTTTTTTTTTTATTATTATTATTTTCTGAGTTAGATCTCGGCCAGAAACTTCCAAATATGTAATTATCGGAGGGTGCCAGGCACCCTTTGGCCTCCCACTGACTAAGGCCCTGTATAAAAAGCTGTCTGTTGTGGACTAGTTCCCTATTGCATATCCGTATACTAGCTATGAATTAATTTATTACCACTGCATTTCTTCTCTAATTAAAGAATGCCATATTATCTTCACCACGTCGTGTTTCTAGTATTACGAAAGTGAAAATGTTCCAATCGCCGCTCTCCGAAACTGTTGGCTCGGCATATTTGTTGTTTTTTTTTCGCTACATCGGTTTCCGTAACCTACAAAGCAAAGTAAACAAAAATGCTAACCTTGTTCGCTTGCGAGCGTACCAATTTGCGAAAGTAATTGCAACTACTTATGCACCGTAAGTAACTATTTTCTAGGTTGATGGAGTTTACGTGGTAGCAAATCGGTTAAATGTGTACTATAAATTGTCCGCATGGCACATTTTTCAAAATTGACCGTTTTTTTTTAATTTTCTTGAATATACTTTAAAATTATGTCGTTAAAAATTCATATAATATTATGCAGATATTAAAAAATCCGTAAAGTAAAAAAATCCGTTTAGTAAATTTTTTATTAGATAATTTTTTTCAAATTGCAGAAGAGAGGAAAATACGAATACGAAAATATATACAGGATATCCCAAAAACCAACGTAAATCCTAACAAACGGCTTGACGATAGGGAACCCAGATTGGTTTCAAAATTTTCCGGGACAAAAAAAATATAATCCGGGATTAAGGATCATTTCCGGGAAAAATAAATATCCTATCGCTAAATAAGTTTTGATATAAATATAAAATGATTATTTATTCAGTAAGAGCATAAATCTGAATTATTTGTTGGTTTAGTAATATACAGCACACCCCTCTTAGTAATGGTTAACCACTAATGAATTATTTTTACATAATATAGAAATGAGGATGTGCGTTTTACATAATATAAAAATGGGGATGTGTCAGGGAATTCCGGGATTATGAAGTAGTAATCCGGGACCCGGAAAAATTTATTTATTTAAGGAAAATCCCAATGTTTCCCGACCACCAAGCAACCCTACTTGACGGGGCTTACACACCAAGTCGTGAGTGGACATATGGCGAAAAACGAAATTTTACTAGGATAATATTATATATACAGATTAAGTGTATTAAAGTTTGCTTTATACTAATTCAAAATATAGTATAAAAATTAATTAAACATAAAAAGTGAGACGACAGATCAGAAGCAACCGCATACGCATAGAAGGTAGTGGAAGAATAAGAATGGCCCTCGCACTACCTGTGCTAGTCGTTAGAACGAGAAGTGTAGCATTTGTCATTTATCATAACCGTCCAATATCTGATGACACATACTGTATAACTAATATTACATACAGTATGTCCCCGGATCGAGTTTAAAAAAGGAAAAAAAAAATGTTTTTGATTTCTCAGAAAAAAGTCACTCTTGATGATTTGCCTTGCTTGATTTCAAACCCCCAAAACGCAAATTACTTTTTATATAACTCAAACGGTTCTTGAGATAATACCATTTTTTTCATAATTTGGACTTAAATTTTATATCTTTAGTAGGCGGATTTCATTGCAAGATATCACTGACAACTGCTGACAACTAATAAGTCAGTATAACTTCAAATCGAATCTTCGTCATTTTGCTACTATTTATATGCTATAATGTTGACTCTAGAACAAAGAATTTATTTGATCAATGCTACGGAACTGGGGAAGAGTGCTATCGTGTTGTTATTAATAAATTTAACGAAAAAATACCCGGAAGTTAGCATTTCTAATGTCGGAGTGAAGAAGTTGATGACCAAGTTCTTAGAAACAGGCTCTGTTTTAGACATTAAAAAATCAAAAAAATGGTTGAATGAAGATGATGCTGATTCAGTTCTTGCCCTCCATTCCGTGAAGCTCCAAGATTTCTTGGAAGAAGGGCAATTGAAACTGAAATAAGTAAATTGCATTTACAGAGAATTTTCAAACAGAACCGGATATTACCATTGAAACCAAAATTCAGACACACCTTAGAGGAGGGTGATGAAGCCAAACGTTTGGATTTTTGTTTGGAGATGGGCAACAGAGTTTTAAATGACGTAGGATTTCATAAGCGAATTTTGTTCTCCGATGAATCTACTTTTTCAACAAACGGCGTCGTTTCCTCTCAGCATTGCCGGTATTGGAGTGAAACAAATCCCCCACTTTACTATTTCTTGTCGAAGACAATATTTCAAAAAAGTTAATGTGTGGTGTACGGTTTCATATACAAATGGCATTATTGGTCCATATTTTTTCAAAGAAAATTTAAATCTTAATACATATTTGGAGATGCTACAAAAAAATTTTAACAGATAAACATGATGAACTTCCTTCAAGTTATCGAACGAGAATGTTTTTCCAACAAGATGGGTGCCCTGCTCATCACGCCGTTACTGTCCGTAATTGGCTCAATTCCGAATTTAATGAACACTGGATATGAAGGGATGGTCCCATTTTATGGCCACCGAGAAGCCCGTATCTGACAATATTGGATTTATATCTTTACGTTTAATATCTGGGACGTTTAAAGCAAATTGTTTATCGTGAACCACTAGAAACTGATGAAGAGCAATTAAAAACAAGGATTCAAAATGCAGTCAAGTCCTTGTCAATTCAGGAAATTATAAATAGTTTTAACGAATTTAGAGCTCGAATTGAAATTTGTGCAGAAAAAAGGAGGATCATTATTTGAATAAAAAAATACTGGTTGAGGTTTGATTTCATTTTATAATCAGTTGTTTAATTCAATGATTAAAAACATGAGACTAAGTAATTCGAATCATTTTTTTAGCTAACTAATTAATTGAGTTTCTATAACATATAGTATCCTAGACAACGAAATTATTGGATTAAATCCGCCAACTAAAATTTTACTTATATAAAATTTTGTGAAAGTCCAAATTATGAAGAAAAATGGTATTATCTCGAGAACCGTTTGAGTTATATAAAAAGTAATTTGCGTTTTGGGGGTTTGAAATCAAGCAGGGCAAATCATCAAGATTGACTTTTTCTGAGAAATCAAAAACACAAAAATTTTTCCTCTTTTAAACTCGATGCGGGGACATACTATATAATAACAAAAGCAATAAATTCACACTTTATAACCATGTACGACGTGTGTAAATTGTCTCCTTCAAAATAACTTCCTTGGGAAGCCACACAGCGCTGGAGGCGGTTGTTTCATTTCTCACAACAGTGTTGGAACTCATATAGTAGAATAGCCATCAGCTGGTCGGTTACAGCTGTTTATATGTTTTCTATTATCCCAAAATGACGGCCCTTGAGGTGATTTTGCAATCTCGGGAAAAGAAAAAAGTCACAAGGACTCAAATCAGGTGAATAAGGAGGTTGAGAAGCCACAGAAATGCTTTTACTGGCTAAAAAACTCGTTCACTGAAATGGCTGTGTGACAAGGCGCATTGCCGTGATGCAACATCCAGTTGTTCTTCATGTTTTATCTCACACGCATGAGTCTTTTTCGAAGGTTTTCAAGAACCTCTCTTTAAAAGTGTTGATATGCTGTTTGGTTAGGAAGCACACTCTTTGTGGACAATTCCCTGGCAAAAAAAAACACACACATTTGATGTTCGACTTGCTCATTCTTGCTTTTTTGGGTCTTGAAGAACTTGAAGTGTGCCATTCCATGCTTTGGCGCTTGGTTTCCGGGTCGTATTCAAACACTCAAGTCTCATCACACGTTTTCGATTCCGAAAAGTCAAGACACCTTTCTCTCCTGTCCTTTTGTTCTTGCGAAAGGTTTTTTGGAATAATTTTTGCGCAGATCTTTCTCATACCCAATTCGTTAGTCAAAATCTGATGAACAGTGGAGTGATTCAACTTTAACTCTTCCCCGATCATTCTTGTCGTCAACCGATGATCTGAACGCACGAGATCTCGTATTCTATAGACATTTTCATTGGTTCCTGAAGATGAAGGCCTTCCGCTGCGTGGTTCATCTTCAATCGACTCTCTTCCTTCTGAGAATGCCTTAAACCACCGAAAAACCTGGGTTCTTGAAAAAACACTGTCTCCGTAGGCGTTTTGCAAAAAGTCACAAAAAAAACAAACAAATGACTTGTACTTCCAGGTCCCGTCTCCGCAGTATTGCTAGATCGGGCGCTACGTTGCTAGTCTCATTACTTAATTTACACACCTCGTATGTAAAACTTCTTACTAAGCTTTACGACGTATCTTGGTTAACAGTACTATCACGAAATGGAAAAGCTTCGGAAAAACTGATAGCATCAGATAAGTTTCTATAATTGTCTCCGAGAGTCTTATTCGCTGTGGTGAAAATATATGTTTATATTTTGAGAACGACCCTTCGACATCTATTGATGTGATACAGGCATAATTAAAATACTCTTTGCACTCACTTATAGGGTTTCCATAAAGGGTTTTTGAAATTCAGGACAAGTGAACCCTGAAATCCGGACAAAATCCGGACTTTGCCGAAAAATACCATAATAATGCCATAAATTTACTTATGTACTTTAAAAGGGCAAATAAAATTATAAACAGTTAAGAATTTATTTGTTTTATTAGAAAATACGTTTTAACGCAAAAAATACATGAATGTATGCTTATTATTAAGGTAAATGGTATATCAATATCATAAAACACAAATCTCTCTTCTCTGGTAAAAAAAATAAAACCTATATTCTTTGGTAAAGAAAACGCATTTGGCAAGTTGTTGTATAAAAATAACTAATCTACGTGATATTTCTCTGATTTCTGAACTTCGTTCAGGATGGAAAAAATTTCCGGTGACATTAGTCATAAAACTCAGAACAGGCATTATACTAGAGATGTGGCATCGTAGCGATTAAAATATTCAACAAAGTTGTTTTTACGGTAAATTGTAATTACGTTTATTTCAGCGTCTTGGATTAATGATTCTTGTCTTAAAATAAAATATTACATATTGGTTGAATATGTATGAAATTATGTTCTTAAGTTAAAAGAGTAGGTAATATTTTAACCTTGGGATTTTATGTTTCTTTGAGTTTTTAATTGATATGCGGAGAAGCAACTGTTTTTACTGTTTTTATATTTCTTAAGTTATCATAAGCTGAGGATCTACAGTCTTCTGCTTATTACTTTCGCGCATGTACTGAACTGAAAATAATATAAAAAAACAGTTTCAAAAGTTAAAAAACAGTTTCATTGCTTAAATGAATGTAAATTATTTTCCTATAGTATATTATTTTATAAAGGTTTTATAGTATTGTAATACTTTGTCTTATACATGCAGTAGGATTAAATATGAAATGGATTGGATTTTGAGTTTAATTTTAATCAATACGATAGTTCAGTTTTGTACTGTAATATAAATGTGATATTTGAACTAAAAACTTCCAGAATATTCTAAAAAATACGAGATGTGTAAATTAAGTAATGAGACTGATTTTCCTAATTTGTTTTATTCGAATAGAATTATAATTCAGCATTGTCTCCCTCAAAATAACTTGCTTGGGAAGCCCACGCACCGCTGGAGACGGTTCTTCCATTCCTCATAACAGTGCTGGAACTTATATAAGTACTGGAATAGCCTTCGGCTGGTCGGCTACAGCCGTTTTAATGTTTTCTATGGTCCCAAAATGACGTTCCTTGAGGTGATTTTTCAATATCGGGAAGAGAAAAAAGTCACAAGGACTCAAATCAGGCGAATAAGGAGGCTGAGGAGCCACAGGAATGTTTTTACTGACTACAAACTCTGTCTAAAATATGAGATGGAGGTGGAGGTATTGACTCATTTCAAAATTTCATAATACGTAAGTAGTAGTTCCATCGAGGCAATATCTTTGAAGATATTATTTTGGTATTCTTAATTAACGAGTGTAACTAATCCTGTATAATTACCAATAGCTTTCCCTTTGCTAATGATTGTTTTACGAGCTACACCTCATATAATTATTGTAACAGATAGAATTTCATCAAAAATAAGACGAAAATATAATTATTGAATCTGATATGGATAGTTGCCGTCCAACTTTTTACTTTTCGGTCCCATTTTGCGACCATGACTATATTCTATAATTATGTATCTCTTGCCAAATACAAGGCGTCTATTATGCAAAATTTGTTCTTTCCCATTTGCTAAAATCTCAATCCTGTCAGATCGGTATACGACTTGTTTTATATCTAAATTGTCTAATTTTATTAACGAAATCAATGAATTGCGCAAACTGCGACGTATAAAATTTTTGCTAGATGTTGCGTGATCTATAAATACATTCTGGAGTATATTACCATAAATTACAAATGAAACCCCACCAGTCTTTTAGAAAATTATTTAGAATTAGTATTAAAGGTTTGTATATATGGTGCTTCGTAACGAGAGGTCTATTAATCGTTTTAGAAGAACTATAAATAATATGGAACTCAAAATTTATATTAGTGTGTTTTCAGGGAAGATTTCTCTATTCATCTAACATAATCTGGGCTTTCTCCACTTCCGGGTACACCAGACGTGAACACTATTCGTAATTTCGTTATTTTAAATGGTAATAGACATACTATATTTTATATGTCAGATTTGATTTCTATTTTACTTTATAATGCCACTTAATAATCATTTTCTAAAATGAACGGTTTTCGAGATAATAAAAAAAATGCAATTACAAACCCTTGATAAAAATTGATAACTAGAGTTCGTGCGAGCGCGGAATGTAACAGAACCGTAGTCAGTTAACGAATGAAAATATTAATATGTTTACATAAATTATGTAGCAACATAGTACTATTTTTACCAAATAGTACGGCTAAGTCAAGGATAAAATACCTGTATAAATTAAGATAACACGTAACAATGGTAACATTTACCCGACAAACGTCAGTGTTGAGACAAGGTTCCCATGGCAGGTTGGCGGTGGTTAAAAAATATTATTATGTGGTTTTCTAAGCGTTCTGGAGTGAAACGGCGACGTTTATCACTTAATATTAACTTGTGTATGGAAAATGACCGTTCAACGTCTACTGTTGAGAATGGACAGTATGAGAAATTGTTGAGACATGAACTATATAATAATATATTTTCTGGTAACTCCTGATATGCACCAACTAAAACTTTACATATGCTTTCCAGAATGAAATATCCTGGATTTTTTTAACACGCTTTGCATCTCACTACATTGATGTCAGTACATTGTTGTAAACCCGATCAACATATGCAAGTCTTAACGTACTTTTATGAGGAATTTTTCGGTCCATATATTTTTCTAAAAACGTACGTAATTAGGGGTTCTCTAGTTTGTTTAATGGAATATTGCTTGCAACAAAGGCTTCTGTAAGTTCATAGAAAAATACGGAGTCGTCGGCGCTGGACGAGACATGGCTTTTCCGATGTCTTGTTACTTATACTGTTAGTTTTATCTGAAGAATTAATAATGCGTTCACACACAGTACAAAAATGGTCATTTCGTTGAATACGTATGTCCCCAAAACCCTCGGGTCACTGTCAAACAACGTTTGAAATACTTCCCGTCTATTTCTTTTCACCTTTGGCTTTAGGTACTTTATTCATTTCGCCCCTCAACTAATACGTATTAATATAAAGTTATTTAAACACACGGCGAATACGTAAAAAACGAAACGTATCAACGCGATGCAATACCGGCTCCTGTCTGTTACAATGTGCCATAAATAACTAAAATTGCTAGCGCAGTTTTCGTAATGCAAGTCAGCTGTGAGCTGTGAAGGCCAACGAGTCAAGGGCAGGACATGCACAGTGTCGGCCCTGTGACATTCGCGTTTGGTAATAAGTAATAATATTTACTTAATATTATACTTAATATAATGTACTATGATGCAACATAGTTTCTGTGAACATGTTAACATTTTCATTCGTAAACTGACTACGGTCCTGTTACACTCTGCGCTCGCACGAACTCTATTGATAACACAGGACCACAAAAGTTTTTCCAATGCGCGAATATCGTTTGCTTAATTTGTCATCTTCTTTCTATACGTATATATTCTCCTATACCTAAATTGTATGGTTGAATTTATTTTCTATACGTATGTATAGAATATATTCTTATAGTATATATTCTTGAAGAAAATTATAATTTTATTATAATATATTTGATATCAATTATTGTACATTGTATTCGGTGTATCCTTGTTTTAACAATTTCGATAAACAACTTAATTTTGAATTCGAAAACCGTACATTGTGACATAAAAATATAACGTGTCATTTACACTAGTGTTCAAGTTCGATATACGCCTACATACATATGTATATAAATTTAATTAATCAAATTTTTCGACAACCATCAAAGAATATTATTTTTGTGATTTTTCTTTCAAGTGTTTAATTCATTTTTACCCAGTCTGTAAAATATATTTCCCTCCGTCTTATCACTTTTTTTTAATATTTTGTTTTCAGATAAAGCTTTTAACATTCATTTTAGCTACACCTTTAACATTTTTTTTATTCTCTATTACCTTATTGGTTTTCGTCTAATTTTTTTATAGGTATTATTTTTCGGCTTGCTTTTTACTCTCATTATAAATTACTACGATAATCTTGTGATTACTTACATCTACAAAATATTAATTTCACATATGTACTCTATAATTCTTCTAATTTGCCTTAAAATTTAAGGCAAATTTTATTGAACTTAATCATTAATATAATACATCTAGTGATAAAGAAATAATTCTGGAACAAGAAAATTATTTTTACTTCAGATAATATCGTTTTTTCCGTAGTTTTAAGAACGTAAAACTGACTTTTTCATTAATATTCGGTAAGTTAATTTATAAAATACTCTATATCTAAATTCTGCATTTTATCATTATAATGCATAGGACCTTTTTTGTAGGGAATTAAATTTCCTACAAAAAACAGTTTTTCTGTAACTTTGACGGTTTCGCCGAAAATTGCGGAAAATATGATTTTCCAGTGCTAATATGACTTCAGTGAGCTGTACATATCAAAATATATGAGGTAAGGTAAAAATGCTGTAAGTACTTTCTAGTACTTAGTTCTAAGAGGAACTAATTAACTTTAAATCACACCTAAGTTCATTGCAGTAGCGTTAAATGCCACCAAGTTGTAGGAAATTAAAAAAAAAAGTACTTAGAAGTAAAATTAAGGGCTAAGTTTTCAGGGAAATTTGTTTTCGGTATGTAGAACAATATTTTGCTGTGGGAGCGGAAAAACAAAAATAGTCGTTCAAAACGAATCACCCTAATATATACACAAGTACTGAAGTTTAGACAACGATAATTCTGGCCTTCAACCTTAAGAAACGTATCTACTTCACATTATTCACGATGTATTTGTCAAATTGCGGACACAGGGACTGTTGTGTCACATTTATGTTTCATATAATTGCGTAAATATACGTACAAACCTGTAATAATCTGTGTCGAAATGACTGTTCTTTTTTTTATTTTCTCTAGCAATACATGACCTAGAATTAGACGGTACCATTTCTAGTGTTATTTTCCCGTGAAAGGATATAGCGTTTATTCACTAACATCCGTTAATAAAAGTCAAGTTTGTGATAACAAACGTAACAAAAGTGTTACATTTTTTTAGCAAACAAATATTGACCGTTATGTACTTACATTTTAATAACCTTACTTACTTAGTATTAATCAGTTATTGATTTTAACACAGCGTTGTAATTCGAAGAGCGTTTCCTTTCACTTTAGTTATGTAGATTATTATATTTTCATTGCAATGCAACTAGTAAATGTTATATCGTTGTTGAGGATAAGCCGGTACGAAGAAATGTATTTATATATAAAGTGATTGTTTCGTACAATTTTAATGAGACAGTTTTATATACTCTCACGCTCCTGAAATCTAGTATGTATAATTTAGTTTATTTTGTGTTTAACCATCATATTTACATAATATAGCCTCATAATTTTTATATATGAGGTCAGGATTAAGCTTGGAAAGAACGATTCGCGTCACAAAGGTGCACGCATCATCAGTGTAATACAAATACACTAAAGTAACTGGTAGCCTTCCGCAGGTTTGCCATAGATTATCATCAAATTATATCCCACTATTCAATATATTACATATAGCGGAGGTTGTACAATAGCACCAGCTATCACGGGACCACTGAAATAAATACGAATTGAGGCGACCCCAACTATTAAACATAAGGTTTAATAGGCCACTCAGCGTGAAACACCCCATATAATGAGGCTTGTAACTAATATCGACTGCCATTATTTCAAGATTGACCTGCCCTACTTGGTTGCTTGTCTGTCCTAGTCGCCTGGCGCCCCATTAAAATCGTATTATACATACACGGTGGAGACTTTAACAGGAATATATTCGCTAGCTAAAAATTCCCGAGACACGTCAACTTTTAAATGTATTTACCTACATTTTGCAAGTAATATGAAAAAATATAGCCCTTCAGGGGTGGCTGAAACCACCCTCGACATGATTTTTTCAAATGCAACCCTATGGCTTGTGATCCCTCATTGTAAAGCTGGTGGAAAGAGAGAGTCCAACGCACTGATCAAATTTTAATTTTTAGTATGTTTGTAGGGTTGCATACAAATTAAAACAATTTAAAAAATTAAATTTATTTTCAACGTAACAATTGTTCAAAATGTGCACCATTCACTTGTTGGCAGCATCCTAGTCTGTGGTAGGTTTCCGTCCCTTACATTATGCAACATTTGCGGTGTTATTTTTCCGATTTCCTCTCTTATCTTTTCCTGCAGATCTGCTATGTTGTTGGGTTTCTGAATGTAAACCCTACTTTTAAGATGTCCCCACAAAAGGAAATCCAGTGGTGTAAGATCTGGAGATCTTGCTGGCCACTCAATATTACCTCGCCTCCCAATCCACCTACCGGGAAAAATTCTGTCCAGATACTGACGAACAATGGCAGCATAGTGTGGTGGGGCCCCATCTTGCTGAAACCATAACCTCTCGTCGGTCAAGTTAGGGTTTAAGGAGTTTGGAAATAAATGACATAGCACTGGCATTAGTTCGTGCTAGAGTAAACGCAAGTATCTTGCTCCACTAAGAGTGTCATCAAAGAAAAATGGTCCTACAATTCTATCTTGTATTATTCCGGCCCACACATTAGTTTTCTGTGGGCGCTGAGTATGAAGTTCCCTCATCCAATGGGGGTTCTCTTCAGCCCAGTAACGACAATTTAGGCGATTTACGTGCCCATTTAATGTAAAAGTAGCCTCGTCAGAGAAAAACTATCCACTCTAAAGATAACTGGTTTTGATCAATACAAGTCATCAATAAATCGCAAAAATCCAACCGTCGATCTGGATCATCTTCAAGTAGCTCTTGAACAGCTTGCATTTTATATGGGCGTTTTTTCTCATATTTAAGTATTTTTAAAACTGTTTTGTGAACGGGCCAGTTGACGGGCTGGAGTGATTGGATTTTCTTCTAGAGCAAGTAACAAATTCAACTTCGTGTCGTCATCAACAACAGCCTGCCTCTTACTCGGTACTTTCCTGACATGACCCATCTCGATATTGTGCTTCAATTTTACTAATGGTACCTTGATTTAGTGGTGGCACGTCAGGATGCGTTTCTCGAAACAAGCGAACAACTTCGCATTGAGTTCGCGCCTATCCAATCCTATCACCATATCCAATCATCATCAACATTTCGATTTTTAGTGATTCAGTTAGATTCAGTTAGAATTTGAAATAACACTTCGTTTCAAACTCTGAATACAGCATACAAACTAAATTACTCTTTGCGGCCGTGTAAAAACACTAGCAAAAAATAACATATATCAGTTGTGGCAAAAAATTGCTTGGAATTTTTGTGGGGACATATGAAAAGGAAGGTTTACATTCCAAAACTAAACAACACACATTTTGAGTACGAAATTGTTGCGTTAAAAATAAATTAAACTATAAAATTACGTTTTAATGTATGCAACCCTACAAACATTAAAACTAAAAATTAAAATTTGATCAGTGCGTTGGATTCCTCTTTCCACCAGCTTTACAATGAGGTCACAATCCATAGGGTTGCATTTGAAAAAATCATGTCGAGGGGTGGTTTCAGCCACCCCCGAAGGGCTATATTTTTCATATTACTTGCAAAATGTAGGTAAATACATTTAAAAGTTGACGTGTCTCGGAAATTTTTGAAAAATCATTCACCACCCCGCTAGCGAATATATTCCAGTTAAATTCTCCACCGTGTATATACGAGGTGTGTAAATTAAGTAGTGGGACTGATTTTTTTTATTCGAAAAGAATTACAATTCAGTATTGTGACTTTCAAAATAACTTCCTTGAGAAGCCACACAGCGCTGGAGATGGTTCTTCCATCCCTCATAGTGCTGGAACTCATACTGGAATAGCCTTTAGCTGGTCGGTTACAAATGTTTGAATGTTCTCTATGGTCACAAAATGACGTCCCTTGAGGTGATTTTTCAATCTCGGGAAGAGAAAAAAGTCACAAGGACTCAAGTCAGGCGAATAAGGTGGCTGAGGAGCCACAGGAATGTTTTTACTGGCTACAAACTCGTTTACTGAAATGGTTGTGTGACAAGGCGCATTGTCGTGATGTAACATCCAGTTGTTTGTGATGTTTGGTCCACACGCTGACTCTTGACCCTTTTTCGAAGTTTTTGATCTCTCTGTAAAAGTGTTGATTTACTGTTTGGCCTGTAGGCACAAACTCTTTGTGGACAATTCCTTGGTCATCAAAAAAGCAAATCAGCATGCATTTGATCTTCAACTTGCCTATTCTTGTTTTTTTTTTTGGGTCTTGGAAAACTTGAAGTGTTCCATTCCATGATTTGGCTCTTGGTTTCTGGGTCGTACTCAAACACTCAAGTCTTATCACCTGTAACGACACGTTCCATAAAATGGGGATCATTTTCAATCGATTCCAAAAAGTCAAGACACCTTTCTCTCCTGATATCCTTTTATTCCTGTGAAAGATTTTGGAACCATTTTTGGGCAGATTTTTCTAATCCCCAATTCGTTGGTCAAAATCTGATGAACAGTGGTGTGATTCAAATTTAACTCTTCTACGATCATTCTTGTCGTCAACCGGCGATCTGAATGCACAAGATCTCGTATTCTACCGACATTCTCATCGGTTCTTGAAGATGAAGGCCTTCTGCTGCGTGATTCATCTTCAATCGACTCTCTTCCTTCTGAGAATGCCTTAAACCACCGAAAACCCTGGGCCCTTGACAAAACACTGTCTCCGAAGGCGTGTTGAGGTTTTGTAAAAGTTTCCATTACGCTATGTCCAAGTCTGAAGCAAAACCTGACATCACACCGTTGCTCAAAATTAATGGCACTCAGTTTTAAAACGCACTAGAAAAATCCGGTTTACGAAAACAATCACAAAGAACAAACAAATGACTTTAACAAGTTCAAACTTGTACTGAAGGTGCACTACATGTTCACCTACCGCCCTTCTGAGTCCCGTCTTCGCACTACGTTGCCGGTCTCATTACTTAATGTACACACCTCGTATATACAAATGTAAAAGAACATACGTCTGTTAGATAATGAACGACACCTATAATGAAAATACTTTCTCCAAGCAAGTTGTAGATTATTAATTATATTCTTAAAAGCATATAGAGAAAATCTTCTAGATTGTAGAAATCGAGTGGGTAACATTTGACCCACAGCTTTCGAAGATAGCGAAACATTTTTTTTATTTAATGTTTCCATAGAAAATCATTAACCATTAAATTTTGATTATTAAAACGTTTGTTAAATGAAAGTACGTACATATGATAATAAATAATATATTGACGCACCACTAATCTAAAAAATATACATAAAACATATTAATGATGTAATATGTACTTATTTGTCAAATATACGTAATAATTATTTTACCACGTGGTATAATAATTATTTGTAACCATTTAAATATCCATTATGAAGAAAATGGAAATGCGTATTTACAGGGAGCAAAGGAGTCGAAGTTAATTTAAAAATTTTATTCTAGAGTTTCCAAAATCTAAACTCAAGTCTTTAAAAGTAAAGTCAAAAATTAGTAGTACTAGAAAAATTATTAATAACCAAGTATTTTATATGCCTTTATTGAGATTTATTTTCTTAAAGTGGTAAATTTTTGGTATAATCGAAATAGTGTTTTAAATAAATAAGCTTAGGACGCTAATAATGTATTATAAAATACATTACAGAGGACAAAAGCAATAAAAAAAACACGTATTTTGAAATTAAAATATAGTAATCTTTGTGGTAAAGGTCTTCATGGTAATAGTTATGGAAAAACCGCAATATTTATAAAATCCCTCCTACGATTCACTATATTTCATCCTATAAGTACTGACTTCATTCTAACAACGAATATCAGTGTCAGAGACCTTCATTTAAACCAATAACTTGTTCTCTTGGCAGGTGAATCCCAAGGTTCTATTGTAGGTCCATTGTTTTCAGGACTGGTTAAACCCAAAATAATTTGATTGAAAGACGAATATATTTAAAGTTAATGACATAAAATTATCTTAAAAAAACCGTATGCGTGCAAACATTGTTGTTTAACTTTTTTGGCGTTAACTGAAGTTTTTTTTCTTTTAGGATGAGTACACAAGCACATTTACCAGAGATAACGGACGAATACGTTTATTTGTTTTTGCACGCCTGTTACTATTCGCACGAAAAAACCAAGAGCGCCATAGAGAGTTATTTCACTATCAGGGCTGCTAACCCAACAGTATTTGGAGATAGGGACGCATATTCTCCCAGAATGCAGGTCATGCTGGACTTGGGGTAAGTCAGAGAAATAAAAAAGCACATCTATTTTAGAGTTACATTAAAAAAACATTGCGAATGGCTTTAACACAAAATAATTGTTTTTATTTTGGTAAATATCAGTAACAACGACAGTATACATGGCGTCCGGTGAATATGTGGCAATATTCTAAGGCAAACAGAGACGGTAAAAATAAAACTACTTTTTCACATAATTTTTTCTCATATGGTGCCCGAACTGTAAAGCCTCCTTTAGGCCTCATAGAAGTAGGTCCTTGAACTTTATTTTTCTGGCAAAGACTTTTGTACCACTCTGTAGATTTCAATAATGTTTGGACATTGTTTGTGTGTCATAAAAACTCATGAAATAGTGATAATAAGGAGCGTTTCGAATCATCACGGGAGTCAGAAGTGGACTGACCCAAATTCAAAAAATTCATCAAAACCATTTTGAGATTCCTTGGACATTTTACTAAAGAAAAGGTGTAAGTTTCGAAAAAAGGAACTGTTTTCGAGATAAGAACTTTTATCTAAAAAAACTTGACCGTTATGTTTCATATTATACCCGTTTATTGTGGAAACTGTCATAGCTGAACTGGAACTGTCATAGTATATGAAATATAATTGTTTAGTACATTTTATTGAGTAAAATATCCAAGGCATCCGCAAATGATTTATTAAAGTTGAATGTTTGACGTCTGTCAAAAATTTCAACTTTTTCGTATTTGGGTCACTTCTGGTTTCCTAGTGATTCGAAATGTCCTTTAACATAACTATTTTATGAGTTTTTGAAATATTGAAATATGAATTATGAAAATACCTAAAAATCGTTAGACTCTACAGACAGGTATAAAAGTTCTTGTCAGAAAAGTTCAAGATACATCTTCGGCGCCTGATTCTCGAGAGAACTACACGAGAGAAAATTATAAAATTTACCAAGAACTAGTCTTATTTTTACTCCTCGTGTATGATCCTACAATATTGCCGCATACTTACCGGACACCCTGTATGTAATTTCCGCTACATATTATTTCCAAAAAAAAAAGTTTTTTAGTTGTTATTGAGAGTGCTGTGGAATTGTTTATGCATACAAGTCGCTAAATGTGGAACACGCGAGTAATTTTTGGCTTACTCTTCATTATTTAATCGTCCACTTTCATAAATTTAATTGCTGGCATGAAAGTTATATCACATTCCTCAAGTGGCATGACTATATCATGCCTCTTGTACTCTTTATCAACTAACAGACACATTGTTTTCACTTGATCATCAAAGGCGATGTATATAATTTAATAACATTAAATATACTCTTAAACAGAAAGTTTATTTAAAACGGAAAGTAGTGAAAGTAGATAAGAAATTGGCGGTTAAGTATGCCATTTAATAATAGACCTGTAGAAATAGACGTCAGAATTAGGAAAAAAAATCGTTACAACAATCTGACAACGGGATATTGTTAAACAAGCTATTGTAAAACAGGGAAAAATAAATCGAACCGACAGCTGCTATCCTGAGTGGAATGGGGTGGGATTTTAGTGGTTGAAACCAGTTTTTCGCGATTTATGGCTAAACTGTGCATCCTATCGAAAAAAGTTGTAGGAAATAAAAAAGATCTACAACTTTTGTATCTATCGTTTTTACCCTAACCTCAAAATTTTTCGAAAAAAATGCGAAAAACCGGTTGGTCGGTTTTTAATTTTTTTCTTCGACAAAAAAAATCAATCAAGCTTTGGCAAAGATACCTTTTAGTATCGCAAAAAGGCAGTCATTTTTTCGAACGGAAATATTCAGAGGTGTTTGTTAAATTTCATTTTTTTTAAAAAAAAAGGAAAATTTTCAACTACGTCTCCTACAGAGTTCAGTTTTGGTTCACTTACTCGTTGTTACGTCTACTTCCGATAAATGGTAAAAAAATGGTATACTACAATGGACAAAATGACTGGAAAATTGAAAAAAACCGAAAAATGTCTTTTTTCGTGGTAATTTGCATATTTATCATTAAATAATTGTTATCAATTTTCTAAACCATTCTAATTTTGTTATGTTAATGGGAACTATGATATTATTTCTTTTATTATTGTAGAGATCGAGTTTTGATTGACCTCACTGTAGTTTAGAGAAAGTCAGATATTATGAAAAATAGATGAGAGCGTATTTATATGATGTCATGCATGTCTAAGACAGCGAATTTTATCTGCCATTCGTTATCTTCGGATATGAATAGGAGAAATTGAAGGTAGCTGTTTGTGAAGCTAAAGACAACATGCGAACGCACCCAGAGGCCTTCAAAGCCAATGAATGGTGGGCCCATCATTTAAGGAAGAGTAGGTGTGCTCACTAGACAACCTAAGTACTTTACGCGCGTTCCTAACCGCGCCATGTTTGTCTTAATTTTATATCATGGTCTTCAATCATGGTCATAAAACATGGTCTTCAATTTAGACAACAAACATGGTCAATCAAAATCAAAAAACATGGTCAATCAATTTAGACAACTTGTGTCTAAATTGTTCTAATTTAGAAAATTGCTCAAACGCTGAACGTCAACAAGTTTCTATAGACGAAAGTGACTCGGAAGAAATAGAAACAAATCAATATACTGTAACTGAAACAGAACTCAATAAAACTTTTGAAGATACTGACGAATCGTTCAGTTTTGTTCAATCTGACGAAGAAGAATAACAACACTCTGCAAAGAGAGCAATATTAGAGAAAAGTACATGAAGAGAACTTTAACGCATACTTTTTTCAATTTGTCCAAACTATATTTAATTTTTTTTACCGCATGTACGACTTTTTACCGCATGTACCGCATGTACGATGTCGTTGATAATTATTAGCCAAAACCAGCAGTAAAATGTTACGATTTTTGCATGACGTATTATTTTTTATACAATTTTTAATTATAAAAATACTAGCAATAAAAACTTGTTCAGTGCAACATGCAAATACTGTCGTATAATTGAAAACCACTCTGCAAAACCCCCTACCATTGTAGATCCACTCCATTACCCATTGTATGAATACATATTGTTTAGTAAATAATTTGATTTCAATAAAAACCAATGGTTATAACAATTGATAACAATTATTTAACGATAAATATGCAAATTGCCACGAAAAAATACATTTTTTCGGTTTTTTCAATTTTTCCGGTCATTTTTTCCATTGCAGTATACCATTTTTTTACCATTTATCGGAAGTAGACGTAACAACGAGTAAGTAAGCCAAAACTGAACTATGTAGGAGACGTAGTTTACGGAGGAATCGCACTTGAAAATTTTGTTTTTTTTTTTCAAAAAAAATGAAATTTAACAAAAACCTCTGAATATTTCCGTCCAAAAAATTACTGCCTTTTTGCCACACTAATAGGTATATTTTGCCAAAGTTTGAGCTTGATTGATTTTTTTTGTCGAAGAAATAAATTAAAAACCGACCAACCGGTTTTTCGCATATTTTTCGGAAAATTTTGAGGTTAGGGTAAAAATGGTAGATACAAAAGTTGTAGATCTTTTTATTACCTACAACTTTTTTCGATAGGATGCACAGTTTAGCCATAAATCGCGAAAAACTGGTTTCAACCCCTAAAAACCCACCCCATTCCACCCCGGATAGCAGCTGTCGGTTCGATTTATTTTCCCTCTTTTACAATAGCTTGTTTAACAATTTCCCGCTGTCAGATTGTTGTAACGAATTTTTTTGTTGTTCGAACCCTATTTCTACTGGTCTAAAAAAAATAACGTGTCTGCTAGAATTGACAAGAAATAATCGTTGAAAAAAGAATTAGAGGTGTTACAATAAAATTTTGCGAATCAATTTGTTAAAAAGTCAAATACATATATTTTTTAGAGAACAGATTAATATATCGGGTACTCCAGATTTTTTTGATACCTATCTGCCTCATATGACACTTGTTGCCCGGTAACGCTTCGAAATTGTAAAATGAAAGCACAGTTACATTACTTTGCCGCGCAAAGTAATTGATTGAGTTGATGGGATGATTTTTCAAATATACATTAAAAAATGTTCAAAGTTACCGACTGTTTGAACAGTGAAAGACAGAAAAGTTTGAAAGTTAAGGTAGCTTTAAAAAGTGTTAAAAACAATGATTGGGATTGGGACTTGTTTTGTTTATTAAATTGGCAATTTATTTTTGAGGAAGTTTTGCATTGCCTTATTTTTGGAAATATCATTTAGGCGTAGTCAAAAAGTTGACAGACTACATGGCTGCATAAATAAGACCTATTTTTTTATGCTAAATTAAATTTTCTGTAGGTTTTTACTTCACTTCCAAATATTCGCTTCAGATGCTTCTTTAGCAATTCGGAAGTGATGAAAAACCTTACAAGACATGAAGGTAAACTAGTCTATATAATATTAAAATTACATATTGGACACATAAAATTGGTTATATTTTTCGTGAAATACAGTTGGCGATTGTTAGATAAAATAGTATGGATACCTATAATAATTGCATATTATATCTACATCGGTCAGGGACAAATGCATTGTCGACCCGCCCCAACAAACACCTCATTTCCTCGGCTTGACTTGTTCAGCCTTGCTTGATTGCGGTAAGCACTCCTTTCCTCCCTTTTTGCCCTTCTCCTTCGCCTTCTCCTTGGCCAACTCCTTGGCCAACTTCTCCCGCTCCTCCCTCTCCTTCGCTAATTTCGCTTCCGTCTCCTTGCGGATCTTCTCGCTCGTCTGCAGCAACTCCTGGAGGGTGAACGGCGACGGCTTCTTCCTGGCGGGTTTGGGGTTCTGCTCCGGCGCGGCGCCTTCGTTCTTCACCTCCCTCACCTCCACTATGTTGCAGACCAACTGCTTCTCGCCATCCTTGCCGATGGCTTCCGCCTTGCACACCAACTTCTGTCCTATGGTCATCCTCTTCTTGGAGTCCTTCTTTCCCTTGCGCCTCTGGCAGTTCGAGGTCTTGAGCATCTTCTTCATCTCGTCTTCGGCTTCCTTCGCGGCCCTGTCGCAGCCGCGGTGCTTCGGGAAGGGGTCCTTCGGCTCGGTTTGGGGTACGGACCCGACCTCCTTGCAGATCAGGATCTCCTTGTCGCACTCGTCCTTCACCACCTTACATTTGAGGGTCCTCACGACGTCTTTTTCCTCCTCCTTGCACTTCTTGAGGTCCGGCATCTCTGTGAGGGGTTTGGGTCGAGGTACCTCCTCGCATATCATTCGTTCGCACTGCCCCAATTTCTTCACCTTGCACACCATCCTGTCGGGGCCGAAACACTCCTCGTCCTCCTCGAAATCGCTCTTGGCTACCACTGAGAAGAGAAAAAACACAGGATATAGAAGACAGTTAGTAAATAGTTATAATAAATAGAGGTTCTAGGTTACCCAGTGGCGGCTTGTGACTTTTTTTTGGGGGAGGCAAACATGTTTTGTAAACATTTTTGTTTCCTAAATTTTTGTTATGGTAAACATTGTTAGTAATATGCCGCATAGTTAGGAGAAGGACCTCTACTTGGTCAATAAAATATATTAAGTACATTTGTCTAACATCATGTACCTAATATATTATATTGGTTCAGCAAAACCATCAAGAAGGTGTAAAGTTTTCATCAAATTATTTTGCAATTAAAAGATGCAGTGAAATAACCAGAATAACCAGAACTGCGTCAATTTAGATTTGACGGGCTGAATTGATCACATTCATAATATTTTGTTTGCCTACAAGATGTAATTTACAAACACAACTAATTTGTTTCTGACTTTTTGAATGTGTCAACTGAACGAGATAAAGCTTTAAGATTTTATCAAACCCAGACTATATAAAAGCATCTTCTCCATGATTTGAGAATAATACACACGTCCAACACAATAATTTATTTAAAGTTGAAGAACCACTTAGCCATTTGCATTTATAATACCACGTATTAACAAAACTACGAACCGGCTTACCTTGATTAATTAAAGTTTTTCTTAGATCTGGCAGTGGTGCTCTTAAATCTTTAACAAATCATTTATCCTCATAAGACAGGCGACTAAATTTGTACTTTATATGACACTCAACAGTATCATTGCAGGTTCGAATATTTATTTGAGTGTCATTACATTACAACTCATATTATTATTATGAAACAAACTGCCACTTGTATAGTTAATTAAATAAAACGTTCAAATAATGACTTACTTAAGTAATATGGTACAATTTCAATAATTATTACCCTCCTATACCACTCAAAACGCTCAAAAAAAAAAAACCGGCAGGAATAATGGCACTTTCCAACGAAAATTTCCAAAACACAGAACAATAAAAGATATTAAATTTTGTAGGTTCATGAAATCAAATAACTAGCTTTTTACGCTGTCATGTGTGAGAGGTGGGAGGTGGGCGTGTTTGCCTCCGCTATGCAGTTTCTTAAATGACCTTTAATGCCACTGGAGTTAAGGGTTAAATTTGTTAGCAACGCAGATGGTTGCGAAGCGCGAAGCCCCCGTATAAATACATATGTGAAAATATTGACATCGAAGGCTTGCCACCACGGCGATAGACTAGGCGCTGGGTCGTTTATGAGGGCTAATATGTTGCAAATAATAGTGCAGGAACTCCTTCGACATATGTTTATTATTATTTTTTGAAATTAATTTTTTTACCCGATATATGATTTTAAAAATGAAAGGTAATTAAAGTATTATATAGGGGTAGATAGTACTTATATTAAATTTTAATTTTATAAAATAAAATTAAAGTATAATAGGTTTATATAAAAAAAAAAACTTATTTGTAATTTTCACAGGGGAGGCACTGCCGCCTCTGCTCCCCTGACGAGCCGCCACTGAAGTCACCGTCTACAAGCAGAATCACAGTCCAGGTCCTTGTTATCAACCACTATTTACGCAATAAATACATCATAATATATTCCTGTCAATTCAAATGAACATAAAATTGGCGACGAAAAACGAAATGTACAAATAAATACACCTTGCCGACAGGTGATCACTGATCAGTCTGACAAGGTGTCTCACTCAACCGCAGTCCGGTGTCGGCAGAAAAACTATGACAATATACTTTTCTAAGGTGCCTGTAGTAAAACTTTATGCACAGATGTTCTTTCAACGTCAACTGTTACCAAAAGAGAAAGTGGTCTATGTATGCGGTTTTTAGTAGAGTATGAGGTAACTCTTGATGGGTATGAGCATAGTTGTTCCAAAATGCTGTAGTCAGGATTTTTCAAACACATCTAGTATTTTTTCTTTATTGCTATATTATTCTATGATACGTTTAATTCCCTAAACGATTCTTGTAACGATATACCACACGTTTCCAGTTTTTTGTTGCACTAATTAAGATAACATGATTAATTGTTGTTGATCTACTGTATGTCATCAAGTCTTTGTATCTGAAATAAGTTCTACACCATGTGTATGGTATGCGTTGGGGTTAAAACTAAAAATAAGGCGTTGTAGTTATTCTAAATGCTTATCATAAATAAACTGCAGCATCTAACCAAATGCCCCATCTTGTGATAATGGGCTCAGGAGGCAAAGGTCTGATAACGCTACTCTAAAAGTATATGTCCGTATAGGCGGCTTTTTTTCCACATTCCCTATTAGTTCGTTAAGTACAGGAAAACTGTCTCTTCTTTTTTCTGTTTTACGATCAAGTGCATATCAAATGTCATGTTTACGATATTTGGAAACATTTGCGATAAAATAGTTCCGGTTTTTAGCATTATGCAGCTGCACCCGTTAGCATTACTAATACTTAGAATTGCTAATATTAGAATTGCCTCGATCTGGCAATATAATGTGAAAGCACTCGGTCGACAACATTTACAGTTGTTTCCTGATTGGTCCTATCCATTACATCAGAAGCCACTAAATGACCGTCACTGGCATCCTATTTTAATGCACCAATTACAAAATGTACCACCGAATGGCCACCGAGTCAGTTTTTTCGTCTAAGTATACTGAAATACACACAAATGTCTCTAATGTCGTCCCGAATATGTTGTACTACGTCCTTGTAAATATCGGCAATGTATCTGTTTCTTAGTGTAATTGGATGAGGTAATTTTTGGTCCATATATTATTCGAGAAACGTACTTGGTGTTGGGTCACTCAATTTATGGAATGGAAGGTCTCTTATCAACTAGGCTTCCGTGCGTTTGTGGAGAAATGTAGGGTCATCACCGCTACCATATCTTCGTACATGTGCTTGTTACATTATATTTTTTACATAAATTATGAATGCGTTCACATACATTACAAAATATGTTTGCATAAGTCTGCAGATAACTTGCAGTTAATGTCATAATTATACAACATGGATACAACTATTATCCATTATTGGCAATTTATAGGATACATAATATAATAAATAGATATGACAAAATAAATAATGTAATAAAGAATAATTGGCGTATTCGTATTCATAGAATCTCACCAAAAATACAGGAGGTAATAATATGCTATGTAAAAATATTTATTTTCAATGACTGATATTTTCCTAGGTATCATATTTTTCTTTAGTTGGCCAATTTTTTTGAAAATGGAAGAATTCCCAAACTGTTACCAAAAGGTCAAGAACTTTTGGAGAAAGCAAGGAAACCTTAATAATGACAACATGCATTGGTTTGTCAAAAAAAATCGTGGACTTTTGGATAGCACAGTGTGTTCCTAACACGACGGTAGTTAAAATATGGATACTTACCGATGTCTTTCTTGTGGCGACATGTGCTGACCATTTTGGCGCATTGCCGGGAAATGCTCTGGTTGCTTTCTGGCGGGCATTTTTCCTCGTCTTTGCGTTTGCACGGGTCCTTCTTGACGTTTTCAGGCGGTGGTTCTTTTTTTGGCTTCTTTCTTTTTCGGCTCGGTGCATTTTGGATCAACGATTTCCTCGTTTTTGGCCTTCATAATCTCTACTCGGAATTCGCCATCTTCGGTATTTCTTTCATCGGCATAGATGGGCGTAGCGTGTTTTTCTCGAATGTTGGCAGATACATCCTCGTCTTGTGACATCACTTTCATACGGTCCCTGCAGACGTACTTCTGATCCTTAGGTTTGGGTGCGAAACATTCGACCTTCTCCTTTTCCTCGTTTTTTTCTTTCTGCTCACGTTTGTTGGAAAAGAAGCTGACGTAGCATTCTTGCGTGACATCTTGCAAAGGTGGCTCGGTTTGATTTTGGTTCCACGGCCATTTTTGTTTCATCGACGAGTTTTGGTTTTGGTTGTGGTTCTGGTCAAGTTTGTCATCGGCTACAAATATGTGTTTAGGTACTTTTATAAAATAATCCTAGCTATATATAATATTTACGAATTATTTATTGCATGAAAAAACATTATTAAACAAATGGAATATTAAAAAAGTAGATGTTGTTTTGATTTGTCTCATTTCTTGTATTCACTGTTATAAAAATTATTTGTTCTAGACCAAAAACATTTTTACAGTACTGGTTTCGTATTTTTTTTCTATATTCAGGCAGTCACCTTGGCTGACCCTCTTAAGATCCTGAATCGTTAGTTTTTTTTCATTTAGACCGAAATAAACTTTCACAGAACGACTCTAATTGAATTCTAATGTTTGTTTGTTTTGTCGGTTAATTCTGTAATATTCGGTAATAAAATGTAGACTGTCTGGAATGAATTTTAATGGTTTTTAAAAACGGTTTGCTAATACTTCAAACAATTTGTTTTTTTTTTAATTGAGTTTTAAAATCGTTTTCGTGTCCCCAGTTTCCCAAACACAGATAATAAATCACATCTTATGACATGCCCCAATTTTTTTGTAACCTTCTAAAATATATTTTTAACAAAATAAATCCTCCCTCCAACAAAACAAATCTACCCTCGAACTCTGCCTTCAAATATATGCCAAATGATAGTTGTATTATTAGACGTCAACTTCAAGTTGAGACTGCATTTGGTTCTTGTGATATTGGAGGTCAAAGTTAGCATATTTGCATGGGCTCGCAATCCGTTGCTGTTCAAATTATATATAATTTTTTTAGCCTCCTGAACACGAATGCATTTGCATTTCGCCTTAACTCTTTAGTCTTTAGCAGTATGCTGAAGAACCAAAAAGAGGGAGGGTCAATAAGGCTGAAATTATTCAGCCAATTTTTTTTTGTTATCTAAATTTTATTCTTAACCGATTTTAATAAAAACCTGACCACCCCCAACGGCCTCCTAGCCAGGGTCCAGGTCAATTCAAGTTCAAGATGAGCAAATCTGTGTAATAAATCACAGGTTTACAAAGTAGATAAGCTGGTGTTTGGGACTGTTAATATATGTGGGTGTGGGTGTGGGTGTGGGTGTGGGTGTGGGTGTTTGGGATGTAATATGGTGGGTTTTTGGGATCGCTGAATCCCAATCTAGGGTTGGTTTAACCGTATCATGTCAGAGTCAAGGTCAATCCAAGGTCTAATCGCGAAAAAACTCATAAGCAGGATGAAAGAGAGTATCTTCATGTTTTTGGAGTCGCTGAATCCGAATCCAGTATTTGTTTGACCTCATCTGATCAATCCAAGATGGAATCGCAAATGGATCTTTAAAATGTATTATTTGAATGAAAAATAAAAATTTTATGAGATACCCGGAACAGGTGTGAATATATTTCTGATCTGGATTGTTTATTAAATAATTCAGAATTAATTGTATATTTAAAGAAATGATTGAATAGTCTAAAAAATGCTAAGAGAAATGTCACTAATTAAAAAAAAAACGAATGAGCAAAAACTGTGAATAATCTATTTTGGCAAATATAATAATTATAAAAAAGAGGATTATAAAAACTGCTGAATCTACCACCTCGAAAATAAATAAATTCTGATATAAGAACCAAAATTAAAAATTAATCGACTTTGTAATGATAAGTTCAACAGCAATGGATTGCGAGCTTATGCTAAAATGCCAATTTTCTTTGACCTCCAGTATCTCAAGAACCAAATGCAACTCCAATCTGAAACTTCGGGAAGATTAAAGTCTTTTCATAAACTATAATTTGGCATACATTTGAAGTTAGATTTCAAGAGTGTCTAAACAGGCGAAATTTGGGGTCGCTCTTTTAAAACTGAATATGTGTTTTCAGTTTTGAAAATTTGCATTTGCAAAATACAAAAAAATGCAAAAAATTCAATTTTCTTTCATCCTAAACTCATAAGATTCCCTTACTATTTTTTTCATTAGTCGCATTATATTTACATAATTATTATTTTTATATAAATGTACTACCAAAATTATTTACGTTCATTTTTTAACGCGCATGCTTCTTCCTCTTCTTCCTTAGCTTCATCATGTTCGTTTGTCGATTGTTCTGATTGCGCTAAAAAAATAAAAACCAAATTAGGGGGATCAAAATTTGTTACTATCTTATGGGAAACTGTTCATTATTCGAATTCCGCCCGCTTGGGGATTTTCGACAGCAGGAAATGGTAAATTAACACTTTTTTTTCATTGGTAAATAACAGTTATTTAGGTATGGTCTTAAATTTTCTTCTTTAAGTAACTAATTCCTGATTAATTGAACATTTTGGTGTGCGTTAAATATTTCGCAAATTTGAAAAAAATGAATTAATAAATAAGTAAATAGTTTCACGAAATAGTTGAATTCCCATAAGAGGTTATCAAATTTGCTGTATATCTTTGGACTGAATCCAACTTACACTTGGGCTTGGCGTTTTCAGAAGCCTGCCCACACGACCTGTGTATACTTCTGCAGCTTTTCTGTACAATTTCTCCAAAATCCGGGTCCATCAGTCGCCACAGCTTAGGTTGTCTCTTCTTGCAAGGCTGTGTCTCCTTCACTTCCATCCCAAGTGTAGATTCAGACAGTTTCGTGTTATTTTCGCTATCGTTGCGTACGCGAAAGAAATGTTCTTTCGGCTCGCTCTTCACTGAATCATTTTCTTTAGCTTTCTTCTTACGGGTTTTTCCCTTTTTGGCAACGGAACTCTGCTTCCTGACGTTGTCGTCTACTTCTACTTTAATTTTTTTCCAAGGATAACTCTCTTTAACTTTTTTTCTCTCAGATCCGTGAAATATCTCAAGCCGACATTCTGAGGATTCTTACATGTGTCTTCTTCAGCTGGTAGGCAGTAAAATGCCACTGAAAAGGGGACAAAAACAAACTTATAGGAAGGGAATTTGGGAGAGTACATCCCCTTACTACAGGACCGTAGTAAGGGGATCTATGTAACGGTTGGTGCAATTAAAAATTGCCGTATTTTCGTAAGGAAACAGGACAACTACATATTTTTTATGGAATGATTACTAAACCTTAATAGAATGATATAATAGCAAAAAAAAACTTGAAATAAAACTTTCAAGAAATGTCCGCCTCACCAGAAAATCTTGGAAACGGCTTGCAAAATAAACTGCTCGTCAAAATTAGTGTTAGTGTAACACTTTTTAGATTAGCGCCATTTGCGTTCTATTCGAGTTAGAAACTCGAAACTATTAAACTAGAAGGTATTGCCTATACAATGACCCTGGATTGTGAAAAAAAAGGGGGAATTTAAGAAAATGACAGAGTTTTGAATAAAAGTTTAAAATTTCGCACAAACATCTGATGATTTTTGGCGTGCCAAAATTACATTTTTCATGCAATCGAAAAACTGGAGGGTCATTCTATAGAGAAACATATACAAAATAAGCAGAAAAACAAATCAAATCGATCGGATGATCGTGGTGATTTGTAATCGAGTTATAACTGCAGCAAATTAGAAAAATGCAGTTTGGAGAAAAACGCGTTCAAAGATAAAATGATTGATTTCATTGTTATAAATAGATAAATATCATACCTAGAACTAATCTGCTATTCCAGGCCCATACAATTTACCTTCCTCTTCTTCAAAAACCGCCTGTTGGAATCCTATTATAATGACTTACGATGATCAGTGGCGGACTTACTAATAAGGGCACTTTGGGCACGTGCCCGGGGGGCCTCCACAAGCCAGGGGCCCCACAAATTGAATAACCCATTTTTTTGTCTCCTACATTTTTGAAAAAATCAAAGAACGTGGAACATACACATACACATTGATCATTCAAATAATAAAACTTCTTTGAGAGAATATAATATTTAATAATCGATATATAATGAAATAAAAATTTGATTTTCTTACAAGGGGGCCCCACATAATTTGATTTTCTTACAATGTGGCCCCCACAGCCTTCGTGCCCAAGGGCCAGTTAAGTATAAATCCAGCGCTGACGATGACGACAGAGCCCAGAACAATAACTCAGGTAGGCCCAGTAGCAAACGTAACTTTCTAACCGATGAGCGGCTATTCTTTAGAAGGCTGTAGTTCAAATACTATTTGAGGTACACATGTGAAATTTTAGTATGTTATTTTTAAAGGTATATACTATCGAAATATGCAAAAACAAAAAATCGATTTTTTTCAGTTTCACACTAGGTGTGCCCCTTAAACGTTTCGCCGTCCACACTCCAAAAAGCAAGCCCATGTCGAAATTTGAATTCTCAAGATTTTGACCGAAATTTCAGACCATCCCGGTACATATTAAGACCTTCTCAATAAGTTCTGTACATTTGGTTGCTGTCCCATCTTTTCAACCTATTTCCAGACCCCGCAAAGCCACCCTTTGCAGTTACGCAGGCTTTGACCTCTGTTGGTCTCTTGGGCGAATCCATTGATGCTAATGCTGCCTAATAAATTAATGTGGGGTGCCACAACTCACTTTCACCCTTTGACAACTCAAGCACCCTTCCAGGCCACATCTACACCGACCCCTCTGACCCCCTCTTGGTTCCGCCCCTGCAGAAGGCTACGTGGGATGTCTATTTGTCTCCAATTCATGTCATGGCATTACTTGAAGGCTTGCGAAGTTGGCGGAACACACTGCGGACAACCGACTGAGCGCCAAAAGTGACACCAACCAACCAACGAACTCCAACCCATCCCTGAAATGTTGCCGCCCTAAGGGGTTGTAAGCAGGTCTTGATGTGTGGGGCGACTTAAAAAGCTTTAGTGAGGATGCATTAGCTCTTTATGGCACACCCCGAGCCGTCCGTCTCCTTCGAATGCCATCGCCCTCTTTTTTTTGACCACCTCCAAAACACTTTTGAGTCGATGAAAATTCCTGAAAGGGACTCGTTAGGTAGGCAGAACCTTCCTTTGCACTTTTGTGAATCGACAATCTTCAAATTCGCCAGAGATACTTGGTATGCGCGATAAGTGTTCATTGTGACTTGGCTCATGAACCCTCGACTAGGCACCTACGAGGCAGACCACCCAAACAGCACCTTTTTCCAATAATTTTACGAGCGAGAGCATGAGTCAAGAAAAGAGGACGATCGGACGTAAAAGAGGATTTGAAGTAGACTCACGATTCGAGGTGGGCCGAGAAGGGTTCAAGCAACCTCAGGAAGGTTTTCCAGAGTCACCCCACGCACCAAGACGTGCTTACAACCCTTCAGCGCGACAAATTTTTAGGGGAGTGGGTTGGAGATGGAATATCACACTTGACGCTCAATCGGCCGTTCACAGTGGATCCCGTCAACTTCAAGAGACAAATAGACATCTCACGCAACCTCCGAGGGTCGGAGTAGGTGTGGTTTGGAGGGGTGCTTGGGTCGTCAAAGGGTGAAAGCGGGTTGTGTCACCTCACACCAGTTTATTAATCAGCATTAAGATCAATGGATTCGCCCAAACAGAGGTCCAACCACGCAAAACGCTGCGTAAATGCAAAATAAGTGGCAATCAATTTCCAGACTCCCGGAAATGGGTTGAAGAAATGGGACAGCGACCAAACACACAGAACTTATCGAGGAGATCTTAGTGTGTGACTGGATGGAATTTTTATCCAACAACGTCCTTCTTAGTCCATTCTATATGTCTTTGCAAATTGCCGTCAAAATCTTGCGAATTCAATTTTCGACATGGGGTTACTTTTTGGAGAGTGGACGGTGAACCGTTTAAGTCACAACGTAGCGCCTTCAGGGCATTCAAACCAACCCTATAGGCTACCGAAAATTACAAACCGCAAATCTTAAACTCGAATAGAACGCAAATGGGGCTAACCTAAAAACTGTTACCATCACCAAGTAAAAAGTCTTTTTTGCTCTTGCTACTTTTTGAAATCTCGAGATCTGTGAAAGTTATGGGAATTCCAATTTGAAAATGAATCTGCATTTATTGAAAAATATGTTTTTGAAAAAAGAAAATCGATCTGTGGAAGCATATTTTCTAAAAAAAATCCCCAAAAGGAGATTTAATTAATTTGAAACTAAACTCACTGTATATAAATGTAGAGAATACCAGAACATACCTAATTTAATACAAGCAAATAAGTTTTTTTTGCCTTAGTGGATTCAAAAAGATTTACATAATTAAATAAAACCGGTTTTCTTTGCGTAAACGGTGACTTAAATCTTGCGAAAATTATATTTTATTATCGTCTTAATGAGAAATATTTTAAGTCGAATCCGAGAACCGAAAAGGAATAAAACACGTAAGAACTGCCTGCCATGAACAAATAAGTCAACATATAAATGTATTGTTGCGCGGAATGACTTACTTAGCTGTAGAAAATGAAATTTGCACGTCACTTTCTCCTATAGGCGTCTGCTATAAACCTACGATTGCGAGGATGTTCTCCTCGGTTTTCTTTTCGTTACATCATTAGATGTAAAAGCGTGCATCATGTGGTAAACAACAGTAACTTGCCAATGCATCTATATTTTCTATTTGACAATAGAAACGGCACGGTAGTAACAAAAAACAAAAACACTCAACCTGAGAGATCAGTATACATATATACATACTTTTATGTATTGTATAACATCGTTGCATTAGCTGTTTTATTCTTTGTTGCATTTATGTATTACATCGTGCATGAGTAGTCTTATTACACAGTACTTATACTGTATATTCTGAACGCATTTACAAGGTTATATTCTCTGTATTCTCTTCGACAATACCTTGCAATTAATTATCCTAGGTAATTCTAAAAGATGCATTCCTAATGAACATATGTATTGAAATGAAAATTAATTAATCAATTTACTTGATAATTGATGAATTTATAGTGTATAATCATTTACATAATTTATAGTGTATAATCAAGTACATAAGTATCGAAATCAAATAAGACAATTCTATTAGAAAAGTGGTATAAGGCTAAATAAAAACTAAGCAATGTCTGACTTTAAAACTGTGGCATCATTATTTTTTAAGTGAAGTATGTCGCGATCTGTTGAAGCATACACAGATATGTTATATATTTTTGAATAGAGAAAAAGTAGAGGAATCAAAATATGCAATAATATACAGGGCGTTCCATTAAAAAAAAGGTTCAGGCACATAATTATAACCTAACTTATGCAAAAATCTATAGCTTTTGTCTAAGAACTTTTTTCTAATGTCAATAATAAGCTCGCAATAACAAATGTGGTGTACAAAATTTATAACTTTTGACGACTTGACATGGAACGATCCATACGATATAAGCTATACTTACTATTGTCTATGTTTCTAAGTTCTGGCATAGACAAAGATGTGGCTACGCCTATAAAGGCGCCTTTCCTTCCGGACTTTTTCGATTTTCCCGGACAGAACACCTTGCAAACACTGTCGAACAACTCCTTACAACCGGTTACGAATCCCTTCTTCGTGGAGTCCATCTTAGGCACCTCCGTACTCATTTTGGACTTCCGGATACAGGTGTCCGACAAATGCTTCTTCTTTTTGACTAAAAAATGAAAAATAATGCTTTTGTCGTAAGGCACTGTTCTGGTCTATTTAAAGTAAGACAGAACCAAACAAATGTTTCCCATTATTCATTTGTATTTGTTAAGCAGTCTAGTGGATGCAATCAACTCTAACAGTATATTTGATTGTTGGGTAAAAGACCATGCACAGTTCAAAAGCAATAAAGAAGCTGACAAATTGGCTCGAAGGATGGCCAGTATTCAATAAGAATTGAATGGCCAGAAGTCTAAGTATCTTTGGACCAGGTTTCAATAGTACTCTGCAATTTTCAGCAATTATACAAATGTTCAAAGGAAATACCCACGAGAAATTCAGGAAGGTGTGAGATGATACATATTGCTCTCGGTCTGTTACGGAATTTATACAATATCCCAGAGTCACAGACATATTTAGCTATGACTCTCCTTTGGTGCATTCCCAATTTTTTCGATATAATTAGGTGGTTGGAATCATAGCTCGGGCGCCTATCTCAGAGAGGATGCACAAGGTGTCCAATGTGGTATAAGTGCTGTGTCACACTCCATTCGCTTCAGATACCAGGTTATAAAGTTCGATCAATATTTTTTTCTATTGTCCGCATAGATGATTATTATAATTATCATAAACTTGCAGATGATACGGTAATGTGCTTACCGTGAATTTTGACTGGTATCCAGGTCTTTTTCGGCGAGGCCCTAGGCACCATAGGGGGAACTGGCTTGGGAGGAGGGGGTAGCTTGGGTATCTTCGGCTTCGGACATTTGGAAAGCGTATTGTCTAATTTCTGCTCGAGGACGGGCAACTGGTCTTTCGGTTTCGGCTTCGTGCAATGCCTCAGCTCCGTTTGTTTTGGTTCGCAGGGTTTCGTTTTCTCCACCTGGCAAGGGGTGCGTTGAATTTTCGGTCCCGCAAGTTCTGTACGGAAAGATACACGCCAGTTGCGTTACGGATTAGTGTAAAGAAGGCAGAAAATATCACTGCTCAAAAAAAAACACTACCACTTAAACTCTTAAACTCGTATAAAAATAATTTATTTGTACAAGTTTAAGCGTATGATTAGAGTTTCTCTATTCCAAAACGATATATGTATGTGACATGACTAATTTATTTTGTTAGAAAATACAGCAACTTCCAATCTCTCAAACAGTCATAAATTTCTGGGTAGAAAGTAAAGGAAAATTACACAGGCCCACAAAAAAATATTTTTTTTTGACTATGGATAAGAACATAGTTTTTCTCTGTATTTTTTGACGCTGAATCCAAATTCAGTGTTCGTTTAACTGTAGCACGTCAGGATCACGGTCATTTGAAGGTCAAATCGTGAAATAAATAAAAAAAATAAAAGAGAACAAACCCATATATCTTTATGTTTCTGGGGTCGCTGAATCCAAATCCGGTGTCCGTTTAGTGGCAGTAGTCACCATCTCCAGCATCCTCTGGGGCAGCAGGCATTCTATATGCATGCGCATGCACACAGTCACGCACACATGCACTTACATACGCACACAAGTACACACTCACGCATACACTCTTTTATACACACGCAAAAGTGTGTGTTTGGTTGAAGGAGTCTAAACACGTTTATTCAATGATTCACTCACTGATTTTCAGTAAGATGATTACTATGTAGTTAGATGATATTCAGTAAGGTGGCTACGAGAATTGGTATCAACTTATCTAATGTACAGGGTACACGGACTTAGATATATTTTACCTTAACAAATAATAGCAATACATTCACGAAACCGAAAATCCTTAACCACATTTCCCTAATACAGCCTAAGGTACATGATGAAAATGAGACTATTTACGGTCTTCTATCATGGGTTTCATATTTGGATTCAGCAACTTTAAAAACATAAATACACAAACTTTTGCCTCATTAATACGTTTTTTAGTGATTTAACCTTGGAGTGTCCTTCGAAGTCACGTGATATGGTAAGAATAACATCAGATTCTAATTCAGTGATCCCAGAAACATAAAGATATATGGGTTTATTCTCTTTTAAGCCTTTATTTCACGATTTGACCTTGAAATGACCTTGATCCCGACGTGCTTCGGTTAAACGGACACCGGATTTGGATTCAGCGTCAAAAAATACAAGGAAAAACTGTATTCTTCCATAGTCAAAAAAATATATTTTTTTTTTTGGGCCTGTGTTATTCACAAATTGTTGGATATAGACAGGGTGATTCCTAAATTGAGTCATACTTTCTAACAGCGTATAAAACTATTCAAAACAAATATTTTTTCCAAATGACGTTTTTTCCAAAAAACTAAATAATTTCGATAATAGCATTTATCCAGTCCTGCCTTAAATTTAAGGAAAAGGTTGTGCAGTGAATTTAAAATGCAAAAATGTTTAAGGTAAGAAAATACTAGGAATAAATGATTCACAAAAAAAAATGATAAGCATTAGGCATGTGTTTCTACTATGTTTTGAATTTACTTTTCCTTTAAATTGAAAGCAGGACCGGATAAATAAAATTTTAATTTTAACATATTACTCAACTTAAGAATATAAAGTATGTGGTATTACCTCTAAGTGGTAGCGGACACGGCGGCGGAGACACTATGGCCTCCGTCGGGCATTTGGGTGACTCTGCTTTACAAGGAGAGTCCTTCTTCTTGCAGGGGGTTCTCCTTTTTGCAAGGGTCCTCCTTTTTGCAAGGGTCTTTCTTCTTGCATGGATCATCTTTCTTACAGGGATCCTTGTCCTTCTTACAAGAGTCCGCCTTTTTGCAGGGGTCGTCTTTCTTGCAAGGGTCCTCCTTTTTGCATGGATCCTTTTTCTTGCAGGGATCGTCTTTTTGCCAGGGTCCTTCTTCTTACAGGGGTCCTCCTTCTTGCCACAGTCCGCCTTCTTGCAGGGATCGCCTTTCTTGCCGGACTCCTCCTTTTTGCATGGGTCTTTCTTTTTTGCACGGGTCGTCCTTCTTACAAGGATCATTTTTCTTACAGGGATCGTCTTTTTTACAGGAATCTGCTTTTTTACACGGGTCGTCTTTCTTGCAGGGGTCCTTTTTCTTACAGGGATCGTCCTTTTTGCAAGGATCATCTTTCTTGCAGGGGTCATCTTTTTTACAAGGATCTTTATCTTTCTTGCAGGAATCCGCAAGAACTTTGCTTACATCTTTTTTGCACGAGTCCTCTTTTTTGCAAGGATCGTCTTTCTTACAGGGGTCATCTTTTTTACAAGGATCTTTATCTTTCTTGCAGGAATCCGCAAGAATTTTGCTTACATCTTTTTTGCACGAGTCCTCTTTTTTGCAAGGATCATCTTTTTTGCAACTGTCGCTATCTTTCTTGCAGGAGTACGCGACAATTTCGCATGAATCTTTTTTGCTTGGGTCCTTTTTGCAAGAATCATACACCAAAATAAAATTTTGCTGAGGTTCGACTACTTTTAGGCTGTTCAAACTAGAAACGATGTCCTTGAGGGTATTTAAACTTTTTTCGTTTGGATGGTTATCTGTATTTTTAATGCAAAGACTGTTATTTTTCTGTTCGCCTAATTTTCCAATGCCCGATGGAGACTGAGGAATGTTGTCATTCGTGATGAACTTCAGATCTTTGTTTTCTTTGAAGTACTTTTCCAAATTCTTTTCCAGCCTTTCAAGCGCTAAAAAACAAAGTTTTGACAAGAGCTTATTATCTAAAACAAAGACGAACTACTTACCAGTTTTAACTTCACTGTAATTTAAGTATTCCTGTTCTATAACTGGCCTCAACATTCTCCCTATAACTTGGGCCATTTGCTCCTTGTACTCTTCTACCTTCATTTGTTCTTTAGATTCAAACGATATGGTTTTCTTCGTGGAACACTTCTCTGGTTTAAACAAGAAGTTTTCGTTCCTCAGCTTTGAGTCTTTAGACTGCCATCGATTGCTGTGAGTCTTAGACGCATTTTTTTTCCGAATTTTTTGGGTCGTCAGGTATTTTAGTGGAGAGCGTATTTTTGATATTGGAGGCATCTTTACTATGCAAAATTGTGTCCGAAACTGTTTCAAGGGCCTTGTCGACGGTATAGGAATTGTCAGTATTGAACTTGAACTTGATATTTTTGAGCATCTCTTCTTGGCTTCTCGGCCTTCGCGATAACCCCTTGATGATAAGGTAAAGTGGAGTTTTATCCTCTTTCTCTACAGTTAATTTGGATTCATTCGCTTTCGCGGTCGTCTTAGTCTTCTTCTTCGTTCTTTCCTCTTTGATCCTGTCGACGCAGTAGGCGTATATCTGCGCGTTCTGAGTAGGCGCAACCGGTTCTTTGAAGCTCTGCTTCTTGAACGCCCTATTCTTCATCTCGCATTTCGGGAAGATCTTCTTCATTATGGGATAGGAGCATGCGGGACGACGTTGCTGATCGAACCTCGACGACCCGCCACTCCCCCTCCTGGGACCCTTCTTCTCCTGGCAACTCTTGCAGTTGCTGGGTTTAAAAATGAAATTTTTAATTTTGTTCCTGCCTTGTAAGCTAAATCTCATGTGCTCCTTCCTATCTTCCGCCAGCATTTCGTTCAGGTTGAGGAGCGACTTGATACCCTTCGCTGTTTTTACTCCGCCGTTCTTCCTCTTCTTGATCCTCTGTTCTCTGGCGTTGATGCAGTCTGCACCGCAAGCTTCATCTCTTTGCTTTCTCTTGACGTCGCTCGCCTGTCTTGACTTTTTGTTCTCGCGTTTGCCCTTCTTCGAGCTGAATTCGCGGAAAGTCTTGTAGTGGGTTTTCTTGAGTAAGTTAACCTTGTAGGTCAACTTGCTCACAAGCTGTGGCAGCGGAGCTCGGTTTTTTGTGTAAAGATTTTTGAAGTTCGTGTCATATTTGTAAACGTACTTGTCGGCGAAAGGTTCTAAGGTCTTTATCGAACTTAAGAGGGGTGAGGATTTTGAGCTACGTAGTTTACATCCTGCATTTTTTGGAAAGTTCACTAGGTGCTCTATTACGTTTGCTGGAGCAGGTTTTTTTGTAACATATAACTAAAATAGAAGCGTAAATGAGTGTTAATGCATAGCGACTTTAGGAAATATTTACTTACTGGTACTTTCAACAAATTTACATTTCTTATTATGGAATTCATTACAAAAAATTTGGTCACATTAAGAAAAAAAACTAGACAACTGACAATTTTGACAAATGCTGAGGGACAGGCGGTCCCTGGATCTGTTTTATTACTTATAAAACAAAATATCGGTGTTTATTATCGTTCGATGACAGATCATTAGTCAAATCCTGTCACACCTGCCATTTTCAAAATTCCAGTGATGAACTACTTAACCAAGACCACAAATATCCTCAGTTCAACAGTAAGTGCGTGAGTCGGATATTTTTTTACCTCGAAAATAGCATGTAGTATTTCAGACCTCGTTCCAGACCATCGCGAAGAACTTGCACGTCTTTTCTAACATAACCCCTCATACGGAGCTCACCAGGAGGCGTTCCACATCTCTTGAGCTAAACAGATCCTCGAGAAGTGGAGACGCACCAGGAACTGTCACCAGACGTTCGTCGAGTTTCTGCATCCATCCGGAGAAACTGAAGCAGATCATCAAAGAGAAGGATGGACAGACGCTCTGCAGTTTTTTCGACTCGGTCGGGTATAAACGAAGATTAAACGAGATAACTCAGAGGCAGAAGCAGATGATAACGGACGGAACTCCTGTAGGTATGAATCAATGACCCGATTTCCTAATAGTCCAGGCGAGGTAGCAAAAAACAAGTGATATTTTAAAATAATTAGTAGCGGCACTTTCTCAGCGTGATAATTAGGGGAAAAATCGTACGAATCGAATGAAAATGTTTTGGACAAAATCCGATTGTAAATCACGAGCGAAGGGGAAGTGGCGCGGTGGTGGGGGAACTCTCTCTTCCGCGGGCGGAGCGGGCGCCCGGAAAGCGATCGCGCGCGTTCAAATTCGACAAGCCGGAAACAATTGAGATTTCTCGGGAACTACTGAACGAAAATTGATGGTTTTTTGCTGTTCCCGCGGGAGAGAGATTCCCCCCACCACCGCGCCACTTCCCCTTTGCTCGTGCGTCCACGCGGCCGCTCTCTAAAATTGCACGTTTTTCAGACGCATTTTTGAGGTACTTATTATTATCGGATCGACTTCAAATTTGATGTGGTTGTAGAGAAAGTCTTCAAGAACACGTAGCAAAATTGATCTACGACAATTATTGTGGAAATAGGGGCCGTTTTACTAAAAGTACCTGTTTTTCTTCGCAATTTGCGCGAAAACTTATGAATATTTTTTGACAAAAATTTAACTGTAGATAGGTGTTGGAAAACCCTACAATTGAGCCCCGAAGGCTTTTTTTGTTTTTTTAACGGCCCATTTATTGCCCCATCGAAAAATCGCTAATTTTAGCGGTTTTTATTTTTTTTGTGCAAAAAGTTATTAACCGATTTTAATGATACGAAAACTATTTTATTCGTCTTTTCAAGCTCTACAACGGAATATATTTTTTTTAATTTATGTTCGTGACTAAATGTCGAAAAAGCCTTTTTTCGCACCTTTTTTGCAATTTATTCGCAATGATCCTGCAATCGGATTGTGTCCAAAACATTTTCATTCGATTCGTACGATTTCTCCTAATTATCACTTTGAGAACGTGCCGCAACTAAATTATTTTAAAAAATAATCTACGCCGCCTGAACTATAATTCAGTGACTGGTAACCTGAGAAATGGAGACGGAGGCAATCTTGATACTGTGGATGAAAAATACTATTTTTGCGTAGGAATCAAAGACAAGGACGTCAAATACGAGCATGTCCTGTGCTGCGCGCAGCCGGTGAAAAAGCGAAGGCAGTATGTACCCAACAATGGCGAGCCTGAAATAAAGATCACGTATGGTAAGGACAGAGTCCCCACCAAGATCTCGATCATTCCGACCCTCTGGAAGACGAAACACGACGAGGAGAAGAAGCACGAGATCCACGCGCCGCAGGGCAAGCCGAGTCCTCTGTTCCCCGCCGTGAAGAAGACGAAGATACAGGCGAAGACCCCGAAGAAGAAGTACAAGAAGGTGTCGACTATCCTGCCGATCTACCTGCAGAAGATGGAGAGGGATATCGAAAGAAGACGGATGACGGAAGCGATGAGAGAGAATCAGACGGAATACAGGGAGACGGCGAAGAAGGTCGTGGACGCCATCAACGTAGATTTCGATGGGCAGGTTTTAAATGCGAGGTTTTACGAGGCCAGTTCAAAGGGTCAAGGTGGCGGTGATAGGAGAGAAGGTGTAAAAAATGAGAACAAAAGGGAAAAATCGAAAGAAGATGAAGGTATGATTACGATCAGGAAACTAGCAATGGTACAAAAAATGATATGACCTGGGAATATTACAACCTACGCTGTATATCCTATTCGACAAAGCGTACTTATATGAACCAGGCCGTTAGCTGATTCCTGTAATATTTTCGCATTTAATTATGTTTACGAGTACTTTATATTTTAACTATGTCTATTTAATTTAATGTCAGTAATACTATTAATAACGTGGAAACCATACATTTGGTACTCTCCATTACATACGAGGTGTGGCTATTAAATAACCGAACTGATGCTGTGATGTGTTCAGATGGAGCAACGGGTTAATCTCAAGTTTCTTCTTCAACCGGGGAAAACTTTTCCAGAAGCTTATGCAATGTTTAAAGAAGTGTACGCGAATTAATGTTTATCCCGCACACAAGTTTTTGAATGGTTTAAACGGTTTAAAGAGGGACGTGAAACGACCGACGACGATCCGCGCTCCGGACGGCGCTCAACGTCAAAAACGGACGGATACATTGAAAAATTGGTAAATTAATCCCCGAAGATCGTCGTCTAAGCATCCGAGGACTTGTTGGAATAACAGGAATCGACAAAGAAGGTGTTGCCAGATTTTGCATGAATCGTTCAACATGCGCAAAGTTCGCGTAAAAATGGTGCCAAAACTCCTCACTCCCGAGCAAAAGGAGTCAAGAATGAACATTTGCGCTGACATTCTAAACAACATTGACACTGATTCAGGCTTGTTAGACACGATGATTACTTGTGATGAATCGTGGTTTTTTACTTACGACCCCGAAACGAAAAAGTGTGGAAGCGATTAAAGCAAAAGCAACGGAGGTTCTGAACTAGTTGACAGAAGCGGACTTCCAGCACTGCTTTCAACAATGGAAAAGTCGTATGGAACGGTGTAGAGATTGCCAAGGGGAGTACCTTTAAGGCGAAAAAGTTGACTACTGTAATTGGTAACGAATAAAAAGTGTTACGACAGCAGTTCGGTTATTTAATACCCACACCTCGTACTTATATTTATATTTATTTTGTCAATTTCTGTTCTTCATCGTGTAAAGAAATTACCAGAATCAGTTATAATTTGTGTCCATTATTTATTATACTTCTCTACTGCCTTTTTGGACTAGAGTTCCTATACAAGGTGTTCAAATTTCTCGAACATAACTGGAACAAGTAGACCTAATTCTAATACTAAAAAACACAAATGTGATAGGTTGATTTCTATTCGTTGCAAAGTTGAGGCCTATGAAACTAGAAACAAGAAATAAACATATTTAAATCCACAAATTTCTTCCACAGAGAAATGTGCGGGGGAAGTCACAGAAAGGGGTTGTCTTCTACCCTAACCTGAAACTCGTAGAGTATTCCAATTATCTTCCCAAACACCGTCGATCATGGCCACCGCAAAAAGAAGAACAAGAACCTAATACGAAAACTTCCGAGAAAGATTCTCGTAACGAAGGTGTGAATAAATGTGATTTTTCCAATAATAAGTATAATCCAAGTGCATACTCGGACAACAAATTCGTCAGAGTGGAATCATCTACTTTTGAAAAAGCTGCGACAAAAGAAAAGAATGCTAGTGAACCTTCTACTTACACGAAAGAAGAAGCAAACACCTCGCAACGTAAGCAGCAAGCGAAAACGACCTTGAGGAAACAGCTGTCGTTCCTGACGAAGAAGCTGACGATGCCTCGCAGACATTTCAAGAAGACAGAAAAGCTTAGCGAGAGCACAAAAGAGAACCTTCCTGCTGTTCCAATTTACGACATGGACAATCCAACGACGGATGCTACGAAACTAAATAAATTCGGGAAGAGAAATATGTCTTCATGCAGTAATAAGTTGGTCATAAGGAATGTCCTAACGCTATACGAAAAGGTTAAGTTAGGTAATGACGATGTTTACAGGTTTATCTTATCTTTGAAGAAATACGTCATCAGCTGGGTGAAACCCAGAGGTGTCACTGACACATCTGATCCAAACTGACCAAGCTTACCTTAGTCCAAAAGTTATTGGTAACCAAGATACAGGGTGTCAAAGAACTAATTAATATACATTTGCCAGTTGCGCAGGATTGATACGAAACACTTTTATCCCTCTTAAATTTTAAACCTACGCTTTTTTTGCGTAGATTATACACTACTGTTGAAAACTGGTGTGGATGGATTTTGAGATATCCAACTAATGTAAAGTTTGGTTAAATCTCAATATGTTTACCCAAAGAAACTGTAGTTTCTCTGTGTCCCTTAATTAATGGGACATCCCATACATCATTTTTTTTTGTTAATTTTAAAGATATTGTGTCAACTCCTCAATAGCAAGAAACAGCTTTGGAGTAGATAGTTTTAAGCAATGTGTGGCACACATTGTACGGCGTTAAAAAACTGAAAAAAAAACTTGAGTAAGCCTGTTCTCTACCATTAAACTAATCTACATATGTATCTAGGAAGTACGAGTAATCCTTTAGCAAGTACAGCTCGTTATCCTTTCGAAATTGACGATGTAATGAAAGACGGGTATTCTGTACGAGGTCCTAGCCAAACGTACAAAATCGTGAGCAACGGTAAGAAAAGAAGAGAAGAAGGACTAAGAGAACGTTATGAACAGATGGCGTCTGCTTCTCGAGAAGAACCGGTACACATACAAGTCGTCAAAATGAAAAGAGACCCCGAAAATATCGAAGACACGGAGAGAAAAATAAATTTGAACGAAGAAGTCGACGGACCCAAAGCCGCTGAAAAGAATATGGCGGACACATCGATGAGCAAGGAGTGCATCGGCAGTGATCCAGCTGCAGTTAAAGAAAATAAGAGTCGTCCACTTATGCCATCTATACCTTTCTCAGGTTTCTGGAGAAAAAGTAAGACGTCCACGATCGACGAAAACGAACCTTTAAGAGCTCATTCGAAGACGGACATTAAGAAGGAAGAGAACATAAAACTGGGCAATAGGATAAGCAAGCCGCCGATGCCGTTTGTCGACTTTTTAAAGAGAGTCGACAGCAGCATGGTGTACAAGACATTTCACAGGTGAACAAAGAACGAGGCCCGTTCTTCAGAATAACGGTTTTGTATGATTGCAGGTCGAGTTAAAACTCGAGGGATATTAGGAAGGCGATGCAAGCGTAAATCAAAATAAACTGCAATAGAATTGGAAAGAAAACATGAATAAAGTAAAAAAAAATCACAAGAAAACATTCGTAAGGTCTTATATTTACTTTTAACGCGGTAACTATAATTATAACTATTTAATAAGTTGGCAGAAACGGAACGCGTCACAGAGGCGTACACATATAGCGTATAGCGGAGGTTGTTAGTACAACAGGTCTACTATTACCTAACCTAACAGGTACAACCATCACGGGACTCCTGCGATCAAATCAAATTGAGGCAACCCCCCATCACATGCTATACGAGTTGCATATGTGTTGCGTTGCCGTATGCCAACTTTAATAATAAGCTATGACTATAATGTGGTAATTATAATACTGGACGGTTTATACGAGGTTTGAAATTAAGTAACGAGACTGGTTTTTTAATTTTTTTTATTCGAATAGAAATTCAATTCAGTATTGTCTGCATCAAAATAACTTCCTTGGGAAGCCACACAGCGCTGGAGACTGTTCTTCCATTCCTGATAGCAGTGCTGGAACTCATATACTGGAATAGCGTTCAGCTGGTCAGTTACACCCTTGTGAATATTTTCTGTGGCCCCAATATGACGTCCCTTGAAGTAATTTTTCAATCTCGGGAAGAGAAAAAAATTCACAAGGACTCAAGTCAGACGAATAAGGAGGCTGAGGAGCCACAGTAATGTTTTTACTGGCTAAAAACTCGTTTACTGAAATGGTTGTTTAACAAGGCGCATTGTCGCGTGCAACATCCAGTTGTTCTTGATGTTTGGTCTCTCACGAATGACCCTTTTTCGAAGTTTTTCAAGAACCTCTCTGTAAAAGTGTTGATTTACTATTTGGCCTAGAGACACAAACTCTTCTTGAACAATTCCCTGGCTATCAAAAAAGCAATTCATTTGACCTTCCACTTGCTCATTCTTGCTTTTTTGAGTCTTGGAGAGCTTGAGGTGTGCCATTCCTTTGCTTTGGCGCTTGGTTTTCGGGTAGTACTTAAAAGCCCAAATCTCATCACCAGTAATGATACGTTCCATAAAATGGGGTTCATTTTTAATCGATTCCAAAAAGTCAAGATACCTTTCTCTCCTGATGTCCTTTTGTTTCTGCGAAAGGTTTTTTGGAATCATTTTTGCGCAGATTTTTCTCATCCCCAATTCGTTAGTAAAGATCTGATGAACAGTGGTGTAATTCAAATTTGACTCGTTCCCGATCATTCCCGTCGTCAACCGACGATCTGAGCGCACAAGATCCCGTATTCTATCGATATTTTCATCGGTTCTTGAAGATGAAGGCCTTCCGCTGCGTGGTTCATCTTCAATCGACTCTCTTCCTTCTGAGAATGCCTTAATCCACCGAAAAACCTGGGCTCTTGAAGAAACACTGTCTCCGTAGTCTGAAGCAAAAACTGATAGCACACCGTTGCTCAAAATTAATGTCACTCATTTTTAAAACGTACTAGAAAAAACCGGTTTACGAAAACAGTCACCAAGAACAAACAAATTACTCTAACAAGTTCAAGTTTGTACAGAAGATGCATTACATGTTAACCTACCTCGCTTCCAAGTCCCGTCTCTGCAGTGTTGCTAGATCGTGAGCGCTACATTGCCAGTTTGAGTACTTAATTTACACCCCTCGTAACTTACAAGCACATAGATCACGTTACAAAGATACATAAGTTATCGGTTATGTATACGTATACATATAGTGCGGTACATATGTACGAGATAAATTCATTTAGAATGTGATTATGAATTATTCATAAATATTCTCGATACATCGACCTCTTTCAGGATATTTTCGAAAAGTAATATACATAATAACGTTTCAAATGAATTTATTCCGTACATTTTACGAATTTTGAATGCCCTTTATCGCTCATCATTTTTTTTTAATTTTCACAGGAAAATAAAATTATTGAAAAGGAAGAATATTTCCTGTATATAAAAAAAAACTGACTGCCGCCCGATTTCTTATAAAATTTGAAATCCAAAAGTTAATGACCTTTGTGCCAAAAAAAATCGTATTTGTGGATTTAAACGGTTTCTCAGTTATCGTTTCTTAACCTCAAAAATACCTATTTGAAAAAAAATAAGTTATTTATAAATTTATTGAAAACTAAAAAAAAATACACGATATCAAATGGGTTTAAAATTCAAAACTGTCAGACCTGCTGGAAATTTTCCCTTAAAACACAATGAAAAATATTTATTTCCATAATTCACTTTTTTTTATCAATACGATGTTTTGTTTTTCATTGATATTGCGAGATACATATTTTTTTATGTAATATTTTTTGTAAAGACTCGGCAAAGTTACGAAATTGGAAGTAGGTAATTATGTTAAAATATTGCTAATTAATTATGTAAATATTAATAAAAAAACAACGTTAGCAGTACTTTCGGAAGGTTGTACATTTTCTTTAAACAAAAACCTTCTGAAAAACAATGCGGATGTACCTAATAATATGATAAATCAGGATGTAAAAGAAATGGAAGTAATTATATTATTAATCGTTAATAATACTTTAATATAGATTATTTATCAATCAAAAAAGGTAAGCCATGCGCAGCGTTTTTTTGAAAGTTGTAAATTGCCTTCCGACAAAAACAGTTTTTAAAAAATTAGAATACGGATGTGAAAATTTTCCTAAAACTTGTTAATGTCTTGTACTAAGGTGTGGCGTGTGTACCGGTAATAACTGTGACCTTAATACAATTTAATTTTGAACGCTCGTTTTTTCTCTCGTCGCAGACACTTAGTGAGGCTACCGAAAACCACACCGGAGGGCTACAGGATACTAATGTACTCGGTGCGAGACTGCGATCCAACCAAGATGAACTTCACCGACTGCATCAAGGGATTCTGCATGTACAACGACTGCATTCTGTCTGAGGATGGTCTACAGGAAGGGTGGGTACACTGGAAACGTTGAATATTTTTTTATTTCTTTATTTTACTGCATCTAGCTGCATTCAGACACAAAACTGTTCTGCTATTAAATAAGTCTTAAATTAAAGGCTGGGATTTTTTTCTACAAGTTAATAATATTTGTAAATTTTAATGTCATCGTCGGCAATACAATTATTTTATGGAATACCCGACCCATGTAAAATGTTAATTTCAATAAATAGTTAAGTTATAAATATATGCGTAATATTTATGATAATAAAATTCAAGGCTATATTAATTTGCTCTTCAAATTGTGACAGATGTAGGTACTGAACATTGGTAAAAGCTATCTATATACGGTGTCTCCACCATGGTGGGCCGGTACAGGTATCTCAAAAACTATGAACACTAAGGGAAGGTTGGTACGTTCTATTTGACTAAAATATTTTGAGAAATATGGGACTTCCGCTTATACCGGATACACGAATCAGATGTCAACTTGCTTGTTTTAAATGGAACAATATAATGGAACACCCTATATATTTTACATTTTTGGATTATACGGGGAATTTTAAAGGCATTTCGTGTGTCACGTCCTACACCTATATCTATTAATTTTTGAAATACACTGCTCGTCAAAATTAGTGTAACACTTTTTAGATAAGCGCCATTTGTGTTCTATTCGAGTTAGAGACTTGCGGTTTTTAGTTTTCGATAGCCTATTGGGTTGGTTTTAATACCCCGAAGTCGATACGCTGTGACTTAAACGGTTCGCTGTTCGCGCCATAAAAACCAACCCCATGTCGAAATTCGAATTCGCAAGATTTTGACGGCAATTTCAGAAGCCTTAGTGGGGTGTTTGGATTGTTAAAGGGTGAAAGCAAGTTGTGGCACCCCACAACAATTTATTAGGCAGCATTGGGATCAATGGATTTGCTCAACAGGTCTCTCATCCTGTAGGTCTCTGAAATTGCCAAAATCTTGCGAAGATAATCAAAATCTTGCGAATTCAAATTTCGACATGGGGTTGGTTTTTGGGGTGTGGACGGTGAACCGAAGTCACAGTGTAGCGACTTCGAGGCATTGAAACTAACCCTATAGGCTACCGAAAATTAAAAACCACAAGTCTCTAACTCGAATAGAAAGCAAATGGCGCTAATTTTAAAAGTGTTACGCTAATTTTGATGAACAGTTTGTTTACAGTTTTCAATAACAAAAAATTACAGTTGGGAACGTTAAGAAAGATATAAGGATATTCATAAATGATTATTCAACTTGCAATGTGTTTCGGTAAATTGCAAAAAAATGTGCAAAAAAAATAGCACCATAGTGAATACTCAAATTAACTCCATAATCACGTATTGACTGCTCAACTATATGCATTCAAAAGTGTTCTCAAGATATTTGTTTGAGATCCACTGAGTTTCTGAAACTAATGAAGTCCGGAAAATTCTCGTTTCGGTAGGGGAAATCCCTGTTTCTATAAATAAAATCAATATTGACCTGTGTAAAATAATAGCACCAATTCAGTCTATGATAGCAGTTCGACGTCTAAACATCTAAACATCTTTTAGCATAGAACAATGAAGTCAAAGGTAAAATAATATAAGCCTATAGTTAATATCTGAATTTAAATATTAAATGGGTCGTGGAAAACATTGCACGAAAGAAGAACGTTTGTTCATAAACAAATTATTGGCTAAAGGGAAAACATACAAATTTATTAGGGAAGTGGTCGGTATGTTCTAATAAAATGATCAGTAATGCCAAGAAATTTAAAGAAAAAGAAGAAAAAAGAGGCCGAAAGAAAAAACTATCTTTAACTGATGAAAGAAGCATCCTAAGACTAACAAAAAAATCCTTTTATAACGTTAACTCAAATTAAAAAGGAATTAAATCTCAATGTAGACACATCTACAATAAGACGAAGGCTCATAGAGAAAAACTGGATGGCCAGAACTCCTAGGAAAGTACCGTTACTCAAGAAGAAACATCTTCGTGACAGAATCAAATTCGCTCGGGAACATTTAAACTGGCCTCTCGCACAATGGACAAATATCCTCTGGACCGATGAGTCGAAAATTGAGTTATTGGGGACTCCAGGCTGTAGAATATTTGTCCGCAGACCAACAAGAGATGAACTTAAACCCCAGTATACAGTCAAGACCGTTAAACATGGCGGAGCAAAAATTAATGTGTGGGGTTCTTTCTCGTATCATGGTACCGGGCCAATATTTTGAATCAAGCCTACGATAACCGCATTAGTCTACGTTGATATAATGAGAAAAGTAATGTTGCCCTATATGGACTGGAATATACCGCTCAGATGGGTCTTACAGCAGGACACTGATCCAAAACATATCAGCAGACTAGCAAATGGCTTTTTTGCACAAAATCGAGTTCAGGTTATGGAATGGCCCGCTCAGTCACCAGACCTGAACCCAATTGAAAATCTTTGGGCAGATGTTAAAAAAGCCGTTTTTAAAGCAAAACCGAAGAATACAGCAGAATTATGGTATGCTGTGCAATCAGCGTGGGAGGCTATACCATTACAGCGTTGTCAAGCGCTGGTTGACTCTATGCCACGGCGTTGTGCTGCTGTTTTGAAAAACAAAGGTTATACAACAAAGTATTAATATGTTACAGTTTAACTTTTTAATTTTATTTGATTCCTTGTACAGTAATTTGTATGTTTCACGAGCGGTGCTATCTTTTTTGCACAGTAAAAACTTGAGATATTATAAGTTAACTGAATGTGCTACATTTATTTTTAGTTTATTTGGAACAATATGTTATATATAATGTTTTGTTATATCATTACTCTTTTTCAATAAAAAAGCTAAACAGATGCAACTAAGGCTTGCCTTTTATATTTCATGTTTTTAATGTAAAATACAGTCGGTGCTATTTTTATGCACATAGCTATACATATATAGTTAAAAGACTTTTTTTGAAATTAAAAATTAAAATTAATAATTAATATAACTAATTGTAATAATATGTATAATAATTCATAAAAGTACATAGGGTGTCATATTTAAAATACGAAAATTAACATCTACATCTGGTACAAGCAAAAGTTCCAGACCTCTCAAAAATTTTAGTATTGTTTAATTTTTTTTATTAATTATATAAAATTAATTTAATTTAATTTAATTTTTAGAATTCTAATGTTGATAGTTTTTGAGATATCAATACAGGCTCACCGCGGTGAGACAGCAGTAGTAAGTATAGGCACCGGAGTTTTGAGACACTTAACGTCCTATTCATATATAGCGGTCATTTAAAGGGCGGGTTCCTTGAAGGTCGAGAGGAGTTCTTGTAGGTCACTGTCAGCAAGAACCAGATGCTGCTGCTTAGTCACTATCAGCAATATCCAGAGGTTGCCACTGATGTAATCCCACTTGCATCAAGTAAATCTGGATGTGGTATCTAAATTTTCCTAGTATATATTTAATTATTTCAAAATTTGTGATGGAAACATTTATTTTATGCAAACTTAGTTAATTGATATGGTATCAGTTCAAGGATATGATAAAATATTCAACTCATTATCCTATTCTCCCAAAGAAAAAACTTTACGTAAAAAAAGTGGAAATCTTTCAATTCGCTATATGTGAATAAAAATTGAAGACGAGGGAGCATTTACAGTTTTATAATGGGTTGTAAGTTGTAAGGCGGTATAAATTTAGTGTAGTGGATGATGAAGTCATAGAAGACTTTGAAATGCTTCCGACTTCTACGCCTGCCAAAAATTGTATCTGGAAACTCCACAATTGATAGACAATAATAAAGAGGACGAGTAATTCAACATTAATGACACTTATTACGTCGATGATACATACCCCAGGTGCTGCGATTACTGAGACAGGAATTGCAGATTTGCAGCAGCGGCCAGCCCTCCGTCATCAAAGAAATGTAAATACAACTATAGAGAATAAAATATAAAGTTAATTTGAATTAAACTTATTATTATGAATAAACTAAGTTATTCTAAGCTCGCACACTTTTCTTATTGGAAACCAATGTTTTGTTCTAATTTTGCATCACATAAATTATTCCATCACACACAAATTTTGAAATAATTAAAACTATACCAGGAAAATACACTAATATTTACCTATAATTAAGTAAGATAGGATTAGTGGCAGCCTCTGGTTATTGCTGACAGTATAGTCCAGGCTATATAATTTATTTTTTTGAAAAGAGTCCTGAATAAGGTTTCCCAGCGCGATAATTATGTAAAAAATAGTAGAAATTGATTGTGTTTGGATAAAATCGTTATGTAGGAACCTTGGTAAAAAAATCGATACAAGTGCCGAAAACTGTTTTTTTTTTGCGGATTAAAGGATGAAAAATAATGTTTTTCGTAAAACAAATAATAACACGTTGTAGCGCTTGAAAAAACGAAAAAAATGTTTTTTTTATGATCAAAATCGGTTCAGAAATTTTTGCACAAAAAAATAAAAACCGATGAAAAATGCCCATTTTTTTGAAATCGAATTACAAGGGTTCTCAAATTGTAGCTTTTGGTCGTTTCATGCAAAAATTTCATGCAAAAATAATAAGAACTTTTTACATAAATCGAAAAAAACTAAAAAAAAGGTTTTTTCGAAAAATGGCTTGAACAAGCCGAAAAATGGTCGTAGAGCATTTTTCCTGGGCTTAAATTACTCGTCATTAAATTCCCTACAAATCCATTATCGTGACTTGTGGGAGAGGTTCATTCAATCGGCTGAAAAACGCGTTTGAATATCAAGCGTCGCGTTGCTTCGAGCGCTCGGGTAAGCGAGTGAAGGGGAAGTGGACGCATGGTGGGGGAAGCCTCTCACGCCGCAGACGCGCTGACAGAAGTCTGCGGCGGGAGAGGCTTCCCCCACCACACATCCGCTCGCTTCCAAGCGCTCGAGTCATCGTGACGCTTGATTTTCAAACTTTATTCAGGACTCTTTTTAAAAACTTAGCACTTTTCTGCTATATTGCCTGGATTATACATTACAATAATCCTTCGCGACCTTCAGGAACCACTCCCGCCCCCTCGATATGCCGTCTAATGTCCAAGAACCTCGTGTAGTATTATATACTACTGACGTCGTGTATACATACATGTACTACATACTTATATTATAACACTAACATAAGGAGACTTACTTTAAGAAATATGTATTATTTATTATTATTTTTTAGATATATCGTCATCTTCGACATGAAAGGAGTACAGATAGGCCATCTTGCCAGGGTCAACTTGCCGGCTTTGAGATGCTTCCTATTATATATACAGGTACGAAAAACAGTAAAATATGTATCAAAAAAATATGTTCCTAAAAGGGCACCCTAGACAATTAACCGGATTAACAATCTGACCAATTATTAACAATATGATTAACAAATAGTAATAAAGAATAGAGCAAGAAGACTAGAACTAAGGAGACCGAACTCCTGCTTTTCGCTGTATAACGCGACGGGCTCGAATATGTCCGCCTCCAGAGGCGCTTTAAACAGTAGTGTACCCTGGTTGCTACGGTATATAAACAGATATCTATACTTATACTGAGGTTCTGTACTAATCTGTGTGTGTTAGAGGTTAGAGTCCGTGTCAGTGTCCGTGGTGCGAATACATTTGACAGACGCTCGATATTTTTCATGTCAAAGGTCAACATCGTCCAAAAATTAAGCTTTTCAAAGTCATTGCGTAATGTTTTAATAAATTTTCACGGTCAGTACTGCGCAATAGTCTGAACTCGTATAATAGGGTAAGGCAAATTGTAGGTACGTAAATGTGGAAATGCAATATTACTGTGAAACCTTTACAGAGATACGTGTCTAAAAGAGCAAGGGAAATTTCGCAGATACATGCGAAATGAAAAAATCACTATTTACGCGTTATTTTACCCACCCAGCACCTATTCGCTCCCTTTTCCCGTTAACTTGTGGGACTAATACTACTTTGCGCACGATTTTGGTGGTCAAACATAGTGTATATTACTGTTTTCTGGGTATCTGACGGAAAAAAAAACGCTAAAATTGCAAAAGTGGCTTATCTGAACAATGACCCTCAAAATATTTCATGTTACGTGCTTCAACGTTAACAATACAACAAAGGAAAATATTTCGTTCCATACATACATCAGTAATTTGAAATAACGTCCGGTTATTCGTACCGCTTCTTATATCACACAATGCAACACAGCACTTTCGAACCATATTTATTTTGTATGTATTTTTGCTAAAGCCAAACGGCATGTAAGCTTTGACAGCTTAATAGCATAGCATGGTTTTCTATGATAATTTGAAAAACATTCAAATGTGGTCCGCCGCTCATCACGTGACATCGAGTACATTACTGTTTACAGCGCCTCTTGGAGGCGGACATATTTGATCCCTAGGTACCGAACGAGTTCAGTCTCCTTAGTTCTAGACTTCTTGGAATAGAGTAACAGATTTACCAAATTTTCTACATTTAAAAAATTTGAATTCCTTATCATAAAAATCTATAAAACCATATATCAGATGAATATTTTTTTATATGAAGTTAATATTGTTTATATGTATCGTTATGTTATTTTTCAGGAAGCGCATCCTTGCAGACTTAAAGCTGTCCACGTGTTGAACACAGCCAGCTGGATCCATCATATAATGAGGATAATTGTGCCACTAGTGAAGTCGGAAATTTTAAGTTTAGTCAAATTTCACAAAGGTGGGTATTTTACAACTATCATATTTATTATAATATTTTATTATACAAGTATGTCAAATTATCCAAAATTTGCAGTTTGTATAACATACAATTAAGTTAAAAGAAAACACACATCTTAAACTGATGTATTTGTTTTTCAGAAAGTTTTTTTGCCTCTAACTGCTCGAAAACGCTATATAAAAATTAATTACAAACAGTATGAATTCTATTGCTGATGAGACGGTGGAACAGTCTCATAGCACATATTGCACTGCCTCCTTTTCTTGCTGAGGGCCTCTGCAAAGGGGTATTTCATTTAGTTTCAAGTTGTGGAGATGTTATATTAGCTGACAATGCCCTTTTACAAAAGGAAGATGTTTCCTGGCCATCGTCAAATACACCATTACCGCTTTTTTTTGCTACAGAGTCGCATTTACAAGTTCTTGATGTCAGTCCTTTACTGACACTGTTGTTAATTTGTGGTTCTATAGCGCCTATCTTTGTACTGGAGAGTTTGTCCACTACTCCAGTGATTTATCATTTACCCGTTGACTATTGATGGTTTTATCCATGGTTTTGCCACACCACAGGAAGGTAGCCTCTGCGTTTCCTTTATGTTTTTTTGTATTTTGGTACCTAAGCCAAAATCACTATGTTTGTGTCTGTTTTTGTGAATCCCTAGTTGTTTAACACTTCCACGTAATTGAACTAACAGTAATGTAATATATATGGAGATCTAATCTATATGGAGAATCAGATATATATGTAATCTATATCTGATTGCTTTCAACGCCGCTTGGCTATCGGAAAATATGACAATTGACTGATGACTCAGTTCCCTGCCTTGTTATTTCCATTACAGAGTGTTGGACTGCGGTCACTTCAGCCTGAAACATTACTATTCCGTGAATTATCATAGGGTTTAATACCCTCGTAATAATCCACAGCGCTATTTTGGGGTTAACCCCCAATTTCCAAGGCTATAGTTGCTTGTTGTGTGGTCTTCTGTATGTGAGAATTCCATGTTAACTTTCTGTTAAAGATGACTCCTCAGTTGATGAAGTATTTCGCCTCAGTGGCCCATGGAATTTCCACTTCATTGAGAGCTAAGAGGTTCAGGCCTCTTAGTTCCTGGTAAAATATTGAATCATGTTTTTTTCGAAGATTAATGCCCAGCACTAACTTTCTATACCAACTGGACTGCATCCATGTGAGTAATTATTGATTCATTCATGAATTTCAGGAAGCGTACCAGAGGGTTTCCCCCTGGAACTGTTGCCGATGGACCTAGGAGGCGAAGCGCCGTCCGTAGAGGATCTGGATAGAGAGACGAAGTCTTTAATCCACAAATATCACGGGTGGCTGTTGGAGACGGCAAGCTTCAAGAGTGACGAGTCGAAGAGAACGAAAAAGGCCAGCTGGTGGGGCTTCTTCAACGGTACCAACAAGACGAACAACGTGGAGCTCGACGAGAAAACCATCCTAAAGAATTTACAAATCGACTAGTTAATTGGCGTCTGCGTTTCAACCTCTTGTAGGCGAAATATTGTATTTAATGTATATAATTCTAGTTTGTTTTTTTAAATAAAATTGGGTTGTCTCTCTAATTCGATCGAAGGGCTTTGCGCTTGACTAGATTAGCTATTATTATATTTTTCGATTGCCTGGTGACATTGTTGGATTTCATTTTAACTGAAATTTATTAAATTTCGCAATTTCGTGTGTATTCTATTCTACCATAGTTTGGACGTAGAGGAATTTTTTTGTCCTATTGTCTTACCGCCCGTATGAAACGAAACAATTTTTTACTGCAAAAAAAATCATTAAACTTTTGTTAAATTAATTCATACAAATTGTTAAACTATATATTTCTATCAAAGCTGGTATAAATAATGTAATAAAAAACATATATACTATAATAAAAAGATTAATAATCATTTTGGTTGTTTCATTAGTGCAGAATTACTCAGAAAACACGAAAAGAACTTGTAAACAAAATCTAAATTGACAAGATATAACAGGGAACACGTATTGATAATAATAATAATCATAATAAATAATAATGATTGTTGCGAAGGCAGTACCTAAGAATAACCCAGAAGTATATACTGACATCTATAAAGTTCCACCGGAAGAGCAAAAAAAAAAAACCCGGAAGGGGGGGCCCCCCCAAAAAAGAAAACCCCCTTTTTTAATGGGGTTTTTTTTGGGGGGGGGGGGGGCCCCGCCCAAAAAACCAGAGTGTAAACTTTGGGTTAAAGAAATTTTAACACTTACATACAAACTCGTCAGTAATCAGACTTTGAATATAGGATGTGAACTTTTTCCGGTCGACATACCAACACAACAGAAGTTCCAGAGGCAGCGGATGAAATATTCCTCAGAGCCGTTTTCCAAAAACAATTCTGCCAGACCACTTCGACAAGGAAAATTCAGTAAAATGGCTTCCCAACAGCTACCTGTACTTCGAACCGAAGTCTTTATGACAGCTATTCATGACAGGGTTATAAAAACTAGTAATTACCAGAAACTTATCCCGAAGGACGACGTCGAAGATACATGTAGGAAATGTGGATCAACAAAGAGTGAAATCATCATCATAGAAATCGCAGTACCACTTATCCACCACATTTACAAGGCTGAACTAGAAAAAATCGCAAAATATGAAAACCTAGCAATCGAGATGAAGCGCATTTGGGGACTGGAGAAGATGGAGACATACGCCCAGCCCTACTGATATCGGCAGAGGGAATGATAACACTAGCACACAAAAAAAGAAAAGTGGTCATTACTTTTGACCAGACCCATCTAGGGTTATGTATTTCGATGCGCTGAATCCGAATTTGAGGTCAGTTTAACCCGTACACCCTCAAAATTTTGAGTAAATTGCAAAAAACCGCTAAAAATCGCTAAAAATAGCAAAAAAATGCAGTTATGCAAGCGAGAAAATTTTTTACGAACTAGATCAAGTATGTTTATTATGTATTTCGATGCGCTGAATCCGAATCTGACGTTGATATAGTTTGTCACCCTCCAAATTTAGAATAAATTGCAAGAAACCGCTGAAAATCGCTAAAAATCGTGAAAATTGAAGTTATGAAAACGAAAAAAATTTTTCGAACTAGATCATGTATGTTTTTTGTGAAGCCAAACCGACTTCGGAATTGAATTCAGCGCATCAAAATACATAAGAAAAATACTTGATTTAGTTTAACATTTTTTTTTTTCATTTGCATAATTGCAATTTTTCACAATTTCTTAGCAATATTCAGCGGTTATTCGCAATTTACTCTAACTTTGAAGGGTCTACCAGCTAAATCAACTTGTGATTTGGATTCAGCGCATCAAAATACACAAAAAAACATACTAGATCTAGTTCGAAAAAAAAAATGTTTCGTTTCCATAACGTTTTCATAAATTTTTACGATTTTTAGCGGTTTTTTGGAATTTACTCTAAATTTGGAGGGTTGACAAGCTAACTCAACTTCAGATTCGGATTCAGCGCATCGAAATACATAATAAACATACTTGATCTAGTTCGTAAAAAAATTATCGCTTGCATAACTGCATTTTTTAGTGTTTTTTTGCAATTTACTCAAAATTTTGAGGGTGTACGGGTTAAACCGACCTCAAATTCGGATCCAGTGCATCGATCATGTAATGATCAGATTTGCGAAGAACCTCGCGATATAGGAACTGCCTCATATCATCATTAGAAATGACAAGAAGGCAACCTTATTATAATCTCGTCACATTGTTATAAATGTTTTGGAAAGTTGGTGAAATAATAATAAAATATGTCTATTCAAAATAATTTCATTAAATATACAATAATGACAAACGGTAGTATGAGATGCATACAATGACCAAAATGCGTTTTGCTGTTTACATTTTACATTGTATAATGCTTCAGCGTTAATGCTTTTATATAATTCTGTTTTTGTAGAAAATAATAACTAAATTTCACAAAGACAAACTTATTTGATTTCTTATGACCTTATCATAAGAAACAAAAACTATAGACTAACTTTGTAAATGTTTTTTATTATCATTTTGTTTGGTACAGTGTATGATACATGTAGTAGATAACAAGCCGCAAAAATGTTTCAAACTTGTGGCCAATTTTTGATATGTGACCATGTTCACAACCATTCAGAATCACTAGATATATTTTCACAGGCGACAGATACATTCACACTAAAAAAATATTTCGTATTTTACTCCGCTTTCAAATAATTTTATTTTTTTATAGGGAATCCAAAAAAAGAACGAAGCTTGCTAATGTTCAATAGGAATAATAACAAAATAATTTTGTGTAGATGTTGATTTTTTAGAAATCATTCTGAAGTCGAAGTAAAATTAGAAATACCCTTCTCGAAATAAGCTGCAAAAATTGTATATATATACAGGGAAGTCCAATAGACGAGGTCTTACAATAAACTTTGCATAAAATAAAACGAAACTACAAAACGATCCACCGCAGGAAAATGTAACACAAAATTTCATTTTAAGCAAAGTCTTTTATATTTACAAAAGTCTAAAGGATAATATTTAGGTATAACATCGATATTTATAATAATTATTAAGTATATCTTACATTTTATGTTTTTTTTGTACAAAAAGAAAAACACAAACGTGCCAATTATCCTGGATGCTCAAATTTTTCCACAAACTAAAAGAAAATTGTGTTTAATCGGATCTTAAAGTTTGCAATATTTATTTGGATGTTGGAAGTACGTTCTTTTACTTGTTTTAAAATTAAAAACATCCAGATGTGCGTAAATAGGAGAAGGCACAACATATTCACGTGATTTGTTAAATAGTGTAGGTTTTTTTTAAATCATACAGGATGTATAGGTCGTTTAATCAAATTTTAGAGAACGCTAAAGCACCCGATAAGCAACTAGGTCACAAACAAAGTTGTCATAAAGATAGTATTTTGTTTTGTAAAGTTTGTAAGCTTGAGTTCCCCTTAAACGAAACAGACTGTACACGGAAGAACAACCGACATTAGAAAACAAATCACTAACAACAGCTTGCTTTTTATATAAATATACAGTTGTGCCAGTTGTACAGCTGTTTTTGAAACCTACATTTACAAAAAGTCTCGTAACAACTCGAAGGTGACCGACGCAGAAATGGAAGCAACACAGAAACTAGGTAGCTAGACAAGAACAGACATCGACTTCTTTTTGCCTCCACGCTGTACCGGACATCTCGCAACAATATAATTAGTCACTATTATCCAACAGATTGCACAAATGCTGTTTAAAAAGTCACCAATAATTAACAGTTGGACTTTTTCGAAAGGTCTACCCTCAAGAGAAATGAAACACAACATATTTCCTATTTTACTTTGAAGCTTATGGTGAAAGTTGGACAATAAGTAAACGTTTTAAACATGTTTTAAATGGATCACGTTGTGTGTTTCAAATTTATGGCAACGATTTATGTAGTTTAGTTTTATAATTTAATAAACCATATGAATAAGGAATTCTCATAGATTTCTTTATTTTATCTTTTTAGAAAGAAACCATATGAGGAAAAATATGACGTGAGTGTCGATTCTCTTTTACATGCATAGACCGATCGAGGGAGTCCAAATAATAGAATATAAATAAAGTAACGAACATTCTCAAATTACAAATTACAGTTTGGTCAATATAGCTTTGTACTTAGCACTTACACACGTGATTATTTATAATTTTATACATGATAGTTAATACTGTTGAGAAAATTGCAGCTCCACATTGATTAATATAATAAGATATGATTAACAATGCTATTCACCACAGAAGCCACTTTATTTGAACACTTTTAACCGATAGGTATAATTTATATAAGATAGTATTAAGGAAAAGGAAATATTTTTTTCAGCTGCAATGTTATTACATTCAGTCGTGATCGTGAACGAATCTAAACCCGTAATTTCATCAGTCCTTCCATTTTACAGTGTTTAATCCTTGAATGGCTTTTAACTTGATGTACATTATGCTGTTTGCGCAAATGCAAAAATTGTGGATATTTCGGAATAATCACTCTAGTAGTTAATCAAGGTACACATGTATTTGCATGAATAAATCAGGCGAGAGTTATCTACAAAGTGTGTATGATTGAAAAAAGATGAATGACGAGAGAAGAATCACTGTAATTTAACAACATACGAGTGCCTACAAAATATAGTTATAAAGAAATGACAAGTCGTTTCAAGTTATTATGAAGGCATGGCAAGACATTAATCCTCTAGAGATCTGAGACCACAACATTGCACTTACACACTCTCCACCTTATGGTAAAATATTACACGAATTAATCTAAAGCCTAAAACCAATTAAAGGATGGCAGAACTGGAACTAATGAAATTCCATAGACTCCATTGCACGTCTTTGCATGTTCATAACTGGAGCCATGAAAAGCACCCTGATAACTCTGCCATGGACATCATACTAAACAAAGGCAAGAATGTGGTCACAAACTCGCTGTTTGAGATGAGAAGTGATGCCATGATTCCCTGATGAACACCTCACTGACCGTACAACATAGAACTTGAATGGAATAGGAAGACAGATTGTCAGTCACGAACACTGACGGGTCTTAGACTGATAATGGAATACTCTTATTGTACTATACAGTACAATAAGTAATACAATAATTGTACTATATAGTATATATTGTAGTGTACATCGACTACTGCTCTCTGTAGTCGATGGGATAAGCCCCAAATACAGGGAATCAGAACTGTTTGCCATAGGAAAATTCCTTCAGTCGAGATGTGCCTGCGGGAAAACATCATGAGAGGATATAAACGTAAAAAGATTCCTATCCGCTAAGGGAAATAAAGGTTTGATATTAAGATTAATTCAGAATTAGTCTTGCTTAAAGATGATAGTCTTGATAAAGAAGAACAATGAGCAGCATAACTCAGCTGGGTGCCAGGACACGAGGGAATTCAATGCATTAAAAAACAGATTTCCTAGCAAGGAAATCTGAAAAACCAGAATCTGTTTTCGGTTTAGCAAAGACCTTGTTGTGAGGTTATGTCACAAGGTTACGTGACAAACCTGCGGAAGCAAGAATGGGGACTTACAGCCTGAAATACAGTGGAAACTTGATAATCAACTCATGCCAGTATTAGAAACGTGATCACAAATTCTCTGTTTGAGATGAGACGTACGACACAACTTGCATGGAATAGGTGGTAACAGATTGTCAGTCAGGAACTCTGACGGGTCTTAGACTGATGATGAATCCCATAGACTACAGATTCTATATCTGTAGTCCATGGGATACGTCCCAAATACAGTGAATCAGAACCACTAAGAAATTTGTCAAACGGAAATTCCTTCAATTGAGATATGCTAAGGGGAAAACATTGTGAGGTGATATAAACGCAAAAAGATTCACTATCGGAAATAAAGGTATGGTATAAGATTAATTCAGAATTAGTCTGGAACTATCTGCATTGCCTAAAGATACTGGCAGAGCACAATGAGCAACATAACTCTCAATTGTATGCCAGGACCCAAGGGAATTCAATCAATAAAAAAACAAATTTCCTAGCAAGGAAATCTGAAAAACCAGAATCTGTTTTTGGTTTACCTAAGACCTTGGTGTGAGATTATGTGACAAAGTGAGTTGACACACAACACCGCTGGTCTTCTATGGTTAAATAGAATTCAGATCAAACGGGTTACTAAGGGCTACTTACAGGACAATATTCCTAACGGATGAGAAGGACGAATCAGCGTCATATAATTTTCGACTGCGAAACATTAGCACGTTGGAAATACAATCTAATGGAATCCACAAACCACAGAGAAGCTGAAGTGCTTGGAGCAATTTAAACCTGACCAGTTGCACTGGAAACCAAACCAATATCTTACCATACATTTGAATACTCAACTTTTAGAGGGTTAATGTATTATCATGAATTACGGTTAGGACTGAATTTGAAACTGTGGATTTTCACGATATTTTGCGGTCACTCTTTAAGCTTGTGCTTAACATCAAATGCGTTTATGTTAATTAATGTAGGTATTTATTTAGACAACAATTCACGCCAATTATATCAGTATGAATAGAAATTAATTACATTTACGTATTCAACGCATTTTTTTTATTTCTTTCAAATTACTTCCATTCTCAAATGCTTAAATTCATATATTTTAAAAGACTAACGCCAAACAATTGATATTAAAAACTTATACGCTTGACAAGAAAGGCACATCAGGCTCTGATATTACTTTATTCTAAGATATCAGTCGCTTTATATCTTTGGAATATATTCAAACAATGGAGAACCACATCCAGAAAAGTACATCTCGACGTCTTAGTAGAGTGATTATTCTTAAAACTTTGCATGTATACAGTAATGGATATTTACGGCTTTTTCATATTTGACAGCGTTGCAGTTTTGAGGAAGCGTTGCAAATTTTTTTCGTAAATCATATTTTTAACCGTTAAGTATCCCTCTGCAAAGCATGTGTCGAAAAAAACAGATATCATTAGTAAAAAATTTCGAAAAGCATATAAGAAATATGAATGTGTTCTACCACTTGCAGTAACGTTTTATTTTGTATGTGGAGAAGTGTCAACTCCCTGAACACAATAAAATCACTTTTAACACTAATATCATACAATGTTTTTTTTTTAGAACTGTCCTATTTTGATAAGCAATTAGGTAAATAGAAATCGTATACTTTGACATCTCTTGTCGATTATTCAATTTTTAATTTTTGAACAATTGTCTATGTCTATGTTGTGAAATCGTAACTAAGACACGTTATGTTACAAACAAATATAAATTAAAATTCTAATACTAATTTTAAAAAACATTTTTAACAGCAGTCGTCAAAATTCTTTTACCACGCTTCCTTATAAACATCATATTTTGGAACTCATGGGAATCATTAAAAATGTCACTTTTAATGTTCAGTTGTAGAAAAGTGTTTTCGATCATTTGAGATTATGAACCGACAACTCACAAGTCCTCCTCTCAATTAATTTTTTTTTATACATGCATGTATTTTGTATCTATTTTTTAAGTCTTTATATCGCTTTCCTCGTCTTTAAAATACTTTCCTAATTAGTCGAAGGCAATTTTCTGAGAATTAAAATTTCAAAATACGTCATTTATTCAGTGTATTTCCCTAAAATGACATGTATTTTGTAAAAAATATTTCTGTTAGAGAAGTTGCCACAGATTAGAAACTATTAGTTTTTGTTACCTAAATAAAATCATAATAAGATGGTTTGAATGAGATTAAGCTTGAACGAAAAAAAAAAGTTTGTTTGTCTGTGTGTCGGTTTGTCTGTCTGTTAACCCTTTTTTTATGTACACGATCACATTATTATCTTAATTTAAAATTTGGTAGATTCATATATGATAAAATCTGGATTGGACAAGGTTTTAGGTAATATGTTACTGAGTACCTAAAGAAATAAATGTTTGGAATACTTTTTTTTGACTACTTTTAATTACAGACTACGAATATACTATTTGTACAATACCTATCTGGATTATACCTTTGAAAAGAAGGAGAATATATTATAATATGTAATACGAAATAAGATAATGTTGTGACGTGTGTTTTTTATTAGAAATATTAAATGTGCAATTGGAAATTTTTGTTCAGTTTTATCTTGAGTTTATGAAAAGTAAGTACCTACAAAAATATAAAGGGTCGCATCAGTGGCACCTGGTGAAATTTATAATTCTGGTATTTTATAATTGCTGTATCTTTAAGCAAAAGGCACATTTGGAAAAAAAAATCAGAAAAAAAAATATATTCACTTGATAATTGCGCAAGCAGTTTTGAACAGCTGGTGAAGTAAACATTTTTCGAATATTTTGTTCGCAAGTTTTCTTTGTTTTCTTTTTTATTATAGGAGCCTGCTACTTAGGTCTAGTAGTCACCCTCTAAACATATTTTAAGGGGTAACTACTAGAATGTTGGTGGGTACCTACTACCTTCCGAAAATAAGAGAATTTCAAATTCCACTAGTCGCCACTGTAGAAAGAATATACAGGGTGGACCATTTTAACCTTTAATAGGAAATAACTCGGCCGGAAAGCGAAAAAAAGTGTATACAAAAAGTTGTTGGGCAAGGAGGGGACGTACGACCGTAACCTTAAATTTGACCTTGACGTTGACCTTGAGGGTTATTTGAAGGTCATCAAAACAACTTTTTCAAATGGAAACAACTATTTTGACCCCGGATTTGAAAAGAGCGGGAAATTGTACGTCCAAATTGGCACTTTTCAACAAGGTCATGGCAAGGTCGAATGGAGGTCAAATTTTCGAAAATTGTTAAATAACGAGGGCTAGCTCGGGATAGAGATTGGAAACAGTAAAATTTTTCGGTTTTTAAGGTTATTTCAAGGTCAAAGTGATTTATCAAGCGTGAAACCCTACTTTTGACTTCTGATTTGAAATGTTTAACGTCAAGGTCATTGGTATCAAGAAGTGACCTTATTCGACCCTGACAAATTTAATCAGAAAAATTTTACTGTTTCCAATCTCTATCCCGAGCTAGCCCTCGTTATTTAACAATTTTCGAAAATTTGACCTTCATTCGACGTTGCCATGACCTTGTTGACAAGTACCATTTTGAACGTATTTTCCGTTCTTTTCAACTCCGGGGTCAAAAATAGTTATTTCCATTTGTAAAAGTTGTTTTGACCTTCAAATAACCCTCAAGGTCAACGTCGAGGTCAAATTTAAGGTTACAGTCGTACGTCCCCCTCCTTGCCCAACAACTTTTGTATACAACTTTTTTCATTTTTTCGCTTACCGGCCGAGTTATTTCCTATTAAAGATTAAAATGGTCCACCCGATATAATTTACGCTCCAATTTCATCATACATACATATTATGTAAGAAAATGTATTCCCATTATCACGGCAAGTCTTGTAAGGTTTACGATATCAATAACAGCCCTGACAATTAAATACTCTTATACGATCGTTTTATCTCATTTTTGAAAATACATTCTATAGGTCCCCATTTTCAGATCTTTTATGAATAACGCAAACAGGCGACAGAGACCTTATTGTCTGTCGTTAGAATCTACAGTATGTACAAACGGTGGTCGCGCTGCGCCTAAAACTACAACCCTGCCATATATTTACACTAAAGCCCGTCTCACGCGAGTCGCAAGCAGCTGTTCGCGCCTACGCAAGAATTACTGCCTTCGCGCGTCGCCAAAGGGCGATTCTCTGCTGCGTAGCACGGAATAACGGTTCCAAAAACAGCGTCGTCATTTACTCGAAACTTAATAGTAAAGGGAACAAAAGCGGTTATTTGCCGCCCAGCCCGAATTTCATGAATATGAGTTCCTTGCCCTTCGAAAGGATGTCGCCGCCTGGCGCGGCGATCTCGTTCAGCTTCTGCATGAGGTTCGGCGCGCCTGCGTTGTTCGCCTGCTGTTGCTGCCCCGCTTGCATGGCGTTGGGCAGCACCTGAGGTACGCCCTTGTGCTGTATCCGGTTCTGGCCGGCGAACGGCTGCTGCTGCTGCTGCTGCTGCTGCGGCTGCGTTTGCGGTTGCTGCTGCTGCTGGCCGGTCAGCGTGCCAAAGAGGCCGCCCATCGCGTTCTGCTGGCCGAATTGCTGCTGCTGCTGTAGGGCCTGCTGTTGCGAGCCGGGCTGCTGCAGTTGCTGCTGATGCTGCTGCTGGGGCTGATTACCACCTTGCCTCAGCATGCCTCTCGCCCTCGCCTAGAAACAACGCCAGGTTAAGGATCCGGTCCAAAGGTGGAGCACTGTGAACTTGGCTGTTCTTAAACACGTGCCAAAACGGAGGTTAGAATTTCGAATGGGAGAAGGTTTTACGAGAGCTGTCTTTTTGTCTTATTTCAATTTAAAAAATAGTCGGTTAGTAAAAACCGTACTAAAACGTACGGTTAGTAAAAGGAAATTGATCACTTCTACTCTCAACCATTTGTTGGAGAAAGCGTTGGAGAAGCCTTTGTTGGTCGTGCGACCTATGTGTGGTTATAGGATAACCTCCAATGACCTCAGAAATGAAGGTAGGCCTGACTTATCATTGTGAATTTTAGTGCTAGAGGATATCAAAGTAACACTAGACTTGCGGGTCAAACCGGTGAATCATTTGTGATGGTTGAAATTGGAATCATAACTGCGAGGATCAACATTATTTTTCATCTCTGAAACAATGACACCCATTATCGTAGTCATGATTCCTAGTGCACCAAAGAATTACGTCTGCATCGCCAGTTTGAACCTTGAGAGAGTGCAGCTTTGAGGCCCTCTAGCACAAAAATAATTATCACCTTCAAGATGTCAAATCCTTCAAGAACCACTTTTGAAATCTGTGGGGGTATGCTACAAACTTTCATAGGTGGACTGCTTCCTTCTTTGGATGGTGGTTATTAAAAGTGTTCCATTTATCTCCCTTGAAGTGAATCTTACTCTCCTTAATTTGAAACTGAACCGTCAAATTCAAATCATATTTTAAGTTCCAGGTGTATTTTAAGTTCCAAAAAGAAAATGAACTTGAAAAAAGTAGTTTCAAAAAGAGGCTGACCGACATTCAAAAATACTTTATATGTATTTGGTAAATACATATTTTTCATAATCAAGGGGCAAATACACTGTTGGTACTGTTTGTTTTTTGTATTTTGCGATTTTTTATAGAGTAATCCTTAAATTGCTTCAAAGGAAAGTGTCTTGGAGACTTTTGAAGTGAAAAGATTTATTTTCTTTATAATATAATGATTATATCAATATATAATATTGTTTTATATCTAATTTAAGAGTTAAAAGCACACTAAAAAAAGCGCTCCAAGTAAAAAAAGTTTAAAACGAAAACGAAGAAAAAGGTTGAAACAATTCTTCGTTTAAAAATATAATATCATGAAACAATTTCTCCTTGTCTTATGTTTCACAAATTTTAATAACCTCGAAAAAATACTTTGTCAAGAAACTTCCAACAGTTTATTCAAACCTCAGTGTTGGGCTTGAAAAAATCTAGCAATGGACCCACTAGCGAAAGCGAAAATTTGGACGAGTAGATAATATGTCAAAGGAGTTTCAGGTTTTGTGAAGCAGTGCCTTTTTGCTGATGTGCCTGATGTACGTACCTTCTAAAATAACTCTGCTTTACTAGAGCGAGAGGTTAGCATTTTTAAATTTGGAATTTTGGTGGACGATGAAGAACTACAGCCTATGTATTTTGTTCGTTTGAAATTAAAATGTTTACTCTTATTCGCTGTTAAGACAGTTTTCATCTTCAACGTGTATTACAAAGTACATTATTGAATTGGTAACTAAATGTGAATTATTTATTAAGCCAATTTTTTTATACCTTATTTAATATTTCTTCAATCTTACTTTTAAAGGGTCCGGAAAGTGTGTTACAACGCAGGGTCGGCACTATACAACTCTATGATAAATAAAGTATAAGCCGTCTTTTATAAGCGCCTTGTGAATTATCTACGAGTATTTCTTGCCCGTGCATATGTACGTCACTGACCGTGCCTGGTAACCCACTAGGCAGCTTCGAGGAAAGGATATATTAAATTTATCCATACAGAGCAGCGCGCGTTCCGTCTTCAATTAGCACAATAAGTTAGCTCGACGCGAGACGTACGAACGGTAGAACGCCGAATTTAAAATAATTTTATGTGTTGTGAGTGATTACCATAACGTAAAAGATCGTATTTTGTACCGCTTATTTTATATACACCTTGCAATCGTATACATATATACATTTAGTAGATAAATGTCTTTCACACTATGGGTTAGTGTGAAAGACATTTAAATTCGAATATCCGTCAACAAAATATTACTGGTAATGTTACAAAAGAGGAATTTCGGCTTGGTTTCTGCATAATGTTTTGCGCATACCTTTCGTGGAACATGGTTGACATTAATCGCTTTAGACGTTTTTAACGAGAAGAAATGCAAAAAGAACTATTGGTTGTGGCAACGTTCGCTCAAGCAATGAAAACAGTGTTTCCGAATGACTCAACCGATAGGTATATACATTATATACATTATATACATCGCTGATCATGCTGTCAACTTCTTCAGAAGGTTTCTAAAGACTGGTGTTGTCGTCTTTTGCTCCTCGTTATATACCTTGGCTCTGCTATGGTTGACTGCACATCCGTCGAGCTCGGTTGACCATGACATTCCAGGCCACTGGTTCTTGATATCGCTAATCTCCATGTATTACTCAGTCGATACCCATCCTCCCTATTAAAATTATTTCATTATTTATGTTTTTCATGATCTCCGGGGATTCTCTAATTATTCTTGGGTAATATCTTGTAGTTTTGTCTAACACTCTGACGTTCTCATAATCGATTTTGTGGTTCTCGTTGGTATGAACATGTTCCGCTATTGCTGACTTGTCTGTATTCCCCAGTCTGGTATGTCGTTGATGTTCTTTGATCCTACGTTGTATACTTCTTCCCGTCTGTCCAATATAGCTTTTCTATCTCTAAGTCCAGGAACCGGATCCTTGTTTGAGGGAAGCACCTGCTGTATTTTCTTTCCTGTGCGAAATCGTACACCAATATTCTTTTTCGAAAGTGTTTTCTTGAGTTTATCTGTCACTCCTGAGACATAGGGTTGGTTGTATACGTTGTTGGTTGTTGCTCTACTTTTGTTCTCTGGCTGCGGCATACTCTGTCGATGTATTTTTCTTTATAACAGTTTTTCGTTAAAGCTTCCTTAATGTGCTGTAATTCTTCTGGTCTGCTTTCATCTTCTTTCATTCTGGTCATCACATATTGTTTCAGCTCTATGAACTAGTGTTTTGATTAACGATCTTTTCTGTTGCTGATGGTGATGCGATGCTGCGTTCAGGTAACGATCTGTGTGAGTTCTCTTCCTGTATACTCCATGGGCCAGCTTGTTATTGTTCGTACGTGTTACTAACACATCCAAAAGAGGTAAAACTCCGTCTTTCTCAGTCTCCATTGTGAACTTTATGTTGGAATGTAGAGTATAGAGATAGTCGAAGAAAACAGTCAGAGAAGATATTCCATGGGGCCATATGATGAATGTATCGTCCACGTACCATAGCCAGCATTTTGGTTTCTTCTCACTGCCACGAATGGTCTCTTCTTTAAACGCTTCCATAAATTAATTTGCAATTACAGGTGAAAGCGGTGATCCCATAGCGGCTCCGTTCTTTTGTTCGTCGAAATCTCCATTCCATAGAAAGTATGTTGTTGACAGGCAGAACTTGATTAGATCAGGTATGTCTTCACTTAATCCTTTAGGTACAAGTTCTTGACGAATCACGTTAACTGTCTCTTCAACTGGTACATTAGTAAATAATGACTCCACATCGAAGCTCACCATGATGTCACTGTCGGATATTTCACTTTCGTCTAGAATTTCTACGAAATAGGGTATAACACACATAACTGCTAGTCTTTCCGATGTAGGGCTGAAGAATATCTGCAAGATATCTGGCTAACTCATATGTCGGTGATCCACATGTGTTGACAATGGGTCTTAAAGGGTTATCAGTCTTATGTATCTTAGGCAGGCCATAGAGTCGTGGTGGTCTTGTTTCGCTTGGCAGAAGACGGCGTTGTTCCTCGACGGGAATTTTTGACTCCTTAATGATGGTCCTTGTCTGTCTTTCAATTTTTGGTAGCGTGATCAGCGAAACGTCAAGTCAATTTAGACGACCGCGGCAAAACCCGGAAGAAATAACTTCAACATTTTTACTCCTGTCTTTTTGCTCTCTCATATGTCCTTCCGTCAATGACATGACTGTTTACGAGTCCGACCCTGCATTCTAAAACACTTTTCGGATCATACTGGTGGCCATATTATAATTCCAATTTAAAAATCCCAGTGAGTGTAGGAAAAAATCAGTCGATGGTTAAAACACTAACTACTAACGTTGAGTACTGCAGTTCAGGTACCATATACATTTTTGGTACCATATACAATGGTATTTTTTTGCTTGGCATACATTCTAACCCATTTATGGAATAGATAAAGTCTAGATTACAACATTTCTAGATTAACATTTTAAAATTTATTATAAGATGGCTGTGACCAAATGATTGCTGCCATATCTGTAAAATTATCATATGTTCCTTAAGTATTTTGTTATAAGTTGGTATACGCATTTTCTGAAGTCACTGGAGTGAAATTAAGTGGTCAACGTACAATTAAAATGGAAATTGAAACACGAGTAAAAAATATTTGAAATATTCAATAATGCAATAATATATAAGGTGTCCTATTTGAAAATCGTAAATTGGTAGCAGTTTTTGTGAAATCGTGAAATTGGCTGATTGAGATTATATAAATATCGTTCACATGTCAAAATTTGACATTTACTATAAATATAAGATGCTGAAAATTCGTCAATTTTGTCTTAATAAATAAAGGAAAAAAGTATTATCATAATCTTGTCACTCGCTATTTTTTGTTTCATCAAATTAAACTTTAATGTATGTGGGTAATTTTTTTACTGACAATATTTTTATAACTTGGTATCTTAAACAGATGTATCTTTATGCTTACTAAAAATAAGTGATATAAAAAAATCGACACGGCACGGGTAGCCGAGTGGGTTAAAGTACCGTCTTTCCAGTCGCGATACCTCTGTGCGCGTTGTTCGAGTCTTGGCCAAGGTAGAGGATTTTTTAATTGTCTCGCTTTCTCTGTTAGGACTTGATATGCAACACTAGTACACACATAGGTGTGGATGCTTAGATGCCAATCCAACCGCACCTGCCCTAGATTTGGTAATGTTCTGAGTTTTCTGGGTTCCCTCAGAACTGTAAAGCAAATGCGTTACCGAAATAATCTTAAGTCGTTCCCAGTGCGTCGTGGCAAATAATAATAATAGCCACCACTTCCCTGCACAGATCCCTGAGAGGACCTCTGGGGTTACTCTTCGCAGTAATTATAGGGTTAGTATTATTATTATTATTATTATTATGAATTTAAGTACTATTTTGCGACTTTCATTTTTCTTTGAGGCCTTTAATCAGATTGTTATAAATTCTTTCACACTAGGGTTTTATGGGTTGAATTGTGGATCCCAATATGATCAGAATATAGTAAGGCATGTCTGAGTTACAGAATATGGCCATTAAAAGTGAAACACACTCTATAATGGGTATGGGAATGCAAATAATCTATTTAAAATAGTAAATATGTGATTATTTTCAACAATAAGTTTTACGCAAAATACATAGTCTGTTTTTATTACTATATACTACTTTAGTTCTTATTTATTTACTTGCATCCATCTAAGTAAATATTCACCTAATAATTCACTAAATGTTTGATAAGTGCTATATAGATACTATCTGTGCCATGTTTTGTAAAACAAACTTTGTTTATTTTTTCTATAACCTAAATTTGTATGCTGCATTTTCAACATTTTAGTCTGCATCTAAACTAATTTCAGAACATTCTAATCTAAAAAAATTAATACATTTTTCTCTTAAATATATATAAAAAATTTCTGCACACAAACTGTAATATGTAGTTTTTTGTGTATTAAATAAAATAATAACAATAAATAAAACGACACATGCAGATCTCTCCAACCTTCGAGACCCAGGTCTAGATACCCATAAATACAGGATCGCCCGTCGAACACCGAAAGCGTGGACCGCCAAACGACTAAACCTAACAGCAAACGAACACTTAACATCGATTTACACCATTATATACATGCAAGGCACCTAGGCGCACATCAAAGAGGGGACACAAAAGAGAAAGAGAGTAGGAAAATGAGTTAAGTAAATAGTATACAGGGCGTTTAAATACCTGCTGGTGCTCGGTGATAGTGTTCGGTGTCGTAGACGTGTTGAGCGAGTCTAACTGAGAGGTATACACAGGTAGGCAGGCATCTAGACCAAACAGACAGACAAACAACATACAGTCAGCGCTGCCTTTCTAAATACAAAAAGACTCGTTACGTGTGGTACACCTGTCTGTCTAGATTTTTTAGTGTGATAAGTTTTTTTTTTATTATGAGAATGTTTAAAAAAGTGAAATGTTCAAATGAATGTACGTCAAAATACCAATGTCCAAGTTTAATGATCTCCCGATGACGCCAATATGGTTGGCGAAACGCCCGTGTTTCAGTGTAAGGTTGTAAATAATATTTAATCATGCCCTTTTTCTGTATAACTGAATCTGAATCATAATGAAACACCTGAATTTTTTGGATAATTTTAAATATTTTTTCAGAGTTGCAAAGGGTACCTACCTGCTTAATTTTTTATTCAAGAAGAATTCGTACCTATATAAAGTCAAAGTTGTATTTAATATATAAGGTGAAATTTTAATTACTTTCTTGATTACAATTTTTATCACAAAGAAGTACCGACAAATTTGCCTACCATCGGATCTACATCACACCTGGCTAGGATGATAGGCTGACACAAACGTAGTCATAACTATGTTTTAGCTGCTAAGTTGAAGGAAAAAGAGACAAAAAAAAGAATATGTAATACACAGATACAGGGAGTGTCTACATACAATAAGAAAATATAGGTAAGTTTTTCATCTTTGGCTTCCAAATCAGACATTTTTTATATGCTTCGGTAATACGCAAATTGAATTAAGATCTTCCTAAGGTTCTTTAGGTATTTTGATGAGAAACGTGCCATATGACAACTACCAAACGGTCGTAATACCTAATGAAGTCCTTTTGTTGAAGACCGTTTTTATAAGTGCAGTAATGAACTGTAGTTTCTGACCAAACCGTTTATTAGGTCACTAGGAATCGCCACATGTTTAATTTCATGTCATATCTTCTAAACCCTACAACTTATGATGATGAACCCAACGGGGCATAGTACTGTTGGATAAGATTCGTGGAAATCCGATGGTAGGCAGGCGAAATCCTCATAACATTTGGCGGAACTTTTGTTTCAAAAATGTTACTTAAAAATATGCGTATTCTTTATGAAACTGTATATACAACAAAGATCGTTGTATAAGCTAAATGATATTCCTGACTGTATAAGGGCTGCGTTAAATGAAATAGAAGTTCTGGAGGACAAATGGAACCTTCGGCGTAGAAACAAATTCACACTGATACGAATAAGATAGATAATTAGATTTAACTTTAGTTTTAGTCATCTCCTGATGATGCCAACATGGACAGACCACTGCGTTGCATTGAGTATAAAAGTGTTTCAGTGTTGTGTCAACTTTGAATCAAATAGAAGAACTAACAGTGTCAATTTAATAATTTGATTTATATTCATTTTACATCAGATGCTTGGGTGAAAATATATTATTGTATTTTCCCATGTGGAAAGTATAACGAGTCTTTCTGTATTAAAAATCAGCTTAAAAGAGATAGAGATAGAGCTAGCAATATAGCAAACCATTTCGTTTAGTGCATATCCGAACATAAAAACAATTAAAGCAAAATTCATTTTTTATATTGTATTCCTCAAAAATGTTTGAATAAATATAAGAAATGAACTTATTACATCACACGCTTGCCTCGTAGAAACATATAAAATCGCACGAATGAAACAAAAATCGTGTCTCTAGTTTCATGTGTAACTTAAAAAATAAAACGTAAAAAAATATTACTTATTTGATACCAACCCTTTTCTATAAAAACTTTTAAAAAGTTTTAAGTATTACTATACCAGTAATTTTGTTGCGCAGTGTATTTACATTTAATAGTTAATAAGTATTATGCGTTTGTTAATAATAGTTAATATATTTGTTTAATATCATAATGTTTTTTATTTTGTTATTAGGTTTTATATTTATAATTAAGTACAATAAACAATAATTGTGACAATAATTCCATCAACTGTTTTCTAACCTTCCCTTTTCCCTTTTATAATTCAACTATGTTATTAAATATGTATTTTTGACAACAAATCAGAGTAAATATATCTCAAATACTGATTAAATTGAAAGGCGTTGAAAATTCAAGAGTTTTCATATAAAAGGGCGGTCGCTCAGCTGTTGTTTCTCTATATCGTGTTCAACTGTATTTTAGTGCAAATGAAGAACATTGTGTGTCCTTTTATACTGGTATAGTCACAACATTGAATATAATCTACAGAAATAAGTACACAATTTTATATCAAAAAGCAAAAAAAAGAAGAAAATAATTGCAAGTGTGTGATGGTATACTGTATCAATTTTAATTTTCTTTATGTGTAACTGGCCAATTTGATACATACAGGGTGCTTAGGAATAAAAGCTGAATGACTTACAAAAGAAACGAAATCAGTGGGGAGTAATAATAATGATGAATAACCAAAAGCCTACTTTACTAGCAAGTACGGAACACCCTGTATATAAAATTGTTTCGAAACTAGTAGACCAACGAAGGAGAAAGTTGTCGGAAAAAGATCTTCCATTAACCGATTGCAAAGATAAACGATTATTTGAGCATTATGTTTAATTTAAAAAAAATGAACGATTTTCTAAGATAAGATTTGATTAAGTATTGATATTAATCAACCATTTAATATATCACCACATTAAACTTCTTTTTTATGTATATATATCAATGTTTTTTTTAATATTGATATGTAAAATAACAGGTAATGAAGTTGTTTTAAAAATTATGTAATATGTAATACGTAATTATTACATTTTTTGAAAACATTTTGATTCCATTAAAATATTGGGTGTAAAATAATATTGGACATAATATTTAAATCTCTAAAAAGAAAAGCTACCCTAAATTTTGAAATCAGAACTTTTTTTGAAGTAGGTACAACTTTTGAATCAGATATTCCGGGTCTCCCAAATTTTAGTTTATACTCATCCGGTATATTTATGAAAAAATATTTCAAATAAAAAAAAAGGTGCTTGAACTTGTAGAATCATAAATTGACTTCCCTTGTCACCTATCGGGTTACCTTTATACCATTTGAAATATTTTTGGTCAATGAGTACCGAGAATAAAAAAAGTGGTAAAATAACATCCAGGACACCTGGTATACTAACTACCTTCTGTGTAGCATGAGTTTGCAAATGACGAAAAATACTAACAGTAATATTTAAAAAAAGTATCCTTCCAGGGATATTTTGTATGAAGATAATAAGAAAAAGGTCGCCCAGTCTCTAGAATTTCTAGCGTTGTACTATAACTGTGTGTTTAATCAAGTCAATTCGAGGAAGTAAACAAGTACGTTTAAAAAAATTAAACATATGGTATACAAGATACAAGATATCTGCTATACTGTGATATTAATGATTTACTTCATCATTGATTCAACAGTATAATGGTATACAAAAACCTCTCATTTCTCCTACGTATGAAACACCTTCCAAAACGCGTTAGCGATACATGTAGAAGACTTTTTCCGACAGCCGTCCGATCGCCTCTTTCCGGTCTCCACGTACCTTTGCTCCTCCTGGCCATCTGCGTTTCCCGGGGCGGCGGCGGCGGCCCCCTGGCCCCCCGGCCCTGCACCCCCCTCCTTCCGCGCTGCTGGCCGCCCCTAGCCGTCGGTCCGCCGACCCCTCCTCCCTGCTGCTGTTGCTGCGACGTCTGCCCGCCGCCGGCGCCGCCGTACTGGTCGGGCGCCTCCGTCAGGAAGTTGGAGGGCACCAGGCCGCGCACGCCGTCTATCTCGCCCATGTAGAAACCGTCGTCGTCCATCTCGCCGTAGACGTTGATGATTTGCCCGGTGGCGAAGCTCAGTTCTACCTGCAGTTGGGGCGAGAACAGAGGTCTTGGTAGAGATTTGCGTTACGGAAAACTGGAGAGTGAGAAGTGGGAGGAGTACGAGTGATGGTGTGTGGAGTAGTCGAGATGGGAAGTCCAGAAGACGGGGTATCAGGAGAAGTTAGGTAGTGGGTACGCGTGGAACAATGAAGATAAACAATGAGATTTTGGAGGAGCTCCAAATCCTGGACGCAAAGTATCATAGGTAGCTAAGTCGTGAAGATGATGAAGATGAAGGAAGGAATCATGGGGAAGGAACCTCTGAGACTTCCGAATCTGGGAATATTTTGAAAAACTTCAATTCTACTCTCAGTTGGGGCGGGAACAGACTTCTTAGAGGTCTTCTAGAAGGTAGAGATTTACGTTTCTGAAAGTTGGAGGAAGAGAAGTGGGAAGAGTACGAGATATATGGATGTGGAGGAGTCGTGCTGGAACAGGGAAATCCAGATGACGAGGTATTAGAAGAGGCTATGTCGTGAGTACGCGTGGAACAATGAAGATAAAGGAGAGATTTTAGAAGCCATGGTATAGAAAAACTAAGTCGGAAAATGATGAAGGTGAAAAACGCAATAATGGGAAAAGAACCCCCTGGAAAAACTAAATCGTACCCACATTTGAGGCGAAAACATTGTTCTTGGTAGAGATTTATGTTTCGAAAAGTTGGAGGGAGGGAAGTGGGAAGTATACGAGAGATGAGGTGTGGAAGAATCGAGATGGAACAAATCCAGAAGGTGAAGTAACAGAGAAGGCTAAACCGTGGATAGGCTGAGATCAATGAAGATGAAGAATGAGACCTTGGAAGAGCTTCAATCCCAGGAGGCGTCGTATCAGATGAAGAGGAAGAGAAAGTCGTGAAGTCTATGAAGGTGAAGAATGCATTTATGGGGAAGGAGCCTCTGAGGTTTACGAATCTGGTACTATTACGAAAAAACAATTCTACTCTCAGTTGGAGCGAGACAAAGGCCTTGAAAATTACGTTTCGGAAATCTGGAGGGGAGAAGTGGGAGGAGTATGAGAGGCACGTAAGGTGTGGAGGAGTTGTGCTGGAAGACGGAAATCCAGGATTAGAGATAATCTCAGGAGTCGTGGATGCACTTGAAACGATGATGTAGGATGATATATGCGAGGAGCTCCTAAAGCTTGTGAGTGCGTTAATAATTTGAAGTAGAAGAACGTTGCTTACGTGGAAAAAGAAAACTCTTATATATTCAAAAACTAGAGGTAGGACGTTCATAAATAATACTGAATGAAGATATGAATCTATTATATATAATAATCTTTTAGGAGTATTTCTTAACTTATAATTATATTCTATCTATCTATCTAGTCTAGAGGAATCTAATCAGAAATTAATTAATTCTTTTGGATTAATATTGGTGCGATAAATACTGAAATTATACTAGATGTGTTTCAATAGCAGCCATCGTCGCAAATACCATTGATACCATTCATTCATTTTTCCAAAAAAATAGCCTTTCTGCTGAAACAGTGTATCCAAGAATCTGTTACTTAGACCTAAATAAGGTAGTCATGGTAGTCTATCACAATAATGTTTAACTACAAGATACATTAGTAAATTTAAAACGTTGTTAATAGTCCGCCATTTAAGGCTGATTAACAAAACCCTTGATACAAATAATTAATACGTAATAATATAACGAACGATGATTTTATTGATGAAGAAGGAATCCCCATAAAAATAGTTTGCCGTCATAACAACAGTTCATAAGTGAAAACATTCTTAGAGTGAATTGTTCACTTTTAGGGGTTGAAGTGTGTTCAAGTCAAATGTGGTATATGCTCACCTCGGCATCAACGTTGGGACTCAATTCTTGTGGATCGTAATCGTAGAGCGCTACCATCCTTTTAACGGGCATATTCGCGTAAATATCACCCCACCTATCTCTGTTCTGGTTCCCTTCCAGTTCCATGACCATGTTGTGGGGCACGTACCCTCTTCTTCCTAAAACACACCGCACGACATTAATTTATTAGCTCGGTTCTCAAAGCCATTTTGTGATGGTTTCCAACCATCAGAAGTAATCGTCAACCTCAGTTTTGTAGTAAATGGAACGAGTTAAGAAGTTACACGCAACTGGTCCAGTATTTCTGACCGTTGTAATCTATCAGAAATACTTCTGCGAACAGACTAAGCAGATGATAGCAACACTTATGTTGATATCTTTAGAGATTAGATGCTACTCGGGGGTAGTTATAGTAATCATTTCATCAGTATGTGTATGTCAACTCTCTCGTTGGGTATTATGAAAGTTACTTTGCTAGACTGTTTTACACTATGATGTGACAATTGTAACATAAAATTATTGCACTGTATCAGATAATTACAGCATATGATTACTATATCTGTTCGTAGCCCGAGTATCTGGTTCATCTAGACTAATATTTTTAACCTTCAACCGCCTGTATTTCAGAAACTTTTCTTTCAGAACTTTGAAACTTTTCATCTGAATGCAATAGATCACATTTTACCATAATTGTCCCCTACTCACCCCTACATTCGCCCCAGTAGAAGCCGTCAGCGTCCTTGTCGCCCCAGACCTTGATGGTGTCGCCTTCGGAGAAGGGCAGCTCTTCGTCGCAGGCGTCTGGATTGGGAGACATGGTGGCCGGATCGTAATCGAAGAGTGCCACAAACCACCTGGCCCTCTTCTGAGGATTGGGCGGGTTGTTGGGGTTGTTCTGGGTATTGTTGGGGCCGCCCCTCGCCCCCTGCATGACTTGCATCGACTGGTTGCGCATCTGCTGAGAGATGCGCTGACTGGGTTGACTAGTGATGGCTGTAAGTCAAAAAAAAAGGGGTAGAAACGACTCTTCGGTGAGAGAATTTCAATTTTGCTGTTCCAGTTCTTAATAATCACGTGATCGGAAATTAAATAAGGTATATAAATTGACACGTTGTTAACTAAGATTTTAAAAAATGCATAGGTAGAGTCAACTACTGGTATGAAACAATTGCTATATATTTTTTATTATAGCCGAATGCATTTACACGCTCCAGCCTCACAAATCTGCTTCACACTTTGTACAATTTCAACTTTATAACACTAGCTCTAGGTAATCTATTACTGTCGACTATTTTATTTTCTAAGAATCATATTTTCTACGCTGCATCTTCTACCAACATCTAACCTTGCACTGTATAAAATATAGTGGACATGCATTAATATTTTTTGGAAAGTGCCTTACCTTTAAGTGACTTATTACAACAATGTGTGTGTTTGTCAGCCGGCGTGTGATAAGGTGAGTTTGTGTGTGTGTGTGTGTGTGTTGGTTGTCTTTTGGGAACACTGAATCCTTCACCTTTGAATATACTGTAACATATACATCGTGTCTACGGATGGACTGGCAGATTCACTACCGGTTTAAAGGCTTCACTGTGGGTTCACTGAGATTCCAGGAAACAGTTCTATATCTAAACTCTATAACACTCTAACTCTCTATATCCACCAGTGACAAGAGAGGAAAGAAAGTCACTATTACAATAATTATCTAGTTTATGTAACCCTTTAATACCCCAAACCAGTTAACCCATAGGGAGTTGGTATATGTTTTCGACTGACTTCAGTCTAAATATCAATTTTGGTTCTTTTTCCGGTTAATTTTCCCTCAACATTGACATTCTATAACGAATCGAAGGGCCCAGAGTAAATTCGCCACAGTGTTTAGCACATCAAAATATGTCGAAAATGACGTGTCTGACCTTCATTATTATTAATAATGAAATTCATTAAATTTTCCGTTTTACGGACCAAATTAAGACCGCCATATTGGCATAATACAAAATATTGTTTTTAGGAATAATTAGTTACTAAATAATCCATTTTTACAGGATTTTGAAATACTTGTAACTTAATTTTGCTTCCCAATCCAATTTTTTAAATATTATCTCGGGATTTTATCGTTCTGACCGCCATCTTGAGCCGCCATTCTGTTTTTTTTTTCAAGGCCCACGTTGCATTTGAAAGTTTACGCTTCAACGAAGAAAATGCCACCTTTAATTTTTTTTCGTTGCTTGCATTTTTAGACACTCAGGTGCCACAGTTGACACGAAACGCCCCATATGTACATTGTCCGGCAGGGAGGTATGGAATTTTTGAAAAGCGTGTCACGGGTGAACCTAATGTTTTCCGAATAGATCTTTTTCGTATCTACTCGTTGGCAGATGCCATTTCAGTTACCATGGAACCGTGGACTACAGCTCATCGCGTGTTTGTTTACAACGCCTTCATTGAAACGAGCCGTTCTGTGATTCAAACACAGCGACGGTTTCGAATTCGTTAGCCGAAACTTTACTATTGGCCCTTATTTTTTTCGTGCAAATGGACGCACAGTTACTGTAAACAGAGATGGCTACCTAGCGATGTTACATGATTTATTTCTGTCGCAATTGAGAAGACGACGCATCAATACTGTATAGTTTCAACAAGATGGAGCAACTTTCCATACATCCAGAGCAGCAATGGCTTTTTTAAGGGAACATTTCCCAGGACATTTGATTTCGTTGAGTGGAGATGTGAAGTGGCCTCTTCGGTCCCTACTTGTGACTATTTTTTAGGGGGCTACCTTAAATCTCGAGTATACATAAAGAAACCACGTATACTTGAGGCTCTTTCAGAAACAATTACCTGAGAAATTCGAAGGGTTCCGCGTGAAATGCTTTAAAGGGGTCTGGAAAATTTCTCGCGCTGTCTACAGGGGTGCCTAGACAAAAAAGGGCACCACCTGACGCCCTGGTGGTGCCCTGGGACATTTTTCGCACCTGATTGTTTTCGCACTATGCATCGTTTAATGGCAACATTTCAGCTATGCAAATAGGAGTGTGGCAGTCTTTGAAAAAAATTCCATACCTCCCTGCCGAACCCTGTATAATGACATAATCGAAGAAATACCTCAATTCAAGAAGTAAATGTATACTTGAAGGGATTAACGACAAACTTGTGATCGAAACTGTGAAAAAAAATATGTGAAAATTATCTGGAGCAATTTTGGATAAAAAAATATTTTTTTTAATTTGGTCTTTTAAAGCCACTTGTTTGTTAAGCTGTGAAGGACATTTACTCACCTCATTATTCTGATAAGGTTTTCCTATAGTTTTAAAAAGGTAACCAATTTTTTATAAAAAACTAATATGCTAAGGTAAATGTGATCTAAAAATTCAAGTATTTTGCGTGCCACACATACATACATACGTATGTATCAATATTCGGAAATCAAAACCTAATCAAGACTAAGTTTCTTTTTAGAGGTAAAGGTTTCAGCGTTTCACCATTCTCTCCTTAAAGTGTTACCTTGTCGCGATTGGTAATACTGTTGTTGCTGAGACTGTTGCTGTTGCTGCTGCTGTTGTTGCTGCTGCTGCTGCTCCTCCCTCTGCTGCTGACTCGACCTGTGCTGAGACCTCTGCTGGTACTGTCGCTGGTTTCGTCTCTCTAACATCTCGTCTTCAGACATATTCCCCTCCCCGTAATTTTCCTTAGTTATCTCTGCAACGCACCGTTGTGCTACTATTTAGGAAATAGTATTCTAAGAAAAACGATTAGTATTTCTCTCTTTGACACCAATTTCTACCCAAAGTCTAATCAAAGGTTCACCCGCATTCAAGGCTAAATATCTAGGGCGATGCTTTTCTAGGCGATGTAATATATGTACTAGAAGCGGTCTAACATTTAGATACCTATTACGGAATATTTCGTTATACCATGCCAATAATAATCGATACTTTCTACTCCTACACAATATATATTTTTTGGTTAATTAACTAACTGTATGAAAAAAATATTTTGTCAACAACATCATCGAATGGCTTTACAACGTTTTATAAAAAAACAAGGTGTCAAACGCCATAGTGGGGTGAACTCTAATGAACTTATTATCACTGTTTGATTTCGTTGATAAAATATTTTTAAAAAATTTCGTATATTAGGTGGATGAAACTAAGAATATAAAAATGTTACCAATTGAAGGGATACCGCCTTGCTGACGATGTGTAGTGGAATTCGGGAAAATCTCCTTGTCACTTAAGTTTTCATCTGGTTCGATAACCTGAAAATTTAAATATTGATTCTCAATTTCGACCATTGTAGATGATGTAACGACACTTATATTTTGAGATAACTTCAGTTCTCAGATAATTTAGGCGATACTAATAGAGTTTGTACCATTTCTTATTACACATACAGTTAACTCCATAAGTTTCAAGCTCAATCAAAAGTCATTGACTTTGTTGTACTGAATGACGATGTAAGAACAAATGATGTTGACTCACAGCTGATTCTTACTGTAAATCTTTAAAACTCCTTTTCTAAAAAATTGATAACATTTAGGGGCAACCCCTCGTAGCAATGGATAGAGACCCTACAACTAGAACTAACAATGTAAAACTGATTGGATTTACCCTAATTGAATAAACTTCTCAGGAAATGTTTATGGTATATAGCGATGGCTCAAATTCATAGAAAACTAAATGACCAAAATAAGGTGATAAGAATAATAGGACACTACCAGTTAAACTGACATGTGAAACTAACTGACGCAACAGAAATTCACAACACAATTTGCAGATTCCGCCTAGATGAAAACACTCCAATCTATTATGTAGTATTATGTCAAAGTGATACCTAATAGGTCGATAGCAATACCAAGAAGTCTTTGTCGAGGCTATGGATTTGAAGAGGCAATGGGGGTGTTAAAATTGACCATCCAGGAAGTCGAGGTGATGTTTAGGACAACTGGCCATCTCATGACAGTTTGATCGAACCTTATAGTCCAGGAGGCAGTGAATTTTTTTTGCACTTATTTTCCCAGTCGGTGATTATGAAATACCTTGTACGGATGGTGTCACAAAACGACAATTTGTGAGTCTGGCTAAAATTTTCGGATGGGTTCACTAGATAAAAAAAAAGACAAGTCCACTTATTTTCCCAGTCATAAATATTTAACATTAATTAAAGTGAATCATTTTATTAATGGAAATAATAGTCCGGCACATCCCAAGTGAAGGAAAGTCAGTCTGGCTGCAAATTTGCGGATGCAAAAATTTGATCGATTTTTGAAATTCGTAACTCTTATTTTCCCATGCTTGAAATTTAATGTATCATTTGATACTTTCATAAACTATAATCAAAAGTAAGTCTGGCTGATTTACGAAATTGGCAAATAAGTCTGGCGGCATCTTGAAAATCGGTAAAATTACAACATTTTTGCTCTTATTTTCCCGGATTTGAAAATTTGTCACATGATAAATAATACTATAGATAATATACTATAGATTTTCACATTAAAATTTCATAGAAAATACACGTCTGGCTTTTATTTACAATCACGAAGCTTCGCCAGATTCACAACTCAGATAGTTCAATGAGGAGAGGAAGCGGCAGGTTTGTATTGTCACGACGCTGGAATGCGATTTGACCTGGGAACAGCTGCCTAGGCCCATAGTATTTTAAATTTTGTACAATTTTATTTTTTTATGATTTCATAAATAAATATTTTTCAATCTGCTCAATAACAATTCTGTACTCTAGAAGTGATATTTCTCGTGTTTTAGCGAAATGTCTACCCGCTCATTCACTATATCTCAGAAACTAAACGAAATACACAAAAAATGTCATGAGATCGATTTTGTAGAGAATTAATTGTCCTGCAGAAAACAACTATACAACTTTGTCGTATCTCTCGTAGTTACAAAGGTATTCGCGAATAAAGTTTTTTTGATGACGGACGGACGGACCGACATTTCGCTAAAACCATGTTTTTTGAAATCCTGAGGTCATAAAACGTCGAGAAATGCTATTTTGAGCAATAGTAAAATTTAGCCCTAAACCAATACTTTTCTTATCATAAATTATGAAAAGTAAAAACATATAGAGATGACAACACATCACCTGTATAATTGAACATGCCGAATTTAGCGCCGGACAAGCGTTGGACGAGTCTGGCAAGGCTTTGGGGTGTTCCACATTAGCCAGACTATATTTGCAGCTGTAATTATAATATAAACTATCATCTGACAAATTTTTAGGACTGCGAAAATAAGGTTTTTTTTTTATAATTTTTACCTGCCAGACAACTACCCACTCACCAGCTATTTTTTTCTTAACTTCACTAATCTCTCTAATAGACTATTTTTCACTGGAAAAAAAAGTGCAGCAATTTGTACTTCTAACCTCCGCCTCAACCCATGAAACCCCCCTACATATATATGAATTTTGCTTAGAATAACAAACCGAATAATTGTATCGGTGTTTGCTGACTGGGAAAATAAGTACCGAAAATTGTCACTGCCTCCTGGACTATTAAAGGAACGATTTTGCTTTTACGTGTACGCTCGGTGTTTTGAACGCGATTTTATATGCGTATTTACCACTTTTTGACACTCGTACTAACCTGCTGCCCTTGCTGCTGCTGCCTGGGTATCTGCTGCCTTATGTGCACGGGCATGACGGCCGAGTGGGGTTGCTGCCTGGACTTCACCGCCCCTCCCCTGAGCACACTCAGAGGGATAGGGGTGGGAACGCTGTCCGCCGACTGGCTGTCCCTGGCCTTGGTGCGGACGGTCACGTGCTTCGGGTTAAGTCCCAGCAGCTTGCTGATGTCGATCAGCGCGTGGTCGCCCGTCGGACTGTCGACGTCAGTCACCTTCTTCCCGTCAGCGTACACTGCGTACCCTGTTATGCTGGAGCCCGGATGGTGTGGAGTCGTGATGGGATGCCACGTGACCAGGAGGGTGCCGTCCTGAGGGCCTGCGGAATGAAATTGTATAATATTATAGCAGTGGGCTTTATAGTAATATGTAATAAAATCGGCACAATCAGTTTAAACCCATCATGTCACAGTTCGTCCCTAAGCTCAAAAAATAGTCTAAAATTATCATCTTTTTTAAGGCTGAAATCATGATATAGAATAAAGAGAGCTATTGTGACTTTTTTTGTCATAAGATACCATTAAGAGGTAAACAAAAACACACGGCGAACCCCACAACCCCATATCCCCATACCCTTAAATCCAACAACTCAATAATTCACGTATTTACATGTATGAGATTAAAAACCACATATCTTAGTCTTAAAATTAGTGAGCAGACAGCGTCAAACCCAGTAACCCCATAGCTTTCAGGGCCTGAGAGTCAGAATCTTCAGGCTCAATAACCCCCATACCATTGATCTCCAATACCAATGTAGAACTATAGACGACATACTGATACATATATCGGAGGGTCTTTAACAAACAGCCTCAAACCCATAGATTGAAGATTTGTAAGCAACTGTTATCAAATCCAATTTCAATCCCATTTTTAAATATTAGACTGCGAACATTCGCTTATATATCCCCTGTTTACTGATCATAGAGTTTAAGGTTATTTCCTCAAGATACATGGTTTCCACATCTTTATGTCTTCTTCTAATTTACAATTCCTAAAACTAGATATAAAATTATTGGGATAAAGGATATTGAGTTAACAGAGTCTGTCAGTGGGCGACCGGTGAAATTTGACATGCTCGTATTTCCGTAAGGAGGCATGGGACCCACACCATATTTCTTAAAAAATCTTCAAGGAAAACGTGCAAAATTTTTTTTTCCAAAAATGGCTGCCTCCGGGCAGATCTTGGATTCGGCTTGCATAATATTGGCAAAATATTTTTTTTCATTATCATCAAGTAAATATAACTTTTTTATACTTGTGATTTTTGCAAATTCTTATTTTCCTTAATGATACAACTATTGTAAAAACTCATAGACGAAATGTTGTGAAGTTTTCCCTGAAGATTTTTTTGTCATTATAGCCTTCTACTTAAGTCTAGTAATCCCCTAAATTATGGTGTGTGTCCCATGCTTCCTTACGAAAATAGGAGCATGTCAAATTCCACCGACCGCCACTGGAGTCTGTTGTGCTTGCATCTATTCCCAAGGACTATGGAGTTACAAAATCTATAATAAATTCAAATGAATTTGATTCATACAGCTATGTACGTGATTATAGATTTAGGGAAAATGTTTCCATGATGATTTGATCCCCATGGTTATGGAATTCTTAGATTTAAAGAAATGAGGTTAAGATTAATTGGATTTGAAAACCTTTGCTCTGCGGGCCATGAGGTTATTGGATTTAAGGTTATTCACTAAAAAATCCTAAATACGTAAATTCTAATTCTATATAAGTACCTACGCTATTATTTGGTCATTGGATTCAATAAATTATGGTTATTAGGTTTTTGAGTGTTATGATGCTGTCTCTAAGACCATGAGGAGTGTGGGATTACTAGATTTGAGTCTATCTGCTCACGAAATCCCAAGATACGAATTTGTAGTTTCATACATATTCAACAATTGGGTTATTGGGTTTAAGGGTATGGGGTTGTAGGGTTGTTGAGTTCACTCTGGGTTTCTGCTGATCCCTAAATGGTATCTTACGATAAAATCTTCAATAGCTCTCTCTATACATGGCAACAACATTATACATGGCAACATCGCTGGTTTTATAACATTTTTTGATGTTGTAGACGAACTAACGTGATGGATTTAAACTGAATGTGTATTCAACGACATAAAAAAACATTTAGGTATGATGGTGTAGTCTACTGTAATTTCCACCTTGTTTCGGTGTGCTGGTGTAATCTTACAAATAACGTAGGCCCTAAAACAGTGCCCTGTGGCACTCCACAAGAAATAATTGAATAGCTTAAGCGTCATGACGTCCAAGCCTTACCCGGTTCCACCAGGATGTCACTGGGTGGGTCGGGCAGCCCCTTCGGCAGGGTCCTGAAGTCCGTGTGTGCCGCAGCGGGCATCGGCAGCTCCTCCGCCAGGTTGGCCACGTTCTGCGCCGCCCTGTGGTGCTTCGCCCTCACCGTCACCCGGTACTGGGTGTTCGGCGCCAGGCCGGTGATCGTATGTCGGTAGACGCCCGGCTTGACGGTCCTCACCTCCACGTTGTTCACGCAGACGACGTGCTGGTGGTTCGAGTTGGCCGGCAGCCAGCTGATGACGGCCGACGTCGAGGTTATGTTCGACGCTCTCACGGCGCTCGGTCCGAGCGAATGCGTGTCGCGGCCGATGATCATGGTGCACGCCGCGTCACGTGACGTCCTCCGATTGGCCGTCACGGACCGCACGCTGATGCGGTGTGGCTGAAAATAAAACAGGGACTTTAAAGCCGGGTTGCCATTAGTGGGTGCGGAAAGTGTGATACAACGCAGAATCGGCACTGTACCGCTCTATGATAATTAAAGTATAAACCGTATTTTTTAAGAGCCCTATAAATTACGAATGCGTGTATTTCTTGCCTGTGCATACGTACGCTACTCCCGTGCGGGTTCAGGAACGACTAGTTACAATTTATCCATATGTCGAAGCGACGATTCCGTATTATATTATGTTAGCTCGATGCGAGAGGATGGATGGTAGAACACCGATTTTAACATAATTTTATGTGTTGTGAGTGACTAACTAAATGTAAGTGTACATACATATTTTGCATCGTGCATGTATTCGTTTTAGAGTTCGTGTAGTGTATTTACATATTATCTGATCTTGTGGATTTTTGCAAAAATGGCAACGAAAATTACGAGAATTTTACAAAGACGGATCAAATATTTTATGTATTCCTTGCAATAGTCGATATATATTTCGTGGATGCCGAGAGTGTGAAAAACATATAGATTCGAATATTCATCAACAATATAGTACTGATACTGTTTACTGAAATTTTGGTTTGATTTGTGCATAATGTTTTGTGCATGTAGATAGCTTTTCGTGGAACGTGGTCGACAATATTCACTTCAGACGTTTTTTTTTCCAAATATGTTCCGATTTTCCATTGTTTAGTAGACACGCATTGCGAAAAACATATTTGCGCGACAAAAGACATTTCAACGTGTCATAAGGTCGTTAATGTTCTGATACAAATTGTAGGTGTTTCTCGTCCCCGGATGGGATAGAGGGACGAAATATCTCGCCCCCAATATTGTTAGCTAGTAAACGAATTTTGCAAACAACGGCTCAAAGTATAGTAATAGTAATAACACGTGCATTATCCTCTGTAGATGTAAAAAAATAATAATGTACTGATATTAGTGACAACAAACAACTGTTAGTGATACGAATAACTGTACGAAATTCGTGAAAATAATCTGCGTGGTGTGTCGTCCGCTGTCCATGTTAACTATGTTGAATTGGCACCTTTAACTTCAGTAGATGTGGGACGATCATTTTCCTTCTACAACCATTTATGTACAGGTCAAATCGCTCACGTGTAACGATAAGAAATGCTGAAAGACTATTGGTTGTGGCAACGTACGCTCGAGCAATTAGGACAGTCTGTGTTTCTAAATGACACAAGAGGTAGGTGTGTATGTACATTATTAACACATTTTTACTCCTGTCTTTTTGGTCTCTCATATGTCCTTCCTGACACACTTTCGTTGTAGCACACTTTCCAGACCCTAGTCATTAGTCGCTTCCATTGATCAATAAGATTAAATCTTTGAATCTATGACATTGAAAATAAAATAGAATGCGTAATTTTTCCACACTATTCACGGGTATTGATATTCAGTCCAGAAAGGATCAAGCTTCAAAATGGCTGCAAAGAAGAAAAGTGTACTATACATTTACCACACAAAATAGACCTGGCGTTCGCATCCGTTGAATAAAAAAATCATTGATCGATATCGTTGAAACGCTGATCCAATTTTGCAATTTATTTTCAATTGCATAGATCACAAAAAAAAATCACAAACTTTTTGAATTTTGAAATTAGCAGCACCATCGTGCATGAATCAATTTTAATATGTCTTTAGGTTTATAGTTCCACATTTTCTAAAATCTCTGCTAAATTATTTTGTACCGATTTTGAACGCCGTGAACATGGCCCGTGACCGCAAATTTGGCCCGTTTTCTTGACCTCGCTAGAGAATCGTAGAAAAATGCTAAAAATATTTGGCGGGTACCAAATTACTCATCATGAAAAATCAAGATGAGCTTGTTTGTGAAATGAGCAAAAAGTGTAAAAAAACATTTTTTACAAATGTTCATTACCCCTTCAGAAGGGTTGTTTTTATAAAAAATAATTTGGAATATACAGATTGAGTCGAGCCTACCTCCCTGTATTTAAAAATTGGAATGTTTTCTCAGATTCATATGAAATATCTTACCTTCTGATGTTTAAGGGTGGCTCCACCCTTAGGGATGCGAGTTATTTTTACATAAATATCGGTAGAAAGTAATTTTTTCTCAATTTCTTACGATTCAAAAGAACTAAATATTTTTTTCAGATTTATTTAGTTTTCAATTTTTTTATACTCATTTTATATACTTTTTTTATATTTAAGGGGATGATTTCACCCCCTGAAGGGTGAATTTTTGACCATCACAAGTTTTTATCAACCATATAAACACATCACATTAATTTTTTTAACATTCATTGAATAAAAAATGTAATGAATATTGATTGATACTACCAGTATTTAAATGTTTCACTTTTTGGGTATTTTCAATCCCTAAATAGGGGTGATTTTCGAAGATTTTTAAAAAACTAAAAACCATGCTCATCTTGATTTTTCATGACGAGTAATTTGGTACCTGCCAAATATTTTTGGCATTTTTCTAAGATTCTCTAGCGAGGTCCAGAAAACGGGCTAAAAAACAGCTCTATCTTTGCGGTCACTCGGTGTGTATTTTAAGCGACTTACCCTGTTGCTGTCTACGCCCTCCACCAGCGCCCTGGTTCTCTCCGTCGCCTTGATGGTGGTCTTGAGCACGCCATCCACGTACACGTGGTAGCTCTCTATCTGATTGCCGGGGCCCGTGCCCTCCGGCGCCGTCCACGATATGAGCACGCTCTTGTTCAGCTGTCGCTCCAGGGTCAGTTGCCTGGGGGCCGGCACTAACACCGAGAAGAAAAGGTCAGCTGGAGGTCAAACGCAGGTGTCAATCAGTCTATGCTACAGGTACGAAGGGGTGGAGCCCAAGGTCGAAAGGTCGGTCGTTATTTTAGTCAGCTCGACGGGGGCGAGAGTTAGTATGTACACGCCCTTAGTGCGCGAAGATGGAAGGTTATTTCATATATTTTAACTACCCGTTTATTTCTGTAAGGTCTTTCATTTTATAAGCCATGAAAGTTATACATATGATTCGAATTGATAAAGGTTTTCTTTTTATACGTAAATCCACTACTTGGATCTTGGAGACATTACTTAAATCCTGGATCCATTACTTTGATCCTTGAATCAGTGTATTCTATGCTTTAGCCAAAAATTATAGAAATGATCAGTTATCCGCATGAACAGAGGAAAAAATCAGTGCAGTTTAGTAGCATCAGTAAAGGGTGTTACAAACAATACACTGTACTGTAATAATATTTTATAAATTTTAACTTTTCCCAGAGACATTTTCATTTTGTTTTTTATATTTTTTTGGGGGGGGGGGGGGGGGGGGGGTAAATATGTTTACCGGTAATAAATATTTGTAATATGTATGTTATATGGAGAATTAGCAAGCAGACGTGTCTTCTCTGCAGTATCACGTTTCGCGATAGCAGCTTCCTGGAAGACCCTGTAGTCAGCATCACCAGACTTCGTTTCTCGCAAGCTGGCTTGCTGACAATGCATTTGAATGTTATAAATACGAGTAAACCGAATATGAAAAGTTAGTTCAGATATACAGGTATACAATACAGTTCAGATATATTTTTGATTTTAAACACAAGCTAAGAATTGCTGTTACATATGTATCTAACAACCTAATTTATAATTAAATATTAAAAGTAATAATTTGTGTGAAGTAAAAATAAATATTTTTTAAAAAGTTATTAACAAAAAAGTGAAATCTAACATGTATATAAACTGCTCGTCAAAATTAGCGTAACACTTTTTTGATTAGAGCCATTTGCGTTCTATTCGAGTTAGAGGCTTGCGATTTTTATTTTTCGGTAGCTTGCGGTAATCGTGTTCAGTATACAAAAAAAAATATATGGAATGGTATAATGCCTTTCTGCTACAAAACATTTTGTTTTTTATGTTGCTTTATTTTTACATGCTTTTGAGGTTATATTTCCTTGATTTACGCAAAATCCAGACGTGATAGAGGGAAACGGACAACGGATTCTTTTTCAGCGACCAAAAATACGTATAAGACACATAATCTTGTTTGCGTAAAAAAATGTGGTCCTGTGTAATCGTCTAGTCCTTTAACGCTGGCGCAGTAAATTTGGAGTGTAGTGGCATAGGTTGACTTCCGGCGCATCGCAACAGAGTGGGACTCAGGTTACTATTATTACGAAACGATAGTTCACAGAAAATATATCATAATGCAATAATGAATACTCAACTAAACATACTGAGGGGCTAACTATTACATGATGGAATCGTATTTAGATGTGGTAACGTTAGTGGTCACGAAACATGACTCTTAAAAGGATTTATTTATAAAGCTCATACAATTTGAATTCTCAAGATTTCGACGGCAATTTCAGAGACCTATAAGGATGGACTAAGAAGGACGCTGTCGGGTAAAAACTTCATCACGGCACACATTAAGTCCTCCTCCATAAGTTCCGTGTATTTGGTAGTTGTGGCATCTTTTCAATCCATTTCCAGACCCCCTAAGCCACTCCTTTGCATTTACACAGGGTTTTGCGTAGTTTGATCCCTGTTGGGCGAATCCATTGAACTTAATGCTGCCAAATAAATTGAAGTGGGGCGTCAAAACTCATTTTCACCCTTTGACAACTAGAGCACTGCTCCAGGTCACACCCACACTCACCCCCTCTGGTTCCGCCCTGTAGAAGGCTACGTGGGATGTGGTTTTGTCTCGAATTCATGTCATGCTGACTGCCGATTGAGCGCTAAAAGCGATATTCCAACTCTAACGCACCCCCTGAAAATTTGCCGCCATAAGGTATAATGGCCATAAAGTAAGCAGGTCTTGATGAGTGGGGTGACTCAGAAAGCTTTCCTGAGGATGCATGAACTCTTTTTGGCACACCCCGAGTCGTCTGTCTCCTTCAAATCCTCGTTTGCGTCCCATCACCCTCTTTTGTTAACAAAATTATCCCCCAACAAAATTTTGAATGGATGAAAATTCCTGAAAGAGGACTCGTTGGGTAGACGAACCTTCCTTTCCATTTTTGTAAATCGACAATCGCCAAATTCGCGAGAAATGCTTGGTACGCAAGACAAATGTTCACTGTGATTTGGGCTCATGAACAATCGACTGAGTTAAGAAGCAGACCACCCAGACAGCACCTTTTTCCACTAATTTTCCACTAATTTTCATGAGCACAGTGAACACTTGCCTCGCGTACCAAGCATTGTCGATTCACACAAAATCCACTCAAAAATATTTTGGAGGGAGTCAAAAAAAGAGAACAATGGGACGCAAAAGACGATTTGAAGGAGACAAACTATTCGAGGTGGGCCAACAAGGGTTTAAGCATCCTCAGGAAGTTTTCAAGGTTCACCCCCACGCATCAAGACCAGCTTACAACCCCTCAGCGCGGCGGCAAATTTTCAGGGTTGTGGGTTGGAGATGAAATATCACATTTGGCGTTCAATCGGCCGTTCACATAACTTATTAAGGTCTTAATGTGTGCCTAGATGGAGTTTTTACCCGACAGAATCCTTCTTAGTCCATTCTCTAGGTCTCTGAAATTGCCGTAAGAATATTGCGAATTCATATTTCGATATGGGGTGGGTTTTTGAAGTGTGGACGGCGAACCGTTTAAGTCACAGCGTGACGGGAGGCATTCCATCCAACCCTTTAGGCTATCGAAAATTAAAAACCGTAAATCTCTAACTCGAATAGAACGCAAATGGCGCTAATCTAAAAAGTGTTACGCTAATTTTGATGAACAGCTTATATACATAGGTATGCATACATACTTTTTTTTTAATATGTCTTGTTGTTTGTGAAATGAATTTTTAATTGTTATGCTTATGTAATAACGGGGCCAATGAGCACCATTACCTTAAAAAGTGAGCCCAGTTAGAAATCAATTTATTCCTGGTAAACATATGAACTGGTATGAATTTATTCCTGCAATAAATAAATAGTACAATCTTGAAGAGTTACTAAAAAGGATACATTAGCTTGCCTTGAATGAAAACTTGACTAACACTTAACAAACAAGATGCTGCATTTAAGTACTTTTAAGTGGCCCACAAATTAGAACAATTTTAAAGGATGACAAGACCCTTTGTGATCCTCTAAAATTGTTCTAATTATGATAAATGAAGTAATTTTTGAAAATAATAATAAAGACTTTATAACTCTTATATGAATATTTTTTTTGGTTCTTCCATGGTAACGAAAATAAACAAACGATCAAAATATAATAAAATATAATCCAAAAAAAAAAAACGTCATCAAAGTTGGCCGAGAAAAAAAAGTATTTCTATTCTTAATCGAATTTATAACCTTATTTACTTGTCAACAATGTCACATCATATGACAGACATTGTTTATTTTACAAATTGTGACAGTCACTTGTCAAAAGTTTGACATAACCGAAAAGCTTAGACATGACCGCTATTTCCATCTCTCTCGTTCATAGCCAGAGTTGATGACGTTTTTTTTTTGGATGTCTCTATATCATTTATTATCATCAGTGTTAAAAATGGAACACATTTGAATATAGCTCTAGACATTTAGCAACCTCTGCATATACCTAACTGTTTACCCAAGTTACTGTTTTACTTTTTTTTCTATTTCACCTCACGCAATTTAAAATATTTCTGAGGCTCTGGACATTCAAATGAAAATTTCACACACGTTCCATTTCAAATTTCTGAGAGTGTACGTGAAAACATAAAATTTAATCGCACTGGAGACAGATGTCGTAAGAACCAACGACGGTGAGAGAAAAATTAAAGAAAAAGTAGTGAAGATGCAATAAAAGTTGCAAAAATAGAAGAGAAAGATAAAAGTTTGTGAAAGTTGAAAGCTGCATGTTGCTTATGTGACGCCATTCCTATCACGTGTCTTAAAATTCCACGATATACATAACACAGGTCCACAAAAGTTTTTCCAATGCTCGGAAGTACAGGCCAGGACTACTCCATGTTTTTAGAGCCGCTGAACACGAATCAAACCTCAGTTTTCCTCGTTTACCGATAGTTTTTGTCTATCCTCAAAAAACACGTTTTACACGGTAGCTTGATTACACAGGTACCTACACAAAGCCAGAGAAGACCATTTCCATTATATGTTTTTCAACGCTCTGATTCAAATTCTGAGGTCAGGAAGCACTTATGACTATCAGTTCTTCCCCTAGGAATAAAAATCCTTATAAAAAAACACTAAATCAGAAATCATGTCATATACTTCACGACCTTGTGACTTTAATGTTACGGGAATGACCTAATAACAATCCTAAGCCTCAGAAATCTTCAACCCTACGACACGCATACTCAAAACCCATAACCTCAAAAACCTTAACCTCAAAAAACCCTATATCTGTGTTCTTGATTTCTGACGTATTGCTAGAGCGCAACAAATGATGAAGAAGCATGAATATGATTCAATCATACCTTCAATTACAGAAATCTTAAACCATATAATCCTGGAACGTTATACTCGATATAAGTAGACTTCCATAACCACGTAACCCAGGGCTGGCTGACGTCCATAACCTTGTGATCCAGGATAGGCAGACATCCATGCCATGTAACCGAATGCGTGCAGACTGTTGTGGACATAAAAGTTCTGCCACTAGTTCAGTCGACAGGGCAGATGCGCAAAATATTTGTATGCTTACTTTTATGAAGTTATGAGGTTATGATATTTCAGAACTATGGAATTTCGAAGCTATGGAGTTTCGAGGCTATAAAGTTGAGAGATATGATTGGGCGATATTCATGCCTCTTCATTACGTTGCTACACGCTAAATTTTACAGGTCCTAAATACAGGGTTTTTGAGATTAATGGGTTTGAGATTGAGGTTATGGAATTTCAGAGCGATGAGACTTCGGGTCTATGGGTTTGAGAGCCATGATTGGATCATATTTATGCCTTTTCATCACGTTGTGTCCCATATTTCACAGGACCTACTTATACGGTTTTCGAGGTTGAAGGCTTGGAGGTTATTATGGGATTACGATGCTTTGGAATTCCACGGTTATGAAGTTGAGAGTCATTATACATGCATCTATCATATTCATGCTTCTTCATCATTTGCTGCAGCAGTTGTAGATCACAGATATAGGGTTTTTTGAGGTTGAGATTTTTGAGGTTATGGGGTTTTGAGTATCTTTGTCTTAAGATTGAAGGTTTCTGAGGCTTAGAGTTACTTAGAGTTGTTGTTAGATCATCGCCGTGACATTACAGTCACCAGCTCGTCAAGTACTTATATAACATGGTGTCTGATTTAGTGTGTTTCATGGGGATTTTTTTCCTAAGAGAAAAACTGATGGTCATAAATGGATCTTGACATCAGATTTTGATTCGGCGAGTTGAAAAACGTATAATAGGAATAGTCTTCTCTGACTTTGTATTTGCGTGCCTGTGTAATCAAGCTACGTGTAAAATGTATTTTTTGAGGTTAGAAAAAATGTTCTGATTGGTCTTCAGCCACCCCAAAAACATAAAGTTGACCTGGTGTATTTCCGCGCAGTGGAAAACTGTTGTGGTCCTGTGTAATCAATTATAAAAATCTAAAACGAATGCAAATTTACCTAGTGTCTGTTATTACTTTATTTTTTTCAACCCAAATCAGTTGAAATGATACACATCAATTCTTTAAAATAATTGTGATATTCTAGGTGGGCCTAACGAAAGTAATAAAACCTTTAAATATTTATGCACCTGCGTCTACTGTTAATCTAAAAAATATGATCACAAATGACACGTCATTAAAAAGAGACAACCTCTTGTTTCTCAGGTGCTTGTTAAATTTACAAAGAAAATTGTATTTTAAGTCCTGTCAAAACGCTTATAAAGATATGATTAATTACTTCTTGCAACAACGTATGTGCATAAACACAATTTTAATTACAAACTTGATACGCCATACTATTATCAATAAGTAAACATAATAGCTGAACCTGGCACAACAAAAATGTCTATATTTATGCGCGACCTTTCGACAAAATTGACTTTAGACTATTTTTCGATCGATACTTACATTTTATTGAAATATGTATGGTTTGTGATCTAAAAATAGCGCTCCACATCAATAGGTATTTGTTATTAGGCCCCTTTGTAAAGCAAAATCAATTTTAAGGGTTCTTTGTGTCGTAACAACTAGATCATTACTCTCATACACGAATTTCAATCTACGTAAAAAGTAAGCGCTTCAATATCTATACTACGTTGAATTTTTGATTGATTAAGGTACTATTAAAAGTGTACACCCAACTAAGTATTTCAATAACACACCAAAACAATTTTATTTTTTTGAGAAAAAAATTAAAGAGGACTGGGAAAGAACCACCACAAAAACAGTTATTTTTCAGATTTCAGTCATGTTTCGACACCCTCGTATCTGAATTAAAAATGTGTGCTAAATTATATTTTATGATTTAATCTTAAGAAAGTTCAAACTGAGGCTACTTTTCACTTATATGGTGGATTAAAGTTAGTACTTTTGCATTGTTTTTTTTTTCTTTTCGACGAGGCAGTAAGCTTGTACATCTAGGGAATGTTGAGAAAACATGCACCAGCCATACTAACCTCTACAACTGAATGTCAGTTGGCTCATTTAACCCCTTTACCTCATCACTTTACAAACCCTTAACCCCCAAATCCGGGGCAGTGCAAGAAATTACAGACACCACTGAGAAAATGTAAATTTCACACATTAGACGTCAGAAACTATAAAATCCTTTCTTGGGAAGCCACACAGCGCTGGAAACGATTTTTCCATTCCTGATAGCAGTGCTGGAACTCATATACTGGAGTAGCTATCAGCTGGTCGGTTACAGCCGTTTGAATGTTTTCTATGGTCCCAAAATGACATCCCGTGAGGTGATTTTTCAATCTCAGGAAGAGAAAAAAGTCACAAAGACTTACGTCAGGCGAATAAGCAGGCTGAGGAGCCACAGGAATGTTTTTACTGGCTAAAAACTCGTTGACTGAAATGGCTATGTGACAAAGACGCATTGTCGTGATGCAACATCCAGTTGTTCTTGATTGTTGGTCTCATACGTATGACCCTTTTTCGAAGTTTTTCAGGAACCTCTCTGTAAAAGTGTTGATTTATTGTTTGGCCTGGAGACACAAACTCTTTGTGGACAATTTCCTGGCTATAAAAAAAACAAATCAGCATGTATTCGATCTACGAATTGCTCATTCTTGCTTTTTTTTGGGTCTTGGAGAGCTTGAAGTGTGCCATTCCATGCTTTGCGCTTGGTCAGATTTTTCTCATCCACAATTCGTTAGTCAAAATCTGATCAACAGTGGTACGATTTAAATTTAACTCTTCCCCGATCATTCTTGTCGTCAACCGACGATCTGAACGCACAAGATCCCTAATACTATCGACATTTTCATCGGTTCTTGAAGATAAAGGCCTTCCTCTGCATGGTTCATATTCATTCGACTCTCTTCTGAGAATGTCTCGTATATAGCCTCATAATTGTACTGCCTGAATCGCAAAATGGCCTATCACCCTATAACTCGAGGTGTACGAGTGAGTATAACCACGAAACTTTATAAAATCGTACATGTTATCCAACAGACGCCCGAACTTTATAAGATAGTGTTAGTTATGTAGCTCATGTAACCCCATAATACTGTTACGAATTTCTCTTCAAATTAATCACTTCTCCAATTCAAATACGTTTATTTAACAATCTACAACTCGTGGGTCTTAACCATGTAACATTCAAAACATAACTAACTCTATCCTAGCAACAACACCAGTATTTATAGTTTCTACATTTCTAGAAAATTCTTTTGACATCCAGAATATTCAATATGTCATTCCATACAATTCTTTACTAATAACTAGTGTGTATAAACTAAATAAACTAAGTATGTAACTATAAAACTTAATAAATGTCAGCTGTCACAAATGTCACTTTTACAAATGTCACAATACCATCATCCCATAACCCCAAAACCTCATAATCCAATATTATTCGGTAGTAATATGGATCGTTGACTGTTAGGTTTTTGAGATCGGGTAGTAACTTTGTTGAAAATGTAGCCCCCAGCCCAGCCGTAAGTAAAAAAAAAGTTTTTTCAGATCGTCTACATTTATTTATAATCATTTTTCTTAAGGCGACCCATGCAAAAAATATTAAATTTGATCCCCTGTATGTCAAAAATGAGAGTTAACCTCAACTTGAAACTTTATGAAGATTGATGTCTCATGATAAACATTCATAAAAAAATTGGCACACATTTAAAGTCGAATTTCGAGGGTGGCGAAACAGGTGAAAATTGGGGTCGTTATTTTATTTTACTAATTCCTAAGAGTATCTTTTTTCAAATATCAGTATCAATATTTTATGCTGGTTATTAACAAGTGGTAACCAGAAAGTGCGATTTTGTGCAAATTATTTACAAAAAAACGAAACGTGCAGTTGCTTGTGGAAAAGCGTGAGGAAAGAGAAAGCTAAAAAAGATAAAAAAAATAGACTTACAGTTATCTGCGCAAAGTTGCATCAAGAAATCGATACTATTTCAGTATTAGTCCAGCAAATTACAAATTACAAATAATGCTACAAAGTTTAAAACCTCAATCAGATTAGCGTGAAATGAGAGCATAATCACCAAGATCCTCATTTACATAGTTAATTGTTAAATTGAGAACATCAGTATGCACGCATAAATCAGTCTGGCTAATTTTAAAACTGAAATCGGCAATAAGCCAACATTAAGATATAATTTATTTTTCTACTTTGTTAAAATTTGAAAAACGTGTTCGTTTAGTACACAGTCGGAGAAATGTTTGTTAACTATCAACATATTTTTTTGATATACAGGGTGAATCTCTAAAGCGTCACCCTCCTTTAATTCGGGAACGAGTAATGAGAAAAAAATGAAATTTTCAGGAATGGGATAGACTTAAAACATTACAAGATTACATGACAAGAATTAATTCGTTATTGTCCAAGCTATCAACTCACATTTTTTTATAAAGAAATCGTTCATAAAAAGAATACGGCATGGTATTTATTCTTGAATTAGTGGATATAAGTTTGATACTTGAAGAAGGGCATTGCAAAATAAAAATAGCAAACGATAATTATTATTTCAAAAATGAGAGTTGACAACAGGTGACGAGACTAGCAATAATAAATTAATTATTATATTGTTACGTAAGCTTGTAACGTTTTAAAGTGTATAAAGAGTTTCGATTGAATTAAATAAGAAATGTGTACCAAATACCTATATATTTCTTCTTATGTATTTATTAAATTTACAGCTACAACTAGCTTAGAGGTTTAGTATGATAAACATTTCTCACCGTGTACCAGCAGTTCTCTCATGAGTAAAATTGGCAGAAACGAGTCGCACTACAGAGGCGTACGCATCATAAATGTAATGTACAAAAGTGACTAACAGAATAATATTTTACTATGAAATTATATCCCACTATTCAACGTATTACATACAGCGGAGGTAATACAACAGCCCCAGCTGACACATGAGTCTGCAATCAAATTAAATTGAGGTAACCCCCCATCACATGCTGCACAAGTTGCCTACGTGTCGCGTCACCGTAAGTCAACCTTACTCATGAGTTAAAATAATTAATATCTACACTAGGCGCAGAAATTGAAGGATATAAAAGAATCCCATGTTTTTAGGTGATTTTCAAAGAGATGTAACCTGGTCGTAGGGAAAAAAAGGAAATTGAAGTTCCAAATTTCTAGTTTTTGGATCTTGAGTTTAATATTTTTTAGCATCAGCAATTTTCATGAGTAATCATAAGAAAACCATAAAAAAAAATGAAATTTTTGCTTGGCTTTTAAAAGGTCCACGGACCTCAATAAATTTTTTTCGATATGTTCTTCATAAAAGTCCTTTAGATAATTTTATTCTCTTTAAATTAAACATGTTATTTAGATACGATGTTAGATACGATAGTACGATGATTTTTCGCTGTTATCACCGTTCAAAGCAAAAATGTCATTGTTGACTTTGATAATCAATTACTCCGGAAATAATGAACGTACAGAAAATTCAAAAAATTGTTTTTTTCTAAAAAAATTTTTCGAGACGAAATTGTTGTTTGAAAAAGAGGTAAAAAATTGAATTTATATTCTAAAAGACCTTTATGATGAATATATCGAAAAAAAATTATTGAGGTCCGTGGACCTTTTAAGACAAGCAAAATTTTCGAAAAAAAATGTTTCAATGTTTTTTTTTAAATTAACTCAAGATCCAAAAACTATTATAGAAACCTGGAACGTTAATTTCCTTTTGTTCCTCTACGACCATTTTCCCCAAGTTACGGCTCTTTGAAAATCAAATTTGGGATTCTTTTTATATTCCTTAATTTTTGCGCCTAGTGTATATGTCGTATTGCCAAGTTCAACCCTCACGAATGAAGAGCTTTAGTGTTTCAGCCAACACACACTATAAATTCATTCTTAACATGTAGAAACATGAAGCTAAATCGTTTTTAGGCCAAATCAGCATTGTGCGTTATAAGCTTTTCTTGTATTCTTGACTGCTTATCAGTAGATACCTTCTCGTTGTAGAAACGTTCACACGGTTGTTACTTATTTTGGATATAGTAAAAATGTTTTCAGTTTCCTATTACTTCTCTCTATCTGTTAATCCAACGACTTAAGAAATCGAAAAACACTAATAAGTGTTTATAACGCTGCTGAAAAAACAGACGAGAGTACCCTTCAGGGATCACTTGAATTCCCTGACAAGCAGCACAGAAAAAATCTTTCTTAAAAATTTTCAAATAACTTCTAATCTAATAAAGCTTATCATTCAAATAACTGGCTATTACCTACCACTACTAAAGTCCTAAATATTCAATGTATAGCCTTTAAAGTTAACAAAGTGTCTAAACAAACTGAAATGTATGTAAAATATCTACGAAAATTTGTATCTATTCACCTAAGGGGACTAAATCTATTAGGAAAAAAATGCAACATTTGAAATTAATTTTTGAAAAAGGTAATCACTGAACTATCAGTGATCTGACTGACTAATCAGTGAACAACAGAAAGTGTTGCATTTTTTTGAGCTGACTAAATGCGACTCCTTAAGACTAATGGGCAAATAATAGAAATACTAACCTAAACACTATGTTCAAAAAGCTGGCATCCTTCTATTTTCTCTTTACAGTTATTATTATTTTTTTTACTTACATTGATGTACCTGTACTGAGTATGCCATATTATAAAACCGAATTATTTTACTTTCATTTGTTTTCCTATTATATTAAAAATGCAAGTTACTACTATTAATTGTTTTTAATTATCCTCAATAGGTTAAAGAAAAACTTATTTCAAATTAGAAAAGTGTATCTATATGTAGAGGAATTTTTTTTTTGAAAATCCTTAAACAAAGCAACAGTAAAGAAAGATCATGAAATGTCATCGTTTTATTTTGATTTTGACTAGTTGTAATTCTAGGTTTTTAGCCAGAGTTTTAGAGTTTTAGAGTTTTAACCAAATCTTTGTACATTATACTAAAATGAAATATGTTCCTTTTTTTGAGAACTTCTATACAGTGTTTTCAGTAATGTTCACCCATTTAGGAGCATTATTTTAACATTTGATCAATAATTTTCCAGAGACAGATGTTAATAAACATAAATTTCTCAAGCAAAAAAGTCTTCACACATATAGAAGGCTTCTATAATCTATTAGAAATGGTTTTTATTTAATTTTTCCAGATAGTGAAATCAAATTTTAATATTTTATTCTAGATTGTATTTATACCTAAATTTAAGTTCTATAATTATATAAGATCAATAAGCAATCAATAAGCAACAACATTTTTTTTACTTTTGTTCACATACAAATGCAAAATAATTAATAATATTTTATTGTAGTCGAGTTTTTATTTTTTTCTTGACCAAAGTTCAAAGTTATTAACCACACATCATACATCAATTGCTTTGAAAAATAGTTATGTTATAAGCGTATCGTCCTAAATTATGCAAACACTTTTAATGACAGTTTGTATATGTATTTTGGAAAAAAAACTTCATATTAATTTAATAATATATAGACAGAATCTTAATTTAAAGTACGAAAGACTCTCGAGAACTTTGAACCCAACATTGGTTCAACCTGTATATAAGATATACAGTCAGGACGTAAAGGTTTACATAAATTTAATATTTTCAGAACTAACTACTATTTTGGGAAAATCCTCTGACAGGTAATTTTTTATTTGCAATTGCGATCGTACATTATAATTAGAAATGTAGTGACGTCATCACATATTCAGATATGACCTCATCCAACCTCTTTTAAATGAAACACCCTATATATTTGTTTGTTTTTAGATTCTCCAATAACAGCCAGTTCCACAAATATATATGTATGGTCTAAGTGATGTATTTGGGACAATTGAATATCGGAAGATTTGTACTTTAAACACAACACTACATTTTCTGTTGTCATAGTAACACTGTCAGACAATAAAAAAATTCTGAAAGTGTTATCAACTTGCTAATAATGGTATGTTTAAGTTAGAAATAACGAATTTAGTAAATTAGCGTGTTTTCAACAGAATGGTGCAATAGATACATCGTATAAATCGCGGATACTGCGTGATTATTTAAGTCCTGTTTTCCCAACGTGTGGGTTGGAAGGTGATGACATATAAACAGGCCAGCAACATCTCCTGATTTGACACGCATTATTATCTTGATATCTTGAATCTAAGATCCATTTAAATAGTTGAAAGAGAGATTTCAGAATGAAGTAAGACTACTTTGCAAGAAAATTTACAGCTGAAAATTGTAATTTATTGCATTGTTAAAGATATTTCAATTTTGCGATTTTCAATAATTATCACTAAATCAAAAACGGATGTATTTAGACCATGAATATTACAAGTTTTTGGAATCAGCTGTTACTAGAGAATATTACTGTAAAAAATATAAGGTGTTCCATTTAAAAAAAGATCGATGACTTTATGTACAAAACTTACTACTTCTAATTACATCATACGATGCGCAATTCAAAATAAAAATTGACCTGTCCGAGGAGTTTTCCAAAATAGCTTTAGTTTGGAAAATAGTCAATTTATGTACATATTTACGTCCTCACTGTATAACTAGCACTGTATTTCTTAAAAAAAACTTAATAAAAAATAATTTTGTGCTAAACGAAGGAAATATATCTATCTTAGGCTTAAGCAAATGAAGCGAATGTGTTGCTCAAAGTGCTTCGGTGTTCTGTATATCTGCTTTTTCGAACATTATCGAAATGCAAAAAACAGCAGGTTTTAAAATACCATGCAGGAAATGCCTACCTGTCTCACCTTCCGGACCCTCGTCTTCGTGAGCCTCCGACATCTCCGCCAGCTCATTGAGTCTCTGGACGTCGGCCGCGAAGTTCTCCTGATTTATCTCCTCTTCCCTCAGGGTGCTCAACACGGCCTGGTGAAACTCGAGGAGGTCATCGCCTAGATGAAATTATCGTTTCAAAAATTTAAAAGGTACACAAATTAAATCGACACAGGTTTTTTCTCAGTTTTGAGTTAATCAAATACAAATCATTTTTATTTCTCAATTAAATCAACAATGATCTAAATATTCTTTTGTAATTTTTAATTGATCAGGAACCAATAATAAGTAGATTTGAAGAATGCAGATTAAGGTTGAAAAATGCTCAGTACCATGATCAAGATCAACTACACTAGAAGAAGATATGGATAAAAAAACTTGCCTTGACTTAAACATACAAATTGTCTAACACTTCTACAGGAAAAACTAGACGAATCCATAAATGAAAATCTAAATATGTGGACGATGAAACTAAAAACTGTTAAATACGAACAATGTTGATATGAATAAATGAAAGGATACACCAGTGTGAAATTTCATTTATAATTGAATGGAACACGCAGCTGCCAACTTGCTATGGAGTTTTTAAGGTGCCCCAGCAAATAAGTGGCAATGGTATATCTGGCGGTGTCCAGGAAGAACTTTCATTTGGCCTGGACTCGACACTGGACATTATCAGCTAAGAAAACACCTCCACAACTTGAAGATAAATGAAACACCTCTTTCTAGAAACATTCAGTAAGAAGAGGAGACCGTGCGACATGTACTATGCGATTGCTCTACCGTCTCATCAAAAGAATCCATACTGGGTGAGCGTTGGCCATCCTTGGCCAACATAAGGGAGATCCTCCTAAGTTGTCGTCATCTTTTTTTAAAACATTAGTATGGCAGATAGCTTAAATGGGCTGAACTCCCGATGGAATAAGAATGTACATTGTTGGATATAACTACAAAGTACTGAACTGAAAAATTTCTAAACAACTGATATGCACGCATTTTTCAAAAATCATCTTTACCAATCATACAAGTTCAAAAATTATAATCCAAGTGTATGAACCATAAAGTTAATAGATGTTAAATATGAATAATGTATGAAAGTATATGGCAATGGATCAAAAACATTTCGTGCAAAACCAATAAGCGCGCATTTACCAATCAGGCGCTGCACAAAGTGGGATGGTACCAAGCCTCTTCTTCCATCTAACAATTCTGCATCAAGGTATCCACCAGGACCTACCGGTTCACCCCATACCAGCAGATAATCACCGGCCTGTATGCTAAGCTCTTCTTCTGCGTCTGGCTCAGGGTCATAGGAAAATCTACGAATAAAAAAAGAGCTTTAGTTTTTATTTCAATCCCTTTGGTGTTGCAAAGAAAAGCATATGTTATTAACTCGAAAAAGACAGAATTTGTCTTAGATTTGAGCTCGATTAAGAAAATTTCACAATTTTCGGAAAACAATACACAAAAATGCAGATGAATGCATTAAAAGTTATAATAAATAAGGTTTGTTGGTTTTCAACTAAACTTGAAAATAATGAGAAGATGGATATGGAAAATTGCATTATGTTCATCTATTTCCAAACTTTTTAATAAGTAAAAGTTAAAAAAACCTTTTTACAACTCATGTTTCATTATTTCCAAATTAAACAGGTCTTTCATTTGAATTATTTTTGTTATAATATTTAGAAATTTATTTAGTTTCTCTGGACCTTGCAAAATGTATTCCTAGCCTCCGCTAACATCATTGAATAAATTACTTTTTTTGTTTTCCCTTTTTTTGTGAAATATTACTTTTGTTTACGATATATATACCCGAAAAATATTTCAACTTATCTTCTACATATCTATACGAGCTAATCTAAAATCAATATTACTTATTTGTGCGGTAATGATAGTGGATATCTGAAAACACATTAATACGAAATACTACATTTGTTTGATAAGTCATTATTAAGCTTTTTTTATAGCGGTTTCGTTAGTCGTATACATACGCGAGTAATATTGCAAATAAAAATGTTTAAGAGACATTCCACTATATGACTAAGCTTTCTTAATAAAACATTATTATGTATGATTGTTAAATATGAATTATTATTAATTTTAGGATCAAATGGATTCGTTCAAAATGTTAAACATCTATCATCTACTAACACATTATTTAAAAAAATTAGCATCCGTTTAAACAACTAAATGTGAACGACCTATTACCAAAAGTAATGCATATAATTTATATGATTAGGAATGAGATTGATCCTAGATACTTGATAAAACCTAGAGTTACATAAAGTTGTAGTTCATGAAACCAGAAGAAAGGTGAACGATAAATAAGGTTTTTGTTATTTTAGACAATATGCCAAAGTCTTCTCTAACTTTCAGGAAATAAATTCTGGAATTAAAATTCTTTAGGGAATTAGCACATAGCATAGAAACGTATATATGTACATAGACTGAAATGTTGTTCTACTGATTAAAAATTATGTTTTTCATTTTTATTTTTCGTGAAAATTATAATCTATTAAACATACGTCCATAAGAACTGATGGTTCCTAAAATTAAACCTTGAGGTACGCCAAATGTAGTATCTGTTGAAGCTGAAGTCAGGTACACAAGTAAACAAAGAGGAGTAATAAACTTTTACATGCCTAATAAAGTTTTTTTTCTCCAAGATGACGAAAGCTATTACTGACAACAGCAAGAAACGCTGAATGTTATACAAGTGGAGATTTCTTGAAGCCCTTTATTGATAAAGTTGTTTATGTCTGTTTATGGCTATAACCTTACAATTGTTTTGTTCTGGGTGTGCTGCACAGGTATTATTTTTAATAGTTACCTTGCAATGTAAACGGAGCACCGCCCTTTGCCCGGTATATCCAACATGTCCACCTGTCCCTCCGTGGAGATGGGGTTGTGCCCGTTGAGATAGTTCCGGTCGGTACCTGTGTGCAGACCGCTCCAGTCGGAATCGATCCCATCTGTGAGCATCCTAGGTCTCAGATCCGTTATGCCCGACATGGTGGTGCCGCCCCATGGGGGCGGATGCGGCGTCACGGGGGTGGCAACCCGACGCGTACCTTAGAAAACAATTACACCAGTTGATACGCGTTTTACTGGAGTGGAGTTGGAACTTAATCGTCTCCTGCTGATGCCAATATAATTGGCAAAATACGTATGTTGAGTATGAAGTAAATGTTTCGGTGTTAGTAGAAAAGTGTTTGCTTTTGTGTAAAACACGTTTTGAAAATATAATACTCAACGCCAATTGAATGGAACTCCAAATTTTTTTTCCAAACCTTTGTACGACTTCAATTTGTACTGTAATGTAGGATTAGTGACTTATTTCCATGTAACTATAGTTAACTAGTGGGATGAGGTCAAATGTTTCCAAAAATAAAAATAATTTTCACTTAGTCAACATTTCGCAAAATTTATTTACATCCTCAGGACTCTAACATACGACAAACACGCAATATAGATAATAAAACAAACGTAATACCAAACACAGATTAAAATAAGGAATCAGGATTACATGTTTCATACCTATTTCATACTTACAATTGAATAAGCTTTTTGTTTGTAAAAATAAATATGAATGAAACATTGATAATATCTATAAATAATAAAGTACAACGTACTGTCACACAGACGTGCATGGGCTATCTATCCGTACAATTCTAATTAGCTTAAAAACTACACATACCTATAAATATAAGAAATAAATAAAAATATCTAACTTTTTTAAAGAAGACACTAAAAATGGTAAAACTTGCTAAAATACTTTTGTACAGGGAAGCATTAATAAAACTTACATTAAAAGCGTAGGTATGTATATAACATATGTTTTTTTTATATACGTAGGTATTTGTCATGTAAGTCTAGAATTTAATATATTAAATTAAAATATTCCGTATTTAAAGTGTCATTGTCAGTTCGTTTGTTGACTGAGTTACTCTTTTTAATAGTCATTTTATGTACCTAACTATCGTTTTTTGTAATTGTTTTGTTGTCCAATAATTTTGATTTCGTCAAAAGAAAAATGATGTCCTGTTTTTTGTATGTGCCACCAATGCTGTCTCATTTACCTTGTTCTTTTGCAAATTGTCAGCATCAATTGTTAACATCACTTTTATGTTCATATATTCTTTTTTTTCAAATACCTTCTGCTCTGACCCATATAAACTTTATTATATATGCCGCATGGTATTCCGTATATTATATTAGATTTTAATTCATTCGGCGTTTTTGATTTTGTAAAAAAAAATGTTTTTTAATTGTGTTTTCACTCTTAAATGCTACTTTTGTATTGTTAGTTGATAAAATTGGTCCAAGTTTTTCCAAAAGTCCTTTTACATATGGAATTTTAAAGTATTTTGTGTTAGTAATGTATGTGTCATTAGTAATATTATTTATGTTATTGTTACTGTTATTAGTACTGTCATTCAAAATTTTGTTTATTATGTGTTTTGGATAATGATTATTGATAAGGTATTTTTGGATATTTATTTTGTTTTGTTCTTGAAAAACAACATTTGACAATATTTGAGCCCTATGTTTCAAATTCATTATAATACTGATTTTCTATTTGAAAGGATGGTTAGAAAAGTAATTCAAATATCTTTCGGAGAAAGTTGGTTTATTAAACCAATTTGTAATTAAAAATAATTTTGAATTAAATGTGTACAAAAAAATTTGTACGACTTAATTGCTGCAACATTTAACTACAACATGAGGTATACAACATACGGCAGGTCTCAACGACAAAAGTTTTACAGGGTGTTTTGTTTAGCCATGTCTTTGTTTAGAAATGATGTAAGATATAATTATACTCGTAAATAAATTATATAACATCTTGTATATAACAACTTACTCTTAGATTGGAGAGACATATTCCAGTAACAAACTGTGTTTTTTTTTTTAATTTTGGGAATATCTGTTTTGATTTTAAAAATGCACTAGTTTATGATTACATTTCAACAAGACGTCGCTGTCTAAGCTAATTACGAAATTGTTAGGCCTTCCACTTCAGTTGGCGTTGAGGTTATTGACGACAATAAGTTGTGTATTCTTAGGAAGCTGAAAAATTAGTACGATTTTCGGGAACTCGATGAACTCAACTAACTGACTTAACTCGCTTTGATGAGGCAACTAATTGTAAGATGAACTAACTCGCATTAGTTTGTTAACTAATGCGATGTTATGTTCCTACAAAAACGATTAATCTCGCTCATTTGCCTCTGATTAAATTAACACAAAATTAGATGAGAGAATAAATGAGACTGCACCGATCTATCAAGTTATGTAAATGACCGAGGGGTTTGTTAAATTAAACGTGGGATGCATCAGATTGGATTGTAAACTGCAAATAGAAGGCACTGGTACGCAGTAGAAGGAAAATATACCGGATGCATTTCCAGCACATCAAAAATTGCTTCCCTGTTTTATGCGCTTTCAAATACGGCTTCAAAATGGAGTCATTTTGGTGGATTTTTCATCACCATTTGGTGGATTTTCAGGAACATATTGTACAATCTGAAACAGTTTAATTGATAGAAGAGAATCTGTAGAGTGGTCTGCACTGTTTCTGGATGTCACACCTCATCTCACGCCTTTTTTCCAAAATGACCGATACTACTCTACTCCTATCAATATTGTATAAAAAACAATGCCTGGGTTAACGCGTTTTGCACAATACTGTGTTTATTTTTTGGGAACCTTGCATTTACTTACAAAAAAAGCATTAAGATGCATATAATCCAATGATAAATCCACTTTTTTGTACATTTCTCCCACAGTAGAAAGTAAACAGCAGACACTGTTAAAATCTAATTATAGTTGTAAATTTAATTATTAGTTATTATGTATATATGTACTTACAAATATAGAGACATCCAAAAAAAAACGTCATCAACTCTGGCTATGAACGAGAGAGATGGAAATAGCGGTCATGTCTAAGCTTTTCGGTTATGTCAAACATTTGACAAATGACTGTCACAATTTGTAAAATAAATAATGAATGTCATATGATGTGACAGTCTTGACAAGTAAATAAGGTTATAAATTCGATTAAGAATAGAAATACGTCTTTTTTTCTCGGCCAACTTTGATTACGTTTTTTTTTGGATGTCTATATATACATTTTACATAACTTAGGTAAATAGTTATTAACTGGAATGTGTTAATTTATGATCATCTCATGTTTTGTAGTTGATTTTTTTTATATTTTCTGTACCTGTGTATTTAGGCACTGATGAATGAAATCCAAAGCACTCTAAGTAAGGGTTTAGGGTTTACGGCATCAAAACCTTTAATCGACTACTCTGCCCAACTCTGGGTTGCTGTTTACTTGATTTATACAAAGGATAAAATAAATGGTCATGCTTCAACAAATATTTGATGTAATTGCAACTGTCAAGCCCTTTGGAGTAATGGCACTATTTACATACCTCAAATTATTGTTAACTTGATTTTAATTTATAAACAATTATTTTCAGAAGTAATAGGCAATTCAAATTCTTTTGATTGTAAAAAGTAATTGGGACTTTAAAATCCAACGCACTTTAAATAAGCGCTTAGGGTTTAAGATTTCAAGTTCTTTAAGCGAGGGATTTGTCCAGTTCTGGTTGCTCAGCAACACACTTGCTGAGACCAACCGCTTTCAACATTGACATCGTCTTGAGGGTGTTTTCTTAGGCTTCCTTGTCTTACTGCCTTCTAGACACGGAATAACATTCCATCTGGTACACAGGATTAAAGTTGTTGAAATGAGTATTGTTACTTTAATAATTTATCAATTAACTGCCCACCACAAGCAAATACTTATATATGTAAAAAATAACTCAAAACCAATGTAAACAATACCGCACCAAGAAAGGCACTGGCATGGCGTCGTGCGCATATAGCCATTAGCGAAGGAGATTGTGAGTTTTGCTTGAATATTGAAGCTTTTGTTCATCTCTACGCGATGGCATTAATATCTAATTTTTCATCAAAATTGGAAAATGTGAATTTAAAACTAGTCAACTCAAATAATAAAATACGAAATTACTCACCGAGCTCAACCTCGTCCATCGGCTTCAGCTTGATGCTCATCGGTCCAGAGCTCAGCGGTAGACTGTTGAACTGCGAGCTGAGCGGATTGGAGAAGGTGACGTTGTTGTTGCTGTAGCAGGTGGTGACCGTGTTCACCGGGTTTATGGGGTTGCTGTAGGGAAGGCTGTATTGGTTGAGGGTGCTGGTGACGGGGTTGGTGAACGTCGGGTTGTTGAAGGAGGTCTGTTGGAGTGCCGAGGCAGGGTTGCCGGCCGCCAGGGGATTGGAGAAGGTGGCGTTGGAGATGGAGGTCTGGGTGTAACTGGTGGGCGGCACCATGGAGGTGCCCAGGCTGGATGGCAGGGTGCCCATCACCCCCGCGCCGATGGAGGTGAGGTTCTGGGTCAACGAGGTGCCTAAAACGAAGAAGAAGACGAATAGATGTTGCATTGTTGCAGTTTGTGGATAATTTATGAATAGACTAATACATTTTAATTCACTTCCACAGGCGTCGCTTATATTAAATTAAAATAAAATGAACTTATATACTGTATGTTTCAAATTGGTTATGCATGCATCGGTATCTCGGTTATTACTGGAGATAGAAATATGGTTAAACGGGTAATGTTTTAGAGGATTGTATTACCTCTTCGACTTTTGTTTCAAAGTACACAAAACAAATGGAAAGTGGGTCCCGGTCGATTTGTCTAAAAATTGATTAGGTATATGATAGTTCTCGACTTTTTGAACACAAGTTCTCATGTACAAAAAGATCATATGATTAGGATTCAAGATATAGAGGGATGAGGGTTGATTATTTGGTTATATTACTGAATATGCCTAATGCATTTTGCAGATAATAAACTCGGAGAATTAGTAGTCTGCAAGAAATCCTGCTAAAAAATATCTACATGGCCAGGAATGGCCTAGAAATGACCTTGTAAGTTTCATGGTCAAGGGCAAGTAAACAGACATGACCTTTGGGTGACATCGGGTAGCCAATTGACTTTAGATATGTTGCTCGAACTCTTCATATATGGACCCATTAGAAAACAGTGATTATATGTAAAAAATTAACTTGACCTTGAATTGACCTTGTTAGGATCATGGTCATGGCCAATATAATACATCTCAACAACTGTCCATAACTTTTTTTATTGAAAGATTTCTTGCAGATTACTAATCCTCCGAGTTTATGATCTGCAAAATACATCAGGCATATTCAGTAATATAGCCAAATAATCAACCTTCATCCCTCTATATCTTGAATCCTAATCATAGGATCTTTTTTGGTACATGAGAACTTTTGTTCAGAAAGTCGGGAACTATCATAATATAATCAGTTTTTAGACAAATCGACCGGGACTTATCTGTATATTTTTTTCTAGGTAATTCTAAAAAACTGAGATATTGCGTTTTAAAGAATGTTCCATATCTTTTTAAATACTGGACTTTTACTCCAGGCCCGTCGAATAGACCGTCTGAATAGAACCAATAGACCGTCAGCCCGCGTGACTTACATATACACTCACCAAGAACACCGGTCTGTCCCAGACCAGCACCGATCCTGACGTTGTGTCCCAGGCTGTTCATGGTCGCACCCATCAAGCTGGACTTGTTGGAGTAGTGATGCCCCAGGCTGTTGTACTGCGTGGAGGGAGGGGTTGTAACCGCCGACGCTGACTGGATTCGACGTCATGTAGGTGCCGGAGAGGTTGGTGCCCGTCTGGTAGGAGTTGTGCACCATGGTGTTGGTCGGGTAGATGCTGGGCGTCGTGTGGGACATGGTGATGGGCGAGATGGGCGGACTGCTCTCCCCCAGGGCATGGGAGCTGACGCTCGTCGCCAGGCCGGTACCTGGAAAGACGGAAAAGAGGGAATATCAAGCCTTGCTCGATTGAGTGGGGTTTTTTTGTTACAAAAACGTTCTCGTACTACAAAAAATAACTTGGTCTGACAGTAGAAAAGAAAAACAATAATACTTTGTCTTAGTGATTGGTTATGGACATGGAGTTGAAAACAGAAGCCAAATATCAAAATAAAAAAAAAAAACAAGAACGGTGGCAACTAGAATTGACAGTAATTAGAATTTATGGTACCACATGACATAGTTTTCATGTTTCATTTCCAACAAAACCATAGGAAAATCAGAAGTGTCACTTTGATCTGAAATACGGTTCATATATTCAAAGATCATCAATATTAAAATATATTTTTTTTATACTGTGTCTCAGTGAAAGAGTGGGCATGTAGTAGTGCAATTAATGATTATTGCAATAAAATTATTATCCTTTTTCATATGCACTGTATTGTATAAAACCTAGAAAAACAACTTTTTCAGGAATGACTGTATACTTTTGAAAGTAGATATTAAAAAATGTATTTGTAATACAAAAATGTACACTAGTTTTAAAGAATGCCGAATAAAGACATTGGTCGACAGTCGTTGCTAAAACTTCGTTTCTAAAGTTGCTCAATTTCGACCCCAAAAAATATCGTAGTAGGCCTTGGATTGAAGATATCGTATGTCTCATTCTGATTAAAAATATATGGTGTCGTGTCCATAATTTTGATAATTCAAACTGGATAATAAACAAAACAAATTGCAGGTGTTCTGGTTTTTAATGGGCCACTCCGTATCCAAGCTATGGGAAAAGTGTTCGATATTCACCACTTCTTCGCGTCTTCATTTTCATGTTATTAAAAGACATTATAACTAAATCCGGCTCAACAGCGCGGCGGCCCCCAAAGTTTTCACACATCTCAACGTAAATAACAGGGTAAGTTTAACACATGTCTTTCTAAATTGCAACAGTTTATTGTTTTCATGAATTTGGTTTTTGCACATACAAGTAGTAAGTAGTATGACGCGTCCGATTATGGCCCGCTGCCCGGATCTGCCGGCTTTAATTATAACTTAACACCCATATTTACGTTCTAGTATACTGTGCAATAATTGTGCATTTTGACAGTTTGCGCAAATTTATACCACTAGCCTCATTTCATCTTAACAAATGCTAAAAGTGAGTGAACCAATTCTCGCGGCGTTATTGAGGTGGGCTTCGGTTAAAATTACGTTACAGAAGGCACTAACCAATAAGATTATCGTTAAACAGAATATCTAATAACTATCTGCTACCTTCAAGGGATTGTGTAATATTATATATGTAATTTAAATTGTGAAAAATACAGAGTACACCCTGTACTGGAAATACCTTGTATTGTACAATTTACATTGCACAATATACTTGAAAGTACAGGGCGATTTTTAAAGAAGGGATATTTTAATTTTTTTATAATTGCCACATTTTGAGTAAGAAAATTTTTTGGAGGTAGTTTATGGTTACAGGAATGTATGAGGTTTTGTGTGCAATCAACCAAAACAAAAACAATGGCGTCCGCTAAGACTGTTTATTCGACCGAAGAACGGGTGTTTATGGTAAAGGCCTACTATCAGAATGGCGAATCAGCTTCGGCGGCACTGAGAAAGTTCCGGACCAAGTTGGGACACCACACGACATTGAAGGAAAAGACCGTCAAAGAGTAAGAATTTTTTTTTTCAATTTCAATGATTTTTATTTTTTTAAATTTTACCATGTTACACTAGGACTGTTGACAAGTTTGAGAGGCTGGGCAATGTTCTCGATGACAAGAAGGGAATGACGGGTCGTCCGATCACTGTGACCACTCCTGAGGCTGTGGTGGAGGCGATAGCCCTCTACCAAGAAGCGCCCTCTACTTCGACCAGGAGAGCGGCACAGACACTGACAATGAGTCAATCGAGTGTGCTTACGATTCTGCACAAGCACCTGGAACTGTTTCCATACAAGATTCAGATTCAGCAGCCATTGACCATGGTCAATATTGAGAAGAGACTCGAGTTCGCCAATGACATCTTGGTTCCAGCAAGATGGAGCCACAGCTCATCGAACTCAGGGCAACTTCGACATCCTCTCTGAAGAGTTTGGGCACCGACTCATTGGTCTGGATGCTCCCCGTAAAGCTGGAGGGGGTATCGAATGGCCCCCCTCTTCACCCGATCTCAACCCCTGCGACTTCTTTTGTGGGGATATCTCAAGGACAGAGTGTTTGATCCGAAGCCAAACAACATCGAGGAATTCAAGAACAACATCAGAATAGATATCTTGGCAATACCAGATGACATGAGAAAACGCGCGGTTTTGTCATTTGAGTATCGGCTCCGTCACGTGATTGAATCGGACGGCAAACACTTTGAAAATCTTTTGCACTAAACCTCATATATTTCTCTTTTAAGCTACCGAAGAATACAATTTTTATCATTGATACTTTTTTTATGCTGAATTTTTTAAAATATTCCCCTCTTTCTCAAGCACGCAGTATATATTTCCTTTGACCTCCAGATTTTCGGCACGACGTACAACAATCCAAAGCGCTATCATAATTTTTCTGTGACAGTGCTAATTGATATAAATTAAAATGTTCTTTTGCCAATGAAGCAAGAATCTTTTCTATGTAACTATCACGACATGACATTGATTATAGACGGTTTTAATCAATTTTTTTTGTCTTTGGCAATTTATAGTGATCGAACTTTCTTAATACAGTAAAACTTCGTTAAGACGCATTCCCGCATAATAAGCTCTTTTTCGTCGGTCCCTTGAATTTTCTTATGCTAATACAATAAAATAGTACTCGGTAAAACGCTCTGTTTTGTTGGTTAAGACGCTCTTTTTTTCGCCGCAGATAGACGGTGAATATAGGTATTAGACAGTCAAAACTTCGACCTGAAAAAAAGTTCAAAGGTTGATCAATGAACGGCAAACAAATAGCCTAAAAGGTGAAACGTTCACCGATAAGTGTTATTTTCGCGTTGAGTATTTGTTTACATTTGTTTCGGAAGGCGGAATTCGGATTTTCAGACGAGACAGATACACACCACTAACACACCAACAGAAACTGAGAAAATTCTCCAAAATTTCCCCGATTATGCGACAGTGGATGACGCCCTTGTAACTAGCAACACTCGCACTATTGATGACATGATCGCCGACGCAACCACCGACCCTGTGGGGAGTGAGAGAGAAGAAAGTGACTCTGAAGAAGAGAACGATCATTCCTCAACACCTACAGTTTCTGCTGGCTTGCAAAACGTGGGCGAGCTCAGAAAATTAATTTCCACCCTGGAAAATGCAGAGGACATGCTAATTTCCATTAACGGAATAGACAACTTTCCTCTCGACACACGCTATCAAGAACCTCAAACAAAGTACCCTTGACATGTTTCTCTCTGGTCAGTGAGTAAGCAGTGTACTATACATACATATTATTCATGTGAGTATTTATCACATTCCTGTACGAGTATTATGCATTTTAATAAATACGTTCAAATTTTGCAGTCCTTTTCTTTTTTTCGAGCATCTTGAGATTTTTTTACTTTTTCCCGGATAAGACGCTTTCCCGTTTAAGACGCTCTTTTTGCGCAGGTCCCTTGAACAGCGTCTCAACGAAGTTTTACTGTAGTATCTTAAATATACATGTATGTACTTTGAGTGATTGATTATTTTAAATTATTCACGTTAGACAAATTTGCATGCAATAGCATCCACGTGCACATTTATGCATAAGGGTATTATGTATTGAAACAACATTTTGCATTAACCAACTAGAAATTGATTTTTTTCGGCAGTATCCCAGTAAATATTTGGAATTGGTAAAGGACATATTTTACAATTTTTAAAAAGAGTTCCCATGTTTCAGGAGATGGGTATCAATCATTTTCAGTGATTTAAAGAAATATTCCTATATCATATAATATAATGTATGATAATGATTCACCTGATTAATAAATAAATAGGACGTAGATGAGATGGGCATACAGGGTGATCCAGTAATAATGAGAAATTCAGAAGCTGGTGACATTGGATGTGAAATATGACTGTTTTCCCAAACATGCCTTATGTAAAATGCTAATGGTTTGAAAAATAAAGGTTGTTGAGTGAATTTTTATTTTGATTTTTCCTACTAGTTGCAGATTTTCATATGTTGTGCCAAAAAACAAAAGGGTACTAAACTAGGTATGGACTTTCAAAAAAACGATGTGTCCTATCCAAATCAACGATAGCACAATATGTTAATAGTAATAAAAGTAAACACCAGTAAAAAATGGCGCACAAGAAAGCATGATTTAAATTAACCTCCATCCAATATCGTGTCCTACCTTCGGCACTACAATTTTGAAATAATTCTGATTACCTATTATTATGCATCGAAAGTTTTATGAGAGCTATGAAACTCCTGTTCTTATGTCAAACAGTTTTCAAGATATCTGCCTCCACCTATTCCTATTTTTTTCCTTTCTCGCTCTACAAAGATATTTCCCTCCAACTCAATGTCATCCGTTTGATAGAGTGAGAAATACAAAATTTTACTTAGGCTTTCATCATCAACACACTTGATCTACATCTCATCTATCCTGAATTTTGGAAGCGTAGGAGGTCGACCTTCAGAAGCATCAGCCATGCTAACAAAATTAAAAAAGGTGACGACTCTGCTAAAGAAGATGTCTATCATGTTGGCTAAGGATGGCCAATGTTCCCATAGTATAGATTCTCTTGTTGACAAGACGATGGAGCAGTCGCGTAGTACAGTCGCGTAGTCTCCTCTTCTTGCTGAGAGCCTGTTTCTTGTTGAGAGAAGGAATGTTTAATTTAGCTGTCTTAGCTGACAATGTCCAATGAGAATGCCTGTTAGAAAATGAACAACCTTCCTGGTCACCGCTAGATATACCACTTCCGCTTCCTTGCTGGGGTACCTTAAAAGTTCACTAGCAAGTTGACAGCCGCTTGTTTCATTCCATAGTTCATTAAATTTCATACGGGTATCTTCTTTAATTTGTTAGATTTCTGCTGTGATAGCTAGCAAGCTAAGAGTACTCGGCCGAAAATGCTTCTGCTGATTTCTTTCCTCGCCAACCTTCCATTCAGCTTCCTTGTTGCCTAAGCATCACTCGGGGCCCTTAACCCAATGTTTTTCGTGAAAGCCGCATTCGCAAAGGCTTGAAGCATTCCTTTACTGCCCTTGTCGTTATTTTGTACTTCTGTAGGGCTAGTAACGACTGTTTACTATCTGTGAAGTAGTGTATAGATTTTCATTATCTTGCCCGCTATCTGCCTGCCTTATGTTAATTGTTATTTTTGCGTAACGGTTATTGTCAGGTCGGTTTGTAGTGTGCTCGCATGTTTATACATGGCCCATGCATAAAAACGTTCCAGGTTTATCGAGTATATCCCACAGCCTGATACCTTGCTCTTTGAACCATCTATGAAGGTTTTGATTATCTCTTCTACGGTGGTTTTATTCTCAGCTTTAATAATTACACACTTGTGCTCCAATTTTGACCACCTATTTTAAAAACATGCTGTATAACAATTTATTATTAAAAGTGACAAAAGGAGTTGTGGATAAACTTACAGTTTTAAACAGCTGTTTGTTCTAAGAAAATAAGAGTAGATTCTTCCTGGGAGACTCTTCGTCTGCGACAGTTTTAATCGGCTATCATTTCCACCCTAGCTATTTCTGGATCTTCCTTCGCACTTTCCCAACTTTTCCACCAGCATCGTCACCGCGTAACGATGACGCAACGGTCGTCGCGATTTAATAACGAACAGACTAATAATAACTAAACCCATAAAATGTCTCGTCTTTGCTATTCCGAGAGGGAAACAACAGGTTGCGCTCTATCGATCCCTTCCTTTCATCGAAATCGTCCCGCTGGAGGAGCTATTCAAATGGCAACGTAGGCGACGACTGCGGAAGAAACTCTCGCATAGCTACGCCTTCTGCCCCACTAAAGGTGCAGACAGATCTTGTTTGTTGGTGATGTAATACGAGTTGTGTAAATTAAGTAATAAGATTGATTTTTTAAATTTTTTTATTCAAATAGAATAACTATAATTACAATTCAGTATTGTCCCCTTCGAAATAACTTCATTGGGAAGCCACACAGCTCTGGAAACGGTACTTCCATTCCTCATAGCAGTGCTGGAACTCATAGACTGGAATAACCTTCAGCTGGTCGATTACAGCCATTTGAATGTTTTCTGTGGTCCATTGAGGTGATTTTTCAATCTCGGGAAGTCACGAGGACTGAAGTCAGGCGAACAAAGAGGCTGAGGAGCCACAGGAATGTTTTTACTGGCGAAAAATTCATTACTGAAATGACTATGACAAGACGCAGTGTCGTGAGGCAACATCCAGTTGTTCTTGATGTTTAGTCTCAAACGCATGACCCTTTTTCGAAGTTTTTCAAGAACCTTTCTGTAAAGGTGTTGATTTACTGTTTGGCCTGGAGGCACAAACTCTTAGTGAACAATTCCCTGGCTATCAAATAGGCAAATCAACAGGCTTGCTCATTCTTACTTTTTTGGGTTTTGAAGTGTGCTATTCCATGCTTGGAGTTTGGTTTCCGGGTCATACTCAAACACCTAAGTCTCATCACCAGTAATAACACGTTCCATAAAATGGGGATCTTCAATCGATTCCAAAAAGTCAAGACACTTTCCTCTCCTGATGTCCTTTTGTTCCTGCGAAAGGTTTTTTGGAACCATTTTTGCGCAGATTTTTCTCATCCCCCGTTCGTTAGTCAAAATCTGATGAACAGTGGTGTGATTCAAATTTAACTCCTCCCCGATCATTCCTGTCATCAAGCGACGATCTGAACGCACAAGATCCCGTATTGTATCGACATTTTCATCGGTTCTTGAAATGATGACTCTCTTCCTTCTGAGAAAGCCTTAAACCGCTGAAAAACCTGGGCTCTTGAAAAAAGACTCCGTAGGTGTATGTTGAAGTTTTGCAAAAGTATCCGTTGCGCTGTCCAAGTCTGAATCAAAACCTGATAGCACACCGTTGCTCAAAATTAAATTTTTATTCTTAAATCTTATCTTTTATTCTTAAATCTTTACTCATTTTTAAAACGCACTAGAAAAAAAACGGTTTACGAAAACAGTCACAAAGAACAGATAAATGACTCTAACAAGTTCAAATTTGTACTGAATTTGCATTACATGCCTACTTCCCTTCCTTAAGTTCCGTCCCCACAGTGTTGCTAAATCTAAAAAAAATCTGTACAAAACTCTTCTGTCAAATGTTACGGGAGCTGCAGCCTATCATCAGCCAAATTTTGGAGATATGCAGGTGACGTGAAATGATGACGAAAACCTTTAAAAAAACTTTTCTGTGAATTGATTTTTTTTTACTTTTCTCTGATGCTTAGCAATATGCAATTACAACTATTTAGAAATTATTAAATCAAAGATATGAAACGCTAGTGGGTAACGAAGTAAGTTTAATTCCAAAATTGTGTGTCGTTTCTTTCTATTTCCGATGAAATAATAATTTGTATCTTGTTGGCTTTGGATTTGGAGTTTTCGAGTAAAATGGATTTGAACAATTTCTTGCATTACTCTAAAATGTATTGCTGTTAATCGCTTTTTATTAGTAATATCAACATTTTTAAGTAGGTTTCAGTAAACAACTGAAGTTTAGTAGCTAACACCAGGAACGACGAGTTTTCCTAAGGATGGATATTGAAAAGTTTGAAATATATTCATTACACCGGCACCCAAAAGAAGTCCTTCAAACAAAGTCATTTACAATAAGCTACATGACCGTACCAGTGTTTAAATTTATCATGTAATAGTTCGTCTCTTACCTCAAAAAATTGTCAAAACTCTACAATTTTGCCATTTGTAGGGTTGAATTGAGAATCATAATATAAAAAATATGACTTTTATGAGATATATGATATATGAGATTATGACTTTTGTATCATAAGATACCATTTAGAAGTCAACAGAAACCCGGAGTGAACCCAGCAATTCAATAACCCCATATCCTTAAACCCAATAACCTAATAGCACAAGGGGTCTGAATTTCTCGATGTATTGAATAATTACTAGATCCAAAAAAACTATGTGAGCGAACCTATCTTGAACCTGTATTTCATAATATTTATGGAGAATGAAATGTAAGATAACTTGAAGATTTGATACGATGATGATTTATAGGATAACTCTTCTCCTTGTAATAAACTTGGGGCTAGTCAATGTTGAAGACAACTTCCTACTACATTTCCAGACCTAAACCGCTGTTTTTTAAATCAACTTGTAACAAAAAAAATGAATCTGACAAATTTTAACTGAAGAAAAAATCCTAATTAATCTTGAGGACAGAGGACTAAACCAGTTATGACACTCAATTTTACAGAAATCCATACTTGCACTGTCTTGCACATCAAAACCAGGACATATACCTAGTATTTCAGTATTTCCCATCACATATTTTGTAACCATACAAAAGTAACAAAACCATTCAACTTGAACGATAAAGATTTATACTAGAAGTCGAAGAAAGGTCAACTTGCATCCTTTTTTCGCTAATTCAGTAAACTTTAAGTTTTCACTTCATCGAATGAACTGGAACTTGTCATTTTTTTATTGCCATATTATTTTTTAATTAACATCATACGATGTAATACCGTTAATGTTTTTTATCGTCTTAGAAAAATAATGTTAATGTCTTTTATGCTTTCCTAATACTATATCAATTCTGGAACACACCATAGCTACACTTTTTCCTTATAGTTTGATACACGTTTTTTTTTAATAAAAAAAACAATACCTAATATTCAGGAATACTTGTAATTTTACTTGTATAATAAAAATATAATGGTTATTAAAACGTGATCACAATATGTTTCTCATTATTCCAGCTCTAAATCTGTATTACATTATTAAGAATTTTTTTCTTCAAATGCTTAGAAAATTTCAGTATGTAATAACATAACATAACAACGAATAATAATTCGTTTCATTATTCCATGTATATGTTTTCCTACCTTTACCAGCTTTTCCTAACATGTGTCTAATAATAGATGTTTCAGACGAACTAAAATGTCGAACTACTCATACCCTCTGATGGAAAAAAATATTGGCATGCACAGTTTATCAGAACATTTCTTTAAAAATTTAGATGTTAAAGTATATAATCAATCGCCAACTAAGAAGCAAACTACATCAACTTATTAGAAACACAAATTACCAATTTCAATACCATAATTCGTTAAAGAACAATACTGAAGAAAAAAATTATGTAATTTTTAAGTTAGTTTTTGTTTAAACCGAATTCACACGGCTGAAGTGCCCCTGCACCAAATTTATTCATTTCCATAATTTTATTAATTTCCATTAGACTAGTTGAGCTGGTAAAATACCAGTGGCAATCTATTAAATGTAAAAAAAGTAATATTCAGGGATTTTCCCTGAAAATATCTGAAAAAGTAAGTTTGTTCAAATGATAACCCCCTAAAAAATATTACAATGTGCATTATATCCAAACTATAAAATGCACCATATTATGAAAAATATTTGCCATACATTTTGATAAAATTGCTCAAATTAAATAATAAATAAAAATATTGCAGGCGTCACTATTACACCCCTGTAATTTTTAATTGCAGTGTTTACAGTGTGGCCTATAAAGTGCCACACTGTGCGACCGTATATGACATATGGTCGTTTTTTGTTAAAAATGTGAAAAAAAATATATAATACACCTCAGTCACATTTTATAGAAAAAAATAAAGATATGGTTATTTCAGAAATGTCTCAAAACAAAACAAAAATCTGCACTTCTGGTATTTTGTTCAAAGGACATCTTTTGTTGGAAAAATCTGGAAAAAACTACTAAATACACCATAAATCTTCCATATTCTATATTATATCTTCTTTATATTTAATAGTTTAACGTTAATATTTCACTAGATTACCCAGTAAGTACTAAAAAAAGAGCATTTCGTATGAAAAATGATTTGAATTTGATGCAAGGTCACTTCAGCCATGCTAATCTTGCTTCAAAGATTCATGCTAAACAAGAGGAAAGAGCTCAGGAACAACTACATAATCATAGAAAAATATTTTTTCGTCAATATTTGAATTTGCTTTTAATAATTGCAGTTTAGAGTAATTTGTGTTTCTATACTTATACACATTCTACTACTCTAACTTACCCAACGTGGTCGAACGACTATGGTCTAACTCAGCTAATATTCTGTTATCTTGTTCTATTTTAGCCATAATTCGTTCTATTTCTGTACCTTTATTGCCCCAGGATTGGCCGCCCATGCTGCTGGACATCGTCACACCCTGTCCACTGATGGCCATTCGACCCCTCTGGGAAGAGGTCAGTTCGAGTTGCAGTTCTTCGCATCTGCAATTACAATTATACAGTAAAACCTCTGGTTACGGACACCTCTAAATAGGAGACCATTTTTATTTTGTAGATTTTTATTTAAATATCCACCTCTTAACAAACGGACCCTATATAAAACGGATCCTTTATAAAACGGACGTGAACACTATATTTTTTACCAAGATGCAAAAATATATGTAAAAGAACGGAAAGACGAAACAGCAAAAACATTTCAGTGACATTATACAAAGAACTATGCCCAATTTCTTATGAAAAATGGGCCACGATAGAGACAGATCAAAACCTAGAATTGTAGGGTATTAAGAAAGGATTAAGATACTCCATGGTTACAATGTTTCAATTCGTGTCTCTCAGGTCTTTGAGCGTTCCAAAGTCTCTTATTGCATATTCAATTTTTCTGCGTTCAGGGCGCCTTCCCGCAATGGCGGTGGTAACGGATACTACCAAAATATTTCCAATTAATGTATCTTGGATTTGTTTGGAGCTTTCTGTTGATCCGGCTAAGTCCCTGGATGCATTTGATGCCGTCATGGCAGAAAAATTCGAATATTGTTAAAATGACAGCGATGTCTCTGGGATCCTGGGGGAAGACCAACAAGCGGAGGATATCATGATGGTCGTGTTGGTGTCTGGGCTATGGAAAACATCTACAAGAAGACGTGCGAGCACCTGCAGAATCTGCTGAAGACATATTCTTGGTATTAGAAGTATTATAAGAACAAGAAGCAGAAGTATAATAACGACCTTTCATCCCTATATACCCAATACACCCAAGTGAATCCTTTCGGTTTAGACTCAGATTTCCCCCCTTATCACTGACATATAAATCATTATGTCTCCGTTGTGGCCCAAACTGGGCATAGTTCCTTACCTAATAAAAGCTATTAGATGGTATCGAGGGCGTTTTTAACTCAGTTTGCATTCGATTTTGATAGTGTCAGTGTGGATTCAAGACAAAATGTGATTAAACTAGCGAACAACATAATTTGAGTGTCCGAAAACTCGCGGAAATGTTTAGTGTTGGAAAAAACGCAAGTTAGCGATATATTGAAGAATAAAAATGAAATTAAAACACTTTTCGAGAAAAATGGAAATCTGGAGCAAAAAATTAAATTTCCAGAAGCTGCTGGTTTGGCCAATGATGAAGCAGTTTTTAATGGGTTCTGTAAGATACAAGAGAAAAATATTCCGATAGCTGGACCTTTATTAAAACAAAAGGCACTAGAGGCAGCCCAAATTTTGCAGCTAACTGACTTTAAAGCTTCCAATGGTTGATTGGAGAAATTTTGTCAGAGGCGTAAAATTTCTTTCCTGAAACGGTTTGTGTTTACGTAAACTTGCAAATAGTTGATGACTGGAGAGAAAAGTTGCAGTCATTATTGAAGGAATGTGTTCCAGGCGATTTTTTTAATGACGAAAACATTTAGAATGATTGAAGAAGAGGAAATTGTAACTAGTGTAAGCACATAAGAGGTTAAAAGATCTTGAACACTATTTTTAAGTTCTAGCAATTTAAACACCTTTAAGAATATTTTTCAAGCTCTTCTTGAATGTGAATTAGATATATTTAATAATAAAATGAAACATACAAAACAAATGACTATTAAATATTATTTCAAATATGCTAGATTTTTCCTGGATAATCAAGTAAGGGTGTAATATGTTTTAATTTGATATGTGCAAATAGATATCTGTATTATTATTTTTTTTTATTTTCCCACCTCTAAATAATGGAGACCGGACATCTCAGGATTCCCCTTGTGTGTCCGGTATTAGGAGGTTATACTGTATTAGAAAACATAATATAGAAAAATGCAGATCAACATTTTTTCAACATTAAAAGTTAATCTTGAAATATTTCAATATTTGGAACATTAAAAGAGCTTTGGAAAATGGAAAGTAAAACATTTTGAAGTTAGAGCATCCACTTTTATGGTTATGATTTTGCTTCAAAAAAATTATTTTAAGTAAGTAAGCAAAAATAATTTTAAGTAATTAAATTTTCATGTCTTCAGTGATACATGACAAAGTTGTGTTAGTTTCATAAAGATTCACTACGACTATGCAACAAAATCAACCATATAATATTCAGTTCAATCAGTTCTATGCAAATTGAAAAAAAGGAACGCAAATGTTGGATACGTTCAGCCTACCCCTCCCACTTATAAGAGTCGTTGTAACTTACAAAGGCCGTATAAGTGAGAATACAGATACGCGGTCAAAAGTTCAGAGGTCACATCGCCTCTGTCTAATATTTCTGGAATTCATGGAGTTACCAGGAAAACTGTATAAACTGAAATAAGCCGAAGAACATAAAAAAGATATTAAATAAATGTTACTTATCATATCTTTTTCTCGTATTTGATAAAATTGTTATATAATTTAATAATAAATGTTTATTAAATTTTCGAATCATTTCCAAATTTCTGAATTTGCCTTTTAATTTCATTTTAATAATACTGGTGGATCTATAAAATAGTTATACCGACTTATACAAATATATGAAAATTTGATACGTATGCCCATAGCAATTTGGTCATAGTCATCTACAATAAGTTACATCTACAACAAGTCATCTAAAATAAGTTACAACAAGAAAATATAAATATGAAATAATTTAGGTTTTATCTGTTTCATAAATGGAGTAGAGTTTGTGCCACGCAAAAAGTAATGATACTTATAAAGTAGAGGTATTTTCGAATGATAACACCGCACCAATATAATGTTATTCGAAAAACATTATTGTAAAAAATGGAGAAAAAATATGGGTATACCATGATCCTGTGTATAGTAAACATAGACCACACTACATAAAAATAAAAGACATTTTCTCCACACATACAGCGCTATAAATATTGGGGGCAAAATATATCAAACTGCACGAGGGTGCCAAAAGACTTAGGGGATGGTGTCAACCTGATTCTATTAATCCTGAATACTGTTGTCTTCCAATAACCGATAGCGCCAAAACCAAAGAACATAGCATAGTAATAATTACACAAATGTTAACTTTCAAAATAAAGAGTTATCGAATTGATCATGATTTATTATTAATATTAATGTAGCAGTTGATAATCATTTTTATTGCTAGATACTACTGTTATACGTAAGTTATTGAGCTACTTTTTCATTTTCTAAAATATTGAGTTTATTTTTCTTTAACGGCAACTCACTATCAACTGCGATAGTTTCATGCTTGGTTTTGGAATAGTTTTCTCATAGATCTCATAGGCCCCCATGACATGTTCCCAGAAATATTTTCAATACTTAAAATGTTAAGTGTAATAAAAAAATTCATTTTATTTCCAATACATCATAATTTTAACCTTTTACGTATATTATATACACTCATCCAGTTTTAGAAATATGTAAGTATGTATACAGGATGGGAAATTCTACAGCTTTAAATGGCAAAGCGTTTCTGTGCATATTATTTGTTTGTTGCTAAATGTTTTTGTTTAGCTGTCCGTGTGGTATTATTGCCCAATTCAAGCTGTGCAACATTAACAGCACCCACAAAAAACATGCAGTCACAAAAGTATAGCAATATATTGTCCATGCCACAAAGCAGACTTGAACTGCTACACACGTTATAACTAACATTGACCTACTTAGAACGAAAAAATGCGTAACCAGACACCCCAATTATTTCGATTTTGTGACCGAAATAGTCCTAGGACTTCACGTTTTCCTGTAATATGCGTTTAATTATACATTGTTTTAATGAATTGATATTTTTATGAACACGCAAATCGATATTTTAGTCACGAACTTGTGGACACTGTAAAATGGGTTTGACGATATTTTCATTCATAAATGGGATACGTTTTACTTAGTTATTATTTTTCTTTTTTAGGTGGTCAAAATCATGTTTTGCCTTATTAAATAAAATTAGGACATGAGTGACATACTTATTTATAGATGTGTTAATTGTTAGAAATAGTGAAGATAAGTTGATAATTTGATGTATGCAGAACGGATACCGCTACTCCAGACATGTTCTCTACGGTATAATTCTTTTCAACATGAAATAGTAAGTTTTCATTTTCTATTACAAGGTGTGTAAATTAAGTAATGAGACTGGCAACGTAGTGCCTGTTCTAGCAATACTGCGGAGACGGGACTTGGATGGGCGGTAGGTTAACATGTAATGCACCTTCAGTAGGTACAAGTTTGAACTTGTTAGAGTCATTTGTTTGTTCTTTGTGACTGTTTTCGTCTCGACGTCCAGGTGTTTCGATAGTTTAAGTCATTCTCAGAAGAGAGAGAGAGTCGATGGAAGATGAACCACGCAGCGGAAGACCTTCATTTTCAAGAACCGATGAAAATGTCGATAGAATACGGAATCTTGTACGTTCATATCGTGGGTTGACGACAAGAATGATCGGGGAAGAGTTAAATTTGAAACACACCACTGTTCATCAGATTTTGACTAACGAATTGGGGATGAGAAAAATCTGCGTGAAAATTTTTCCAAAAAAACTTTCTCAGGAACAAAAGGACATCAGGAGAGAAAGGTGTCTTGACTTTTTGGAATCGATGAAAATGATTCCCATTGTATGGAACGAATTACTGATGAAGAGACTTGGGTGTTTGAGTACAACACGGAAACCAAGCTCCAAAGCATGAAATTGCACACTTCAAGCTCTCCATGACCCAAAAAAGCAAGAATGAGCAAGTCGAAGATCAAGTGCATGCTGATTTGATTTTTTGATAGTCAGGGAATTGTCCACAAAGAGTTTGTCCCTCCAGGCCAGTAAATCAACACTTTTACGGAGAGGTTCTTGAAAATTTTCGAAAAAGGGTCATGCGTGTGAGACCAAACATCAAGAACAACTGTGATGCACCTTGTCACACAGTCATTTCAGTAAACGAGTTTTTAACCAGTAGAAACATTCCTCATTACTTAATTTACACACCTCGTATTTAACCTGAATAATAATGAAATTATGTGTTTTATTACCCATGTAATAATACACATAACCTCTACCCCCCACTCTCAGAATTGTTTAGAAAATTACAAGTACTTCAATGGAATGGCTCAATACTAATGTAATGAGTCAACCGGATAGTAAAAACAATAGGTGATCTATTCTTTACGTCCGAGCACATAATTTCGACGTTATGCGATGAATATGGCGGGAATTTAAAAAAAATGATACACACAATAAAAAGTAAATACGAATAGTTGTCGAGCTATCAAAAAATATAAATATATATATTTGGAAAAGTGTTTAGAATTTCATTTTAAGCGTGTATGCCAAATTTAGTAAGCCAAAATGTTTTAGAATTAAACGAATTATAAATACGTGATTTTTTTCATAGCGCGCCTATGAAATGTAATTATGCAACTTTTGTGATTGTAATAGGTTCAATTAAAGAAAAATAATAGGTCAATAAACAATAAAAAAACAGTGGAATACTTTCTCTAGGAAAATTTTCAGAGCAGTAAATTAGGGGTCCAGATGCAAAACTCACATTATCCATAATTTTTCGAAATAGAGTTATTGGCGCTATCTTGTTCATCGTATTGAACTACACCATTTTAAATTTTAAAAGTGGTATAAAACTCACATTTTCGTATTTATTTTAAATTGTGGACTCTGTGAATTGTTTCAAAACTCTTGTACTTTGCAATTTTAGGTTTATTATAAAAATATTTCACTTCATCAGTCATAATATGATAATAAAACCGTATTCTAAGTATGTTGTGCAGCTTTTTATTTTGATTATGAACTGCCATATTACGTTATATTTTTATTAATTTTTATTGATATACCATTGCGTTTGTTTCCAAGTTCCTTTTCTTAGCTTAACTTCATGAATTTTAGTGTAAAAAATAATAGTATGTAGAATAATTTGGAGAAAAACGACCATTATCCAAAAAGTAAAATATCAAAACACACATTAACCAAATTTTAATTCACTTTCTTGGAGTCAAATATTTGTTGTTCTGTTATTTCACCAATTGAGAAGCAAAAGTAAAATTCTACTAGACTTTTTGGTTCTAATACAAATACCAAAAAAAATTTCAGAGCGTCAAGTCACTTGAAAAGTGAGAAATCATTTATTCGTTCTTCCTGAACAATTTTACAAAGTGGATAATGGGAGTTTTGCATCTATAACCCTCAAATAACCAAAAACATATAATTTTTTCATTGGTTTACCGGGTTCCCTACCAACGTATAAATTATAGGGGTGAAAAAGCTTGACCTGGCGCTTTTTTTCCGTTTTTGCGTTTTCGGGTACTCACCTGACCGTTTCCAGCGCCACCTTCTTCTCCAGTTCCCTGACGCGAGACTGGCGTGCCTCCAAGGTCTCCGGTCCGCACCCTCGAAGGGCCTGCAGGGCCTCCGCGTGTTGCCGTTCCAGTTCCGCCCTTCTGGCCTCCGCCGCCCTAAGCTGCATCTCCAGGTCCATGCCCTGCAACAAAGCCGACGGGGATTCGTCAGAGGGTTTCCGTTTCTTCGTTTAAAACATTCAGTATGTCGGGACGAGGCGCCCTCATTAAAAAGTTGCCCTTTAAGCGACATTTTCACCTTTTTTGTGTGTCGAGAGACGGGAATTATTAACGCAGCTTCTATTATGCCCGACGAGCTGAAAAGGAGACTACGCCAGGGCCTACGCGACAGTGTACTGTTTTTAAAACCGTTACGAAAGCAGGTTACGTCGCGTCAGGAGGAGCTTTACCTTATTTTTTTTTTTTTTTGTAATAGGTTGCCTCAACAAATGCGATTTTTCAAAATTTTAAGTGCTTTCTAAGACACTGTTCGTAACACATAACAGCAAGGTATAAAAGCAACCCTGATAAAACTTTTTGTACAAGCATATTTGTTTCTCTTAGGTGTAGATTACGGGACAAATAATTACAAATCTCTATAATTCAGTTAAATCACCAATATTAATCTAAAAACTTTTTTTTAATTATAACTCCATGACGGCGTTGACAATTTTAATAAATATTGGTGTATTTGGCTAAAGTTTGACGTATAAATATAATTTTTCAGAATAAGAAGATACATTTTTGGTAACACTTGCGCATTCGCCATATTTTTAAATGTGGTTAGAGTTTTGTTATTTGCTTAGAGATTTAAAATTTTATATTCAAATTTAAAAAAAACTACGACTCCGTCGAAAAAAAGAGACGAAATTTTGCCCACAAATTTTTAAAAATATAACGTTTTCGTTATTTTTTTTTAATGCTTATCTAGGAAGTAAATCTCGGGTATTTTTTTAACAATATGTGGTTCCTAAGAACTTCTACTGAACATCTAAAGTGCCACCATTGATTTACATACCTGAGTGTATTGACACTCAGTTGTGAAAATAAATATTTCTTTAAGATACGGTATGTCCCATGGATGCATGCGGTTTAAAATAGGTACAATGACACAATATTTTATTTTTCGATAAAAATTCATTCGTGAAAGTTTTTGTTTGTAAAAAATGCGATTCACAATGAATAAAAGAAATTTTTACATACAGTATGTCCGAAAAAAAAATGTTGGTAAGAGGACCTTGACTTTTCGATTAAGGGAAAAACTGTAATTAGTAAATATGTTCAGAATTATCCCATTCATCTAAATGTAAAATATTAGTCTCTTCCGCCAGAATTAAAAATGCTATATTTTTTGTCCATTGATGCGGTTTGATGCCATTTTTGCCATGGGAACTCCAAGACATTTTTCAATAATGGATTGTAATTTTTTTTCGTTGGACAAAAAATGTAAACGTAATGTTTTTTGACATTTCCAAATGTTTTTTGACAAAACGAAAGTTTTTATGAAGAATGGTTTTTTGTCGAAAAATACAATGTGTTCATTACACTTACTGTAAATCGCATCCATGGACAAAGTAAAACACCAATGGTATCAATAAAAACGTTTATTCAAGCAGCTAACCACCTTGGTATTTAACCAAATTTTTCAAACCCTTTTCCAATTGAGAATCAGAATATATCTAATTAATACTTATCCTCTACATACAAGGTGGCAAATGGTACCTGTAACTTTTTAATAACCTTGTATATCAAAAAAATATTCTGAATAAAAGTTTTTCATCAGTTTATTTGCCATGTTCAAGTCATAACAGACTTCTTTTTTTATTTTCTGTATTTGTGTTCAATATGTTATTTGCTTATTTATTTTGCGATTTTACGATTTATAAATAAATAATGGAACACTTGATGAGTGAGAAGCAAGGAATTTTAATAATGAGGGAATATGGAGACATGCAGAGATCTCAAGACCAAGTTTGTATTCATTCCCTAAATCAGATAGACCTAGAACTGCAACCAGTGGATATGTAACCGTTGGATATCTTGCTCTTAGTGCGCAAAAATCCAATCCAGTCTTCCAGGGTCTTCACAACCACTACTTGGTCGAGAGTTACATGAGGATGACTTCGATAGAAGGGTTGAATTTTGTGAAGGTATGATGGAAAGATGCAATAACAATAATAATTTCGCAAGAATTGTCCTTTTTTCAGATGAAGCTGCATTCAATTTTAATTCATTCAATGTTAATCGACATAATAACCGTTACTGGTCAAGTGAGAAACCTCTTTGGTTCCAAGAAACGCATACCCAAAATCCCCAAAAAGTTATTGTTTGGGCAGTCATTGTTGGAGGACGTATTATTGGACCTTTTTTCATAGACAAAAATATAAATCGTGAAAAATATTTAGATCTGCTAAGAAATCACATTGTTACATCTGGCAGACTGTTGTTTCCAGGTAAGAATAATGTTTAAACAACAACTGTGATTCCAACAGGATTGGACACCACTTCGCTTCCCGGATCTAAACCCCCTCATATTTTTTTCTGTGGGGTATTTAAAATGTAAAGTTTATGTCAATCGACAATATAACATTGAAGACTTGAAACAGAAAATTTCAAATGAAATCCGGGCCATTCCTGAAGACCTAAACCTAGTAAATCTTATTGAAGAGTTTCGGGACCAGCTTGGGCATTGCTTAGCGGAAAATGGAGGTCACTTTCAACACAGCATTCGCTTACTATTGTCTTGCTGTTTCATTTTTAAAAAACAAACAATTAAGTAAGCAGTTACCCTTTAAACATGTTTTTAGCGAAATTTTCTTTATGTAACTAAAATACATCAATTGTTAAGTGTACAGTAAAGATAAAAAACTACTCTTTCAGATCTTGCGAGAAAACCTACGGGTTGTGATTTAAAGAAATAAAGTTGGTCTCCATAATAAAGACAAACTTATTTCATTTTGACAGAAACATGGCAAATAAACTGTTGAAAAACTTTTATTTAGGAAATTTGTTCATATTGTACAAGGTTATTAAATAGTTACAGGAATTATACGTGACTTTTTTGCCACGCTGTATATGCCAAAAAAGGTTCTTCTTATAGATAAATATATAATTATCGCCTGAATATCTAGACGTTGTATAATTAGATCCTCAGAAAATTATCGTTTAAATCTATTTTTGCCTTCTCCCCATAAATAAAACACCGATAAATCACTAGAGCGGCTCTTGAATGGACCTCACACGAAAAAAATTGCGAGAGGTGCCATCTAAACCTCCTTATCTTATCTTATTACCAGCCGGTTAATAAAAAGAAATGACTCAAAGTACCATTCGATAGTTTACCGAGCTTACTGAACGCTTATCTCCTTTGGAAATCGCATAGAAAGTAGAATGAATATACGAGAGTTCAGAACACGTAAGCGTCGGCAGTGACGAAACCTGGGTTTTGGTTGTTAACGAGTTGAGGTTAAAATGTGCACTATAATCTGTCTGGAAAAGCGAAAGTAAAGTCTACTTCTCCAGAAATAACTATCGTTTTTTTAAAGAGACGTTTCTATAGAAATGATTGGTTTTTTAAGCGGTGACGCCTTGTAAAATTTTGAACCTGGGCGTTCAGTTTGCTGTTCACGAGGGAGGAGAGTCAATCAAATCTCACCTATCTCAGTTTAGTCACACAGTTACCTAATGCATTTGTCCAAAAAATCCATTCTTCTGTTTTTAATTTCAATTTCAATTTATAATTTCTTTACCATTTTTTTCAGTCTGATTCCAAACTCGTCATTAATTTTTAAATTATTGTCCCAATTAAGCAATACCAATTCAATTGAACAAGAGTTGGATTGAATATGAGAGAAAAATTACCCTATATTACAGTAATTATCAGTTGCGTCCATAAAATATAAGTTGACAATGGGAATTTTTTTCGGGATATTGAACCTTCGGGACATTGATGCAAACACTAACTTTCACCTAAAATTATCCCATATTATTAATAATCTCCTAAAGTTTTCAACAAAGTGGAGGATACGTCTGTCGCTTACAAAAATGCTGCCGGGGCAGTGCATGCGACTGTGCTAAAATTTGCGTAGTTTTAAATACAGCGTTATCTACCTCACACCACACACTTTCAGTTTTGGTATTACATCAGCTAAATCTGCCAGCTAAACAATAATAAAAATATGCATATGCTACATTATAAGAATACATCATTTCTGAACACGTTTAATTTAAGATATATATAGTTTTGTGTAAGAATATCATTATTTTATATAATTTGACTGGTTGTTCACTACACATTTGGACCAATGCATGGACCTCCACTGATTGTGAGTTCTACACCTCAATTGTAATCAATTAGTTTTCAAGGAATAATAATATTATCTTATCTATGATCTCTGATGAAAATCTATCCTATCATATATTAAATTTTCACATCACGGCAAATAGAAGAAAATAAGAACCGATAACATCAACTACATACATTATATCATTATCCTAAGTTAGAACCCTGTGGTACTAGAACCAGATGTAGAACAAAATTAGAATATTTCTATGGAGTTTTAATTAAGGGGTTACATCACCTTGGCGCTCGAAGAAATAGGTATAAGACTAATATTTTTTTCACGCAGCTATTAAATAAATCAAATAATTTTTGTTTTACGCATATACATAGTAGTTTTATGAATAATTTGAAATAATAAAGAATAAAAAAAAAAAAACGACGGAGATATGAGCCATCAAGTAGGACCCTCTTTTGAAAATCCCTGCTGACGATGTACTTATTTTCTGTTAGGCATTATCCGAAAAATGAAAAATATTTTTTTTCATATTTAGAAAGGCAATAGCTAATATTGTAGTACTAGCTAGATGTAAAACTGATTGTTTGAAAAAAAACTGTCTTTTTATCGAAAGGAAAAATCTTTTAGGAATTAAAAAAATTATAACTTATTGAAGGTGACACCCAATCAAAAAAAGTCCCATGCTGTCTTATTTATTAAGAATATGTTTTCTAAATTTGAACAAAATCGGTTAAATAGATCTTGATATATCTTGTACATCAGTTTGAAAAAAGTAGTTTCGAGAAAAATGCAAAAGAAAAAACAGTACGGCGTCAGCGTCTTAAAACCATTTTTCTTAATTACCTTCAGTCTTCCAATCCAAAATTCCCCAAAGGAATTATTGTAAGGACGTAAAGGACAATGCCCTTTTTCAAGGCTTTAACCGGTCGTGCGCTCACTTCTGATACTATAACTTCGAAAATAATTTGAATTTTGAAATGATTAAACGTTTAAAATATTCTTAAAAGTATAAACAATTTATCTAGGCAAAAAAAATAATTCGTTTTTTTTAAAATCTCAAGGTGGTGTAAAATGGAAGTATGTATGAATTTACTGATTCTAAACTACTTGTCAAAATCAGCGTAACACTTTTTAGATGAGCGCCATTTGCGTTCTATTTGGACTAGAGACCTGCAGTTTTTAAATTTCGGTAGCCTATAGTGTTGATTTTAATGCCCTGAAGTCGTTACGCTGTGACAAACGGTTCGCCGTCCACACCTCAAAAATACAAATACACATAACTTATTGAGGAGGTCTTAATGTGCGCCGGTATGGAGTTTTTACCCGACAGCGTCCTTCTTAGTACATTCTGTAAGTCTCTGAAATTGCCGTCAAAATCTTGCGAATTCAAATTTCGACATGGGGTTAGTTTTTGGGGTGTGGACGGAGAATCGTTTAAGTCACAGTGTAGAGACTTCGGGGCATTAAAACCAAGCCTATAGACTACCGAAAATTGAAAATCGCAAGTCTCTAGCTCAAATAGAACGCAAATGGTGCTAATCTAAAAAGTGTTACACTAATTTTGACGAGCAGTTTATAAAAAATATGAGAGAGAAAAACACAAGGGTGTAACAAACTGGAGATAAATACCAAAAACAAAAATTGGTCAGCTACATCCCTACGTCCATCACGCATCGCCGCTCTACCCCGAACCAGACTTTCGTCGATCCTGTTTTCTAAGCGGGGGAAGTGGGGCGGAGGAAGGCGACTGCCTTATCTGCAGCCGGGCGTTCGCCCCGAGCATATCAATGAGACGTGCCGCGTTCATCTTTCTCGCGAAAAATCGACACGGAACGGCTTGTGCCGTGTCATCATCCCCCCAAAGATATTCTCGTATACATGTATACGTCGTCTTTATATCTCATGCGGTCTGGGCTTTAACGGCCACGCGCCGACACTAATCGCCTCAGGGATTGATTTCGAACTTGGCGACGCGACGGTCCCTCATCCCGCCCCGCATGCCAGAAAGGGAAGACCAACGACCACATAACCTTTAAAAAAGTATGGATCGTGATAAGGGAGTTCGCTAAGGCCAGTTAAGCAGTGCTGATCATCATGATGAACACGTGGATGGGTTGCCAAGTTCCTTATACAAAAAAGAAAGTATAGCAACGACATCTGGCGGGTGGTAGCGAAGTTTGTCAATCTGAGTCATTCACCAAATCATTGTCAGCGAGTTCAAGTCCCGACTAACATAATTTAACCCACGCATGGCATGGTGCGTGATACATATACTAGGTATTGAATACTGATGTGAGGAGATCCTTGGTAATTTATGGCATAACAACTAAAATTGACTTTTTTATTACTTTAGGGAAAAGAAAGATCCTTGCTTCTTCTATTCTTATTTTTCTTATTGCTTCTTATACTCACCGTAATTTTCACCGTAAATGCATGACAAATCACCTTTCACCGTAATGCATGACAAATGAATATTTTCATAAGTTGTTAGCTATAGTAGCATTTTACTATGTACAGTAGACATCTGATAATAATAATAATAATACTCACCCTATAATTACTCCGAAGAGTAACCCCTTAGGTCCTCTCAGGGACCTGTGCGGGAAGGAGTGGCTATTATTATTATTTGCCATGGCGCACTGGGAGCGACTTAAGATTATTTCGGTAACGCATTTGCTTTACAGTTCTGAGGAAACCCAGAAAAACTCAGAACATTACCAAATCTAGGGTATGTGCGGTTGGATTGGCATCTATGCATCCACACCTATACACTAGTGTATTAGTGGTTGCATATCAAGCCCTGACGGAGAAAGCGAGACAATTAAAAATCGCTACCCCGGCCGGGACTTGAACAACGCGCACAGAGGTATCGCGACTGGAAAGACGGCGCTTTAACCCACTCGGCTACCCGTGCCCCCGTGATATGACGACATATCGGTTTTTGAGACGAATTTCAAAAGTCCCGGCTGGAAATAATCATTTTTAGATGTGAAACCTATCGTTTATAACGAGATCAGATATTACGACGAAACTAATATAATGACAAAATATGTAGTGAAATGTTGGGTCAGATTATCGCTTATAACGGCTTGCTATGACGACATGATCTGATATGACGACACGAAAAGCGCTTACAATCGCTGAAAAAGCCGCAATTGTTTGGCGTTTGGAAGCTGGAGTATCTAATGTCAGCATTGTCAAGGAATTTGACGTAAGTTTTGTGTTAATTAGTGCATATATAAGTACTTATATATGTACTTCCAAAATTACTTACATATTCTTATTTTTTTATATAAACATCGAGGCAAAATACAGAGTGTATTTGAATATAGTTCTACACCAATAAAAAAGACAGATCGTGTAACCAATCTAGAGTAGACAAGGCTTTATTTGTATTGTTCAAAATTCAGAGAAGTCGTTGTTAAATATGTAAATAATCCAAGCGTTTGAATGGCATTAGCATTATTTGAAAAAAATATTACACGATGGGACAATAAACTTATTAGATAAAAGTGAAAATTTTATTTCTTTTGGATAACTGTCCAGCTCATCCTAATATTCAGAATTTAAAAGCCACAAAATTTGTTTTCCTTCCACCAAATACCACGTCAGTTCTTCAACCAGTGTAATAGTCTCTAAAAACACATTTTAGAAAATTTCAAATCATGAAACTTTTAAAAGGCGCTGAAGAAAGAGGTATTCCACAAAAAACAAGATATCCTTGAAATCATTTCAAAAGGTTGGGATCGTGTTTCTCAAAGCACAATAGCCAATTGTCTTACACGTGCTGGATTCAAATTAAACCCAACAGAAAACTCTTTTGACGAAGGTGATTTACTACTACTAGCAGAATGGCTTCGACTACAAAATGATAAGGATGAAGACAATCTAGCTGTAGCTCAATGGGCCCGTACTTTATCTGTAATTAATTTAGAAACTCAAGAAAGATGGGAACACTTTTCAAATATTGATGAGAAACTCGAAACGGTCAAGCATATAACCGAAGATGAGATTTTAGAAAAGAGTCAAAACTTAACGAAGTTGTAGAAATGGACGAAATACTCTCGAACCCCTCTTAAGTCACATTCGCTTAATTCACATCCTCTCTTATTTCACCACGTTTCCCCCTATTATGTCACGAAACCGTCCCTCTTAACTCGCCGCCTGTAAAAGTTTTAGAACTACGTTTGGAAATTGGATTCTCGCATGAATATGTACAATTTTTATTGAAAAAAATGATTGTGTAACACATTTATTGACTTAAAATAGGTTAGGTGTCTTTTAAAAATATTTAACCTTTAAAATATTCATTCAAGTGAAAAATTGAACTTTGTCACGCATGACTGGGTATACTTACGTTGATTTTTTCGTTCAGTTGGCTCATTTTTCGTTATAACAAGTGCTGCGGTATATCTATAAATATGTCTTTTTGCAGCTAAAACACGAAAAAGTTGAGGCTATGATCGCGACTTAAGAGAGACTAAATTTCGCGACTTAAGCGAGACGATGATGCACGGATTTGGCGACTTAAGAGGGGTTCGAGTGTAATCGATTTTCAACCACATTCTATAAACGATGCATTTTCAGCGATGCAACGTTTTTTTCACATTTAATCAAAATCTAAATGAGTCTAAAACAGATTTTGCTTTGCTACATTTGGAAAAAGTTACCAAAATAAACTTTTTAGAAAACAAAAAATTACAATATCAAACTAAAATAACATATGTTTGTTTGTTTGGTTAAAATTTAATTAAAATTAGCTGTGTTAAGTTGTTTGTAGAATCAATTTCCTACATATTAAAATATATCATTTTTGTTTCAGCTTTTTCTACCCATGTATGTTTAAATAATGTACTCTTTTCTATTATGAATAAAGACCATTTTTGAGGAAGTACATGGGGTTTGGATATAGCGACCTCTGGTTATAACGACAGAATTTCATCGGTCCCTTCAACGTGGTTATAAACGATATGTACTGTATTTGATAAACTAACAAACAGTTAATGGATTCAATTGTTCAATCAACATCACTAGAAATTACCAAAAATGCACGTAAAACACCTCGATAATTAAAACATGTTCTACACTACAAACATTTTTAAGCAATCATAAAGATAAAATAAATAGCAACGTGAAGTCGAGAATTTATTAAATAATCTGTAAAGACTGTTGGCAAGCGTGTATTGGGCAAACAAAAAGGAAATTAGACCAGGCCGAGTTTTATTTCCGAAACATTTCAGGTCGACGTTAGACGGGTAAAACCTTACAAGCATGTGACAGACACACGGACATACGCTCGAGATAAACGTTTCGTTTCCTGATATCGCTTCGGAGCACTAAAAACGACCAACAGGCGATCGGCAATGGAACTTCGCGTTACAGACGGTAGCGTGGGAAAAATACATCCAGTAATTCCATTACCGCAAACCCACATTTCAACCGCAAGCCGCAATAAATCCAGAAATATCTGAACTCTCGCCAATAACCACGTCTGCACCGCTATTATGTAGCCCTCTCTTCCAATCCACATAACTTCGAGTTTCACTTTGAAATGTACGCTTTTTCGATGTCATTCTCGAAAATAACATTTAACCAACTCAATTTAAAACATGAAAATGAGATTTTGGATCACCAGTAAGGAAAGTATTTCTTTTTCCTTAAAATTACAGTGGACAACAAAAAAAAAACAGAAATTATTAGAACAATAATAGGGTGGGGGAGTTTTTGGGTCGCTAAATCGGATTTCGGAGTCCGTTTTATCCCATCAGACCTGGGTTGCCTGTAAATTGCATTTTATAGGTAAAAATGGACTAAAAATTATAAATAGGTAGAATTTCTTACTGCCGTTTTTTGTCATGAAAAAACCGATTTTATTATTAAAATATTATTAAAAAATAAAAAATGACTCATGACTCAAATGTATCATAATCTAGAACCATAACAATTCCGTCCTCGTGGGTTTTACATGGCGGAAAACGAACAAAAAAAATACTTTCTGTCGATCTAACAATACTGCGCGGAGACGGGACTTGGAAGAGCGGTAGGTTAATACGTAATGCACCTTCAGTATACCAAGTTTGAACTTGTTAGAGTCATTTGTTTGTTCTTTGTTACTGTTTTCGTAAACTATTTTTTTCTAGTGCGTTTTAAAAAATAGTGACATTAATTTTGAGCAACGGTGTGCTATCAGGTTTTTCTTCAGACTTGGACACAGCGCAACGCATACTTACAAAACTCCAACACGCCTACGGAGACAGTGTTTTTTCAAGAGCCCAGGTTTTTCGGTGGTTTAAGGCATTCTCAGAAGGAAGAGAGTCGATTGAAGATGAACCACGCAGCGGAAAACCTTCATCTTCACGAACCGATGAAAATGTCGATAGAATAAGGGATCTTGTGCGTTCAGATCGTCGGTTGACGACAAGAATGATCGGGGAAGAGTTAAATTTGAATCTCACCACTTCGTCAGATTTCGACTAACGAGTTAGAGATGAGAAAAATCTGCGTAAGTAATTGGTTCCAAAAAACCTTTCGGAGGAACAAAAGGACATCAGGAGAGAAAGGTGTCTTGACTTTTTGGAATCGATTAAAAATGATCCCCATTTTATGGAACGTGTCATTACTGGTGATGTGATGAGAATTGGGTGTTTGAATACCACCCGGAAACCAAGCGCCAAAGCATGGAATGGCATCCTTCAAGCTCTCCAAGACCCAAAAAAGCAGAATGAGCAAGGCGAAGATCAAATGCATGCTGATTTGCTTTTTTGATAGCCAGGGAATTGTCCACAAAGAGTTTGTATCTCCAGGCTGAACAGTAAATCAACACTTATACAGAGAGGTTCTTGAAAAACTTCGAAAAAAGGTCATGCGTGTGAGAACAAACATCAAGAACAACTGTTGCATTACGACAATGCGCCTTGTCACACAGACATTTTAGTAAACAAGTTTTTAGCCGGTAAAAACATTCATCTGGCTCCTCAGCCTCCTTATTCGCCTGACTTGAGATTTTGTGACTTTTTTCTCTTCCCGAGATTGGAATATCACCTCCATTTTGGGACCATAGAAAACATTCAAACGGCTACAACCGACCAGATGAAGGCTATTCCAGTATATGAGTTCCAACACTGCTATGAGGAATGGCAAAAACTGTCTCCAGCGCTGTGTGGCTTCCCAAGGAAGTTATTTTGAAGGAGACAGTACTGAATTGTAATTCTATGCCAATAAAAAAAATTTGGAAAAAAACAGTCTCATTACTTAATTTACACACCTCGTATATATCATAATAACGAGAAATAAATGGGTGTAATACACATGTTCATTATCTGTAGGTAATTCGTGAACGATGCAAGATATATGCTTCAAATTTGAAACACATATACAACATGGCAGAGACTGCAAATGTAAAGTTTATAGCTGAGGTGGGGTGTTGGAGGGGTTGAAGGGAGTAAGTATTGAAAATAATTCAAATAAAAAATTATAACATACACTTTACAATGATAATACCACAGTGCACAGAACTTTATACAAATATCACATTAGCTCATTAGATTTTTCAAACAGAGTTGCCATTAAAGATTCGGATGTTGGGGCCATTTCCAGTTAAGCCGGAAGTAAAGTTAAGTAAATACGTTAGTTAAAAGTAAAAAAAAAAGTTAAAGTGATCTACGTTAATAAATTTCTAATTTAATTAGTAATAATATTTATTTGTAATATCCAGTTTTAAAATTTCATTATTTTATCTCTGAAAACAAAACAGTTATGGGGGTGACCCATTTTCGAGGATATGAGAAAAATCATTTTGTATTTGAGAACCATCAAAGAGATAAAAGGCTTAATATTTAATCTGGCAGAGAGTTTGAAAGTCCCCTTCCACCAAGCGTGTCAGTTCAAATTAATAATAACTGGAAATTTCGGGTCACTTTCATTTGATGGGATCCAGAATTGTTTGTGTGGCAGCTGAAGCAAATCTCTCCCCCTGCGGAATATTCCACATTGCTGAGAGAATGAGGGTTGTTCTTGTTGTTGGACAGCTGTTAAACATAAATAACTTTGTAATCTTTACAAGCCTAATACCAGAGGTCATGAAAGGTATACACAGTATATCTGAGCCAAATGGTCATCGCTCATACACTGGAGAATAAATAAAATGGACCAGTAAAAATGTAGGCTTTTATTAAGCATAAAATATATTTATCAAGAATAAAATATATTTATTGTATAGTTTGTTTTCAGTACAAACACTGACAAACTTGTTGCTGGTTTATCTTCGTTTCAGTATGCGAATGCAGGAAAATGTCCAAATAAGCACTAGAAGAAATGATGTTAGTATCCAATTGTCAGGTGTTTTGCATATGATTTGTCAGTTGTCAGTTAAACTCAGATTTGTCAGTATTTCTATGGTCGTGTTAAAAGTGTTAGAATGTCTGGAGTTGGTGAACTACGTCGTTTTACATAATCATCCAATTTGAAATTGGGCAGATTATTGGCATGGGAGAAGAGCCTGTAAATTTAGGAAAATCAGCTTATACGGTTTTGAAAACATGGAGAGATAGTCTGGGGAACAGAGTTATGCCAGAGTGCGAGGTTCTAATCGTCTTAGGAATAAAAGGATGTGACGAACTGTATCATAGACTCTTCGTTGTTCGAAACCGACAGTAAAATATGCGACAAGTGCATGATACTTGTATTGCAGCTACAAGCAGAGTGGTTTGAAGAATGACTCTTAATAGACATTTGCTTGCTTTGGGGACGCATGCTTATGGCCCTTTTTGAGTTCTTTCTCTTACAGCCAACCATAAGGCACAATGCTGACGGGTCGGTTTCGCAGGAAGGATCAGGATCTGGAATCTGGATAAGTAGGCTTAACACTGGTATGTCAACACCATTGGGCAAACATTCCAAAGAGAAATTCCATTCCAGATCGAATTCCATGCAATTACCAGTAGCAGATGAATCTGCATATACACCGACAATCAGGCTTCACTGTTGGCTCTACAGTTGATTCAAGGCTTGTCGGGTTTCACATACCTTGTCGGGTGATTATACCGAATGAGGGAGAAGAAGACGACAGACATATGCCAGTTTAGCAGAATGGAACCATCTGGTACACAGATGGGTTCAAAATTGAACAAAGCACTGGAGCGAAATCAGAATAAACCTGGGGAACTCAGCAACCGTATTCAGGCAAAAATAAACTGCAATATCCGCTCGTGCACAGGAAATGGCCAACAGGTCTTATACAAATAAGAGGATCCAGATTATCACTGATAGCGAAGCAGCACTTAAAAAATCATGCCATATTTTGACGTTATGCTCAATCTAACACCTTCGCTTGCCTTGCTTTAAAATAATCAATTTCAGAAGTAAAAACATAGGTTTCAGTTCCTTTCAAGGGCGTAGCCAGGGGAAGGCGATGGGGGCGATCGCCCCCCCCCCCCAAAGGGTCAAGTAATAACCAAAATAGTCGGGGGAATGCGGTTGCCGTTGCCTCCAGTGACCTTTTTTTTTTGGTGTTTTTGTTTAATCTGCAGTGATCGCCCCCCCCACCCCCAAAAGGGTCAAGTAAAAACCAAAATACTCGGGGGATTGGGGTTGCCGTTGCCTCTACTGACCTTTTTTTTTGGCTTTTTTGTTTAATCTGCATTGGGCGCCCCCCCCCCCCCAAACATAAATACTGGCTTGGTTCCTTTGGACATTTATATTGACAAATAGTAGTAAATATTTATCTATACTTCGTTTTTCGATTTTTGCACTCCTAGATTAGCCTTTTGCCCCACTGTGCACTGCAGCAAATAAAATAAGGCAATAAAACGTATGTCTATGATATTACTTTGCGTGAGCACGTAAAAGGCGAATGGTAATTAAAAAAAAACTCCAACTTAATCACTTCATAAACACGTATCGTATCGATCGTATTTATCGATCGATGAAAAAGTAGAAAAAGTACACTTGCGTGCTATGTTATTCTATAATTAACCGGAAATGGCATATAATTTCGGGGTATGTGTAACGTGGTTTAGATTGCAGTACACGGTTTAGAATAATTTAGATTTTTCCTATAAGAAACGCATTATATGCAGAGTTCGTGCGAGCGCGGAGTGTATCAGGACCGTAGTCAGTTTACGAATGAAAATGTTAATATGTTCACAGAAATTATGTTGCATCATAGTACATTATTAAATATTATTACTTATTACCAAGCGCGAAGGTCACAGGGCCGACACTGTGCATGTCCTGCCATTGACTCGTTGGCCTTCACAGCTGACTTGCATTACGAAAACTGCGCTAGCAATTTTAGTTATTTATGGCACGCTGTAACAGACAGTCGCCGGTATTGCATCGCATTGATACGTTTCGTTTTTACGTATTCGCCGTGTGTTTAAATAGCTTTATAAATATTAATAATTATTAGTTGAGGGGAGAAGTGACGAAAGTGAAGTACCATGTCAAAGGTGACAAGAAATAGACGGGAAGTATTTCAAACGTGGTTTTATGTGATCCCGAAGGTTTTAGGGACATACGTATTCAAGGAAATGACCTTTTTTGTACTGTGTGTGAACGCATTATAAATTCTTTAGATAAAACTAAAGTAACAAGACATCTGAAAAATCATGCCTCGTCCAGCGCCGACGACTCCGTATTTTCCTATGAACTTACAGAAGCCTTTGTTGCAAGCAATATTCCATTAAACAAACTAGAGAACCCCAAGGTACGTACCTACGTTTTTAGAAAAATATGTGAACCGAAAAATTCATCATGAAAGTACGTTAAGACTTGCATATGTCGATCGGGTTTACAACAATGTAGTGACATCAATACGCGAAGACATTGCGGACAATTTCGTGTATTTTATTATAGACGAAGCTACCGATGCTTGAGGGCGTTCAGTAGCTAATTTTTTAATTGGTGCGTTAAAAAGTGACACTGCTAGTGACAGCCACCTACCAGCTTCTAAGGTTCTGGATAAAACAAAAAAGGGGGAACTTTGTCTCAAACTGACGTTTGTCGGGTAAGTGTTGCCATTGTTACATGTTATCTTAATTTATATAGGTATTTTATCCTTGACTTAACCGTACTATTTGGTAAAAATAGTACTCTGTTGCTACATAATTTATGTAGACATATTAATATTTTCATTCGTTAACTGACTACGGTCCTGTTACACTCCGCGCTCGCACGAACTCTAATTGTAAGAGGACGAAGTACATATAGTCAACCACAAACTTTAAGTACACATACAAAATTTCCACAAAAACACTTCCACACAATATTTATATCTTTATAATTAATACTTACGTAATACTGATAAGTATATCACATTGCTCCACATTGCTCCATTTGCCCTTCTCTTTACTTAACCTTCTACCAGCAAATAATTTTTGCTTTTATGGTTTTTTATGTCTAATGAAAGAGCGTTGTCAACTGTACATAGGCTTTTATTTGACGAGAAATTTTAAATTGACTGAAATATTTTATGAAGATACTTGATTATTTAATTTAATATTACGTTTTTTTTAAGTCATGAATAAAAAGAAACTAAATCAAATACTGCGTTCAACTATAATAAATTACACATAAATGTTTTTATTATTATTTTTTTATTTTCATTTATACAGTGCCGTACCACACTTTTAATGTCCCTCCACCCCTTTGTAACTCAGACACTATATTTTTACCATATTGGTATTGATAATAAAAGTTTTTAAAGGGAATTTTTTGATCAGAAAAAAGGAAAAGGCTTTTTTAAATATCAAATATATCTAGCGTTACACTTTGTTCTAATCAATCTTTTTTGCTCAATTAAAAAAGGATTTAGGATGAAAGTGACATGACATTTTCTTTTTATGAATGAATCAAGTAGCTCCACAAAAAAGTTCAGCTGTAAAGAAACAGTTTTTTCAAAAAAGTGTTCTACTAGCGCTCAATCTGATAATGCAACGTAGCAACATAGTAATTTTTCCATAATACAGGTATATAGTAACTGTGAAGAATGATATATTTTTTATTTCTCAAATATGTAAATAAGATGCACAAAATGTACTAAAAAGGTCTTTGTTACTTGAAAAAAGGAACGGTCGAATCATAATAATTGTTCTTATATTCAGACAGGGTGAACCAAAAAATGTCCTCCATAAAATACTCCACAAATTCGCTTGCAAAATGCAATCTTCGAAATATTTTTTTCGGTGTCAATACTAGACTATAGACATTTGAAAATGTTACTAATTACACAGTGTGTCATTTCCTAATTTCGTCTGCAAGGTCTCCACAGTTATACAGTCAAACATATACGCAAACTATTCTCTTATCACACCTTCAATAACACTTGTTTTTGGCAAACATTACACACCAAAGTAATAACGATTTTGCATCCCCAAAATACTTTCTATTCACCCTGTACCCGACGCAAAATCTCTCTAATAACTCTCCAATAGCATAATTGCTTTTATCTGCATCTGCATTTTAAAATATAACCTCGCAAGTTTAAAATATAAGCCTCTCTCTACTGTTTCAGGTGTTTCAACGGTGCCAACCAGGCGTGCTTAAACTTTATAAAATGAATGCTATTGCCATGTGATTACACCTTGCCCCGTGTAAAGATTTTTTACGGTCAGTGGGCCTAAACAGCATTTACTTTATCTGTCCTTTGAACTGTGGCATTTTTTTTTGAACGAGGGTAAAATAAATACGTAGTTCGGAAACACAGATCCGACCATACAATATTAAGCATACACGGAGATTTTGATTATGAGCATATTTGTTATAAAATACTGACAAAAACATAAACATTTTATTATTTCATGTTTAACTTTTGGATTTACAAATTTTTAATGAAAATTAAAAAGAAGCTCTGCCACCCTAGAACTAGTACAAATAGGCTTTCTTGCTGGAAGTAGGTTAAGATTAGGTATTACGTCATCTAGGTATTAGGTAACTAGATTAGGTAATAGGTCATCTTATTATTTTTAATATTTACACGCCAAATATGTGATATAACTAACTTTGTAAATATATGATTATGTACAACACATTCACCATCAATAAAATAAATTTCCTTTTTTTCAATTGCAATTTAGTTACTAAATTCAATTGTAAAGAACAATGTTAAAAAATGGCTTAAATACAAATTGCGCTACACGAATCATGTGTAAAAAAAATCGAATCGTCGAACTTCATCAAATATAGCCAAAAATGATCCTGATAAATAAACTAGAATATAAAAATGTTGATATAATCGATAATTATCCCACTGAATAATCAAACAACATATAACTTTTGCATATATTGTATTCTCTAAAAATGTAATTTGACATAGGTTTTTTTTTAATTCTGGATAAAAACAAACTAAATTTAATACTGCGTTCAACTATATTAAATTACACAGTAATGTTTTTATTTTTTATTTTCATTTATACAGCATATATATTGTATTCTCTAAAACCCACAATAGAAAAAAACACAAAACACTTTAAAAGCCACATACCTACAAGCCTAAAAAAATGGCCACTAATAGAAATACATTTCTTAAAGGACTAATAATCCATACATTTCTTGAATATCCTTTAGAGAATAAGCCGAATTTTAATCTCGTTTTATATTATTTTAAGATAGCCAACATCTCAAAAATAATATTCTTCGAATATTTGCGGCGTGATAGATTAAAAAATACATGTCAGTTAACAATTCCACCGCTCTGTTTAGGCGTGCTGTCTTTTACGGGATCAGTCGACATTTTAAAGAAAACGCCTTTGTAAGAGAGGCATCGTAGCAACAGATCTCCCTTGGTCCCTTCCAGGAACTTAAATCGAATCAAAGTAAATACAAACGCAAATCGTAAAATTGTCGCGAGCATGCAAGAAACAGATAAATATATCAAAGATCATGGTCCTGGTGTGACAGGACGAATTAACATAACACCATAAGGAGCATATTGATTTAAACGTCGTCCACATTTCAATTTGAGCTAAACGGGGTTTATTTTAACCTCTAGCGTCTCTTCATTCTAACAAGATTTATCGGAAACACGCACTGTTTACATCCTTGACTAGTTGCGTTGTAATAACCTCGTACCATCACAAAAATAATCAAAGAGTGTCAGATCTGGTGATGGAGCTGGCTAGTCAGTTTGTCCCCTTCATCAGTATTTACGATATTGTACAATACAAAATACCTCTTTTCAGTCCGGTCATAAGAAACAAATGTTGTTAAAAAAACATCGATGACGTCATAGTCTTTTGATAAGTGACCAAAAAAATTCACAACCTATATCAAAAAATGGCAAATCAAATTAATATTTTGAGGTGCCTGAGCGATTTTTCAGAAGAAAATCCGTGACGATTTTATTGTTTTATCCTTTACGTACTTTACGAAAATACTGCATATTCATAACACTCTAACTTAAACAAACATGATGAAGATATGTTATACAAAAAAAAAAGAATTCAATTTTTTTTTCTTGAGAATACATACATAATTATATTACAATATGTTTTGTAATATAATGATGTCTATAAAATTATAGTTCTTTTACATCTGTAAATATTATCTGCTCAATGGAATAGAATCGAATCGTCAAACCTCATAAAATATAAAATATGTACAAAAATGATCCTGATAAATAAAATAGAATATAAAGATTTTGATATAACGGAAAATTCTCCCACTGAATAATCAAACAGGATATATTGTTTGCATATATTGTATATCCAAAATCCACAATAAAAAAAACACATCAAAGGCCACATATTAAAAAAATGGCCACTAATAGAAAGGGCATTTTTTAAAGAATTAATAATCAACATACATACTTGTATATCTTAAATATCCTTTAGAAAATAAGGCGAATAGACAAATTATAATCTCGTTTTATATTACTTTGCGATATCCAATATCTCAAAAATAATCGAATATTTATGGCATGATAGATTAAACAATACATGTCACTTAAAAAATTCCAACGCTCTGTTTAGACGTGCAGTCTTTTGCGGGAGCAGTCGATATTTTAAAGAAAACGCCTTTAGGTATAACAGAAGCATGGTAGCAACAGATCGCCTTTGGCCCTTCCAAAAAGGAAATTAAATCGAATCAAAGTAAATACAAACGCAGGTGAGTAAATTGATAATCTGTGTAAAGAAGAAAACCCAACCGAAATAATCAGCAGCCAGTTTACGTAAATTGTTGCGAGCATGCAAGAAACATATAAATATCTCGAAGAGAATCTTGGACCTGGTGTGACAGGACGAATTAACATAACAACATAAGGAGCAAGCTGATTTAAACGTCGTCCACGTTTCAATTTACACTAAACGGGGTTGACTTCAACCCCAGGCGTCTCTTAGCTTAAAGGCGTCTTATTGCAACTATTCACTGGTCAAATGCTTAACTAGTTGAGTTCTAATAAAGTCGTGGTATTAAAAATAATTTAGTGTGAAACATACCCTTAAAGTAACCTTTCCCGGAGCGAGAATTCTTGTGGATCACTGAACAGAAAAGTCCGGCGCGGGGCTCTCTTCCGGGCCGGTCGCACAGCGTGTCTGGTGCTGGCCCCGTTCCGGTGGAGGCGGCTTTTTTTTTCGGATATTCACGTTGGGACGGACACGAATATTCCCTATAATGGCGGCATCGTTACATTTAGGTCACTATGATCAATTTGCGCGCGACTCGATTGATTCCGTCTCGGCGGCCCGGCGTCGTGACGTCACCGCCTCGGGAAAGTCGGAGGGCGGCGTCGGCGCGCCTCCTGGCGGGAAAATCGCGAAGTTTCCGGAAAAGCGCTGCGCCGAGCATTCGGAGACCTAGAAATCTGTACCAAAAACTGATAGGGATTGCTCTTTTAAGAACACATTTGTTTGTGAACACTGTTATGCAACAAGGAGACCCATATAAAATTTACCGGCAAATGGTAAGTTATGACTGTTTTACACATACCAGTTTATTGCACAATAAATTTTAGAATTTATTTTTCAGTAAATTGTCCAATCTTAGCTATTCAAAAAAAAAAAACGTTTTCCACGAAACACGGGTATCGGACCATTGTCCTTATTCATACTACTGTTACACTTAATGATTTCTAAACTTTCAAAAGCACCCAACTGTCTACTGTTTCTTACATTTCTAATTAATTTTAAATTATTTATGTCTATCCGATGGATGTTGTCAAAAACGTATTGAGCAACACAAGATTTTCCGTTCTGCCATATTTAAAATGAGCCAGTGTTCTTTAAATCTAGTCAAAATAGATCTTTTTTGTTTGCCCAATACACTTTTGATCACAGGCTTTACAACTATATTCCTGACTTTTCGTTATTGTCGATTTTGTCTGGGGTTTCCCAAAAGCGTCTGTACTTTATTTAAAAACTGGACGTTTTCCACGAAACACCGAACTACTATACTAGTGCTTATGCTTATTACTACACTAGTGCTAATGCGAACTACTATTCTAGTGAGTTCATTGACAATATCAAAAATATCCAATTGCAAGTAACTATACTAGTACTATACTATACTAGTATACTATATAACTATACTAGTATATAACAATACTAGTATTTGTATGAATCAAAATTGTTTTCAGTATAATGGTGAATATTTTCAACAATATGAGGGAACGGCAATGGGTAACTTCTTGTCACCTTTCATTGCAAATCTTTTTTATGAGTAAATTTGAGACAGAAGTAAAAAATAAATTCGAGTATTTCCCTAGAGTCTGGTTCAGGTATGTGGACGATATCTTCGCGGTATTTCATACAATAGCAATTAGTTTAGATAATTTTGTTGGTAAATTGAATAATCGTTTCCCTACCATAAAATTTACATGTGAAATGGAACACGTTAGAGTTTGATGTATATAGGAAAGAAACCGCGACTCTTAGATATATTCCCAACGACTCAAAATACTATTTTCAACATGAATTGGCAAATTTTAATTTCCTAATTCACCGTTTGTTAAATGTCTCCCTCAGTAAAGAGAGGTTTGAACATGAGAAACAATTAATTAAGAATATAGCTAAGAATAACGGTTACTCAGTCCATTTAATAGATATGTCAATAAGGAAGCATAAATTTAAGAGAACCATGTACAATTCCACGACTTTTCGTAGAGATACTGACAATTCAAAATTTGTTTCGTTACCATATGAACCTAAATTCACCCGCGGACTAGATAACATTTTTAAAAATATTAATATCAATTTGGTTTATAATTCTAAAAATAAACTACAGACGCTTTTGGGTAACCTCAAAGACAAAATCGACAATAACGAAAAGTCAGGAATATACGAAATAAGTTGTAAAGTCTGTGATCAAAAGTATATTGGGCAAACAAAAAAATCTATTTTGACGAGATTTAAAGAACACATGGCTTATTTGAAATATGGCAGAACGGAAAAATCTTGTGTTGCCCAACACGCTTTTGACAACAACCATAGGATAGACATAAATAATTTAATATAAATTAGAAATGTAAGAAACAGTAGACAGTTGAAGAATGCAACTAAAATGACAAAGTTGGTTTTACAAAATAAATGTAAAAAGTTACTAAATATCCCTAAAATTAGCCACGAAAATAGAGCAAGTTCCTAATTCTACAACGTATCGTACAATTTATTGTGAACAATAAATTGGGCGCAATTTCTGTTTTACAAGTATTCAAATAAATTGAAGGTCAACTTGTACAATTTATTGTGAGAAAAATGTATGTGTATAAAATAGTCATAAGAGGGAAAGAGTGAAACTTGGGGGATGTACATCCCCCAAGTTTCACTCCACCGTATATACGCATACGTATACGCACCACTTTTCACTTATGTAATTTTTTGCGCGAGATAATATTAAAACCTATATCTCAAAAGGCACTAGTTGTAGCTTGATTCTCTATTGCATATCCACGTTCATGCATCATCTGCAGATATTTACCAACTGCGAACAGTATCCAGTCAAAAGACGGGTTGCTCCTCATTTTTAACCTGTTTCATAATAAAGGTTCACAATATATAGTTCACATATAGAACAAAATTTTGCTTCCGTACTACAACGTTGTAGCAGAAAATACACACTGACATGTTTTTCCTGTAGATCGATAGAAGTTTTTGACAGACCTGTCAAGACAGCACTTAGTTACAGTTTGCTTGTAAGTAGACAACAATGCAGCTAACTTGAAACTGCCATAATCAAGTCATGTGTCCCTTTTTCATTTATACATTGTGTAGCTATAGATATCATGTGCATTTACAAATTTACATTAACCTTTATTCTTCACTCTTTAATTTCATGAGTCGTACGTTTAGAAAACATAAACAATGTTTTTTTTTTAAATATGTCGCCAAAAACTACCAGTGAAATCGTCTTCTTTATAATTTAAATTTTAATCTGAATTAATATTTTGATACTTTGACATTTTTTTTTGTTGTAACATTACAAACACAAATGATAAATATAGATAAAAGGTCAACATTTTTACATAAATCATCAGGATTGTGAAAAACAAACGACATGATACATAGAAGAACGGTAAAACCCAGTTGGTTTTACCATTTCAACATTGCCAAAAATATAATCTAATTTATTACATATGTACGTCTCCATTATCAAACTGTTGTTTTGCACGTATACTAAATTAAAATTTAAAAGCCGCAAATTAGCACATGTTTTCCGAATTCGATCTCAAACCGCCGTTTAATGTTTAATTCAACGTCTAACAATAAATAAGTATATGTATAAAACATCGCGTGAATAAGCTTCAATAAAATTTGTATGCAACGGCAGTTGGAAAAAAAACAATGGTCGTGGTAATTCCAGTCGCTAGACAGCACGCAGGTACTTATACCGACTTGCAAACCTAACTTCGTAAACAGGTTATCATTCTGCGAATGTACTTTTGTACGACCTTCCATTTATAATCTATATAAAATTGCATGATATCTTCAGACATTGATATATATTAGTCGGATTTTATCAACAATCGTCAATCATTTTTATTTGAATAGAGATAATCTACACATGCCTAAATGAAACTAATTAACTTTTAAAAACAAACCGAAATCAAACTTTAAGTTTCACCTGAGAAATACATTTAAAATAAACAAGAAATGCTCATTTTTTCATTAAACAATAGCTGAAAAAAATACAAAATAGATAGTAAAGACTCCTACATTTAAAACTGGCGCATCCGGCAAAATCTTAATAAAAACTATTTTTTTAATGTAAAAAATTACTTTTGTTTTATTTTAACGACAAATTCTATAGAAAACCCTCATAATGAAATTAAATGTATTGCGTATTTATTAAACTACGTATTTGATTTCTATTATATCTACAATTCAAGTAAACATTTTTTAATACAGGATGGTCAGTTGGTAATAAGTAGAGCTCAGAGGTTAATAATAGATGCGTACTTTACCAGAGGCGGCTCCAGGATGCCACTATCAGTAACGTTACGAAATGTCAAACAGGTCGTACCACATACATGATGATGATTGTTGTAGCCCAACTAATCGGCAAAGGAACCACAGTCACAAGACACAGAACTTGCATATCACAACTACGTCATCAGACTCATCAGAATCACAACAAGGCTCCGTTGGTAATGGTGTCCTTGGTAGAACATCTGAAAACTTTTTTCTTCTGGATGCTGTTTTTACAAATACTTGTTCCGCATTCGCTGTAAGTCTATCAATATTAGGATAACAGTTTCGGCAATTCGGTGGAGCCCATGTGCCAAACATATAACATGGATTCAATCATATGTCTTAAATTATATAATTAAAGTATATGTCATTGAAGCTATCAAATGCCCTTCCATGGCGTTTCTCTCATCCAGTCCCCCAACCACTACGTTAGCTATGTACTGTCCTTTAACATCCGTTATTTCGTCAATACTAATCCACATAAGTTTATCGTGCAATTCCGCGACGATATTTTTTTGTTCTCACACAGTGGTGCTATGTATGATCGTCTAACAGTTGTTTCTGCAGGCAGACTAACTTCGCCGTACTTATCATTCGCAACCTTCTGGATACATTATCTGAACTTAGAGTGACCTAATTTGGCGAATGGAATATTGCACGCTACCATAATTTTGACTAAATAATTTAAGTTGTCTCGCGCACTCATACTACCATTTACACGAGCTTTGTCTGATGCTTGTCTGTAGCAACATGGTGCAAAACAGCTGTTTTTACATATCATGTCAGTGCACTGTCACACACGGTAAAACAAAGTTCACTGCTATTGTTCCGGAAAATTGTTTATCCAACGCTCCACCGTAACATGTGATAGACGCTGTTTCGACATTTTTATAAACGTATTCGACGTTTCATGTACACAAATGATGCATCGATTAGCGCAGTTTAATTAATACTAACTATAAATGTAAATTATGTTCACGTTCTCGACTCGAATCTTGGCACGTGCCATAAACTTGGTTAGAGTGGGACGCACAACACGGTAGACAGGTTATATTCCGGAATATAATGGTGTTATTTGATGAAACTACGATTGCGCTTTGTACATATATACAAGAGATGACATTGTACTTTATTAATGTCGCACATATAAAATTCTAGTCGCGTTAAGACCGGTCCTGGAATCTATTATTAACCTAAGGGCTCTAGTAATAAGTAATAATACATATATAGAGCAACACTAGATTCCTCAGATTAAAATAATACGATTTAGCTAAAATTACCTTAGTCCAATTGGTAATAGTAACCAAGATGCAGGGTGTCAAAATTATTTTTGTATTCGATTTTTCCAAATAATTTCTGATTAAATCAAGATAACCTACGAAATTAGAAATGAGGGGGTTCTTGAGACCGATAAATTCGTTGTTAATAGTTTTGCTAGTGTAGTAGTGCTCTTTTTGAAGTGAAGCGATCTACTATTGATATTAGTAGATGGCGAACTTCACTTCCACTTCAAAATAGCACTGTCCAGTAGGTCACATATTTTTTTTATATTTATTTTTTAAATTTAAGTTTCGTTTTAAGTTTTTTTGCTACCCCCGCTACCCTTTATCACACCCTAAAATACGATGCGTTTTCTGAAAATGTGAGAACCTGAAATTTCATCAGTCACCACTGACTTTGACACCTTGTATCTTAAGTAGCTAAAAGTTCTATTATCTTGGTTACTATCAACAACTGAATTAAGCTAAATCCGTTATTTAGATCTCAGGAATCTACTGTTGCTCTCTGTACTATTAATAACGGGCCATCCTGATAAAAAATAATAAAGACATACAGTAAAGGTGGGTAGTTTATATACTTTGAACACTACTTGGGAACAAAATTAAAAATGAACTGACTAATTCTAGAATACAATGTTGAGGCTGCTCAAAATGGAACACACTGTAAAATTTAAATCCCAAGGTAAAATGAAATACTATGTTTAGCCGTTTACAGCTCTGTTCTTAAAATGGTTAGTATCATATTAACTAAAATATTATTTAAAAGAAACGTACATTTCTAGAAATGCAACAATCATTTATTGACAAAAGAAATAAGAAACAAAATAACACTTACCTTTTCTCTGTGAGGGAAAACAACCAAGGCCTTGGGCACGTTATACACCATAGTTTTTCGTTCCCTTCCATACCACAAGTTTGAAAGGCACAATCTCAACCTGGAAAAACCACTCAGCTCTAAAGAGTACGCGTGATTTTTAACCTCATTTCTATTGCATAAACACATTTCCGCGGATTGATAATTAAATGCAAATAAATATATAATAAATACTTGTAGCCTTCGGAATAATGAATGTAAATCACGTTAATAGACGTTTATTGCATGGAATTAGTTGACACGAAGTACCTGGTGGTGCCCATTAGGTATTTTACCGGACAGAAATTCGATCTTATCTCTATTATAGGAATAGGTAGTCATTCATTCATATCAAATTAATGAAAGCTTGTAAACACACGGGCAATATAATATATATTTGTTTATGAGTAACGCAGAACATATGGATGTACTGTGATATCGAGCACCCAAATAAATTTAACCTTAAATTGGCAGCTCGAGCTCTAAGAAATTTGATGGATTGGTTAAGATTTTGCGTTTGTATTTAATGGCCTGGGTTCAAATATCAAGATCTCTTTCATGATTTTTCATTTTTTCCAACTAATTAATAACATTAAATGACGAAATGAGATAAAAGAAGTCACAAGTCTGTTTCACCGAAAAAAACATTTTAAAAAACAGTTGATTACAAAATTGTTGAAAAAGGTTCTCACGTTGTTCTAAACATTTCTGACACCTGTTCGAATAGAACCGAAGACATGTTCTAGGAGACAGTGGTGGTCATTTATTCTTTCAAACTTATTTTTTGAAGTCGGGCAAGGTTTTTAATAAGAACATGGAAATTTGTGTTCTTTAAATATGATCACAAAAAGAAATCACATGGTGTTACGTCATAGGATCTTAGAAAATTCATGTTCGGAATTCATCCCAATAGGCGATTATGGAAAATGTTCTGTAACAGTACCATTATTTCTCCCGCAGTGTGTATTCTAGCATAGACTTGCTGGAAGTAAATTGTAGCAATTTTGCCATTACCCAATTGATTTACGAAAGGTGTAATAATTTATCTTATATATTACACATTTTACATTCATGTACGAGGTGTGTAAATTAAGTATGAGCCTGGCAACATAGCGCCCGATCTAACAACACCTAAGACGGGATTTGGAAGGGGGATAGGTTAACATGTAATGCACCTTCAGTACAAGTTTGAACTTGTTAGTCATTTGCTTAGCGAGTCATTTGTTTGTTCTTTGTGACTGTTTTCGTAAACCTTTTTTTTTCTAGTGCGTTTTAAAAATGAGTGACATTAATTTTGAACAACGGTGTGCTATCGGGTTTTGCTTCAGACTTGGACGCATCGCAATGCCAAGTACTTTTGCAAAACTTAAACACGCCTACGGAGACAATGTTTTTTCAAGAGCCCAGGTTTTTCGGTGGTTTAAGGCATTCTCAGAAAGAAGGAAGTCGATTGAAGGTGAACCACGCAGCGGAAGGCCTTCATAAAGAACGAATAAGCCTTCGCAGGAACAAAAGGACATCAGGAGAGAACAGTGTCTTGACATTTTGGAATAGGTTGAAAATGATCCCCATTTTATGGAATGTGTCATTACTGGTGATGAGACTTGGGTGTTTGAGTACGACCCGGAAACCAAGCGCCAAAGAATGGAATGTCACACCTCAAGTTCTCCAAAACCCAAAAAAGCATGAATGAGTAAGTCGAAGATCAAATGCATGCTGATATGCTTTTTTGATAGCCAGGGAATTGACCACAAAGAGTTTGTCCCTCCAGGCCAGTGGCGGTGCGTGATATTTCAGTTAGCCATATCTTGAAAACGACGCATGGGACCCACTTCACTTTTTTTAGGTGATGACTATACACCTCTTACAGAAAGGATTTATAGTGAAAAAATCGTCAGCAAAGTTTGCGAAAAAATTTTCAAAAACACTGGAGCACTCCCTGGGTTCTCAGTAACGCTCTGTGGGATATTTGCAGTATATTTTTTTTTTCATAATCTAGAAACAAATATAAGGAGACATTTTTCGATTTGTTGCAAAATATTTTTTTTTTCAAAAAAGTTATGGCCATTTTAATTTTAATTTTATAGGAACATTTTGTTTCCCAAAATTAAAATGGCCATAACTTTTTGAAACAAAAATATTTTGTAACAAATCGAAAAACGTCTCCTTATATTTTTTTCTAGATTATGAAAAAAAATATACTGCAAATATTCCACTGAGCGTTACTGAGAACCCAGGGAGTGCTCCAGTGTTTTTGAAAATTTTTTCACAAACTTTGCTGGCGGTTTTTTCACTATAAATCCTTTCTGTAAGAGGTGTATAGTCATCACCTAAAAAGTGAAGTGGGTCCCATGCGTCGTTTTCAAGATACGGCTAACTGAAATATCACGCACCGCCACTGCTCCAGGCCAAACAATAAATCAACACTGTTAAGGAGAGGTTCTGGAAAAATTTCGAAAAAGGGTCATGTGTGTGAGACCAAACATCAAAAACAACTGTATGTTGCATCACGACAATGAGCCTTGTCATACAGCCAGTATGTGTTCAGTAAACGAGTTTTTAGCCAGTAAAAACAGTGGCTCCTCCTCCTGTGGCTCCTCAGCCTCCTTCTTATTCGCCTGACTTGAGTCCTTGTGACTTTTTTCTCTTCCAGAGCTTGAAAGATCATCTCAAGGAACATAATTTTGGGACCATAGAAAACATTGAAATGGCTGTAACCGACCAGCTGAAGGCTATTCCAGTAGTTCTAGCACTGCTATGAGGAATGGAAGAACTGTCTCCAACGCTGTGGGGCTACCCAAGGAAGTTACTGTGATGGAGACAATACTGAATAGTAGTTCTATTCGAATTAAAAAATTGAATGTGTTCTGCATCATGTTTCTACAGAAAAACATAAAGCTCGTGTAAATGGTGACAACTTCATAGCAATACTGTGTGAGAACAAAACAATATCGTCTCGGAATTGCACGATAAACTTATATGGATTAGTATTGACGAAATAATGGATGTTAAAGGACAGAACATAGCTAACATAGTGGTTGGGGGACTGGATGAGACAAAAGGAATGGAAGGGCATTTGATAGCTTCAAGGGGCACAAGGGTACAGACGGCTATTTTTAGTAACAGGCACCAGAGCTTAACTCCTGAACATATGGAACAGTTATTTATAATTTATGGAAACTCAAGTAGTAGTACGGACACGTTATGGCATCGGTTACTGCGTATATGCAAGTTCTGTGTCTTGTGATTGTGGCTCCTTTGCCGATTAGTTGGACTACAATAATCACCATCATGTATATGGTGAGATGTGTTTGACATTTAATTTGTAACGTTACTGATAGTGGGATCCTGGAGCCGCCCCTGGTAGAGTATACATCTATTATATTAACCTCCGAGCTCTATTGATGACCTGACGACTGATGATGAGTGATGACAAACAGACAAACCGACGGGCTGGAAAATTTGAGGAAGGGAATGCGAAAAAAGTTACTACTCGTACTGTTGCTATTACCTCTTAGCGACACAAAACATAGAGAATAATTAAATGTAACTACTTCAAGGGTATCATTACAATTGTGCATTTTATCGGAATCGTTGAATATGTGACCTCGAAAGGTACTACGAATTGCCGCACATGTGAGTCCTATGCAGTCGATAACACGACGCAAAGACACGTAGATATAATTAGAACCTTTTTCTTTCAATTATCCATGATCGATAATTGCGGGTACAGACACCGTAAATTTCATAATTTAAGTATATTTTTATGTTCGCAGATAAGTCATGTAATTTGTCTAGTTGTCGGTGACGCGAAGACTTTTATTTCCGTTAATAAAATCGTCCATAGTGCGCTAGACAATATCACATATGTAGGTGTGTGTGCCGATTGCGGTGTTTCGACTTGATACTAGATTTTTGAAGAGCTGCCAAGAGTTGTGTTTGTCTCCAGCGCGTCTGATATTCGTAAGTATTTTCGGTTGGTTTCTAGATAGTCCAGGAAGAGCGCGCAAAAAAAGGGCCCTGACCTCTATAGTTTTGGCTGCCCTTTCGGACGCCTAACTGTGTGTTTCATTGTCGAATACGTTGCCAAATATACCGGGTGTCTACGAAGATAGGATACAAACAAGAAGTTTGAGTCTATAAGTTTTACGTTTTTGCATGACCAACTAAATCTAAGAAATATATGTATATGACCTTTGATAGGTTCAGAGGTCATATACATATATCTTTATATAATTTTACAAGTCGTTCTTAGTAAGACATCGATATAATCAGTTTTTATTAAAACTTTTTCACAAAATTTCAGTTTTTAATTATCCAAAATACTGTGGATGGTGTAAAAAACATCAAAGCATTCAAGCTTGCCCTTCTTTTCTTGGGGAAGTCCGCGGCCTGCAATAGAATTTTGCAAATCTTGCCGTACAACAAATACCCAAATTGCTTATTAAAATAAATTACATTCTTTAGAGAAGTGCACAAAATTAGTCAAAAATATTAATTTTTAAAAATGGCATCCAAAAAAATTTTTTTTTTATATTTTTTAATAATTTTGTGTACTTCTCTGGAGAATGTAATTTATTTTATTAAGCAATTTGTGTATTTGTAGTAAGGCAAGATTTGCAAAGTTCTTTTGCAGGTCGCAGACGTCCCCAAGAAAAGAAGTGCAAGCCACTCACATAAGATTTTGGAAATAAAACATTCGTATGTACTTCAATACATGTTATTAAATTATAAATCATTAAATTTTATGTTGTAACATAATCTGGTATTTTTTAATTTCATTTACGACGATTCTTGCGTTTACCACCTTTTAATGGTGCTTTCTACCCCTAAAAGCATATTCCGGAAGAAAAAAAAAACAGGTGTTCAATATTTTTAGTATTATGAGTGTGCAAAGTTTCATTTAAATCGGTGAGTGACAGTTGGGTAGTGTTACTTGTAAGAGCAATTTTAGGAAAGGTTTTTAACTATTTTTTTTTAAATGAGAATACCCCGGGTATACTATAAATAAATTACATTTTTGGAGTTTCCTTGTCAAATTACATACATGCTAAGAAATTCAACGGTGACGCAGCGTTGCCATGAAAAACAATATTATAAATTATAAAACTTTATGAAAATGAAAGTATAAACCGTATTTTTTAAGCGCCTTATAATATATATACGCGTGTATTTCTTGCCCGTGCTACGTATGGCATTCACCCTTCCCATGCGGGAGGGCAGGATAGTCTAACACAGTTTAACACGCGGGCAGACAAACATTCCGAACCACTAATCATTATATCCCTAATAAATTTGGTAGGTACCATTAAAGAACGGAATTCTCAAATATCCTAAAAGTATTATGTACCCAGGGCATCCCATTTGGAAAAAAATGAATTAAACGACCTTGAAATTAAAAATTGCTCCCAATTTTACAACTTTGAAGAAAATCGATTTTTAACATTTTCCTAATAAAATTAGAATGCATTAATGTTTTTTTGATCCATCCACAAAAATTTTCAACTATGTATCACTTGTTATTTTTTTACGGATTTATCTTCAATTTAACGAGCAATTTACGAGCAATGAAGTCAACAGTAAATATGAGTTTTCCATATTTCACACACCTTCACATATTGATATAACAATACACAGCATGTCTATACATACTTATAAACATAAAATGACAGTGTATGATACCCAGACTTCTAAACGTTCCACGTTCCACAAAATTATAAGTATATAAAATTATCATAAAAAAATTATAAAAAACACGGTTTTTAAAAAGTCCTATTCTATTTATGCACACGATACAATATGCAAGGATACAATACACACTTCACAGGGAAAACGATAGAATATTCATCTCAAAATCTTAAAGACTGCTGGGTTTCTAAAATCACTGAATTTCACATTTTTGCAAATTCACAAGTTGCTACCCGATCTCAAAAACATAACAATGAACAATCCATTTTTACTATTGAATAATATTGTGTTATGGTATTTCGGGGTTATGGGATGGTGGTATTATGAGGTTACATGAGCCCCATATTTTTATAAAATTTGTATATTATATAAGTTTTGGACGTCTATTGAATATCATATACAGTTTCTTGATGTATCGTAGTTATACTCACTCGTACTCCCCGAGTTATGGGGTTATATGGTAATAGGTTTGTAGAGCAGTGGAATTTTTTGGTTCAAGAAAGTAGAATTATGAGGTTACATGAGCCAGATGACATTGTATTTTATAGTATGTAAAATCCATGTTTTCTCAGAATGTTTATTTTTTCTTGCACTGCCCCATAGTATGGGGTTATAAAGTGGAGACGGAATCTGCTGCATGTTTTGTCCTTGGATATACAAGATTGCGCCCCTTGGAAAAGAGGAAAAAAAACTATGCAAAAATATTAACTTTGATCCACGACATCTCAAAAGTGAAGAGTAGTCGTAACTTGATGCTAAATTTTAATCCAAATTCGAGGGTGGAGAAAAAGATAAAAATAACTTGTTTTGGTGTCGTTCTACAGTACTTACATCTGAAGAAAATAAAGTAGAAACCTGAAAACTAGGTGTAGTTATTGAATTGAAGTAAACTCCGAATCCATTCGAAGTAAACTCCAGATTTTGACTAATTATTTTATTACACATTGCTTGAAAAAATAGATTGATTTATTTATTTATCAGATATTATCACAATTAATTGAATGGCTGGTAGCCTTGTCTCAAGGATAATGTTAAACTGTAATTTTTAAAAATAAAAAGATCCTTTAATGAAAAATATCTAACGTTTATGTTAATTACGTTTACGAAATAAAAACGTATTAATAGTTGTTAATGTAATAATCTACTCTAGAACATTTTGTTATTATAATTGTAATTATGCATTGGTATGTTATACCTGTTTTATCTAATTTACCTTATTTATCACATTTTTTTTTAAATAAATGTTAAACAGTTATCTATTAATAAAAACATTTCCATTTCTAATTATTCTTCGAATACGTCATATATTTTGTTTTTAAATACTTATTTAAATATATATAAAATCGTAAGCTACATATTCTGAAGTAAACTGCTCGTCAATAGAAAAGACTGCAATTTTCAAGCCCAGTTTAGAATCACAGTAATTCAAAGAGCAATTGATTGATTTTATTCAAAGCAATTTTGATCTTCTGATTCTTTTGATTTCTACTTTTGTTTATCTTCCTTCAAAATGTGAAAATTAATAAAAGTGGAAAATGGAAAATCTATAGTAGCATTCGATTGGTACTGATTTTGAATTTAAAGGGTGATAATAACCCCGAATTTTTTTGAAAGAATTATTACAAAAATTACATTTTTTTTTTTTTGAGAAGAAATCAAGACATCGTTTTGAAATTTTGCAGGTGGTATGTTTATTAACACTTTAAGAGTACAAACATATTTTTTGGGATTTTTACATTGTATTTTATTTTTTGGTCACAAGATTTTTCTTTTTTAAATGTCTGCAATCATTTCGACCATCTCGAACATCTGACAAAAAAAAGAACAAAAAAAACGGTAATTATTAAGGGTTAAGTCGCTATAGCCCGCACCAAAAAGAACTTTATTCACCGAAAAATAACAAAATAGTGGCCATTTTTAAAAACAAAACATTTTGAGTCCGAAAATCGACTGAAAATCGTAAAATGCATTACCAATCTTTTTGATTTTAGTCCGAGGTATATCTATAAATGTGTACAATAGCATGTCAAAAATCAAAGCAATCGGTTGAGTAGCTTTTCTTAAATTATGTCAATCAGGTCAAAAACCATGGTTTCGAGAAAATCGAGTTAAAAAAGCTGTCTCGAGGCGCCTCGCTTTATACTTTCACTATTCAATTTTAAACTTAAATATCGCTCTAAAAATATTGAACAGTTGTTTTTGATAATATTTATTTACTTTTTAAAATAAGTCAAAAAATGTATTTAATTTATTTTTTTCTAAGTAGAAAGACCCCTAAAGATATGGTTGCTGCCTTTACAGGTGTCGATATGGCGGACATACCCCAATACGGCTTCAAGGCGGAAGATATGATAAGCACCGGTCGCACCACGAAATGCAACATAGAAGAGGTCAGGAAGTGGCTCTCGAAACAACCGGAAATCCCCCAGATGTCTGACGAACAAATCGCGCTCTTTCTCATAGCCTGCAATAACGTGATCGAAGCTACCCAAATTACCATCGAGTGTTACTTTAGGCACAAAGCGAACTCCCCCGAACTGTTCAAGAACAGAGACGCCGACTCGCAAGAAACGCAGTCCACGTTAGGGGTGGCGTAAGTAACTTCCGTTTTGTCCTTTTTTTTTACTAGGGTTCTAGCCCTATCTAAAATTAACACTGTTTCAGACGTTTAATAAAACAGCGTCAGTTTTTTTTAAACAAGCAAACATTTTTCTGTGAATTTTTTCCGGTCCATTTTTTTCCAGTGATCCATTTTTTAAGCCATATTTGGCTTAAATCAGGATCAATTCTCACAAAGAGCTGCTCGCTGAGCACACGACATATTATCCCCACTTCCAAGGGCGGATTTAGTCCCCTGACGGACGACTGTCCTATCAGATGCATGTAGTGTCAGATACATGGAGGCATTTTTTTTATGAGTTTATACAGGGTGTTACTTAAAGTTATGTACTTATTATAAGATGTGATTCCTGGGCCAAATTTATTTATTATATCGAAATGGCCATTTAAACACGCAGATATGTCCTAAAATGTTTGGTTTTCGATATACAAGGTGTTAAAGTATTTTTTGTATTAAAATTTTGTACTTATATTCGATTTGTACTAAAAATCTTGAAAACGATTTGAGATAGATATTAAACTAAATTTTGGTACAGATATTATGAAAGAAACTTTTTGACATCAAGGCATTTTTTATTTAACCAGTGGCGTAACTATTGCGTAGCTATTTAGAAAATGTAACGCCACTGATTTTTGAAATATAATTAGTTTATTATACATTACCATCAAACAAGTTAAACAAAAAAATCTTGTTTTGTCATTTTTGTCATATAACTTTTCTTTTGGAAGTAATATTATTCAAAATGTTATTTCCACACTATCTTTTCGAAAACTGTTTTATTTTTCTTAAAATAAATATGGAATTACCGAACTACCAAATTTTACTTTTACCATTATTATATTTATTTTACCATTACCAGTATTACCAAAAGCTTATATTTATATAAAAAAAATGCAATTAAGTGACTACCTCCTTTGTATTTTCTTTGTGTAAGATAAATGTAAAGAATCGAATGACCTGAAAGATAACAAAAATATTACCACCCTGTATATTAAAGACCAAACGTTTTAGGATGTACGTTTGTATGAACTTTAGGAGTCAGGTCTTAAAATAAGTATATAACATTTAATAGCACCCTAAAGTAAAAAATATATGTCATAAAAAAAAACATCATATGGCCAATTGTAATTCAGATTTTCATTTAAAGTGAATTAAAATGGAATTCATGCAATGGCCTAAACGGTTAGATACATATATTTACTTATTTTGTTAATTCGAAATTGTCGAAAATGGTCACTGTCACTTTATGTTATCAATATAACAGGTATTTCACCACACATGTTTTTTTTAGACAAGTGGGTACAGATGTCACTTTTGGTGGCGACTTTTATATATTTACATTATGCTTACTGCGTATAAACCTATCTCATGGAATGTACGAGGTCAAATTATTAAACAATCTACTTAGTGGAACTAAACGTTTTATTAAAAAAATACATATTGTTATGATAAGAAGTAAGTGTATTAAAGAAATACAGGAAGAAACTTAAGTCAATAGCAAAGATTATTGAAGAACCATCCAAAATTTGCAGGTACTACTGAAAGAAAAAACCACAAACTTACGAGGTGTGTAAATTAAGTAATGAGACTGTTTTTTTTTTTTAATTTATTTATTCGAATATAATTACAATTCAGTATTGTCTCCTTCAAAATTACTCCCATAGGAAGCCACACAGCGCTGGAGACGGTTCTTCCATTCCTCATAGCAGTGTTGGAATTCATATAGTGGAATAGCCTTCAGCTGGTCGGTTACAGCAGTTTAAATGTTTTCTATAGTCCGAAAATGACGTCTCTTGAGGTTATTTTTCATTCTCGGAAAGAGAAAAAAATCACAAGGACTTAAGTCAGGCGAATAAGAACGCAGAGGAACCACAGGAATGTTTTTACTGGCTAAAACTCGTTTACTGAAATGGCTGTGTGACAAGGCGCATTGTCGTGATGCAACATACAGTTGTTCTTAATGTTTGGTCTCACACGCATGACCCTTTTTCGAAGTTTTTCAACAACCTCTCCGTAAAAAAAGTATTTATGTCCGACCATATTATAAAGGACTGTTTATGACATAGTTTTGCGGCTATAAAGTACCTCTTTTTTACACTAATAAAAAAAAGTTACTTTATTTTACTATTATGTCAAATCGACGTTTTCAAATTAATATGTACAACTGTACAAACAACATTAGTAACCTAGCAATACTTAAAAAAAGCACACTTTACTAGTTTCTCATAGAATAAAAATAATGAGCCGATGTCAGATTTTGACGTTTTCAAATAAATATGTACAACAGTCATAAAAATGTCAAAAATGTCATTGAATTAATGTTTTCGTTAATAAGTCCATTTTAGCAGTCGAACATAAAGCTTTGTATGCAACTCGTCCATAATAATGCTTTATTGAACTCGCCCTCTTTATAAACCTGACTCTTCAATAAAGCCTTGCATTATAGACTTGTTACATAAATAGCTATTATTTACTGTTTGCCCTGAAGGCACAAACTCTTTGTGGGCAATTCCCTGGCTATCAAAAAAGCAAATCAGCATGCACTTGATCTTCGACTCGTTCGTTCTTGCTTTTTTGGGTCTTGAAGAGCTTGAAGTGTGCCATTCCATGCTTTGGCGCTTGGTTACCTGGTCGTACTCAACCACCTACGTCTCATCACCAGTAATGACACGTTCCATAAAATGGGGATCATTTTCTATCGATTTCAAAAGGTTTCTCAAGACTCCTTTCTCTCCTGATGTCCTTTTGTTCCTGCGAAAGGAAAAAGGAAGTTTTTTGGAACCATTTTTGCGCAGATAGTTTTCAACCCCAATTCGTTAGTTGAAATCTAATGAACAGTGGTGTGATTCAAATTTAACTCTTCCCCGATCATTCTTGTCGTCAGCTGACGATCTGAACGCACAAGATCCCGGATTCTATCGACATTTTCATTGGTTCTAGAAGATGAAGGCCTTCCGCTGCATGGTTCATCTTCAATCGACTCTCTTCCTTCTGAGAATGCCTTAAACCGCCGAAAAACCTGGCCTCTTGAAAAAACACGTCTCCGTAGGCGTGTTGAAGTTTTGCAAAAGTATCCGTTGCGCTGTGTCCAAGTCTGAAGCAAACCCAGATAGCACACTGTTGCTCAAAATTGATGTCACTCATTTTTAAATAGAGAAAACCGGTTTACGAAAACAGTCACAAAGAACACACAAATTACTCTATCAAGTTCAAACTTGTACTGAAGGTGCATTACATGTTAACCTACCGCCCTTCCAAGTCCCGCAGTGTTGCTAGATCGGCACTACGTTGCCAGTCTCATTACTTAATTCACACCTCGTAAATGGCTTGTTAGGGAACCACAGCTCCAAAAAGTTTTAATCAAAATTTTGTTACACGCCTACAAAGAGATGATATACAGAATGTTCAAGATCAATTTTCTTGATTCGCATTTGGATTTTACCCCTCCTTTGGAAATGAACGGGATGAGGGGTTCCACCAAGAAGATGTTTGAGGAGCGGTTTCAAACTCGTTGGAATGCAACTATGTTAGGTGATTACTGTTGGCGTCTAAAGAGAAATGATTCTTGTTCCCATAATAGAGAAATTATTCTTATACAAGTTCAGTTGTTTTTTTTTTTAATTTTAAACATACTATTTAAAAAAAAATAATTGTGTTAACTCTGTTTATGTGTTGTGTTCAAAGTAGTAGCGAATTTTTAAGTTGAAATTGACCATATTTAAAAAACACCTGTAAGACATGTAATAATTTTTTAATATAACGTGAAAATAATGTATTGAAAAAGTAAATCGACTGGCGAAAACCGCATCATTTTAAGTTCGCTCTGTCAAAAGATGTTTACAATCAAAATGGGTCAGAATTTTCTGGGACATCCGGTATTATAGAATTAGACGATATATACGAAATTTTTGCATTGCATAAAACGTATTTACGTTTCATCGCATTGCGCTTATTTTTACGTAGCGGCCCAATTGGATCGATGGTCCCCCTTAAGAAGTCCAATATTTCGGGAACTTGAGGGCAGAATAAATGAGGCACCTCTTTGATTAAACATATACATACATGGCCTTTAATTTCCGACACATTGCATCCTATAATATTATGAAGACAGAAATCATACAGTCAGATCTCTTACAATTAGATGATCTTAAATTTAAACAGAGATTTGTGAGTTTGTGCACTTTACAAGATAATGATTTGTTTAACTAAATTAATGGTATTATAAACGCTGTGTGGGAAAAAATATGACTTATTTCTATCATGAGGTTTTGCACTTTAATCATCAACAGATTACTTAATGATTTGTCTTCGTACTATTCCAATCTGGACTCCACTAATACGCTGAAAAACGAAGTGGTAACTCTGAATGGCGCAGACTGAAGGTACAATGTTTTTAGGTCACTAGCAGTCATGCCAAATCGCACCAAAAACAATTGCGCCGTTGTAGTAGCCGCCCTAAAAGACACGTATTATTACAATTTCGACTTTGGGCAGCAATTCAAGACGGCCTACGCTCTCCTTGACCTTGTCGTCCATTCTAGTCCGCCAGCAGGCCTATTCATCGTCATTAATTTTAAAGGGGTAACTGAAAAATGTTGCGTTTTGTGGTTTTGTAGGTTGCCTTTGTGTATCAGATATTTTTTGGTCCGTAGATATCTCAGTTCCGCTATCATACATTATTTTGCTCATGAATAATGGAATATCATAGTTGGATCATTTTCACTCTCAAAAGTGAAGGTGTGACACATAAAAAACTTCGGTTTTGCACCCAACTGAACTGTATTTCTTTCCAAAATTTCATGCAACACTTCCATGAAGATTGAATGATGTCACTCAAGTGAGGGACATACATGCTTAATTTACAAATGTTTGAGTCTCACTAAGAGGAGGGGGTTGACACATAACGTAAAATGGTTTATATTATTGACCTCTATATTTTGTTTGTTTCTTTTCAAGAAGCTGAAATATTTACTGGCCACAAAAATATGGATTTCCAATAGGTGCTAAATGCTGGAAGTGGTCCACCTTAGTCTATAAAGTCAAACTAAAAGATTTTAATAATAATTTATCTTAGGTATTATCATATAAACTTAGTTATTATAAACCATATATATTATAAACTTATAATATATATAGTTATATATAGTTAAAATTATAAGTTTATAATGATATAAACTTAGTTATTATCATCTTAATTAGTCAATATGGCATGAACATTTTTTACTTCTAATAATTTTGTCACGAAAATACTGAAAAAAAGAGTTATAAACATTATTATAAAAGCTGAAAATTTATTATAACATCCATTATAAGTTGACAATAGAAATAAAAAATACATATGTAAATAAAACGCAATAATGTCGTAGTTAAATTTGATTCAGTTTAAAACAAACAAAATAAAATGTTTAAACAATTTATACAACTCAAGATCATACAGGAGTAGTACTTTAGGGGACTGGCAATCCTTCAACTGGCAACAAGAAACGATTTCTTGTTTATTATTTTACTTTTTTTAAAGTTAGGTTAGCCGTAAAAAATCTCATATACAAATCAACCCAAAAAAATATTATGCAATACTTACATACAAAAATTCTAATTAACTTCTTATCCATAACTCATCTATACTATATATACAGAGGTGTGTAGATTAAGTTAAGAGACTGATTTTTTTTTAATTTATATTATTCGAATATAATTACGAATATTATTCAGAGAAGACACACCGCGCTGGAGACAATTCTTCCAATTCTCATAGCAGTACTAGAACTTATTTACTGGAATATAACACAAGCACTCAAGTCAGGCGAATAAAGAGGCTGAAGAGCCACAGGAATGTTTTACTGGCTAAAAACTCGTTTACTGAAATGGCTATATGACAAGGCACATTGTCGTGATGTGCCTTGTCACATCCAGTTGTTCTTGATGATTGGTCTCACACGCATGACCCTTTTTCAAAGTTTTTCAAGAACATCTCTGTAGAAGTGTTAATTTACTGTTTGGCCTGTAGACACAAACTCTTTGTGGACAATTCCCTGGCTATCAAAAAAACAAATCCGCATGCATTTGATTCTCGACTTGCTTATTCTTGCTTTATTGGGTCTTAGAGAGTTTGAAGTGTGCCGTTCCATGCTTTAGCGCTTAGTTTCCGGGTCGTACTCAAACACCTAAGTCTCATCACCAGCAATGACACGTTCCAAAAAATGGGGATCATTTTCGATCGATTCCAAAAAGTCAAGACGCTTCTGATGTCCTTTTGTTCCTGCGAAAAGTTTTTTGGAACCATTTTTGCGCAGATTTTTCTCATACCCAATTCGTTGGAGAAAATCTGATGAACAGTGAACAGTGATGTTATTAAAATTGAACTCTTCCCGTATACCCCGTATTCTATCCACATTTTTATCGGTTCTTGAAGATGAAGGCCATCCACTGCGTGGTTCATCTTCAATCGACTCTGTTCCTTCTGAGAATGCCCTAAACCACCGAAAAACCTGGACTCTTGAAAAAACACTCCATAGGCGTGTTGAGGGTTTGCAAACGTATCCATTGCGCTGTGTCTAAGTCTGAAGCAATACCTGATAGCACACCGTTGCTCAAAATTAATGTCACTCATTTTTAAAACGCACTAGAAAAAAACGGCTTAGAAAATAGTCACAAAGAACAAACAAATGACTCTAACAAGTTCAAACCCTTCGCCATTCGAAGTCCCGTCTCCACAGTATTGCTAGATCGGGCGCTACGTTGCCAGTCTCATTACTTAATTTACACACCTCGTATTATATCATCAATATGATATCCATCAATACGATTCACAGATTCATTAGATATACATAAATATATTTTTATAATAGCTCTAATAGAGCTGCACATTTATTGGAGTACATGTGTCAGTGGATAAAACAGAGAAAAGAAACTTTATTCAAAAAAAATCTCGAAAAACATAAATTAACATTTATAATTTGATATCAAACACACACCTGAAACACGTTTTTCACTGACATCGAAACACTGGACAAACGCGGGTTTTATCCAACAATGTTGGCATCATCAGGAGATGATTAAAACTCATGTTCTTGCCTAGCAAGCAATGAAACGCCACGTCTAAATAATAATAATTGACTCCAAATATTTAGTTTAAAAAAATGCCCTAATTTTCAAGCCGTGTTTTAAACGCTTCACATTTTATTTTACAATTTAGATAATGTCACCGGTATGTTATGAATACAGTGTGGAACAGCCAAATGGAATAAATTCAGTAACTCCTTTATTATGCATTTGTTTAGACAATTCTGAGACACGTCAACTTCTAATTCTGAAATGACATCTTGCGACGTAAAAATGTCATATTTTCAAAAATGAATTTCCTAAATTCAACCCCCCTTCAAGTGACAGCTACAACCCCTAAATTTTCAAATTGGAAGTATTGTGATACTTGATTTGAAAGGTCTTTTCATTATCTATTCAAAACTGCTATGGTTTTAAATTTTATTGCAGAAATTAACAAGAAAAAAGTTTCTCCAGCGTAGGAAATTCAACCAAATCATTATTAATGCAGCAGATGTTCAAAATGCATGCCTCCAGGATCTTGGCAGCATCCTAGACGCAAATAGTCTTCTAACGTTAGTTAACATCTTCGGGGTAATCGGCCTAATTGCAAGTGTTATTCTTCTTAAGTCAGCTAAATCGTCGGGTTTGGTTTTGTAGACCATACTTTTTACATATCCCCATAGGAAGAAGTCTAACGGAGTGAGATCAGGTGATCGTGCAGGCCATTCTACAGAACTACGTCTCCCTATCCAGCGATTTGGAAAGATTATGTGGAGATATTGCCGGACATTGACTTCGTGATGTGCCGATGCACCATCCTGCTGGAACCATATTTCATTACCTGGAAGTTGTGGGTTTCCTTCAGCTGGATACAAGTTTGCCATCGTCGGTACAACATTATTTTGGAGCAGGCGCTAAATAATTTTCTCCATTCAAATTGCCGTCAATGAGGAAGGGACCAATGATATTTTCTCCAATTATTCCTGCCCAAACATTAACTTTATCAGGGTTTTGCATGTGTAGTTCCCTCATCCAGTGAGGATTTTCTCTCGACCAGTATCCACAGTTTTGGCGATTAACATGGCCGTGAACTGTAAATGTAGATTAATCCTAAAATAAAATATTTTCTATTTCTAAAGTTTTGTCATCTATCAATTGCATCATTTGTTCACAAAAGAGAATTCGTCTATCAAAATTGTCTTCCGTGAGCTCATTAGTTAGTACCAGTTTATATGGGTGCATCTGATTTTCTGTCAACACGCGGAGAATCGAGGAATGGCTAATATTTAAAGCTGAAGCTGTTTGACGACTCGACGTATGTGGATTTTCTTCAAGCATAAGCATTACATACAATTTCTGTATGTATCATCACTGAGTTTATTAGGAGGATTTTTCTTTAGCTGCCGTACATGTCCACGTTCCCGAAACTGCTTCTCTATTTTACTTACGGTACCTTGAGACATCGGCGGCAACTCCGGATATTTTTCTTGAAATAGGCGAACAACTTCGGAGTGCGTTCGTATTCTGTCTCGGTAACCAAATTTTTTTTTTATTATTAACATTTCAGAACCTAAAATTGACAAATAGTGTTAGTTATAAATGTTTTATTTTAATGTAACGAATTGCCTACGCTTGAGAAACTTATCTTTTTTTCTTGTTAATTTCTGCAATAAAATTTAAAACCATAGCAGTTTTGAATAGAGAATGAAAAGAACTTTCAAATGAAGTATCACAAGGACCTACTTCCAATTTGAAAATTTAGGGGTTGTAGCTGTCACCTGAAGAGGGTTGAATTTAGGGATGACATTTTTACGTCGCAAGATGTCATTTTAGTTTGTTCCACACTGCATAGGAAGCATGTAAATAAAGTGTGACAAATTAGATAACTTACAAAAGACACGATTCCATGTGAAATCCTGGAACCATCTCCCTTTTTTTATTGTTTTCTGAGTGTCTCATCATAAATAGACCGTGGTCAGTTTTTTGGTTTCGAGCTATTTTTCTATATATCCCGGAGTGTTATTTACATTCGCCAAGGCCTTAGATAGGTCAAGGTATTCCGTTTTTAACGGTCGTATTTATTTTATTAAACGAGTTTAATATCTCGTATAACGTTTTATGATAATTTATTTCAAGGAATTATTGAGAGCAACAAGGAAGAGACTACTGTAAATATTTACGTGGTTCATATATATTACAGGGGCTGTATGTTATTGTTTACGTAAACTTCGGTTTGTTTTCATATTCGTTTCAATTTTATATAAGGCCAATTAAATTATACTAACGACTTGTTAATTCGTCGTCTGATGTTTTGCTTCTTTAAATTGCATGCAGATAGAATTCATTTACAAGTTTAAATGAAACCGCCAAATGTTATGTCTGTACATACATATAAACAATTTTTTATAACGATGAATTATTTTTAGAACTGTGAATATACATACATACATAAATATTTTTTATACATAAGTAATGAGAAACGTTAGGTATCTATTGTAATCAAATCATAACAGCTTATGTAAGAAATATTTTTGCCACATGTTGTATTTCCGAATTGATATTTAAACATTTCTTGTAACTTTAACAAAAACAACTAAGTTTATTTGATATTATGTGGTGTTATAGTCCAGGCAGCGTAGACTATTTTTTTAAAAGAATTAGTTGCGGCACTTTCTCAACGGTTCTATAAGGAAAAACATCGTCTGAATCGAATTCACGTGTTTTGGACAGCGAAATATTGTAGGAACACAGCGAAAACGTTGCAAAAAGTTGCAAAAAAAAAAACAGTTTATTTCTATTTTTAGGCACACAAATAAATGTTGAGTAAAAAACAAAAAACACCACGTTATAGCGCTTGAAAAGACTAATAAAATGGTTTTTGGATCATTAAAATCGGTTGATAACTTTTTGCACAAAAAAAATAAAAACCGTGAAAATGAGCGATTTTTCGATGTTCAATTACTCGATCTGTAATTATCCTAGAAATGTCTTCCGGGGCTCAAATTGTAGGGTTTTCCAACTATCTACATTTAAGTTTTTGTCAAAAAATATTCATAAGTTTTTGCGCAAATTGCGAAAAAGTAAAAACAGGTACTTTAGTAAAACGGCCCCTATTTCCACTAAAATCGCTTGTTTTTTGCTACCTCGCCTGGACTATTAGTAATTAATCAATAATACTCAATACAAACCATAAATAACAATAACCCAGAAATATAAAGTTATATCAGTTTCAGTGGTTTAATTTATGTACTATATGCTACTGGGCTCTGGTCTCGTACATACATATGTATGTATCTAACAGCAGTGTTTATGTAAATTTGATGTATGTAATTATTTTGTCTACTACTATTTAATGTCTGTATATCATTGTACAGAACTTATTTTTTTCAAGTCCAAATACTTCTATAATAATCTACATTTGATTCATTAATTGTTAATTAACAAGTATTTCTTCTAAAAATATATTAAATCGATCACACAAAAAATAATTATACACATATTGAAACGTATATAAATCAAATGTTCTTTATGCTTTCCATATCCCAATTTTGATAAATTTTTGGATTACTAAGAAATAATTCTCAAAAAAAGATCTACAAAAATGTTTTTATTAAAATCGTTGACCTAAAAATATTTAATTCCTACCATTTTTGTTCTCTCTTCTCTCTTTTTTAATTATCAGTCAGTGGCGGCTGGTGAAATTTGAGATTCTTGAATTTTCGTAAGGAAGCATGTGACCCAGATCATTTCTTAGAGGGTGTTTACTAGAACTAAGGTAAAAGGCTGTAATAGCAAGAAAACTTCAAATAAAACTTCAAAAAAATCAAAAAACGCCTACCTCACCAGATTGTTTTGGAAACAACTTACAAAATATTTGCGAAATATTTTTTTTCATTATCACCAAATAAATACAAACTCTTTTTCTACTCGTGATTTTTTCCAAATTTTGATATCTGTAAAAATTATGATAATTTGAATTATTAACCCTAATAGTTCGTTTTTGAGATTCTACAATAACTTTAACTTTAAAAAAACCGAAAATGTTGCAAAAAAACACAAGAATAAAATGTTTTCAAGATCTTTTGGTGATCTCATTTGGGCAAAATAGTGATTACCTACCCAATACATGAACTAACATATCCCAATAAACAGATTATAAAAAATTCTAAAAATAAAAAGGGTTAAAATATGTAGTCAACTTCAACCAACACACTGTATAAAATTATCGCAATTTTTATTAAGCCTTAACCTATTTTGAGCTTATTTGGTGTTCCTTTTTCCTATTAGTAAATACATATATATAGGGTGTCTAAGAATTCTCGTGTCAAACGTAAACCTCAGATACTAGACGTAATTTTATGTCGATTTAACTCAATTTACCTTAATTAAAAGATGTTTCCTAAGGGAGCCAAGTTCTTTGAAAATAGCTTCAAGTATATTTTTTTAAATATCTTTAAAAAAGTTGTTTTTGGCCAATGAACTCGGCTTGAACAAAGGTTGGCACAATGACTAAGATTTTAATATCAGATAGGCTAGTGTAAATAACATTACACAAGACGCTAGTGTCATCACAAGCGTCCCACTTGGAGAAGCCACCAGACATTTTAAATTATAATTCCTCTATCTTTGAGTTTTTCGCATATTATTATCACATCATTACATCTTATTTGAACACTTTGACTTGTTTTGTATTAATAATATACTCTTGTTTAAAATTGTTATGATACATTGATTTCGAGAAAAATCTTTTCTTTTATTTCTTGCATAAAATCCCTTTTGATCGTCCTGGAGTGGATACTGGAACCTTCGGCGTAGAAACAAAAAAATTGGACGTTTTCCACGAAACACCGAACTACTATACCTTTCTTGACGCGCGTTTCGCCAACTAAGTTGGCATCTTCAGGAGAAGATTAAAACTGATTTTAATTATTAAACCAGTTTTAATATTATCCTGAAGATGCCAACTTTGTTGACGAAACGCGCGTCGAGAAAAGTATAATAGTTCGGTGTTTCGTGGAAAACGTCCAGTTTTTTGTTTCCCTTTTGATAGAATATGGCAATAGTTTCTATTTTTCTTGTAGACGAGTATATTTCTTGTTTCAAGCAATTAAGAACCTATTAACATTTTGTGCAATTTTTAGAAAATCATTTTTTCTAAAATGACAAACTTTGATTTTATTTTTGGGAAATAATCCAAAACAATGATTTACTATTAACAGAAAACCCAAATTAAACGACATATAAGAACAAAAAACAACTAATTGATCATTAGATATATTTTATGTACTTGATATAATTTATATTCTTATACTATTGTATACTATTTTATTTATGTTGTTTTGTATGACATATCCTATATACAGTATATGTATCTATCAAAAAGGAAAAAAATAAAATATTATTATTATATATTATATTATTATTAGAATCTTAGTTATTTTGTTAATTTTCAACTTTTTAGATAACAACTATTTTAAGACATTTGAAACAAACTAACATGAAAGCGCCATCTTCAAAAAGCTCTAGCTCCCTTAGGAAGCATTTTTGAATTAAGGTGGTTAAGTTAAATCGACATATTTTTTTTTTTTATTTATTTATTCGCATAAGACAATAATTATATTATTTTTGACTTGTCAATTGCAAAAAAATATTTGCAAACAAGGCAACATATAGTATCTGAGGTTTCCCTTTGGGAGGAGAGTTTTTGGACACCCTGTAAGTTATTTTCATTGCATTTTTACTAATTATATGACATTAAAATTAAAATTCGTTACACTGTTAGGTACTTGGAATGAAACCAGTCTGGTGCAATTATTAAGCTTTATTGGCAATTTTAAAAAACATTAACACCCTTCACACCAACATTTGAGACTGGCGCTGCAATGACCACTGGTACGTCCTTCTTCCTTGCATACCCTGCGACAAGCATCGTTGTCCCAGACAGCGCAAGGGCCTCCATACCGTCCCGACAGGCAGTCACCTAACACCAACTCTGCTCCAATGGTGAGGAAGAGCAGAAATGCGAAGATTAGGTATCCCTTCATCGTGAACGTTGGCAGGAACAATGTAGATCGATAAATCGATATGAGAATCTCCTAGACAGATTGTAAATCGACACCAGCTGCTGTTTTTTTTTCTTCTTACTTGGCTGCAAGCACTCGATTATTAGTAACTCTCGATGCAAGTTATTTTATACAACATATACTTCAACGATCAAGAAATCGTGATGTACTGCAGTAAAGGAAGCAACAACGAGAATTTATACGTGAAAGACATGGGCTCTGGAAGTTTTTCGAAGCAGGGGGACTGCTACGTAACCAATTACTAAGAAGAGCACCGTGAACGATAAACAATAATGTTTACTTCTGTCGACCTACTGTGTCATGAATAAATATTTTAATCCTATTTAAGCTGAATTCACTTCGCAATTTTTTTTATGGTTTTATTTATGAGTATGTACATATGTATACACGGTGGAGACTTTAACTGGAATATATTCGCTAGCGGGGTGGTGAACGATTTTTCAAAAAATTCCCGAGACACGTCAACTTTTAAATGTATTTACCTACATTTTGCAAGTAATATGAAAAATATAGCCCTTCGGGGGTGGCTGAAACCACCCTCGACATGTTTTTTTCAAATGCAACCCTATGGATTGTGACCCCTCATTGTAAAGCTGGTGGAAAGAGGAATCCAACGCACTGATCAAATTTTAATTTTTAGTTTTAATGTTTGTAGGGTTGCATACATTAAAACGTAATTTTATAGTTTAATTTATTTTTAACGCAACAATTTCGTACTCAAAATGTGTGTTGTTTAGTTTTGGAATGTAAACCTTCCTTTTCATATGTCCCCACAAAAAATTCCAAGCAATTTTTTGCCACAACTGATATATGTTATTTTTTGCTAGTGTTTTTACACGGCCGCAAAGAGTAATTTAGTTTGTATGCTGTATTCAGAGTTTGAAACGAAGTATTATTTCAAATTGGTGAAAATGTCTTATTTAACTTAATCACTAAAAATCGAAATTTTGATGATGATTGGATATGGTGATATGGCGCGAACTCAATGCGAAGTTGTTCGCTTGTTTCGAGAAACGCATCCTGACTTGCCACCACTAAATCAAGGTACCATTAGTAAAATTGAGGTACAATATCGAGAGATGGGTCATGTCAGGAAAGTACCGAGTAAGAGGCAGGCTGTTGTTGATGACGACACGAAGTTGAATTTGTTGCTTGCTCTAGAAGAAAATCCAATCGCTCCAGCCCGTCAACTGGCCCGTGATAGTAATCTTAATCACAAAACAGTTTTAAAAATACTTAAATATGAGAAAAAACGCCCATATAAAATGCAAGCACGAACTAATGCCAGTGCTATGTCATTTATTTCCAAACCCCTTAAACCGAGACGACGAGAGGTTATGGTTTCAGCAAGATGGGGCCCCACCACACTATGCTGCCATTGTTCGTCAGTATCTGGACAGAATTTTTCCCGGTAGGTGGATTGGGAGGCGAGGTAATATTGAGTGGCCAGCAAGATCTCCAAATCTTACACCACTGGATTTCTTTTTGTGGGGACGTCTTAAAAGTAGGGTTTACATTCAGAAACCCAACAACATAGCAGATCTGCAGGAAAGGATAAGAGAGGAAATCGGAAAAATAACACCGCAAATGTTGCATAATGTAAGGGACGAAACCTACCACAGACTGGGATGCAATGCACAAGTGAATGGTGCACATTTGGAACAATTGTTACGTTGAAAATAAATTTAATTTTTAAATTGTTTTAATTTTATGCAACCCTACAAACATACTAAAAATTAAAATTTGATCAGTGCGTTGGATTCCTCTTTCCACCAGATTTACAATGAGGGGTCACAAGCCATAGGGTTGCATTTGAAAAAATCATGTCGAGGGTGGTTTCAGCCACCCCTGAAGGGTTATATTTTTCATATTACTTGAAAAATGTAGGTAAATACATTTAAAAGTTGACGTGTCTCGGGAATTTTTTGAAAAATCATTCACCACCCCGCTAGCGAATATATTCCAGTTAAAGTCTCCACCGTGTATGTTTCTTATATGTCGAGTAAAAACTTTTAGACTAAAAACTTTTTTTTAAATACGATTGTGCCAAAAAAGATGTTACACAAAATTTAAAGCACATTTGTACTAACAATTTGTTGTTAAAAATATTTTACATTTTTCTGGTCTTGTATTTGGTTATAATAAAACCTAAATTTATTTTGCTTTTACGACTTCTTTCTTCAACCAATTAGAACAATACCAAACTGCAATTTTTCCGTACTAAAATATCTCGTAAAGGTTATAACATTTTGCCACACATTATTATTAAATATATGTATTTGCAATAAAAAAAAAACTGGACGTTTTCCACGAAACACCGAACTACTATACTTTTCTCGACGCGCGTTTCACCAACTAAGTTGGCATCTTTAGGAGAAAATTAAAACTTAAAAAAAACTGTTTTAATTGTCTCCTGAAGATACCAACTTGGTTGGCGAAACGCGCGTCGAGAAAAGTATAGTGTTTCGTGGAAAACGTCCAGTTTTTTTGTTTCTACGCCGAAGGTTCCAATACCCACTCCAACATATTTGCAATTACTGTTTCCATTTTTAATTTTAAATACTGTTTCCATTGTTTATTTAGGAAAATACACTGTCACCTACAATTAAGGTAGATATCAAAATGTTTGCTTAACATTTTTTTTAACGAATTTTGTTCATACCGGGTGACACAGCGGGTATATAACAGACTCTAAGGCACCTATTACTTTATTAATATACACATTTGCAATATGTAGTTTCGTAAATGTTTAAGGCTTTTAAGTCCGTAAGGCTTTTTTTCTCAATTTGACAGACCTTATTTACAACTTCCCATTTAACCGAAAATCGACTCAACTTTCTCTTTTTACTTAGAGGACATTTTTTTCTTATGTTATTGGCAGTGGTAGTGGCAGTTTTTTTCTTTGATGACAGTTAAAATGCCAGCCTAGGTTTTTTTTTTAATAAAACTATTAAAATGAGTACAAAATCTCTTGAAGACTATGAATTCTGTACATTCCTGATACTCATATGTTTTTTTAAAATAGGAAAAGGTCCAAAAATAACTTGATAATATTTTAAAACCTGTGATACGAACATCGTATTTTTCTTTTAGCCGATTGTAAAATACCTAATTACAAAATAAAACTAAAAATGTCCATCCATTACACTAATCTTGTATAATTTCGCGCTAATGTCCTTTTTCGTGTCAAAAATTAAAGACAGTTGTGTTCTTTACAACCACTTAAAATAAGAACACGGTGTTTCTATTTTAGTTTTTAAAATATTGTGAGTTGTTTTTGCATTTTTTTCTCAAGAATAAAAAAAAGGATTTATGAGTAGCAAAAACGCACTGGGCTAAAAAAACTATGATGTTACATGTCCTCTGAGTCACCCCGTATATTATTTATATATGTATATATTATATTTTGTTATACCTATTATTATTATGAGTTTATATATAAACTTATTACTTTACTTTTTGTATATACTCGACTGCAGTTTTCTATAATTTTAACAAATATTTTTATATTTCACTTTCCACCAATTTTGGCAATATTTAAATCCTCCATTTCTTGGAGCTAAATTAAATAAATTCGTGTAATATTTATAAACTTTATTGGCAATTTTAAGAGACATTAACATCCTTCACACCAACATTTGAGACTAGCGCTGCAATGACCGCTGCTTCGTCCTTCTTCCTTGCACACTCTACGGCAGGCCTCGTTATCCCACACAGCGCAGGGACCCCCGTATCTTCCCGACAGGCAGTCACCTAACACCAATTCTGTCCCAATGGTGAGGAAGAGCAGAAATGCGAAGATTAAGTATCCCTTCATTGCTGACGTTGACGAAACCGATATAGATCGATAAATCGATATTTAGGACCTCCTGGATAGCTTGTAGATCGACGCTGGTCTACTGACGCTTCTTCTTCTTGTCTGATACGTAACCGGCTTACAGTTATTGGTCACACTTAACACTGTAAGTAAACAGCTTTATAAAAATACGACGGCCAAGAATAGTTGCGATATACTAACACAAACGGAGCGACAACGGGAATTTATATAAAATGCAGGCGTCCGTACATCATTCTCGAAACAGGGATTTCGATACGTAAGCCAATTACTGAGAATCGCACCACGAACGGTAAACAAAAATATTTACTTCTCTGTTGTCCATGAACAATTATCTTATTCTTATTTATGACAAATTATCTTCCTCTTTTATTACTTTCACATCCGTGGAGGTATCCATTAAATGTTTTTAAACTTTTATTTATTTTTTTTAGCAAAAACAATTTTCTGTCTGGCTATATGTTAACCTTTTTGTGTGCACAATAAGTCGAGAACGCGTTAAGATATTAACTTCACATTTGGAATACTTGGAAGGTGTCTCAATTAAGTAATGAGACTAGCAACGTAGCTCCCGATCTAGCAACACTGTGAAGAAGGGACTTGAAAGGGCGGTAGGTTAACATGTAATGCACTTTCAGTACAAGTTTGAACTTGTTAGAGTTATGTATTTGTTCTTTATGACATTATTTTTTCTAATGCGTTTTAAAAATGAGTGACATTAATTTAGAGCAACGGTGTGCTATCCGCTTTTGCTTCAGACTTGGACACAGCACAACGGATACTTTTTCAAAACTTCAACATACCTACGGAGACAGTGTTTTTTCAAGAGCCCAGGATTTTCGGTGGTTTAAGGCATTCTCAGAAGGAAGAGAGTCGATTGAAGATGAATCACGCAGCGGAAAGCCTTCATCTTCAAAAACCGATGAAAATGTCGATAGAATATGGGATCTTGTGCATTCAAATCGTCGGTTAACGACAAGAATGATCGGGAAAAACTTCAATTTTAATCACACAACTTTTCATCAGATTTTGACTAACGAATTGGGGATGAGAAAAATCTGCGCAAAAATGGTTCCAAAAAACGTTTCGCAGGAGAGAAAGGTGTCTTGACTTTTAGGAATCAATTGAAAATAATCCCCGTTTTATGGAAGGTGTCATTACTGGTGATGAGACTTGGATGTTTGAGTACGACCCGGAAACCAAGCGCCAAAGCATGGAATGGCACGCTTCAAGCTCTTCAAGACCCAAAAATGCAAGAATAAGCAAGTCGAAGATCAAATGCATGCTGATTTGTTTTTTGATAGCCAGAGAATTGTCCACAAAGACTGCCTCCAGGCCAAACTGTAAATCAAAACTTTTAACAACGAAGTTCTTGAAAAACTTCGAAAAAGGGTCATGTGTGTGAGACCAAACATCAAGAAAAACTGAATGTTGCATCACGACAATGCGCCTTGTCACACAACCATTTCAGTAAACGAATTTTTAGCCAGTAAAAACTGTGGCTCCTCAGCCTCCTTATTCGCCTTACTTGAGCCCTTGTGACTTTTTTCTTCCCGAGATTGAAAAATCACCTCAAGGGACGTCATTTTCGGACCATAGAAAACATTTAAACAGCTGTAACCGACCAGTTGTTCCAGTATATGTGTTCCAGCACTGTTATGAAGAATGAAGGAACCGTCTCCAACGCTGTGTGGTTTCCCAAGGAAGTTATTTTGAAGTAGACAATACTGAATTGTAATTCTATTAAAAAAGAAAATAAAAAAACAGTCTCATTACTTAATTTACACACCTCGTATGTTTCAAAAGTTACGAACCATGACGAGGTCTGGAGCTGATTAGATTTTGAGCTTAATTGGTTGAGGGATTGGGGATTAAATGGGGGTAATACACTTGTTCCTTGTTTGTAGGGCTAATTCTCAAACGATACAAAATATGCGCTTCAAATTTAAAGGTTTTTAGTTTAACAGAAGGGGCTAACCAGTCAAAATAGGTCAAATAAAATCTTAACATAAAGTCCAATTATTACACAGTGGACTAAGCTCTAAAAGCTCTTTCCCTTCTTCGCTGATCCTCTCAGGCGTACGAGGGCAACGAGAATAAATTAATATAAGGCAAATATTAAAAAACTGTGAAAACGTATACGAATAGGTATGGCCCATCATGAATTGCCAAATCATGCCATGGGGATTCCAAATTTTTTTGGAAAACAGTGAAAACGAAAATTTAAAAAAAATCGAATGTAGATATAGTTTTTTAACATTAGAAAAACCATAATCCGATAATACTAATAATAAACAAACTGCTAAATACCAATATTAGTGACTTGCTAAATCTGTCAAATCTTTAAACAGCATTTTCTTAAAATAATACTTTTTTGACTTGTGACAGTCTTCTTCTTAACCAGCGATATGGTCTTACCTCAACGATAAAATTATTGACTTTGTTAATCATAATAGGTGATAAATATATTAAAAATTAAAAAAAAATCCATTATTTTTAATAATGCCGAACGAAAGCCTTCATCATTTAGAAACGTTTTTTATTTAACTCTTTTTAATTTAAAACATTATTAAATTTAACCTACTGTTACAAAAAAATGTAGGTTTAAAAGCCAATTTGGTGAATTTTTCGTATGAAAAAGGTGGATAAAACATGTTGAAAAATAACGTTCAACTATTTAGGTAGGTACATAAAACTAATTAAATTGAAAAAAATGGTGTTATAATATTTTCATTTTTTATGTGTGTTTTGATTCATTTCAATAATATTCAATTTAATTTTAATTTAAAATCTTAAAACCAGGCTCTCAGGTCGTGATTTGCCTAACATGTTGGTGGTAGTGGTTTATTATTTATAAGTCTTCATACACACATCAGAATGTTGTGACTAATGTAAGTAGTGTTTACACACATACGAGTATTTTTATGCATAATCGTTTTCCCGAAATATTTTCGGATGCAAGTTAATTCAATTAGTTATATTACGATAGGTACTTAAGTTTGTCAAAATTCATTAAAGGACAGATTATGGCTCTTGTGAATTCTGGATACGTCCATCTTGATTTGTATTGCCCGGGAAAATTTTTCATGGCTTATACCCCCATCTGCGTTATTTTTTTTTATAATTTACCTTCTATAGTAAAATTTTATTACAAGAAAATATATTCATAATATTTAAATTATAATCAGAAAGAAGATAATTATTAAGCGCTGTTAACTCCACAGATAACCAGTTTATTAAAAGAAATCAATTTAAATGTAAATACATTTATTTACGAACAACAAACAAGTAAATATTATTTGTCGCCTACAGTGTCTGCATGTTGGAGAAGATATTATCGGCTGTGCACATTCCATTTTTCCCTTTTTCGACATTAGAAAGAATCCGCCACAAATTCCCTCTAAATTCTTGATGTTATCTTGTTTGCAACATTATAATATATACAATTTTTTAATCGTCGATATAAAATAAACTGCTCGTAAAAATTAGCGTAACCCTTTTAGATTAGCGCCGTTTGTGATCTAGTTAGAGACGTGAGGTTTTTAATTTTCGGTAGCCTATAGGGTTGGTTTCACTGCCCCAAAGTCGCTACGCTGTGACATAAACGGTTCGCCGCCCACACCCCAAAAACCAACCCCATATCGAAATCTGAATTCGCAACGTTTTGACGACAATTTCAGAGACCTACAGGACCGACTAAGAAGAACCCTGTCAGGTAAAAACTTCCCAACACACACTTCAATAAGTTCTGTGTAGGTATATGATCGCTGCCCCATCGCTTTTCCAGACCCCCCCCCCCCCTAAGCCACCTCGTTGCATTTAGGCAGGGTTTTGAATGATTTGACCTCTGTTGGGCGAATCCATTGATCTTAATGCTGCCTAATAAATTGGTGTGGGGCGCCACAACTTGCTTTCACCCTTTAACAACCCAAGCACCCCTCCAAGCCACACCTACTGCGACCCCCCACCCCCTCTGGTTCCGCCCCTGTAGGAAGCTGCGTGGGATGTCTTTTTGTCTCGAATTCATGTCATGGCATTACTTGAAGGCTCTTGAAGTTAACGGGATCCACTGTGAACGGCCGATTAAGCGCCAAATGTGATATTTCATCTCCAACTCACCGCCCTGAAAATTTGCCGCTCTAAGGAGTTGTCAGGTTTTGATGCGTGAGGTAACTCAGAAAGCTTTCCTGAGGATGTGGATGTAGCCTGGAGGGGTGCTTGAGTTGCCAAAGTGTGAAAGTGAGTTGTGGCACCCCACATCAATTTATTAGTTAGCATTAGGATCAACGAATTCACCCAACAGGGGTCAAACCGCGCAAAACCATGCGTAAATGCAAAGGGGTGGATTAGGGAGGTCTGGAAACACAAAACTTATTGAGAATGTCTTAATGTGTGTCGGGATGTTCTTAATTGATCCTGTAGGTCTCTGAAATTGCTGTAAAATCTTGTGAATTCAAGTTTCGACATGGGGTTGCTTTTTGCGGTGTGAACGGTGAACCGTTTAAGTCACAGCGACCCGACTTCGGGGTATTAAAACCAACTCGAATTGAACACAAATGGCGCTAATCTAAAAAGTGTTACGCTAATTTTGACGAGCAGTTTATTTAATTCACAACCAGAAGTTTCGCTTTCAACTAACCAAGGCAACGGTCAGTGGTCACGGTCAGAACGCAATAATGAGAAAACAAAAAAGACCGTATGGTCTGCAATCCATGAATATACCTGTATTTATACAGAAAATGTTATATTCATTCTATATACAAAAAATGTCATATACAATATGTGTCAAAAATGTGGGCTACACCTTAACGGTGGGGCTCAGAAATAGGTTTTTATTTAATGACGAGTTTACATATAAGACATTAGCACCGAATCTCTCTGAAGGATCACTTTTAAGATCCGAGGGCCTTCAGGGCCGTCCCAACAGGGGCGGTAAGGCATTCATCGTTTTGTAATTCTTTTTATATTCACTTTTTTCAATTTTTGCTAATATTGTTATAAATTGACGATTTGGTTTTTTATAGAAAAAAAATATCTTATAAAATGCAAATGTAATTTTTCTAAAAATGCATAATATTTGAAGAGAATACTTTGATTTTTTTTTTAACTATGAGGCACAGTCATTATTAAAAATAACAAGGTAGGACAAGTTACTGTTATATCGTATCAGTTTATCAGTAAGGTCTAGTAAAAAATTGAGCCTCACCTTTAAGGGAGAATGGCTCTCTTATAGTGCTTTTTTGACACGTTTTGTATGACATTTTTTAATTAATTTTATGTGTAGAATGGGGTCACAAAACTGGACGTTTTCCACGAAACACCGAACTACTACACTTTTCTCGACGCGCGTTTCGCCAACCAAGTTGGCATCTTTACGAGAAGATTAAAACTGATATTATGATGATAGTTTTAATCTTCTCCTGAAGATGCCAACTTGGTTGGCGAAACGCGCGTCGAGAAAAGTGTAGTAGTTCGGTGTTTCGTGGAAAACGTCCAGTTTTGTGTTTCTACGCCGAAGGTTCCAGCACCCACTCCAGGATGTAGAATGGGGTAGCAAAGTTTCTATATTTAAATTCGGATCACCCAGTGCACACTCCAAATGAAACTGGAGATGTAAGTCGCCACGTACAGGAAACTGACTGCGTAGGAGCTATGAGCGAGCCATGTGCGAAATATAGCTTGAAATTGCTTAAACACTTAGAAAGTTCTAGGGCCTTATTTTAAATGTAGGGCGTTACTAGCGTGAATAACCAGTTGAATACCGCCAGTCGCATCGATCTATAAGCTTCCGAGAAATCCCAAACCTCCTATACTCGATTTATCGTCACAATGAAGGGTATTTAATAATCGTGGTTTTGCTATTCCTTATACAACGGAACAGAGATGGCGTCGGAATGGTGATTGCATATATCTAATACTCCTATATTGCTAGAAGGGTCTGGAGATTGGCAAAATCACCACGGTGCAGACATATATGCGTCTGTCTCTCTTTCGTAACTACTTCGAGTCTTACGCGCATGCCCGAGAATTGAACATCCAGTCACACACAGCCAATTGCCCCACCAGACTCGTGACGCTTGCGCACAAAGGTCAAGTAGTCATTTGCTGTCTCACTTACCCCGTGACACCTCTACTTACGGGCACCAGCAATATAGGAGTATTAGATATATGGGTGATTGCTTGTCGGGAAGATATGAGGTCCCTTGCGCTGTCTGGGACAACGACACCTGTCGTCGAGTATCCACGAAAAGGTGGTGATTACTGCAGCTACTGCACGTACTTGCCGCTGGCCTGCAATGTACATAAGAGGAATATTAATGTTTTTAAATAACGAGACATCCAAAAAAAAAAACGTCATCAAAATCGGCCGAACAAAAAAAGACGTAGGTACTCCTGTTCTATCTTAAATGTATAACCTTTTATTATCTACAGGCTGCCCCAATATTCCGTGTACAACGAGCTACCACATGCTAGTGACGTCAAAATAAGTCGATTTAACTTATACCAAGTTGTCTCGTTTAGCCGCTAGAGGCCGTCAAAGTTGACATAAAATTTTAGTTTTTTGCCAATAACTTAGTAACGCCCTGTATGGACTTAATGAAATTTGGTGTGCTAGTATGTTCCGACAGATGGCACATTTTGACATTTGAATCGAAGTTATTCCATTAACAGGGTGCGAAACCTACCCTTAAAATAACCTGCTCGTATTTGTTTGGTGGGGGTGATACCGCTTCATCTAAATTTTTATCATAAAGATAAGAAATTTTTTTAACAAATTTTTCTCTCTTGTAAAATTTTTGTATTCCTTACCGTTTTCGCTGAATTCATGTTTTATTACATCATTGTCGATTCTAATACGATTTAATTGATTTCACTTTAAAATTGATTTTAGGACGAAAGCGAAATAAACAAACTTAAATAATCGTTTATTGAGATTTAATTAGGTGTTCAAAATGACCCCCATTTTCATTAATACAGAAATCAATCCTACGTAAGAAATTAAAGTGCACTCTTCTCAGGGTTTCCTCGGTCTGCAATTCTTGAACTGCATTTTGAATTCTGTTCCACAATTGTTCCTCGTTCTCAATACTCACAGAGTAAACTTTCTGTTTTAAGTCACCCCAAATGAAGAAATTTGTTTAAATTTAATTAGGTGTTCAATACAAAGATTTCTTGTCACCCTTGATAAATCCAAATAACAAATACTAGTTGGCCAAGTTACCAGGTGAAACAAATGCGATAATTTGAAATTTGTCATTAGTGTCGTTATTCTGTTGACTCTGTAAGATGGATAATACATACACCTTTGACGAACAAACCGATATGTTATTAGTATTAGGGTTTTGTGAACTGTCGTAGAAGTGTGTGCGAGTATCATCAAAGATATCCCAATCGCAGAACTTCAAATCATCAAACCTTTAAAAATATTGAAAGACGTCTTAGAGAAAATGGTATGCTTAAGGTGAATAGACGTATAACCGGACGGCCTCGTCAAGCCCGAACAACCCTTGTAGAAGAAGAAATTCTGGAACGAGTAGATGAAAACCCGGAAACCAGTGTCAGATTATTGGAGAGGCAAGTCAGAGTTTCAAAAAGTACTCTTACAAAAACAGAGTTCTCACTGAACAACTGATTCGTCCTTTTCACATTCAATCAGTTCAAGAACCTCATGAAATTGCCGCTCATCATCAATTCTCACAAATTATTCAACAATACCGTGCTGACGATATGGACTTCCACAAGAAAATTTTGTTTATAGACGAATCATGTTTCACAAGACGTGGAATAACAAATTTGCATAATCAACATGTTTATGCAGATGAAAATCCTCATGCCATTGGAGCAAAATCTTTTCAACGCGAATTTAGTATAAACGTGTGGATGGGATTTATCAAAAACTCTTTGATTGGTCCGATTAGGTTGCCAAATCGCCTCGACGGCAACAGTTATTTAGATTTGTGCAGAATACTCTGCCGGATCTCTTCGACGATTTACCATTAAATCTACGCAATCAAGTACTTTATAAAAGTACTTTATGCACGTATATAGTAAAATGTACTTTATGCACGACGGTGCCCCACCACACTTTGCACGTATTGTAAGAGAATATTTAAATGAGCAATTCCCAGGTAGATGGATTGGCAGAGGAGACGATGTTCCCATTTCATGGCCACCACGTTCACCAGATTTGAATCCTTGCGAATTGTGGAAGATAATTCAAAATGCCGTTCAAGAATTGCAGAACGAGGAAACCCTGAGAAGAGTGCACTTTAATTTCTTACGTAGGATTGATTTCTGTATTAATGAAAATGGAGACACCTAATTAAGTCTCACTAAATGATTATTTAAGTTTGTTTATTTCGCTTTCGTCCTAAAATCAATTTTAAAGTGAAATCAATTAAATCGTATTATAATCGACAATGATATAATAAAACATGAATTCAGCGAAAACGGTAAGGAATACAAAAATTTTACAAGAGAAAATTTGTTAAAAAATTGCTTATCTTTATGATAAAAATGAAGCGGTATAACCCCCACCAAAAAAAATAGGAGCAGGTTACTTTAAGGGTAGGGGTAGTTTTCGCGCCCTGTTAGTGTGGGTAACTTCAATTTAAATGTCAAAATGTGCCATCTGTCGGACATACTAGCACACCAAATTTCATTAAGTTCATACAGGGCGTTACTAAGTTATTGGCAAAAAACTAAAATTTTATGTCAACTTTGACGGCCTCTAGCGGCTAAACGAGACAACTTGGTATATAGGTAAGTTTGGTTAAATCGACTTAGTTTGACGTCAGAAGCATGTGGTAGCGCGTTGTACACGGAATATTGGGACATCCGGTATAATGTATTTAATTGTCAAAACTGTCACATTATATGAGAGCCATTATTTATTTTACAATTGTTACAGCCACTTATTAAAAGTTTGACAACAACAGAGTTTCCTTCGCTTTGAGCTTCGACATAACCGCCATTTCCATCTCTCTCGTTCATAGCCAGATTTGACTTTTTTTTTCGGATAATCTGTATAAAAATTATTCCAGTTTTTTATTGTCATTGTGAATTCTTTAAACCTAATTTCAAGGAGAAATTGAAAACTAGTTAAAAATACGAAGTGTGGCTATTAAATAACTGAACTGCTGCCATAACACTTGTTATTCGTTACCAATTACAGTAGCAACATTTTCGCCTTCAATGTACTCCCATTGGCGATTTCCACTCCGCTCCATACGACTTTTTCATTGTTGAAAGCAGTGCTGGAAATCCGCTTCTGTCAACTGGTTCAGAACCTCCATCGCTTTTGCTTTAACCGCTTCCACACTTTCGAATCTTCTACCCTTCAGTGTCACCGTGTCTAACAAGCCTGGATCAGTGTCAATGTTATTGAGAATGTCAGCGCAAATATTCATTCTTGATACCTTTTGCTCGGGAGTTTTGGCACCATTTTTGCGCAAACTTTGTGCATGTTGAACGATTGATGCAAAATCGAGTGAACACATTCTTTGTCGATTCCTGTTATTTCAGCAAGCCCTCGGAAGCTTATTATCTTCGCGAATTAATTTACCAATTTTTTCAATATTTTCGTCCGTTTTTGACGTTGGGGGCCGTCCGGATCGCCCGGTCCCTCTTTAAACCGTTTAAATCATTCAAAAACTTGTGTGCGGCATAAACATTAATTTCCGTACACTTCTTTTAACATTGCGTAAGTTTCTGTAAAAGTTTTCCCCAGTTTAACAAGAAACTTGAGATTAACCCGTTGCTCCATCTGAATACTTTTTCGACGCGTCACTGGTGCGTACACTAATTCAAACGACTGCTACAGTTAAACTGAGCTATCCACTGGCTTGTCCAGCGATCTCAGGGTGGGGAAAGTATCACCAGACACAGTTCTATTCAAACTTGTCGCGACACGCTCGCAGCGCGCTGGTAGCAGCATCAGTTCGGTTATTTAATAGCCACACCTCGTATAGTCATTAATAATATAATAATTGAAAAATACTTTAATTTATCTAATTCTTTAAATTGATTTATAAAATTTAATGGTCACGATTGGTTACTGTCTTTCAGAAAAAAATGTTTCAATGCCTACAATAAAATCGTCCTTGAATGTTACGATGGCAGTTAAAGCTAGTTAATAGCTCGTAAAGAAAAGGACAAAAGAAAATAATTCTTCGCACAGAAATACACAACTAAAGACTATAATGTTTAATTAATTTTCGTGTATGTTTAAATTCAGTATGTTTTAGTAAAAATATCATAAATTAAAAATATTACATCACAAAATATTTGATTTACTGATGTTTTAGTAAATACATATATCGTAAAATAAAATGATTGCTCCATAAGATATGTTATCTACTGACAATAATATTTTGTATGACTCGTAGCTAAAAAAAATGTTTACTCACTAGTGAGTAAACATTGACAGAAATTTGAGTTATGTTTTTTTTACATATATATAAATATTCGGTTGTAAAAGAAAAGTATCATATGCAATTTGTGTATAAAATTTCTTTTTTGACTCGTATAATTGTCACATACCTGTATGGCAATATTCACACTCGTCAAAAAAGGGTTATTTCACACACTTGTCCCAGTCTTGGACACTTGTTCCATGTAATTTTTGTTCGACAAGTAATGTTAGAAAATCGAATATTACAGTGTTGGATAAAAATGGCAAGTTCCAAAAAATTATCTTCCTTTTTATTTTTTTTACACTTTTCATATCTCGCTCGATGATCTACGAGACATAAAAAACCTGAACCTGCTATTATTCAAAAATACTTTATATTGTTGTTTCAGACGAGGTGGACCACTTGTAGTCAAGTATTTTAATTTGTGAAGTAGTTTGCTAACATTATAATGTAGTAGTAGGTTTTTTGTGCATTTTTTTTGTGTATATACAATGCGATTCAACAATTTAGTCTCCAAGTCTTCCAAAAATCGTGTCTTCTTAGCAAAATTCAGTTGCTTGTCTTAATAGGTTTTATAGGTTTTATATAGGTTTTCCTGCGTTTATAGGTTTTCCACTGAGAAATGTGTAGTAACAAAGTAAATATTAATATCGTCACATCGTTCACAACTCATCGCAGAAGATCCATCTCTAAGAATTAATATGTGTCCCTAAGTTCCAATTTATCCCATTTTTTACTTTTTTGTATTATCATTCCATCACAAACTTATTTCGGAAAACCCCAATAAATAAAATAGGAAAAACCATTTTCGATGTTTATCTCTTTACGGTTTGCTCTGTTGAAAAACCGATGTTAATTATCTGTCGTCCAAAAAAATCGTATTGGGGCCAGCAAAAAATATTACATATCGTGAATCTGGTTGCAAAATATGGCGGAGGAGCCGAGACTACACAAACCGACGAGTCCCGATTTTTGATTTTTTAAAATCCTGTAAACCTAATACTATACCTATTTTTTGCTCTTTTTTATCGCAAATATTATCGATGAGTAAATGATGATCGATGTATTGATGATGATCGATCAAAGTCGATATAACATAATGGAAGTCAATATACCAACTACTTTCTAATCTTAAATGCCTTAATTAATAACACTGTTCTGCATGAAAAACCTCCCTGCCAAACTAATGTGTTATTTCGATAATTTTTACATTCTTTTTACATTCTTAAATTCTTACACTGACCTGTAAATTGTCGTATCACGTAGCAATCTATAAAATCTATAAAATCTTTCCTATAAACCTACCGAGACTCTTGAAGACAAATCTGAAGGCAGTTTTCTTGTTTAATGGAAACGAACAACCACATGTTCCCATGAGTTATGCCGTAAATATGAAAGAAACGTACGAGAATATGCGTATATTACTTCAAAATATAAGATCATAAATGCAATGTCTGTGCCGATCTAAAAGTTGTTGCACTACCCACTACCTACAGGACTGCAGAGTGGCTACAACAAATATTGTCGTTTTTTATGCGAATGGAATAGCAGAACCAGAAACCAACATTATGTCGTTAAAGAATGGCCGTTGCGTGAAAACATTGAGCCCGGTCCCATTGTGGCCTTAGTAGAACAGCAGAAAATTGATTTACCTTCTCTGCACATAAAATTAGGGCTTATAAAAAAAATGTTAAAGCCTTAAATACAGAAGGAAATGCTTTTCTTTATTTGAGAAGGAAATTCGCGCATATAAGTGAGGCAAAGCTTAAAGAAGGAATGTTTGTTGGGTCGCAAATACTAGAACTTTTTAAAGACGAAAATTTTGAAATTACACTTTCGAGAAAAGAAAATAGGGCATGGACTGCCTTCAAAAATGTATGTAGCAACTTCCTAGGTAACTACAAAGATCTAGTTGAAGAACTTATCCAATCTTACAAGACCTTAGGTTGCAACATGCCACTTGCTGCATTTTCTTCACTCCCAATTGGAATTCTTCTCTGACAATTTAGGTGCAGTTTCAGACGAACACGGCGAAAAATTTCACCAGCAAATTGCTCAAATGGAGAAGCGGTATAGTGGAAATGGACCCCAAACATGTTAGCTGACTACTCTTGGGCCCTCAAACGTAAAACCGATACCGGCGAATACAAGCGAAAAAAGACAACAAAATGATTTATTGATTTTAGTATACTTTTTTTAGATACAAAATTAAATACTACTAAATAATACTAAATTTTATAAAAAAAAAAGTGAATTTAAAAAAAATTAAATCTTCGAAAATTCATGGTTTGATTTTCTCATATTTTATATTCTTCTCCCCTTCTCTAAAGACTTATGGGTGATAGGTAAAAACCGAGCTCATATTTTAATCCAGCACCTTACACTAGACACGAAAAATGCAAAAAAAAATATCAGGGAACGACAAAAACATTCAAAGAAAATGCAGAACAGTGTAATCTATCCTGGTACTTTTCCACCTATAATTAACCAAACAGATTTCTCTTTTAATTTGTAGGAACCTTTGCGTTATTCCGAACAGGACAACGGACAACCATATAGTCGTAGTGGCCGCTTTAAGAGACACGCGTTATTATAATGTATTCCCAGAGCAGTTTGCTAAAATAGCTTTCGTTGTGGCGGATGTTGTCGTACACAACAACCCTCCATCGGGGGTGATCTTGGTCATCGATTTCTCTGGGGTAATACGTCAGACAGGCAGTTTGGAAGTTTGGACTTCCCTCTTAAAATTATATGTTAAAGTGTTTCAACTCTCGTTGATTGTATGTATTAGTATGTATATATTAACGCTAATTTGTATATTATTGTGTATACACTAATGCTAATTCATGTATTAGTGTTTACACACTAATATTAATTGGTGTATTAATGTGCACACTAAACATAACACTCCAACTGTGGTGTTCTACTCTCCTCTATACTTTATAATCACCGTACAATCTTTAGTCGCACCACGAAATTGATGCATTTTTTCTGCTCCGTCCTCCTCCGACATTCGTTGGCCTTTCTTTACACCTTTAGTGCGTTTTTCTACGATTATTTTCGTTTTATTTGATTGCAGGTGTTTACCTAGTGCTTCACTTTGTACTCCTTTATCTTAGTCTTCCTTCTTCTCGATTTTACTCGGTCTTTGTTTTCATGGAACACTAATCCACTTCAGCAAACGCAACCAGTTATTGTAAGGCGTTAGGAATTGAGGTAAACTTAAAAAATGTGTACTTTATATGAAAATATATAGAATATTTTGGGATCAAAATGTATTATACTAAGTTAAATATCAAAATTGTCATTTTGTAATACATTTGATAGTTAATTTTAATAGTTATATTTCAATAATTAATTTAATCATAAATTTTGAGGATCTCTTTTTACACAAATTCTAGAACACGGCTAACTCTAATGCTTATTTGCACGATGCACCGATATGACTATTCCAACAATGTGTCTAACGCAATTAACTTTTTAATTACATTTTTATTGCAAAAGAATAGCGTTCGACATCACTTCCTTGTTTGCCATTTTCTAGGTAGGAATAATGCATCTGACCAGGATAAAATTAGGTGTGATCAAAAAGGCACTGACTTACTTACAGGAAGCGTTACCAACTCAACTAAAACAAATCCACATTTTGAACACGTCGTACGTTTTAGAAAAGTTTTTGCTACTCGTCAAGCCGTTCATGAAAAAAGAACTATTCGAAATGGTAAGTTTTGATAGACGAGTGATATTTGTTAAGCGTGTTCCATATATTATATATGTTACAGAGACACAATATCACAGATTTACCTAAAGGCAAATTTTATGCAAATATGTGATAACTACAGTCCGGAAATATATGCCATAACGCAGGGTCGGCACTGTACGACTCTATGACAGTTAAAGTGTAAACCGTATTTTTTAAACGCCTTGTAAATTATATACGCGTTTATTTCTTGCCCATGCATACGTACGCCTCTAACCGTGACTGGTCTTGCGCTGGGATTCTGTGTGCGCCGAAATGGTGAACGCAGTTAACTCTGCGTTATGGCAAACTTTCCGGACCCTAATTATAATATAGCCAAATAACCATAGTTGGTATATAGCGTCGGCAAACGCATATCTTCGGTAGGTAAATTGATATAAGTAATTATTTTATAAACATTACACCCTTCACAATGGTGGGCGGGACCACCGTGAAGGGCGTAATGTTATTGGTCTGTAGCCTTCCGTCTAACCAATGAATTACATTCTACAAAAAAAAAGTAAATAAAAATTAACTTAATTAAATTTATGTACTTTTAAGTTTTAAATATGAATATTGTTTTATTTAGATAATCCCCCATCCATCAAGTATGCCCATGGAGGAGTTTTTTGAAAAATATATTCCAGCAAGTTGTATGCCTTCGGACTACGGAGGGGAATTGTCCAGCCTAGAGAAATTATGTGAGAATTTCCAAGAAGAATACAGAAAATTGAAGCCTTTCTTTGAATCAGACGAGAGACAAGTCAAGAGGTATATCGCGAACAAAAACAGTATATAAATAAATGATGTTGATTTATTTTTAATAAAGTATATATGAATTAATATTTGTGTAGCTTTTATTTCACGAAAAAAAGTTTTCACACACTAATGCTGAATATTAATTTAATAAACTAATAAAAAAAATATGTATTTATTATATATTTAATTATATATGACTATCTATTTCAAGGATTTTAGTTACTTTCAAGGCACTTTTAAAAATAGCAAATACCCTTTTCAAAACTTTAGGTGCGCCACTGCAAACATTAAATTCTGCAACACACACTACCCACTTAAAAGATAAGATAGGCAACTAGGTGTACACATTTCATAGGCTAGCCAATCACAGGTGGCCAAGTGACAGAAGTGACGTTGCCCAATTTGTTTATTTACCTTCGAATTGGGCGACACCGGCACCAGTTTGTTATTAACGTTATTTATCGTAAGAACTAATTAGCGCAGACAAAATAGCCGTGGAAAAATGAAATCACTGTGCGTTTTTGGCATACTCTCTTTCATACTCTTAATCAGTAAGTCCTCCGTAGACGCTTGTAAAGGCTGTGTGAATATAGATGAATTCAACTTCGAGAAAATCGTACCGAAATTCGAAGTTATTCTGGCAAAATTCGACGTGGCCTTCCCTTACGGCAAGAAGCATGACACGTTCACCAGCTTGGCTGGAGAAATCGTTGACAATAAGAACATCATCCTAGCTCAGGTGGGTATAAAAGACTACGGCGAGAAAGACAACTTGGAATTTTCCAAAAAATTCGGAATACAGTCGAAAGACGATCTGCCAGCGTTGAGACTATTTGTGCAAAGTGAGGACGAACCTTTTGTGTATGATAAAAACATGCCTTGGACTGATGAAAGCTTGAAGAAGTTTATACGAGACCATACAAACATATACTTGGGACTGGCAGGATGCCTAGAAGCGTTCGATAAGTTAGCAATGAAATTTATTGCCGCTAGTGACAAAGAGGCTGTCCTGAAACAGACGGAAGATGAGGCAAAACAGATTTCAAACGAGGTGAGTACATTTTTTTCTGCTGTTGAAATTTGTAATTTTAAAATTGTATGAAACGAAACTATACCTTTACAAACCATATAGATTTTTTTATACATTAATTTTACAGTGTTATAAAAATGAGTTACAAATAAGTACAAGGCGTTTATGTTATCACTTTTTATTTCAGAGGGAAAAAAGCATAGCCACTACGTATATTAAATTCATGAAGAAAGTGATTGAGAACGGTACTTCGTTTATAAGTCAAGAAGAAAAAAGGCTAAACAAGATCATCAGTGAGGGTAAAATAAACGATAAGAAGAAGGAAGAGCTGTCTCATCGCCTGAATATGTTAAAATCGTTTACTACCCCGCCTAGCAAAAACGGAACTTTGATGGAAATGGATACTATATTTATATATAGTGGTTTTTGTACTAGTTTGCTCATTTTTTCCTAAAAAGCGAACCATTTTGGGTATAATTCTTTACATAATAAAAATTCTGATGCCATTTATATAATTTGTTTATAATATTTATAAATGCAATTAAAGGTGTTAGTACATTTAGGGGTACCAAAATGCAGCTTTCAATTTCCTTCAGAATTTATGACTGATTTATGTGATAAGTAGCGTAAAAATCTCCTGTTTGTACCTTATACTTACCTAACATTTTCGATGTTCTTCTTGTCAGGTAATAAAATTAAATATTATTTCTCGTTTTAAAAATAGACTTTTACAATAAACATACATAATTATGTATTGCGTTTTATTTACATTTAATTTTGAGGCCGTCTCTGAACGAGGGGTCGGCCAATGAAACTCGAGATCGCCTTAAACAAACTGATTTGATTGGAAGGGGCATCAGCTGTCAAGCGTACTTAAAAATTCCTTAGTTTTGTGCGACATAAGGAAATAAGGTTGCAATATTGTGAATTTTGATTATCTTCGGTCGATATACTGCGGAATCAGCTAAAAAAATCGCAATGACCGATATAATTGTAAGTAAGATTCTTCGTACAAGTATTATTCGGCGTGCAACAATCATAACCTTAAAACGCCATTTTTGTTTAACTAGAAACCGAATCCCGGAAAAGAACGTACACAAAGCGAAGGCAGCGATAACGAATTTGACCCGCAGTTCAAGCCCATTATTACGCTACCAGAAGTCGAGGTTTTCACAAATGAGGAAAACGAAAACGAGCTTTTGAAAATACGTGCCAAACTATATCGTTACGACTCCCTCAGTGACCCACCAGAATGGAAGGCAAGTTTTTTCTCTCTCAGTATTCTTATGCAACTAAAAGTTCCCAATATTTTAGGAAAGAGGTACTGGGGAATTGAAGATTCTACGACACAAGGAGAACAATTCTGTTCGCATAGTCATGCGACGAGATAAGACCTTAAAAGTATGCGCCAACCATTTCATAACACCGTGGATGGAACTGAAGCCCAGTGTAGGAAGTGAGAAGGCTTTCGTGTACACTGTTCTGGCAGACTTTGCGGACGAGAAGCCAAAAACGGAATGTTTAGCGGTTAAATTTGGAACAGTCGACAGTAAGTACTTATGGTATGAGATCCGGCCACGTGGTTTCTGTCCTCATAAAGCGATAGAAAACAATGTGTTGGGAATTAAAGATCATGTATTTTTAATCAAGGGGCCAAGGGTGCCCCATTTATTCCAGTCACAAATGCCAATAATAGATTAAACATTTCTTCAGTTATTTATAAAATTTATCCTCACCTCACAAGTTGTATTCTGCAAGACAAATTTTATTATACATCAAATGTCGCACCATTGCAAAGGAAATGTTTCAAGGAGTAATTATAAACTGGGTTGCAACAACCCTTGGCAGCCTCCCTATTTATACAAGAATCATACAGATTGAAAAAAAAAAATTGATGCCGTTGTTATACAAGATGCCTGTGTTTTGTCTTAAAATGATCCTCTCACTGTAACCAACATGTACAAACAAGTTTCACTCCAAAAATTACCATTAGAAATGAGTCATTTATCGGTCACAAGTAGATCCCAGCGCAATGGTCAGCAACAAGCCACCGTTCTGGAGTTATTTGAAAGATTCATCAGAGGTTAAACCAATCTAAGGACTAAGGACATTCTTTGTCAATAAAAAGGCTACTCTTCGTCTACCCCCCAGTGATATAAACTGCTCGTCAAAATTAGCGTAACACTTTTTAGATGAGGGCCATTTTCGTTCTGTTTGAGCTAGAGACTTGCGGTTAGAAAATTCCGGTAGCCTATAGGATTGTTTTTAATGCCCCGAAGTCGCCACACTGTGACTTGAACGGTTTGCCGTCCACACCCCAAAAAACCACCCCATGTCGAAATTTGAATTCGCAAGATTTTGATTGCAACTTCAGGGTGGACTAAGAAGAATGCTGTCGGGCAAAAAACCCTATTCTGGCACACAATACGACCTCCCTAACAAGTCCTGACCATTTGGTCGCCGCCCCACCCTTTCAACCCATTTCCAGCCCCCGTGATTCATCCCTCTGCAGTTATGCTAGGTTTAACATGCTCTGACCACTGGTTGGAGGTTTCATTGATCCAATTACTGCTAAAATCGATTGGTCTGGGTGTCACAGCCAATTTTCACTCGCAGACCATTCAAACATCCCTCCAGACCATTGCTACACCTAACCCTTACTCACCCCTCTGGTTCCACCACTGTTGGAGCCTACGTGGGCAGTTGTTTGGTCTCTGATTCATGTCCTAGCATCACATGAAGTATCTCGAAGTTGACTGAACTCACTAGGGACCGTCGATTGGGCGCCAAAAAGTAAAATTGCACCCCCTAATCTACCCCTTGAAAATTTGCTACGTTGAGAGGATGTAAGCAGGTCTCTACACGTGGGGTGACTTAGAAAGAGTTCCTGAGTAAGCCTGAACCCATTCTGTCCCACTCCGAGTAGTTCGTCTCTTTAAAATCCTTTGTGTCCCAGCACCTTCTTTTTTTAACATCCTGCAAAAAAATTTTGAGAGGGCGAAAAGCTTAAAATGAGAGGTCATTGGGTAGGTGCAACCTTCCGTTACATTTGTGCGAATCGGTAATCGTGAAATCCGTGAGAGAGATGCTCGGTGAGTGCGAGAAGTGTTCCTTGCAGCTTGGGCAAGCGAACGCCCGACTTTCCCAACGCCTGGAAGGTAGGCCACCCCTAACAACAATAGGGTGACGGAAGGGTCGGTTTTGCACAAATTCTGCCAGCGAAATTCGATCCTTTTCAGTTTTTAGTTGTGCTTTAGGAATTTGTTGATGGAGAAAACATTGTTTAACAGTAACAGAAAAACCTAACTTTGAGTTACAGAGTTCAAAAGACGGAAGAAATCTTTCAATGAAAACTTCAAAAAAGCATTTGTCAAACTCCAAAAAATTACGTGACACTGGACAGGGGTTGTTAGGGGTGGCCTACCTTCCAGGCGTTGGGAAAAGTCGGGCGTTTGCTTGCCCAAGCTGCAAGGAACACTTGTGACGCTCATCGAGCGTCTCTCTCACAGATTTCACAATTATCGATTCGCACAAATGTAAGGGAAGATTGCACCTACCCAACAACTTCTCATTTAAGAATTTTAGCCCACTCAAAAATTTTTTGCAGGGTTTTAAAAAAACAGGGTGCTGGGATACAAAGAAGGATTTGAAACTACTCGGAGTGGGCCGGAATGGGTTCAGGCTTACTCAGGAACTCTTCTAAGTCACCCCACGTGTAGAGACCTGCTTACATCCCCTCAACGTAGCAAATTTACAATCGGTAGATTAGGGGATGGAATTTTACTTTTGGCGCCCAATTGACGGTCCCTAGTGAGTCCAGTCAACTTCAAGATACTTCATACTTCATGAGATGCTAATCCATCTAAAAGAAGTGGAAACAGAGGGGGTGAGTGGGAGGTAGGTGTAGCGATGGTCTGGAGGGATGTTTGATTGGTCTGCGGGTGAAAATTGGCTGTGACACCCCAGACCAATTGATTTTAGCAGCAATTGGATCAATGAAACCGCCAACCAGTGGTCAGAGCATGTTAAACCTAGCGTAACTGCAGAGGGATGAATCATGGGGGCTGGAAATGGGTTGAAAGGGTGGGGCAGCGACCAAATGCTCAGGACTTGTTGGGGAGGTCGTAATATGTACCAGAATAGGGTTTTTACCCGACAGCGTCATTCTTTATCCATCTTGTAGGACTCTGAAGTTGCCTTCAAAATCTTGCGAATTCAGATTTCGAGGGTTGGTTTTTGGGGTGTGGAGGGCGAACCGTTCAAGTCACTGTGTGGCGACTTCGGGGCATTAAAAACAACCTAATAGGCTACCGGAATTTTCAAACCGCATTTCTCTAGCTGAAACAGGACGAAAATGACGCTAATCTAAAAAGTGTTACGCTAATTTTGACGAGCAGTTTATTTTACAATTACATATTTTTTTCTGAATCAGCTTGATGAGAGGAGTCTATTGACACTACTCCCAACTTTAGGAAAGGAAAAAATAAAAAAGTTCATTTTCCCATATTAAGTCTATGGGAGAAATTTTTCTAATGCCCAAATGTCCATATAATCTAGGTTAGATTCAGGTTAGGTCTAGGGTAGGTTTAGGTTAGGTCTATATTTAGGTTAGGTTTGGACATTAGAAATTTTCCTCCATAGACAACATAGGAAAATTAACTTTTTTATTTTCCCTTTCCTAAGGTTGGGAGTAGTGTCAATCGACTCCTCTCATCAAGCTGATTCAGAATATACATAAAATTTCAAAATCCGTCATTGGGGGGTAGACGTAGTGTTACCAATAAAAATAATCAAAGGTGAAAATATTTTTCAAATTATTCGGAAACGGTGGCTCGTTGCCGACCATTGCGCCAGGCTCTAGTCATTAGCCATTTATATAATTGGTGACCGGTCATTTAACAACACTACAATTAAAGTAATTTTAACAACACTACAGTTACAGTAATTATGCAGCGGGATCTTGGCCTATTACAGAATTGGTCAAACATGAGAATTCTTACTGATGCCTTTTACAGATGCCAATTTATTCAAAGCAAAATTTGAGGAAGCGAAGACGATTGTGGCAACAGAATGCGAATTATATAACGGTAAGGGAAAAGAGAACGAAGACAATACCTCATCGGACAATAACGAGGATTCCGATGGAGGGCAAAGGCAGCGTAAAGAGTGACGAGCGGGACGCCGACGAGACAGAGGTTACCAAGAAAATAAGTGAGCTGCAGGTAACCAAAGAGGAGGAAAAATAGCTTTTCCTATTTGTATGGAGTACGTACAGATTTGTATGTTGTCTTATTTAAGATACCTATTTAACATTTTTTTTTTTATCTACATTGTATTTACTATAGGTTTGAGTGGGTAAGATTGGTCGTAGCGTATGAGTTGTAACATTATTTGATATGATGTAAGCCATTCCATGCCCTGAATGAATATATTTTTTGTAAAGTTTTGCATTATGTAATGGATCTGGTAGTTATGCAAGTAGATTTAACCCGAGTGCTATGGATGGATTAATAATAAAATAATTTTTGATAAAAAGAGTCATGATTTCTATAATTTAGAAGCTCCCATACCACCAAATGAATTTATTAAAATACTGTTTTATCAAATTTTTCTATATAATTGTAGACATCCAAAAAAACGTCATCAAATCAAAATGAACAAGAGAGATAAAAATAACGGTCATCATCTAATGTTTATTCAGTTAATTGGATGGATTGGATATAGTAGAAAATTAATCTTAAAGGCAGTAGTGGCTGGTGTTGAGGTTTGCATATTTTCGTATCCTCCAAAATATCGTAAAAAACACCATTTTAATTTTTGAATTTCAATCCTAATAAAATACAGTTTATTTGTACATATATACGAGTATTTGTCGCTACCTGCTGTACATTTGTACATACTTCGTAACTATCAACACCACTGTCACTATCCCACCCGCTTAGGAATCAACGGACATAAGATTATTTATCGAATAGTTTTCATTAGGCGTAAGTTTTATGTAGAAGTAAAATCTGGCACGTTTTACGATAGTGAAATAGTAACCAGTCTTCACATTGGATTGTATATTGGATGCTCATTTTCATTCAACCTGGTAAGTAGGATAATGTTTCTGTAACATTTCAACCTCAACTTGGTCAAAAAATGCCATTGTGATGTGTTAACCAAAGTAAGAACTTTAAGAGCAGCCACTGAATTTTATATGGTATCCAAAAAAATGTATAATAAATATTTTATTTTTATACTTATTTTATATCAATTCAAAAACACTTGTAAATTGTTATCAGTGTTGGATTTCCCTATATGATAATTACGTTTATGTTGCCACCCAAATTCACCCCACCTACTGGGATAACTTCGTATAGTGTTTAGAAAACATGAACATGGTGAAACATTTTTTCGAAGTTATAATCTATGTACTTCACTCATACTGTTATGGAAGGCGAAAACAATAATCCGGCCTACTCCGGCCCCAAAATTATATAAATAATCAACGCATTAGACTTCCAACAATTTATTTGGGAAATTATCAGTTACAAGTAACAATGAACAAAATATAATCTATTTTTGCCATTCTCCTTTCTACATTCTACGTTAAATTATGAATAGATTATAAACACAATGATTATATACTAAATTAAAACGTTTCGTAATTAGGCAAAAACTTTAGGATCCGCATATTCCAACAGATTCTTCATGACAATCTCTTCCTCTGCCCTCTCGATATCTCCCGGGACGTGTGTTTATCCAAATAATGGTTGTCCATCAAGTATCTCCTGTGGAACTTCTCCCCGCAAATGTCGCAGCTGTGCTGGGGTGGCCTGTTGCTGTGATTGGCCACGTGCCTTTCGAGATCCTCTTCCGTTTTCACCCGCTTCCAACAGATGTTGCACCTAAGAAACAGTTGAACGTTACTGTACTATAAATTTCTATTTAAGGGCTACATATTTCGCAACAAAACTTCTAAGCGCTTGGATTAACAAAATTATTTCAGTTGGGACAAAAATTGTGCCAACGTGCTGTAAACATTTAAATTAACCACAAACGCAACTACATATAACTTAAAAAAATGTTTCTATCAACCTTTTTTGGAAATTAGAACTAAAAATGGACCTAAGAAATCCAAAAGGAGTCGCTTTTACCTGAACTTGTTCTCTGGATCTGCCTCGTGCAATTTCTCATGACGGTCCCGATTCGTGGAAAGCGTAAACGTCAGTTCGCAGTGTTTACATTTGTACCTCTTTATCCTCACGTGGGTCCGAAGGTGCGCCTTTAGCAGGTGCACTGTCGATATCTGTTTGCCGCATATTTTGCAAACTACCGGTTTACCTGTCAAAAATAAAATAAACTTTAGTTCCAGGATTGTTTTTATGTCTAAAAAATGGTGTTCATTTCTAGTTCACAGATTTTAAATTAATTGCATGGAAATATAATAACTTTATTATAATTCATGGTAATAAAAGACAACAAAATAAAAAAAATGGATTATTATAGGCTGTAAATAAATCATAAGATAAGATGAGATAAATAAGAAAACATTTAAATCTGAAAATACAGATGGGCAAACACATTACAGAGCAAATATTAAAAATATACTTACCCGGATTTCTTAGACGAAGCCTTGGCGCTTTCTGTACCCCGTCCTTTTTCTTAGGCCGGCTTACACCGGTATGGTGGAACATGTGCTTCTGAAGGTAATCCTTCCTTCCAAATTCCGATCCGCAAACATCACAGATGAACGGTTTTAGTTGTAAATGTATTAATCTACAAAAGTACATCACATTTCAACATTTAAAATGCATTTTTCTTAACTAATAAGTACAGTATCAGATTTTCATTTGATTTCCTGAGGCGTAGACCAGTCATATCAAGAGAGGGATTTTTTTTGTGTTCCTGTTGTGCCCCTAGTTTTAGCCGTTACATTCTAATATAAGTATGTGCACATCGGTGAAATACATTGTCAGTACGCTTTTCTCTATATGCACATAGTGTTTACAAATTTATTCATGAATATCCACACTTACGATATGATGGTATCTGTAGTTTGTAAAAAAAATTGTTATGTTGGAAGCCATCTATGTGCTGTAACACATATATAGCACATACCACAAACAAAGAAACTTATATGTTGAGTGCCTGTAATGTGCATGTACTTTAGTGCAAAAACAACCATTTAGAGAGTTTGACAGGCAAGTTACTTCACTAGATGATGAATGCTCAATTAAATAAAAAATATTTTTACACTGCGGTATATAAGACTTCAGGAGAAAATAGTGGAGACGCATCTAGCCGCAGATGTTCAATTACACATTTTCGTTTAACATAGGTCGCACCTATGAAAGTGAAACAAAAAATTTGTTACTCTACTAATAAGCGGAAAAAAAGTTTAATTTTCATAAGCAATATACTTTAAAAACTAAAAAATTAATATTGATTATAATATTTATTATAAAACTATAGCAAAATTTTTTTAATTGTACAAATTAAGAGAGAAAAATAGATTATTTAAGCTAGTATAAGAAAATGCACATTTATTCTCGTAAATACAATAATTCTTACCGATAGTGACTCTCGCAAGCCTCCTTGTTTTGGAACAACTTGCCACACAGGTGACATATCTGACGCCCCAGCTTCAGATGGACCGTCTTCACATGGTTCTCAAGTTTAAACTTGTTCTTAAAGGTCTTGGGGCACTCGCTGCACTGATGGGATTTGTCCTCCTCATTCTCTTCGTGCATGTTGCTTATGTGCAACTTCAACGCGGTGGTGCTGGAGAAACATTTTCCGCAAAATTCGCACATGTTGAACCCTTTTCCTTTGTGCCACACCATGTGGTTCTCGTATGAAGATTCGCTTTTCAAGTTTTTGCCGCAAAGGTGGCAGGTATACGGCTCATGATCCTTCAAATGCTCCAGATATTTGTGCTTGGAAGAGAACCTTTAAACAAATAGTGACTTAATTTAAGGAACAATTATGTTATATAACAAACCTGTTCATCATAATTACACATACTGTTAAATAAAAAAGATTATATGCATCATCAAGTTTTGCTACTTACTCTAGGGTACAAGTCGAACAACCGTAAGTATCCCCATCATTTGTTAGATTATCGTCATCATCTTCTGTCTCATCTTTAAATACCAGATGTTTCAGTACTCGCTGGGTGCCTCGTGCAGGTTTGTAGAGCTCGTACGAATCATCAAATACGATTTCAACGGGTGTTTGATGGCTATCGTTACCTTCTATAATGTGTTTATCTTCGACAGATCCGGAATCATCCTCAAAAAAAATCTTGATCCTCCAACTGATGTTCAAAAGACATTACTTCAGATCCTTCAGGTTCAGATTTTACGTATTCGTCGTATGTCGGTACATAATAATCATGCTCCTGCTGAACCTGGGTAGAGTCACCGTCCTGATCTATTACAGTGCCATTTTCATCATACACTATGTCTAAAAAATATAAAAGTTTAATAAAAATAAGAATACAAAGTTTAATATTTCTTAAACACCTCCAGTTTCCTCAAAATGCTCTTCATATTCTTCTTCTACTACATCTTCTTTTATATAGACTTGGTTTTCTGGAAAATCTAAAAATAAAAAATGTAAAACATACCTACACCAATTGTTAACTAAGTTTTATGACATTCCATATTAAGCAACGGTTAGTTGCAAAAAGGATCTTTACAGATTTTCTTACACTGATTTTTTTTATTGCGCTACACTAAAACTTTTTTACAATGTGTATAACAATCTAAACCAATAGAGTTCTAAAATTATTCAGTCTTGTTCGTGTCTAAGTAAACAAACTAGGTAGTTTGCAATTTTAAAATGCATGTTGCTAACTGATGGAATACCTGGTAAAAAAAGGTGGTTTTCACTCATCGCTTGCATTGTGCAGTTATATGTAAAGCTGGCAGATCCGGGCGGCGGAGCCATAATCGTATGCGTCATACTACATGTATGTGCAAAAAACAAAATTCATGAAAACAATAACCTGTTGCAATTTATAAAGAGATGTGTTAAACTTACCCTGTTAAATTGCAACAGTTTATTGTTTTCATGAATGTTGTTTTTGCACATACAAGTAGTAAGTAGTATGACGCGTACGATTATGGCCCGCCGCCCGGATCTGCCGGCTTTATTTGTTTAGTTACTTTGTTAAGCTATTCTAAAAACGGTTCACACATTGAGACGATTTTATAAAGACTCAATGCAATGGGACGTGGAAAACACCCAAGTATGTTTCACTGAAAAAAATATATACCATTAGTGTCACCCTCACAATATTCCTGATCCTCCTCTCCGAGTAATGCTTCTACTTGTAAACATCTTTCTATAAATTTCACAACTGTTCGGAGAGTTCGTAAACAGCTCTGGCAGACCAGCTCCCCATCCGAAAGCGTTGCCTCCTGTTGAAAGCCACATTCAGTTATAGAATCATTAAAGCTATTCTAAAATTTACCATTTCGGGTACCAGAAAAATTATAACTTCTTTGGCTGTCTTGTCCAGGTAACATTTTTTGGTTATCTCGGTACACCTTCCACTCTCTACGGTAGATAAACATGTTCTACATTTATATTCTTCGAGCTCTTCCATCGTTTGTGTTTATATCCTTGTTATTTTCACAGACAGATAGTTACGGAACAAAGATTACGGATTTACAAAATCATAGGATTTATGAGAACGCAGAACACAACTCGACGCCACCATAGAAAAACCTCTAGCCTCTAGCATGCACAGCGTTGGTTTTCTATGGCACCACGACAAACGCAACTCACAAAATGGCGTATTTTTTCGGTTTAACAAAGTTCGTTATATTGGATCAATACCCAGAATTCTCATCATTCGTTGGTGGTTGCCTAGCAACAGCTGAGCTTGGTTCAGATAATATCACTAATATCTTAATAAGAGAATACAAGTAGGATCAGTAACAGAGTGAGTTCCTTATAACCCCCGATTTATAACCGCGTTCCGTAATCTCATTCATGCTTAATTCAAAATATTTGGTTAATAGGCTACCAAAGTGTGTTGTCACTTTGCCGCTAAATTTATTTCGCGGGTTCCATTCTTATTCTAGTCCCATAAGAGAAGAATGGGCTTATGTATTTCTATTAAAAAATAGAGAACATTTAAATTATGATGATGAGGAAAAATTAAGTTATTGATTTTTTCTGTAGGGTTGTACGTACAAAACACCGAGTAGGTTCCTTCTCGTTTTTTTCATGAAATAAAGTAACGAAACATTCTAGTGTAAGTCCTCGTATCCAAATATCCTTAAATGACCGGCATTACCACTAAAATGAGTGTCAAAAAGTGCTGTTATCCAAACACGAAATATCCCATTTATAATACATTATAATAATATAGTATATAAAACATTAACTAACCCACATTTGTAGTTTTACGATTTGGAGTATACGTTTGGTACTCGTATCGGGCGGACGAAAGTGACGTCAGGATTTTAGTAGTCTGTTTTAAAACTTTTATGGCACTATTTCCTTTCAGGTAATTCCACGTTTTCTTTCTTTTTTCAATTCGTTATTGTAGTGTTTTCGATTCCCTTTATAGCTGATGCTGATGAAATAACTGATCATCCTAGAGCCACAGAACAAAAACTGTCACATACCACAGATATTACAACCAATCAAATTTAAATCTGAGACTCCAAATTGGTGGTAGGGGGCCTGATAGTTATATTTTATTGGTTAAGGTAATCTGTGATTAGCGACAGTTATTGTTCTGTGAACTAAGGTAAGGAGCACAGTCAGCACAGACTACTTTGTAACGAAGCTTTTTCGAACGAGATATGTCTGGATCCAAAACAACCCAAAATCACATTAGCTGTTGAATTATCATTAGGTGTAATCAACAAGGGCGTAGTCAGTATTTATCTTTGGGGGGGGGCACCCAATGCTTATTTTAAACAAAAAAGCCAAAAAAAAAAAAAGGTCAGTAGAGGCAACGGCAACCGCAATCCCCCGAATATTTTGGTTTTTACTTGACCCTGGGGGGGGCGATCGCCCCCATCGCCCCCCCCCCCTGGCTACGCCCTTGGTAATCAAAGTATTATTAGGGATACATAGACAAAATATAAATACTTTTTAACGGATATACAAAAAAAAAACGTCATCAACTCTGGCTATGAACGAGAGAGATGGAAATAGCGGTCATGTCTAAGCTTTTCGGTTATGTCAAACTTTTGACAAGTGACTGTCACAATTTGTAAAATAAACAATGGCTGTCATATGATGTGACAGTCTTGACAAGTAAATACGGTTATAAATTCGATCAAGAATAGAAATACGTCTTTTTTTTCTCGTCCAACTTTGATGACGTTTTTTTTTAGATGTCTCCATATTTTACTTGAATCAGTTTAAACTAATTTTCAAAAATCCTCCATATTTTGATTGAATTTTGCACGTAGCGCCAAATTTCACTGATGATTGATGATATAATATTTTGTATCATAGTGGATATCCGATTAAATAGTTTTAATACTGAACGGATTCTGTGTTCTGAACCTGGAATATCGAAATATTGAATTACTGATGATCTTAATGAATTACAGGCCGATGCTGCGATAATATAAAAATATTTGATATAAATGCAAAACATAGCACATAACAGTGAAAACGCATCTCTTCCTGTTCAAAAAGTTATAAATGAAAGTGTACCCAAACCTCGTGGACGTCCGGTATATATATTTTTTGAAAACTAGATATATTTTTCATTACCTAAAATGAATTCAGATATTTTAAAATAAAGAAGTCAATAATTAACAATTTATAAAAGTAATTAAGTCATACTTATAGACTATTTTCTGAGGCAATTCTAATTACATGCACATAAAATGATTTTTCATCAAATGGTTTGCACATTACTTAGTGTGGACAAATAATATACCATTTACTGTTTACTGATTAGACCGGTTATTGTAATATTTAATATGTACAGTTTTTCAAATCCTCTATATATTATAATAAATTGTTTTTCAATAAAATTTTATAAGTATTTTATCATATTCTAGATTTGATATCTCATGAACTGTTTTGAGACTTGGTTCTGTGGCTTAATGTCAAGTGTTAACATCTGATCAACAACTTTTATTTATTCTGAATGGTCTGTGCTCTGGAAGTACAAGAACAACTTGAGGCGCATAAAAAAATGCTGCTCGACATCCTAAGAACTAAGTAAATTCCTTTTTTTTGTGATTCACTTATCATAGTAAGGTTTCCCATAGGTACCCTAAGAAATTAGAGTATATCACATTATTTGTTGATGTCTACTTAAAATCTGAACACACTATATGCAACAAAAATAATATTGTAAAACACGTGTAATGAAAAAAATTACTTTATTGACAAAATACAGCAGACTCAATCAAAACTACATTACTCAAACTCTTATTTAACTATCAAAAATTCCTCGAGGGCGTCTTTCAATACTTCGTTCTTCTCCATTTCCACCTCCTCCTTGCTAATGTGCTTTTCTGACATGTGATGGAGCACGTGATACTTGCTAGGCAGTAACTCAGCGCACACGTTGCATTCATACTTCTTCGTTTGATTGTGTTTTTCGCAGTGAAACTCCAGCTCCTCTTTCGTCTTCATCCGTTTCCAGCAAATCTTACAGCTGAAATACGAAGGCATGAACAGCAATCATGACTAATGATTATAAAATAGGATCACCTAAGTGGAACATGTCATGTATGTGATTATTCTTATACGATATGTTTGTCTAATAAAGACCTTTATTATTACAAAAAATATTTGTTAGTGTTTGGAATAATATATCTTACTCCAAACACTGAACATTTTTATTATGTTTGTAATACACTTAATAATGAATAATGTACGTATTTTTAAAATAATATAATTTTTTCAGAAATCAATGCGACCTTTAGTGTATATTTCAATATACATAACACAGACAAAATTGTGAATTATTTATTATCAGCAAAATTGAATTTAATTGAAAGAAAAAACAATTTAAAAAATATGTGTGCAAAACATACAATAAAAAGAATACAGTAAATCGAAACTAGAACTTCCAGAAACTGTATAAGGTATGTAAAAAAAGGATAACCAAGAAAAAAATATGAAAAAAAAAATTAAACCAAGCTGTTTTTTTTTTTCACCAAATAATTGAAACTTTTCATTCTTACTTAAGGAATAATGCTTAATGGTTTAATTAAAACATAAAATATACCTTAATTCAAAATCAGGATCCTTGTGCCTCTTCTCGTGCCGATACCGATTGGTGGCATTTGAGAAGGTAAAGGGACAAAATCTGCATTTGTATCGAATGGCTTTGATGTGGTTTAACACATGCATCCTCAGGACATAAACATTCTTGCATATTTTGGAGCAATATTTACAAGTCACCGGATCTAAAGAGAAGAAGAGTTTAGTTTCCATAGGCAGGAGTATAAAAACCTTTTCTAAAATTAATGTACGACATAATAAGCATAAAATTATTACTGATTAGAAAAAAAAATATTTTATATCAAAATTACAGATATAAAAATGAATATAATTTTAATTTCGATGGTCTATTTCTGAACAAATAAGAAAATGTGATAAAAAATTTCAAAACAATAGATTTCGCTTATTTTACAAAAATTAATGTAAATATGTAACAATATATTTCGGGCACTCACTGAATTTGGATTTCTTTATGTATCTTGTCCTATTTGATCCTTCTGCAAATCCTCGTCGTTCGGGTTTTCCAAGTGCCTTTTCATGTGTCTTTTGAAGTAGTCTCCGCGTGCAAAACTTTCCCCACATATCTTGCACAGGTGTTTCTGCTCGCTTGAGTGTTTTAGTCTATACATAAATCAGACAACAATGCCTACATGAATATTTAAATACACGAGAAATTTATACATCTGAGAAACACATGCATATTAGAGGAAATCATCTATTTTGTAATGTATGTGACAATTTACTTATCCGTCTAAAAAAAGTAATGTGAAAAGCCATGTTACATTTAGTGGTCACAATAACAATGACACTAAAGTCTTCTATGACCTCACACTAGCCTTTGTGGCAAGTGATTTTCCGTTACATAAACTGAAGAACCCCAAACTATGCGTTTCTAGAAAAATATACAGACCGAAAACTCCATAATCCAACTACACTAAGAAACATATATGCTGACCATCTATAAGAGGCCATATTGCCAAGAAAATTCTATGTATTATTCTATGTTGTGGTGTTATTATCGGCACAGGTCTCCATGCGAGTCATAAATTGAGTCCTTTATTTATTGAGTTGTTTATTGACATGTATATTCGAGTATTTATTCCTCAAAATCATATTATGATGTATTTTCTGAAAATTATCACTTTGTAATAAAAGTGACTTCAGTTCTACTCTGTTGCGGATTGCTGGAATAGACACTTTAAACATGTTTATAGTTATTTCTGCTCTATTGTAAATATTTTTAAATGTGTTCCTTTTATTTATTTTTTTTGTATTCATCCGTTGATTACTAGTTGATACTCTTATCCTATCAATTTAATACATCTAAATGAGTGTCTGAAATTTAAAACATACTGTACGTGGCTCTTCAAGCCTGAAGAGGTGCTGCATGTCTTGTTGCACGTAGTGCATTTGTATACCCTGTCCTTGACGTGCACACGCTTCATGTGCGCTTTCAAGTGTTGTTCCATCTTGAAGACTTTTGGACACTTGTCACACATGAACGTCTGATTGGGATCTACTTGGTGTCGTTTCATATGCATGAACAAATTGGAGGAACATCGAAACAATTTACCTATAAGCAACCAAAGAGAAAAAAAATTATTTTGCAAGTAAATGATGCTACTTTCATCAATAGATGGTGTGGGTTCCATTTTTATTTTAATCCCTAAGAAAAGCATGGACGTATTTATATATTTTTCCGTAAAAAAATGCAGGGCGTTTATTTTAATATAGGTCAATTATTTGAATAATTTTTTATTGCTGCAATGCTCAATATATTGTCAATGATATTTCTACTAATGTTCTTGTTTTTTCTGCCTCCGGTGGTCCATGACAGCTATGATCCGTTGTCGCTAACTACTTTTTCAATAATATTTTTAAATTAAATATGTCACGACTTTCTCATTCAAACATAGATATATTATTCATTTTGGAAAAGAGGACATTTTTAAGAATCACAATATTTTTAAGAATATGATATACAGGGTGTTCCATTTAAAAAAACACAACTTTGGTTCAGTTGCATGGTTTATGATGTTCAATTGTTTTTTCTCTTACCATATTATAAAAACCTATGTAAACATCTCCAACTTTTTTATAATCTCAATAATAAACTCGCGATAACTTGTCAGATTATGCAAACTAACTCTGTACATGTATAAAATATGTGGTGTACCATTTGTAGTTTTACGATTTGAAACCCAGTTTATTTTAGGCAGGCGGAAGCGAAGTCAGGAGTTTAGTAGTCTATTCTGATTAGGTTGCTGCTTTAAATTAGTGAATGCAATACTTTAAAATTGTTTGAGACTGAAAGAAACATACATATATTATATATAGACACATCCCGATACATAATATTATAGATATACATTAATTGTTGACATTCATTTACAATACTACGATTTTTGGAAAGAAGTATAAAATAAGGGAATTTGAGACACCAAATCATTTTAAATCTAGAAAAAAGGAGAATTAAATAATTTTTTTACAGTTAAACAAGATTAAAAGCAGATAATGTCTCATCCCTCCCATGCTTTGAGTGCTATTTGGTTCATATTTTCAATTCACTTGGATAAAAAAATGGATGGAAAAAATCTTGAGTATGGAGCAAGAATGTTATTTTCTTCACTAATTAATATTACTAACAAAACAGAATGAAAGAAGGTGGTATATTAAGAATTTTGACAAATCTAGAATTCTTTTAAACTTACCGCAAAATGAACAAAGATGTCCTTCGTTCTTTGCTTCCGTTTTGGTGTCATTTTTATGACTGTAAATGTGACTGATAAGCCCACGACGAGTCGCGTATGCACTTCCACACGTCTCACAAACCAACTTCTTATGAAGTCTCATATGTTTATCATATTCAATCTTGTCAAAACTGAAAAGAACAATTCAGTATACAAATGTAACCCAATTGGCCTGTATGGAACTAAATGTAGAATATGATGAATAAAGAAACCAAAGAAGAGGTTGATATCAGTTAACTGGTTCCTGAATTACACATTTTTAAAAATAATAATTTCAGAGACCTTTTAAGTTAAAGGTTTATTTTTTTATCAAAGACACTAAGTATATTAATTGAAAAAAAAACATATGTCAAACACAAGTTTCCTTTCTTAAAACAAAATAAAAACTAAAATAAAATATTTAAAATAAGTTGTTAATATTCAATTGCTAAAAATTGACTGGTTTTCATAATATTTGACTGCTGAACCTACGAAAAATTATCACTTTATCTAGTGATTCACAGCACCCAACTTATAAATACTTACCGTTCCGAACACACCGAGCACTTCTTAGTCTTGCAATCCACATCTTTAAACATTATCAAGTGCTTCAGATAGGTCATCTTGGCAAAGAAACTTTTCCCGCATTTCTGACAAGTGTACGGCTTCGGCTGCTTGTGAATCTTGAACAAGTGCTGTCTCAACAGTTTGACAGATGGAAAATGTTTTTCGCACGTGGAACAGTAATGCTCGGCGTCGCGCTTCTGTCTTCTCTTGGTCGTAACGACTTCATCAAACATCTCCTGATCGGTTTCCGAGTCCGTCTGGTCATTATAGCAGTGCTCTTTCTTGAAGTGGGCCTTCAGCAATTTATGGTTCTCAAACTCGACGTTGCACTCTACACATTCTGTCACGATGCTGCCAAACAGAAGTACACGTTTTCTTAATTGCGGTGTTAACGGCAGCTTTTTGGTGGGTGGATTGACTCGAAACACTTCAATTCCGCTTTCGTTTAAGTCATTTAACAACTGCGGGAATGTGTGTTCTGCGTGCGGTATGCTTATAGCTCTGTTGTGCGGCAACATTTCGTAGCATGCTAGTGAATCTAATACAGTCAGTTTAAAGGGGGTTTGGTTTGCTATCATCTTCGACTCGTGGATTACTTCATCAGAAGTGCAAAGAATGTCGTCTGCATCAGTGTCACTAATAGTTTCCATAACAACTTCCTCATCAGTGCTAAGGCTTATCACACTTAAAGTACCATTATTTACCCCATCGATATCTGTAACTTTTCGTACTACTCTGTTTCATTTGCAAACAAAAGAGCCTTGAAGTTTAGATTATAAAGGTGGCACATTTTCTGCAAGGTATGTCAGAAATTTCACAGTAAAAACTATAAAAAGTACTTTATAAATTTAAACTTTCAGATCAGCTTTCATTTGGATATTATGTCAATTTTATTTACATATTTAGAAAAAAATAAATTTATAAGGTATTATTTTATTACTTATTGTTCAAAAATTAAAACTTTCTCTCATATTAACTCAATGTGCAGATGCAGTAGATATTTAATAATTTTCCATTTAAAAATATTTTTTGTAAAGAAAAAATAATAATTCTACTGAAAACGCATATTAATAAAAATACAATTCAACAACTATTTAATTTCTGGAGAATATGACAATTTCTGAAGATAAAACATTTATACCTATTAAACAGAAATGTTAGGAGTTGAAAATCTATTTTAGAAAAACATTTAGACACATACCAGTTGCTGTACTTGATTTTGCGACTTCAGGCATTATATGGGAACATATTTCGCACTTTTTAGTTATTTCTGAACAGTCAGCAGATACCGGTACATTACAAAAATCGCATAACCGTTCTTTCTTTGGTTGCTGCGGCTCTACTTGATCCTGTGTACTCTTTGAAACCTAAGAATAGCATTATATACACTTGGCCTTATTATTAACTTAATTGATATTATACTTTGGAGAAGAAATTACCTGTAATTCTTCCGACGTCACATTTGTAGACAAACGTTTTATAATATAGCCAGAACGTGCAGTCATTTCGTTGGTAAAATACGAATGATCTTGAAGGACGTGTAAACTCTATCACATGAAAATAATGAATTTAGCTATTGTAATAGACTATTCAAATACAAAATTTACCTCCTCTGCATTAGATTCTTCTTTCCAATTGCAGTTCTCAGGTAATAAATTGTCGGTATCAATTTTTCTGACCTCATCTTCTTCGGAAGATATAAAATGTAATAACATTGAACTTTGAGTTTAAAATATAGACAATTATACAACTTACCACCAATTTCTACTTTAATTCTCTTCAATACGTTGTCGATTTCTTTACATCTCTCGATAAACCTGGTAAATACTTTAAATTTGTGATAACAGTTATAGCAAATCATATCATCGATGAAAGAACTAAGTAACCTGCATGCAAAAGAGTTTAGTTTGGTATAATAGGATAATACAACGTAATTACCATATTCGGGTTAAAAAACAGGATTATTTCTTTAACAGTTTTTCCCAAAAGACGTACTTCTGTAATAAGATAAGAAGTCGTTAAATCACTAATTTCCAGACAAGTTCTGCACTGAAACTGGGCCATTTTTTTAATCTTTAAACCGTATCATAATCAAAAGATTTATTCAAAGTGAACGATTTTTAGCACAAGTTTATATTTCTAAATAATTAAAGCGAAACGCCACAAATACTAACTAGTAAATACTTCTGGGTTACAAAATTGACAGTTGACAGCACAAAACATATACTATAAGTAGCGCTACCTACCGCTTAATTGATGGCAACACAACTGACAGTTCTAGGAGGCACAGCGGGGGCTTTTTAAAAATACTTAACTATATCTTTATCTTAAATTATTTGTCTTTATTTACTTAAGAATGCATCCTCTATAAATTAGTAATGTCTTTCCTTAATTTCACATAGCATTCTTTGAAAAGTATGTTGTTACTTTCATCTCTGATATTTGATGTTTTCAGTTATACAATTATATTTTCAGCTATTAGTTAATGGTAAAAAAAAAAAAAATAGAAGAAGGAACATTTATTAACAAGATATAACAATAGGAACATTATTTACAGAACAATACCATTAGATGTTATAGTATAAAGCTGTTTGTATCACTCTTAGTCAGGTTCCTTCCCTTTGACCGGTCCAGCATGGTGACCCTACCAGTAGCATTGCATGCTACTGCTGGCTTAGCTCGTAGTAATATTGGAACACGCAAGCCACCTCATCCACCTAAAATTTAGGTTTCGTCAAGATGGTGATACCACGATGTGGAAAAAATTGGGCTGTTATACTTATGGTAACACGTGAATGCATAAAATTTTAACCGAAACTATAAATGGTGAGTTATTTCACAATAAAAAACTATACAAAATATATAAATTGTGAGTATTAAGGTGGATTTATATTATCCGGTCAGACACGGTGCAGGAACGTAGCGTTAACATTCTGACAAAGACGGGAGATGTTGATATTATCAGTACTATTTATATCACTCGTCTTCAGACATATAGATATATTGCATGAACACAGTGAACCTCGTTAATCTAAATAATAGACGGTCGGATCGTGGCAGACAGACATTCTTCTCAACAATGACGGACGGTATGTGTATGACACGCAACGTGCCTGAATGGAACCGATTTGCTAAATATAAATACTTGTATAAGAAATACATATAAGAATGTTTGTCTTGCTGACACGTAACGTTTCCGCACCCGTGTCTGACCGGATAATATAAATCGACCTTTATCCTGATTTAAAACAAGTTCTGCAAACTACGTAATACCAGGTATAAACAATTAAAATGAAAAATTATTCTAAAACAAAATTGGCAGTAACACTACGATGAACTTTATACATTATTAATTCATGGTGGTTTGTCTTTTTCAGAAACACCAGCTTGTGTCAAAATACCACTTGATTTGTCAATTAAAAATGAATATTCACTTGTATCATTAAGCATTGTTGAAGAACATTGTTGAGTATTGACATTAGTTTTAGCTGTGCTATGAACTTCAGAACTTTTCATAATGTTACTTCCATCAATAACTATAGTTTCTTCTAAGAACTGGATGTGATGATAGAAATTTTTACTAGAGGGTTTCGGAAAAGATTTTGGTTTTTAAAATTTTATGGTCAGAGTCTAAGAAATCAGTAGCTACAAAGTGATCGTGACAAATTCGGAAAGAATTACAATGTTCTCGATCTACTTTACCTATATGTATTTTCCCAAACATTACATGTCTCTACGTCGCTAGAGAATTTATAAATTTTGCAGGCTTAGTACAAATGTAAAATATTTTTAATTACATGCAAAAAACCTTACCTGCTGGTTTACATATAGTAGATAGATTGTATTTTGACAATGTTAAAGTACGTCCTCACTATAAAAGTAGATTTAGTTAATATTTATCTAATAAATAATATTACATGGTCGAAATTTGTAAATGCCGGTCCGGCTATAATCACAATTTTAGATGAACAAAAAGTATTACTTTAAATATTATTCTTAAGAAACAATGGATTATCCCTACGATATTAAACATGGAAATATCCTACAGGATCTTTATTTAGATATGTAATTTAAAGAATAATGGGGTCGTGCGGATAATTTTTTGTAATAAGAATAAGAATATAGCTTAAATAGCATAAAATCAAACCTTCGTTTTATAATGACCCAGTTCATGCAGTAAACATAATTTTTAGTAATAATTTTAAAAATAAGGATTTGCTGCATGAACTGGGTCATTATAAAACGAAGGTTTAACTTTTATGCTTATTACTATTCTTATTCTTATTACTAAAAAATTTGCATGAACCCACCATAACTTACCATTCTCCCTCACAACAGAATTGATGAAAATTAATAAACACAGACCCAACCTGCCATACATAAAACACAAAATTAACTAACATTAAAATTGTTTACGATTGTCATCTCCTCTTGCACATATGAGAAATGTATTTCACTATGCTACTTTACGGTCATTCTTTTTAGCAGTAGGGCCAAAGTTGTCTACACCAAATATTACTAAATCAAGAGACAAGGTCGGGTGGCATGATGTTGCGATATCTGCTATCCAACTTTCAGCCCCGTGGTTGACAGCACTGGGAACACAGAACAAGCAAGTAGGAGAGGTGGTGATTCATAAATGCTATTAGAAGGCTTCCAGGCATAAGTAACATTTTCTATCGCACTCTAACATATCCGTATCATAAATTATTTGTCTTTATTTACATAAAAATGCATTTATAAGTAAATAATGTCTAACAATAAGAACATTGCATTCTTTGAAAATTATGTTGTTGCTTTCACGCTTTTTATAATATTATTATTGTACTGTTTATACATATGTTCTTTTCTGCTAATAGTTAATGGTAACTGAAAACGGAATTAGGTCCCAATATTTTTTCTAAAACGAACTCGCCTTTTTTTTACCTTAAATATTTAAAGCATGACGTTATAGGTAGCTGGAAAACAAGTCTTATTATAAAAAATATACATATGTGTATATCAAAAGCTACAGCTTTATTTTGATTGGGGTTCTGTTACTTTAAATATAAATAATCAGGATTGAAACGTAATCAGTGAATTGGATCATGTTTTCTCTCTGTCATGAACGTTAACAAAAATTTTGGAGACAAGACTAAAAAGATTTTAACAAATAACAGCCAACACCATTGGTTCATGGTGACCATGGTGTATGTATGTATGTGATGCTGACGACATGACTGATGATTGATGATGAATTGATGACTGTAATAAAGCGGGTTTAATTAATAAGAGTAAATTATTATTATCTGAGTAACAAATTCGTTAATCAGGTGCATTAAATTCCTATTACATTCTGAATATTAACGAGTTTATTTAAATCACCTCCCATTTGCACATCAAATTTGATTGGCAACTGATATTTCTCTCCACCAATACCATTTCAGGACTTTTGCCGACATCTAACGGAAAATACTCCCAACGGTATTTTAAATAATGTCAAACCGTTTTGTTTGTGCATTACTTGTGTCGGTTATGAACGGATTTAATTTACAAAGGAAAGAGAAAATATAACTATTTATTAGTTAAAAGTATCGCTATATTAGATTCAAAGTGTCTCTGATGCTGTACTTATTTGTTTTTTAAAGTGTAAGAGTGTCTACAGTGTGAAAAGTTTTTTTTTGTATATACAATGGATTCCTTTACTGAGGTAAGAGGTCATAAAACTAGTTTTTTTGTGAAATCATAAAAAAGGGATCTTTTAGAATATTCTTGCGAGGGCAAGAGAAAGGCAAAGGATGTTGAAGGGTTACACAGGAAATGAGAAAATACCTCTTCGTGAGACAAATGAAGATGCAAAGGCAAATTCAGAACCAAACTTAACAGATATACAAAAAATTCCTAGAAAGGAAATAGCTTCTGATCCTGATATGAGCAGAAAAATTGAAAATATCGATAATACATTCAAAGAAAATAAATCTGAAAGTATCTTACCGCGTATTGTTAGGCAAAATTCAAAGACCAGGGTATCTTCTGAACTTCCAGGTTCTCCAAAGACGCAGCTAAAAACGTTAAATATACAAAAGGAGAATTTCAACATGGAAATTAAGGTTTCCTCAAAGGATAACGTCAGGGTAGAGGTAGAAATAGAAGAGCAAGATGACAGCGACACTGGAAGTCACACAAGTGAAAGTGGGCTGAGAGACGAATCTAAATACAAATTAAAACGACTAGGAAAATTATATGCAGGTATATTATTTATCCTATAAGATTACATAAGGATTGTTGCCACATGTTTTGTTTGTTTCTTCAAGGTGGTGACGAGGCTCAGATCTCTTCTCCAATTCATAGAACAGAGGCACAATTTTGTTCGGGTGAAGAAACTGTTGAGTGTAGCAATAAAAAACGAAAGGAAGTCTCGGAAAGTAATAATAGGTCGCGAAAAGGTTTAAGCGGTTTGGCTAGCTTGGCCCAAACAATAAATCAGTGGGAGAATGAAAGTTGTCCTGTAAGTATCTTTGTGGAATATGAATGGTTGAGAGTATTTTTTCTTGACATACAAATTGAAACAGTATTATACTCTTTCAATCTATATTAACTTATTAAAAATCAAGTTTATTACAGAGTGTATTGCACAATATTAACTATATCTTTTTGCGATAAGATACACAACACTATGTTTGAATGGAATGTAACACTAACATTATGATTTGCATTTAAGTTTAATTTTATTAGGTAATATACATAAACAGATTCCAACTTGTAAAATCTTTAAAATTTAAATTTACAAAAACTATAAGTTTAGAGTTGTAGTTGAATAGCTTCCAAATCCACCCAAATTAACCTGTTCACTGCGGGAACCATATAAAGCCGTAAAAAAATGTGTGGTTGATATGCGAGAGCCGGATATTTACACTAGGGTAGAGAAGTGCTTTAATGCATGAGGCGGGTGCAGCCGCATGATTTACTGCACTATTGGTTGCCTATTTTTACTGATTTTAAATATCCCACCACAAGCTGCTGTCAAAAAATTTATCATCGCGTTAGTGCGGGAGATGGATATAACCCGCATATACATATGTACTCAGTATATCATCACGCGCTGTCAATTTAAATTGCAGTTTTTCGTCGGTAGAAGTTGTAAGTGCATTATCGTGTCGCGTAAACTAACATTCTTGTTATAATACATGTGATGTGTTACCTAAAACTTACGATTTGTAGATAAAGCAGATTGAAAAATTATTTAACTGCGGGAGACGGCCGAATCTGCATTGGCTATATAAAATCACAACTATTAAAACGTGGTTACTTGCGAGACCACACTGTATTTTCCTATTAGGATCGGGTGCCGCAATGAAAGGGTTAATAGAAATATTAGTTCGGATCTTTTTTAGAATTTGCTTACAGACTGCTGATATTAATATTTAGGAATAGTTCTGGAATTTAGATACAGATAATTTAATATGGAAATCACAATAATAATATATGTAAGAGTTAAAAAACCTGTTCATGCAAATGAACTTCAAAATTAATTTGCAAAAAAATATTGCCATATAAAGATGAACCATATGATTTTCAAATACAAAATTTTAGTGAATAATCCTTTTTTAATAGGGGAAATAAATACAGAAAATCTGTTTTATTAAGTCATGAATTTTAATACTTCTTAAAGTCCTATATTGAAATCAGTTTTGTACTTTTTAATATAAATAGAAATATATAACAGGTCAGATTTTAATGGCTTTTTGTTTGTGAAATCAGAATTTTGAAGTACTTTGATGGTTCAAAATAGCTTAAAATGAGTTAGTTGTGTATATTTTTACTTATTTATTAATAGTTACTCACATATTTTTTTACTATGCTTTGTAAAATAACTAAACATTTAGCGTGAATGAAAGCAGCCTCACTTTATATGCAAACAGTTGGTATTCGATTACAAAATATTTCTTGTTTGCAGTAAATATTTACCAATTATTAAGTACATACTAATAATTCTTAATTCAATGAACTTGTTTACAGAGTTTTCATAACATACATTAAACACCTCCAAGCTTCACTTTTTTATTACCCAATTTAAAACAGCGTGAAGAATGACTAAACATTTGTTACAGTTTTTTTTATTTCAAGCCTTTCTTGCCTTTAATTTATTACTGAACCATAACGTTTCTATGGTTGAAGATGAATTGTTTGATAGTTAGGGTATGTAACTATTTTTAGCAAGTAGTAAATAATATTTTTTGAATACAAGTTGCACCATTCTGGTATTCAATAGTGTAAGGTGTAGTATTTAAGTAAACACAAATAATGTTTTAAATTAAATGTGGCAAATGAAGTAAATATTTTCTGTGTATCAGATCAAGCATATTTTTTTTAAGAATCGTGAGAACGACACAAAATTCGGGACTCCGAAGAAGACGTGGAAGCCCCCAGCACCCATGCCTCCTACCATTTTGCCTCCTCCGAAATCCAGCCCTCCAAAACCATCTCAGAAGGCAAAAGCGCCTGACCCCCAGTACTTAAAAGGGACAGCCCTGTCAAAAGTTCAACCGACACAAAGCAGAACACTTGCGAAAGCCCTTCGAAGATACAGGGCAGTCCCAGAAAGAATGAAAATAAAGCTGCTGATGTTGGAAGTGCTTCCAAGCAACTGAAGTGGGACCAGAAAGTTCTTGATACTTTGGCAAGTTAATTTTGATATTTGTATTTTTTTGGGTCTTGTATAATTGTTCATTCCATCAGTGGGTCAATCAATATGAAGTGATCCAATAAAAGTATTTTTGGTTGCTTGACCATTTGAAGTTATAAAAATAATGTGCACGAACGCTTCAATTCAAAGACTAACAGTGAAAAAAAAATTAACTATATTTATATCGAGGGGGATAAGCCTCAAGCCTGATTTTATACACTAGGTTTCTTCTAATGACAAGATTTCTCCTGAATTCCTTAAGATTTCCCCCTGAATTCCCCTAAGACATCCTCTCAATTCCCCAAGACCTCCCTTGTATTCCTTCGGACTACTCAGATCTTGTACATTAGACTTCCTACGCGGATTTATATTTAGTATAATGAAAAATAAAAGTACTTACTTTGAAAAACAATTCAATTTAATTTTCTCTTAGTTAGCTAAAATAAAATAGCCACCACTTTTACGTAGTTTAGGATAAAACTATAAATAAAACTGGTTTGAACTGCCAACGTATATGGAAATAACATAAAATAATATAAATAAAAAAAAATTAGAAATGGTCTAATCACTTCATATGGATTGACCCTTCATCAGTAGTTTGTTCAGTCAACCTTGTGATTCCTTATTATTGCCACTAGTTAATAATAATTTCCAATATACAGTGTGTCTTCTTAAGTTCCCTATATGTGAAAAACCTGTTATTATTAATCTTACAAAAAAAGTTACTCTTTACAAAAAGTCTGCTTCCTGAAAAAAATAATATTAGGCTAATAAAACTTAAGATCACATGTACATAGTGATCAAGAAATCGAAAAAGTCATAATTGGCCCAAGAGGAAAGTTTTTTTTTTACCCTTACTCTCTTTACCCTTAATTTGTATTTAAGAGCAAAATTAAATAAGAAAATGTAACTCAGAATTAAAAATTATATCTACAATAATTATATTCGTTGCTTTCTATTAAAAAATTATTGACATTTAAAAAAAAATTAAGTAACTAATAAATACATTTAATTATGCCACTCAAGCTAATAATCAATTATCTCTTATTTTTTTAAAATCACTTTTTAAACATTAAGAATATGCTGGCAAATAAGTGATAAAAATGATTATTAGCTCAAGTTGCATAATTAAATGTATTTTTGAGTTACTTAAAAATGTCAAGAATTTTTTAATAGAAAGCAATGAATTTAAATTTAGATATCATTTTTAATTCCAAGTAACGTTTTCTTATTTCATTTTGCTCTGAAATAGAAATTAAGGGTACTTCTCTCTTGGGTCAATTATGACTTTTTGAATATTTTGACTAATCTGTACATTTTATCTCAAATTTTATTAGCCTTATATTACCTTTTCAGGAAGCAGTCCTTTTTGAAAAATTAATAATAAAAAAGTTTCCCAAGTGGACATACGGTATATTCTAATACTTTCTTTATTCTAACACCAACTTGCATAATTTAGTGATGGGAAAATTTTTAAATTCTAATGTTTTTGAGCTATAATGTGTTTGTCCATCTTTTCCAAGTATAAATAAAATGCTTACTAACTCTGAACTAATTGTTATTAACACATACACTTGCAGGAATCACAGGGTTTCACTCGTACTTCATCCAAGTCGCGTTTAGTATATTCGTATAATTCGCAGGAGAAAGATTCGAACGCTGACGTCAAAATCGCACAAACGGCTCAATTAGCAAAGGCGCCAGTTGAGTCGCGATACGAGACAATCGTGGAAGAAACAGAGGAATGCCACAAAGACAATAAAATCAGGCACGTCGCTGCTGCATTTGAGCACAAAAACACTGCGGTTGCTCTGAAATCGCCAGTGAAATCAGGGGCACAGAAAGAAAAGACTGTCGTTTGTCCCAAATCTCCCTTGAAAGGCAATGTTATGGCGACTAACATTGCCAATAAGGCCGCCATATTTGAGGCAAGTCCCAGTAAAAGCGCCAAAGACCCCGCGTTACTCAGCGTGTCCGAAAGGAAGGCCCTGTTCGAGAAGAACAGGGGCGACGCACTGGTCCCCAAGGCCGCATTTGCCATGTCTGCACCCGTTAAAGTAGAAACCACGATGAAAGCGAGCAGTACGAAGATTATAACGGATGAAAATATCAAGCCAAGTTCGATACTAAACAAACAATCTGATAAGGCGAATTTTGTAACGAAAAAAAATCGAAAATGTAATAAGCTCTTCCGTGCCCAAGCCAGTGGAAAACGTGAGAACCATAATACATACCCCATTGAAGACAGGTAAATATCCCGCTCCGAAGCCACCAATAGTAGCGGAGACTTCCCCAACTGTTGCTGCTGTACAACAGGCGGGAGGTATAGCCAGCAAAATGGCCGCATTATTGGAGAACAAATCGACCATATCGCAGGAACAGATAGAGAACAATATTAAGCAGCAAAGGCAAAAAGAGATGGACATGTTGCTCAACCGCTTTAACAGAAACAAGGAGGTTAGTGTCGTGATGCGTAAAATTATTTTATTTAATTTCCCTTCTTTAAAAATAGGTAACGAATGAGGTAATTCAGGAAGTCCTGGAAGAGGATGACGACGAGGTTGACGCTACCGAAGAAACGGCCATGATAACTGAGAAAGCCGCCAAGATTGTTGGCAAGTCATCTAAGCCCGGAGAAAAAACGAAAAAGTGGGGAGAAACCATATGGTATATTTTAATTTCTATAGCAATTCAACCTTAATATACCTCTCCTTTTGTTTTAGGCAAGGGCGACAGCCCAATAGTAACTGCAGTATTGGAGGATGTGAAAAGAATTAAAGTATCTCCGCCCAAGGCCGGAAGGCTATACCCCAGCCTTTCGGATATCGAGGCCACAAATACAGAGACCGATACGAGGACACCGTCGCCAGATAACAATAGCAGGTGCGATAAACTAACAGAATGGATTTTGTTTTGTTTTTGTTTGGCATGATCTGTGCTTCTTTGGGGGTCGGACGTTATTGACGAAAGCGAGGGTTTTGGTCGAAATGGAAGGCAAATTCTCACAGTTTTATTATTTTACGTAAGGCATTTGCTGAATGCTTGATCGTGTAATGCTTTTAAAAAATTGAAACTTCTGTGAGATTTTGCATTGTCTGTCTTGGGGAGAATAATTGTTCAGCTTCGCTTCAAATTTACTTAGTTTTAAGTAAACTTACGTTATGCTATCGATTACTGCTGGCATCTACTTATATCGCTTTAATCTGAAGAGATAAACAAAGACTAAAGTTTGTATTAGACTTGAGATTACTTGATATTTATGTATACTACTTATGATTAATACTTTTTTTTTTTATTTATTAGTTGGAAATATTTTCATAAAACTGCTTACACTTAATTTAATTCGAACTAATTCAGGGAAGTATATATTCAAGGAATAAAGTGAAAATGAAATATAATTGGTTACATTATACATAACTGTTGAGGTGAATTGAATGTTTTAGGACATGCTTTGAACTACGCATCCTTCGAATTAGTTCAAATGTACCGTAAGTCTCATTGCAATTACTCTGTTAAAACTTACTAGTTTATTCCTGTTGATGCTGTCTACATTTAAATCCTAGAACGTAAGACTGGACTAGAATAGATATATGTATTGTGATGGTTGTTAATAAAAAAGATCCTTAAAAATCAATTCATTTCATTTTTCTATCCATTAGCATGCCAATAATGTGTTCATTTATTAAATTCTCATTAAGCCTAAGTATCATTCATTCTTTAATCGCACCCCTGTTATATTTGGTGCTGGCGCCAATGTCAAACCTAACTCAGTTCTTATTTGTTGAACAGTTTCGAGGAATCTTACGAGTCCGACGATCCAAACACTAGTTTCGGTCGAGAAATACTGCAAGCTGTCTGTAAGAACCAAACTCAACAAAAAAGAGTAAGTTCAATCTTGCCAAGAATTTCTTTATTTATTAACAAGGAACATAGTTGGGTTTTAAATTCCTTGTTTCATTTGATTCTTTGGAGCATCTGTTTTTATGGGCGTTTTTTTAGCCGATCTACGATGAGAGCACGGCTAGCGATGTCTCTAGCATACTAGACGACATGGACAACTATCTCGATGATTTAAGCAACGAAGATAACACAAGCATTGGCCCTACACCTCCAAAACAAGTACGGCAGGGCTCTGCAGAAGTATGTTTCCTAAAAAAAAATGCAGAAAACATCTCTAAGGTTTATTAATTTTAGAAAGCCACCACTCAACCCTCAAATTCGTTTAACTACAAGAACTACTCGCCAAATGTCAGCAACACGCCCAAAAGTAAATTCCAGTCACCGGTGAAGATCAGGACATCACCAAAAAAATCGATTGACCTACCAACTCACGTTGTAGAAGGTGACGATCTACTACCTCTCACGCACACAGTGAGTTTCTACAGGAAACAGCAAAACCAGGTATTAACTTCGAAATAGTCTGCGTTTCTTGCTACCAGTTTGTTTGATTTTAATTATTGTTTTAGGCTCATACGCCTGTCACACCAGTGAGACAGGTGACCAGACAGCCCCTCATAGAAGAATGTTCGTCTAAAGACCGGGAGACACAAGAAGCCGCCCGAAAAAAGATAGCCGAGTTGCAAGAGGAGGTAGTCAAACAACAGAACATTATTTCGCAGACCAGCCAGGCTTTGAACCTCTGCAGCAGCACGCCGGAGTTTTCTGGCTCGACGGAGCAAGTGGAGGCTGAAAGAGTACTACTCGTCGCCAGTAAGTGTTTAAATTTTGTTATAATTCCACATAAATGTGTTAAAAATTTATATGTAGAGTCTTGCCTTTAATATCTCCCATGATTGCATCTCTCATGTTTTTAAGTAACATATAATAATTGATAATTAAATTACAAATAAAAAATATATATTTTTTAAAACAAGGTTATAACAGAGTTATAGGCTTGTAATAATTATTTGGAAGTATGTTGTTGCAATTTTTGTGACATACTTTTTTATAGCTCACAGGAGACAAGCGGCTAGTCACGAACTGCAGCGATTAAGAGTGGAGGGTACCCTGAGACCACAGGGTCAGCACGCCCAAAACGTACCCCCTAGAAAAGGGCACCCTAACGATATCCAACATTGTATTGCCATTGAAACAAAAATACGTGAAAGCTTTGGCAGCAGGTAACGTTTGCAAATCTTTTATTGGGTTTCCACTATTCTCGAAAATCAGGAAAAGTCAGGGAAATACAAAATTTTCTTAAAAAATTGTTGTCATCTGGATCGGTCAATTTTTCCCATTAATAGAATATTGAAATTCTTCTGAACTGAAGTATATATGTATGACAGGATGTGTGTGTCATGATTCTCAATGGTGAGTTTTATACAGTGTTTGTCCATAATTAACCTGCTTATAACTGCCTCAATACAAAAAAAGTCTTGAATACAATTTTTTTATCTTGGGAGTAGTCAGGGAATGTAATTTTCTAAGATTAGTGGAAACCCTCGTGTTTGTACGCGCTCTAAATTCGGAAAATTTTAGCCGGCGGCAAGGGCCACCACGTGGTCTGCCTCGTGAAATGCGGAGAGCAAGTCGTGCCGACAAAATTGGTCTCTACCGTCGTGTCTAATGTAAAAAATCCTGATGCCGATCTGTGCATACCCGGCACCGTGACCCTGAATAACATATACAGCGATTTCACCATAACGTTTGAGGTTTATTGCCTTCAGGCCCAAGAGGAGTTCCTACCCCACGAAATTAAGTATCACATTAATAATAAAAAGGTAAATATTTGTTTAAATTGCAATAAATAATAATATTACCCCCAAGAATTACCCTTGAGGTCTGTTAAGAGAAACTGTACGGGGAAGGGTTGGCTATTATTATTATTTGCCATGGTGAAATTTTCTTTATACAGTGCATTCTCTCGTAGTCTACTAATAAACTGACGACTCCGAAAAAATCAAAGCAAGAATCGAGAATGATCATGCCAATAAAGGAATCTCCTGCCGGTCCACAAGCTGTGCGCACTTCTTCTTTCGCCCTAATGGGTTATGTTGTATTTTCCATTCGGGCTGTTAACAAGAAAGTTTGGAGCTTGAACAATGTAAGTGTTTTTTTATGGCTAATGCATAAATTTAGATATTTCGTTAATCAATTTACCCTTTGATTATTTCCTATTTTGAAATATAAAAACTAAAAATTTACTAACTTTGCCTGTTCTGATATATGTTGTTTGACCATTTTCTCCACTGTCTAAGCTAGGCTAGTATAGCCGGACAACACATTTTTTTTTTAGCATGTTTATTTGCCCCGTTTTCTACTCTCAGATCCATTAATTTACTTTTTAGACTCCTTCGATGAGCCCCTTAGATGGAACTGTAGCTATGCGGATAAGCTGCGAGTTAGCAGTCTCAGTAGAGCATCGCGGCTTCTTGACAATGTTTGAAGACGTATCGGGCTTCGGCGCTTGGCATCGCAGGTGGTGTTTGCTTAAAGGTCACGCCCTAAGCTACTGGAAATATCCCGATGACGAAAAGAAAATGGTGAGTGATTTTGTGGTTTTTCAGAAGTGGGATTTCATTGTAGTATAAATTTTGAATTGTGAAAATCTTAATGTAACTAACTTAAAAATTTAATATTTTAATTCTATCAATATTTAAATCTCTTTTATTACACTGTGAGAGACTGAAATTATTTTTAGCTAAACTGGCTTGTATAATGCAAAGATAGTAGAACATATGAACAACAAATTTTGTATGTTACATGGATTTAATGTTAAAAAGTTCTACATAAATTATTTCCTGTTATCGTTTTTACATGTTTTACAGTTTTTAGTTGATGGATTATAAAATGCTAAAATTCGCCTAAAAAAAAAAAAAAAGTTCATTTGTTAATTCAAACTGACGGACAACATTTTTAATATGCGCTCAGAGAATTTTCTTTTAGCTCTGTTCGTAGAGGCATGTCTGATAGTTTCCAACCATCAAGAATGTTGAATCAGTTGCGTTTGACTTCCTAATTCATTTTCTTTAATACAAAATTATTGACTCTTACCAATAACTGAATTTTCTTATCAGTTGAAATCTCAAAAATGTTTGCCCCGATAATTTTTTTTTTGCGGGATTTTTGGCACAAAATGAAATTTTTTTAATGGGATTTACAAATCCACTAAAATTTAATGCGAAAATAATTTGTTATATCATGCAGGTATAAATTTTCTAAAAATTTTTGGTTGTGTTACCAATTATCGTGCAATTCAATGACAATTCCAGGCACCGATAGACACCATCGACCTAAAAAAATTGTATCACGCAACAAGTGGGCCCCGTCAGCAGAGATATCTGCGCCAGGCTCCACACATTCCTTCTAGAGAGAGAAAGACCTGCCCATCCCCACGATAAGGATTCTCTCGTGACTGTTTGCAAGGGAGATAAAACCGTCATCAGGTATGGAAGTAAGAATATCAGAAACTATTTTATTACAATTGCTTTTTTAGGCATTTGCTATCTGCAGACACAAAAGAAGAAAGAGTAGAGTGGTGCAACAAGTTCAATGCGGCACTGACAGCTTTAAGAATGTGGGGAAACACTCAGCAATAATGTATCAATTATATATGTTATAAACATATGCATATACATATGGTTTTATACTTATCACTTGTATCTTTTATTATTTTTTACGTTTTGCAGATAGGATATATTGAAAATAGAAGCCATATTAGGCTAGTGTGAAGTAACAATTTGTAATAATGGTTATGTTTGTTTTATGTAACAAGGTATATATGGTAAAGACATAGCCCAGAAGCAAGAGTGACTTGAAAATAAAAAGATATTTCCAACATTATGGTTAGGTAAATTTGTCGTAGTTTATGGATTAATTTGTTGCCATATTAATTTGTACAAATTTTAATTAAGAACAAGAAAAAATGTAAGACAGCCTGTTATCAGAAAATGATTTTTCCCATATCAGTTAATATTTATTGGTGATACACAATATAACTTAGCTTAAATATATGATTATTCTTATTATTGTATGTAAAGTAACAGTTATTAACAGTGTTTTTATTATATTTTGTATGTGATTTTTATAAAGGACAATACATTCATACTTTTACATTTTAGAATTTTGTTTCCTCATCACTAGAGTCATTTATGACATACCCATGAGCACCGAGAGATGTACTTCCTAAATATTTTTTTGAGATAACCTTCTAACATCACTTCCATAAATTATGTAGTCTCGTATGTATCTGCCATAAAAAAGGTATTTACCATCCATATTTAACACCATTAATAAGGTAATCAGGTACCGGCTTTGCATCTTTGCATGCATGTGATGAAATGCACACTTGTTTTTTTTTGCAATGAAATGACGCGAGGCCGACAATGGCCGCCACTATTTATTCATCAGTTTAAGTGCATTGTAGTTATTTGGTGTATTTATCACCATAAAAGAGGAGAATTGGAACCTTCGTCGTAACTTTGGTGCATCAGAAGAAATACATTGAAAAAATATTACAATAGAAAACTTTTTACAAACTAATAAGAGTTTGCATGGATGTAAAGATAAAACAAACAATTCTTTTACCTGGAAAGTGGGTGCAAAATCTTGAAGCCAATATTATAAAATTAACAATTTTATTTACATTATACGTTACATTTAATAAGCAGTCACAGTAAACCCATTTCTTTCTCAAAATCCTCATCAGATATTTTCTTTTTCTTCAGTTTTTTTAACAGGGCTACATCCTTCTTTAATTCCTCTAAGTCTTCATCAGTTATACCTGTTCCAAAAGTATATTTTATAATTTGGAAATAAAAATAAATAATAATAGAATACCTTTCCTTTTCTTCTTTTTAATGGGTTCACTGTTTTCTAATTTGGCCTTCTTTGACTGTTTCCTTTTCAATCTCTTTTCTTTACGATCTTCTTTTTTCTGCTTGGATATAGACCAAGATTCGGTGGATTTCTTAATAAACTTCTGTTTGCGACCAGGCCAAACTCCTTCAAATAAATGTATTAACTTAAAAAAAATTTTTAATTGTAAAATCTAATTTTTTAATCTAAGATCTATTAAAACTTGTGCAAGTACTATAAAAAATTCTCTGATACTACAGTTCGACATTACCTGTTTTCTTATACTGTTCCAATTTCTGTTGCCTTATCTTTTCCCTAATTTTATCTTTGTATGGAATGGCATTAATATCTAAATCGGGAATTTCTGGAAAATCAGACAAGTCCCTGTTTTTCAATTCCGGCATTTTAGGCAACTGCAAAAGTCCATAGGTGGCCCCCATACCTCCTAAAGGTAATTCCTAGTTGATACAAAAATAATATTAATCATTGCATTTGTGCTATATACTGGATGTCCAAAATGTCTGGAAAAGATTGAATATCTCAAGAAATATACTTTGGATCGAAATACGTGTTCAATATTTTTAAAAAACCTTGTACCTATGTTCGATTTTTATTGATTGTAGTGCCACCTGTGAGAAAAAATGACACCAAAGGTCAAATCAAAGTCTTTTTCTGTAGAATCCAAATCTGCAAAAAAAAATGGGAGTTTTCATTTGAGGTTTTAAAGTTATCCCCTTGGTGTTTTCAGACTTTTTGGACGCCCGGTAAGTAAATTTGTTTAATTTAAGCAAAGCTTCGATAACTATAATTATTTATTTTTGCTTAAAATATATCACTTTTTTTTTAGTTTATTTATTGTTTAAAAACAATTTTCATAAAAAAATCACCTTAACCCTAAGTAACAGTGAACATTCATGTTTTGAATAGGCTCTGATGTGTGACACAAATGCTTGAGTTGATTTCTCCAATAAGGCTCTATCTCTTTTGAGGAGATTTCTAATCTTTTCTCTTATTTCTTCAGGCTAAAAGACAAAAAAAATTCTCTCATTAACAATAGCCATTAGTTAAAAAGATCAGTTAAACAATAGTCACCTTTTCTTCCGAAGCAAGGTTTTCAATACGATTCAATTTTACTCTTTGATTTGCTTCTATAAAATTGACATATGCTTCTTCGTTCTCGTGCAATAAAATAAGTGCAGAGCCCTGTTGCCCTTGACGTGCCGTCCTACCCACCCTATGAACAAAGGCAGTGGCGTTAGCAGGTGGGTCCCACTGCAATACCCAGTCCATCTAAAAATTAGGAGACGAAAATATGAGTACAATAAAAATTATATCCTTACTAGACCTCTGGTATGTCTATTCCTCTTGCCATAACATCTGTGCAGAGCAGTAAGGCTTTGGGTGCACTTCGAAAATTCTCCAAGATCTTCTTTCGTTTATCTTTCATTTTACCATGAATAGCCAATATAGGTAAATTTAGTTTTTTTGGAACTATGTGTGACAAAATATGTGACCAATAGTCAACCGTGGCACAGGTAGGCAAAAAAAGCATGGCCTTCTGCGGATTTTTCGATTCCAAGAATGATACTAGTGTTGCTAGTTTACCTAAAAGATAAAGTGAGTAAGTCATACATTTCTAAATCTAAACTCTATATGAAAACTGTACCATTATTTTGAGTAACAATAAAATAGTTATTTAATAAATCTGGGGTGCTCTGCGTCGCTTTCGCGAGACACTTACTAAAACTGGATTGCGCAAACCAGCCCTTATTAAATTTTCCACTTCTTTTGTTTGGGTGGCAGAAAATAAGCCCGTACGTCTCTGTCTCGGCAGATAACTCAAGATTGTATCAATGGACTTGTAAAAACCTAAATCTAATAGTCTATCAGCTTCATCCAAAATCAATACTTCCTATCAAGAAAAAAAATACGTTATTACACATTTTAAAAATGTAACAGTTGAAATACCAAATTCTTCACATGGTTCGCCAAATTTAGGTCTTGTCTCCTTGTTAACAAGTCTTCAAGTCTACCTGGTGTACAAATTACTATATTCCCTCCATTGTCCTTAAAATTCTGTACATCTGCTTCAACATTATTGCCTCCAACTAATAAAATCTGAGTTAAATTCTAAAACCAAAAGATTTTGGAACCTAAGTACTTCTTATCGTAAACAAAAACGAAACCCCATAATCACCAATAAAACGCCTACCTTAACAGAATTGAGTAGTTGCTCCAAAACAGTTTTAGTTTGTAAAGCCAGTTCTCGTGTTGGAGATATAACAATTGCACCAACCTGATGTTTTTTCCATTTTTCCTCCATTTCTCTCTTTTTCAATATATCGAGAAGCGGAACCAAAAAAGCCAGAGTCTTCCCAGAACCTACAATAGGGAAATGAATATGACAATCATGAAAGTTGTTTCATTTCTAGTGTATACCTGTTACAGCTTCAGCGGCAACATCTTTCTTATTTAATAGTTGAGGAATGGTATATGCTTGAACAGGAGTCATTGTAGGAAAATTAAAGGACTTAATGCCGTTTCTTACTTCTCCGTGTAAAGAAACACCTAAATCTTCCCATGTTTTACTCATTTTGTACTTTGACAAAAGTTAATCAAGCCAGAGTTAGAAAAGTAAGGTTAGGTTCACAGTTGTGAAAATAGAAACAAATAAAAAATAAAAAACCATTAAAGAACTATTGAAGTGGATACATTTGAACTATTTAACCACTGACCAAAGTAATCGATATGATATTAGACACGAATGTATTATTTTACCTCAAAGCTTATCGTTATCAGGCATTTCTTCAGTATTAATTAATGGTAGAATGATAAAAAATTAGTACGGAAATCATTATTTTCGAACGTCGATTCGTTTGGTTCGTCTCGGTCGATTTTTTTTTTTAAATAAGAGCATATTTGACCCGACCAAATCAAATGTCAAATCAGTTATGGCGTCAAGTGTAAAAAAATCTCAAATCAAAACAATAATATTTTACCTAAAAGTAAGTGAAATAAATGATGTGATTAATCAAAAAGCGCGAGTATTAGACGAAAAAATGGCAACGGCACTGGAACCAACTTCGCCAGACAACGCCTGGATCGAATTTTGCGAGAGACATGCCCAAGCGGCCGCGCAGGATTTTTCCAAAAGTTGTATGCAGTTCATCAACATGAATCTGACTGAAAGTACGCGATCCACAGTCACCCACAAGGAGTTCCTAAAAAAGTACATTGACTTTTTCACGGAACAGTTCGACATGGACTTCAATAAACGTAGGTTACACAATACAAAATTATCAAACGGCATAGGATCGAGGAACGATGAAGACACTTTCGATACCGACGATGGTTCCCCCAAGATGCACCATAAACCGTTCTTCAGAAGGTATTTAGTACTCGAATAATGTTTCACTCATGTCTACTATTAGTATCGAACTTTCGCTTAAAATTTTCAGGCTTAGCTTTAAAATGTTGAAGAAGAGCAGAGACCTGTTTCACAAACAGCATTCAGACGATGTAGACTTGACGCACAACAAAACCAAGTTGGCAAAGATCGTGGTCGAATGCCGGAAGGAAGGTATTGTCAATTATTCCACTCCCGAGAGCTTGGACCAGCCAGGGGGCCCCCCGAAATGGGAGCGGTGTCGCCTGCAGTTAGTCAAAGCAACCGGAGGCTACATGCTAGAATTTTACTCGCCGCCTAAAAATCAAAAAGTAAAACTGTAAGCCGTAAAATTTTTCCAAAGTAACGTTGATTTATTTTTAGCCGCGTAGTGGAGTCTTCTGTGCGCTAATCACCGAAGCTAGAGAGACCACTGCCCTGGAAATGCCCGATCACGAGAATACATTCGTCCTGAAAGCCAGCAACAACATGGAGTTTGTGATCGAAGCCCATGACACGGACGACATGAGATCTTGGCTTGCCACGATTCGTTACTGCATGCGTTCTGGTCCCGGTGGGGCGGAGGGAGGGCCAGGCCACGAACATATCAGGGATTATCATTCTGACGCGCCAGACTTGCCGCCTAGACATATGATGGGGAGAGGAGGAGATAGGTTATCTTCCAGTTCTAACTTCGATATGTGTCCTGCATCGGGGGATCCATTAAGTTGTAAGTAATTCAAGTGTTTAGTAAAAAAAAATGTACATGAACATTCTTAATTTTTTTTTATTCCAATTCAAGTATATATTTGTTTAATATATACTGAAGTAACATTATACATGTATATAAAAAAATTAAAAGAGGTAGAATCTTATTGATAGAAGATTCATTTTGTACAAAACAATTTTTAAACGGTCCATTATTTTAATATTTAGTTTTTAATCAAATGTTATAAATATCGTTTTTTGTCATTTTATAGCTATGGAAACTGATATAGGACAAACACTGAAAAAGGAACTGTGGTTCCATGGTACGTTAGGCAGGTCTGAGGCGGCACAACAAGTATTACATGATGGCGCAACAGGCCACGGAAGGTTTTTGGTTAGGCAGAGCGAAACTCGTACTGGTGAATTCGTCCTTACTTTTAATTTCCAGGTTTGCAACCTTTCTTCTTCCACTACTTTTTTACACAATTACGTAAAACATCGTTCTCAAATATTATTGCTAGGACACATTTTGAATACAAAATATTTTCATGGGCCTTTTTCTCAAGTTTTGTTGCCGTTTAATACTTTTTAAACCAAATTTTTCCTAAAAATCCCGAAGTATAGTTCAAGGGGTTTAAAAAATCAATAGGATTTTTTTATTCTGCTAGAAACAGAAATAAACTCAAGCAGATAAAAAAATCAGTTATTAAAAGTTCTTAGAATCCATGTCTGCTTGATACATTTTTCAGTTGGGTACGTATATGTATTAGGGTGGTCCAAAAAAAATTTGTTCTTCCTGCCCTAGGCTTAAATCATAGTATTTGATTAGTTATTACTAATTCCAGAAGATTAGCTCATTTAATTAAGTTATAGAGGTCGCTGGTGTTTTATTTTCCCATTCAAATTACGTTCAACACTGCCATTAGGATAAAAAATTCCAATAGAATACCAAGAGACCTACATTACTGACACTGAAAATGTTTTATGCGATATCTGACTACCAGAAAATAATATGAGCTGCCATATATTTCTTTAATTGTTCGCGAAACGGCACCACGAACGAATAATGATGCATTTCCCATGTAATTTGAATGGGAAAATAAAACACCAATGAACGACCTCTAAAACTTAATTAAATGAGCTAATCTTCTGGAATTAGTAATAACTAATCAAATACTATGATTTAAACCTAGGGCCGGAAGAACAAATTTTTTTTGAAATACCCTAATATGTATATGACACACATTTTTATTAAAAGCTGTCTTTTTTGGGATTTTTACACTCCTATTTTCATCTTTTAACGTGTCATTTTAAAACGTGACATGTTAAATCGCAGGGCAGGGCCAAGCACCTCCGTATGACAATAAACGAACAGGGCCAGTGCAGGGTGCAGCACTTCTGGTTCCAGTCCATCTACGAGATGCTGGAGCACTTCCGCTCGCAACCGATCCCATTGGAGAGCGGTGGCAACTCCGACGTCACCCTCACCGACTACATCCTGAATCCGAACGCGCGCCAGCAGCACCAGAGCTCAATGGGGCGCGGCACGGCCGGCGGGGCACAGTTGCCGGCCAGCGCGTCTCAGCAGGCCGTCGCCGCCGCCAATGGACTTGATAGGCGGGTGCCCCCCATTCCGGAAGTCAGACAAGTGAGATAAAAAGTGTTCTCGATGTGTGTTTACTAGGATTTTTTTCTTTTCGTTTCCTTTTTTTTTTTTTTTTAGTTAATTACGTTACATTTGAAAGGCATTTTAAATAGTTTGGCAGGTGAGTTTCGTTCGATATTCGGGAAGGTTGACCAGCATAAATTTTTGTTTTTTTTTGTTAGGGCGTAGATTTTTATGAGGAATAATATAAATCATTGTTAGATTTTTTTTGTTACTTGAAATACGGTGAAGGCTAAATATATAAATATATATTTGGTACGAAGTTTATAATTTACGCCATAGGTAATTCGGTTAGAAAATGTTTTTTTTTTCTGGACGAACGTGTGAAGAAAATATCAGATGAAAAAAATAAAATATGGGTGGTATATGGGTATAAAAATAAAATATTGATTTTCACTCAAATTGAAAAAGTCCAAAAGTTGATTTTATTATTTAAATACAAATATATATATATACACTAATCAAAACGAAAAAAGGAGCCACTTAATTAAAACAATAAAGAGCTTAACCGCACATTTCTGCATTTTTCTTTTTTTCCTGTAAGCATCACAAGTAGATTACAAAAAATTGTACTAAATTTGTAGAGAACTGTCAATATATTTAAATAAAAAAAGAATTGTAATAAAAAGTTATTCCAGTAAAAAAATATCCACATTTTTAAAGTGGCTCCTTTTTCGTTTTGAGTAGTGTATATATATTAGGGTGATCAAAAAAAATTTTTTTTTTTTTTTGCAACAGGCTTAAAAGTCTTTTGTGAAAAAGCCAGTAAAATTTGAGCCCTTAATATTTTGAGCGCACCTTTTCATTTTCCATAAGATATGGGAACATTTTTTTTGGACCTGTTTTGGATGGAAACATTTTTAACATATTTGTCCAGAATTGGCTAAAAAAAGGTCTCTTATTTTTCGTAGTTACTGGTCAAAAGTGAGGCCAAAGTTGAATTCACCGAAAATTGACCGTTTAATGTTCAATTTGTTTTGAAATTTAAATGATAATTTTTAAAACATCAGAGTCGGAAAAATTGGAGAAAAATCAAATGAATATTTTACTTGACCAATTTTCTTTCAAAAATATAAAAATTTTAATAATTTCAACCGAAAACATTTTTTTGTTTTTTTCTTTTCATAGCGAAAAATTGTTAACTAACATTTTCTAAAAGACCAAATTTAAAATTTACAAAAATTTTGGTACATTTTCGATAAAACCATTAATTTTGTTTAATAAACTAAAAACGGTCAAATTTTCGGTGAATTCAACTTTGGCCTAATATTTTGAACCAGTAGACTTAGCGAAAAATATAGAGACCTTTTTTATAGAGCGCTCAATTCTGACAAAATTAATTTTCCATGTACACTATTTGCAAGCAAGGGGCCAAATCCCATTTATTATGGAAAATAGAGAATTTAAGGGTTCAAATTTTAACTGGCGTATTTTTACACCAAAAGGGCTTTTAAAAGCCTTTTGCCTGTTTGCAAAAAAAAAATAAAAAAGTTTTTTTTTGAAACCTAATATATATATATGGGGCATTCTTTGTGAAAAAGGCCACCTCCTCTGTCCAAAATTGAGAACAACCTACAAACTTCTACTTGGACTTATTTTTTAGCTTATCACCTGTAGTTTTTATTAAGCTTTGGCCTTTTCGGAAAATCAAGATGGCTGACATGAAAATTACCGTCACAAGGTAAGAGAGTCAATTTTTTTCAATTCAAAGCCAATATCTTTTAAAGTAAATGTTAAAATCAAATAATTCTCGTTCTTATGCAGTTTAGAATCAATACAGAATACAGAAAAAGTATTACAAAACTCTTAAAATGAAATTCTAACCTAGAAATTTTTAAAAAAATTCATCTTTTGGCAAATCAGCGATAAAACTTTTCACACCCATGCCGCTGCATATCTAATCATCTTAATTCATTATGCGTTTGAAGACAATGCATTATAGCATATTCAATACCATAGTAAATCCAATATGGCGGCCATAAAAAATGGCGGACTACCTGTTTTAGTACAACCCCATCGATATGGGTATCAAATGAAAGGGCATTACGAGTAGAATACAGTAAGCTATGTAACATTATTCAAAATTTAATATGTTGGCAAACACAAAATGTCGGATTGCCATTTCTTTTACAACCCCCCTTAAACCTACTTCAACCTAAGCTATGTGACGAGTCGTGAGGATCAAGGTAATCCGCCATTTTGTGTCGGCCGTAAAATGAGTTTTTCAATGACGTCACATAGCTTATCGTACTGTACCTGTAATGCCCTGTCATTTTATATCCATGTTGGGAAAGGACTTGTAAAGAAAAAATAATCCGCTATTTTGCGGAGGCCGTCATATATAATTCTTAATAACGTCATATAGCTTCATGTATTCTACTCGTCGCGTCATTTCATATGATAGTTATGCTAGGGGTTGTAGAGAAAAAGGCAATCCCCCATTTTATGTGAGCTGCCATATTTGATTTTAAATGAACTTATATAGCTTATTGTATTGTAATTGTCATACCCATTCATTTGATACCCATGTCAAGGGGGTTGTAAAAGAAATGGCAATCCGACATTTTGTGTCTGCCACCATATTAAATTTTGAATAATGTTACATAGATTACTGTATTCTACTCATCATGCCCTTTCATTTGATACCCATATTGATGGGGTTGTACTAAAACAGGTAGTCCGCCATTTTTTATGGCCGCCATATTGGATTTACCATGGTATTGAGTATACTATAATGCAGGCTGCAGGCGCGCATCGGTGCTGCACTTTGCAGCACTGGTGCCTGTCCACTGCCTTCTCACTCGTTCGCAGCACAGTGCCTTTGCACGATAGAGACAGACAGCATCATATTCTTGCATTTAATCCCCGGTGCTTGGCCGGCGCTCGGCCGGAGCGGCAATAGCACCGGAGTTGGAGAGGCCTGCTATAATGCATTGTCTTCAAACGCATCATTAATTAAGATGATTAGATATGCAGCGACATGGGTGTGAAAAGTTTTCTCGCTGATTTGCGAGAGGAATTTTTTAAAAAATTTCTAGGTTAGAATTTCATTTTAAGAGTTCTGTAATAATTTTTCTGTATCCTTTATTGATTCTAAACTGCATAAGAACGAGAATTATTTGATTTTAACATTTACTTTAAAAGATATTGGCTTTAAAATAAAAAAAAAAATTGACTCACTTACCTTGTGACGGTAATTTTCATGTCAGCCGTCTTGATTTTCCGAAAAGGCCAAAGCTTAATAAAAACTACAGGTGATAAGCTAAAAAATAAGTCCAAGTTGAAGTTTGTAGGTTGTTCTCAATTTTGGACAGAGGGGGGTGGGGCTTTTTCACAAAGAATGCCCCATATATATGTATATAGAGGGTGATTGATCAAAACCATTCATTAATAGGATTGGGGCTTGTAGAAATGATTGAATTTTGAAAATTTGGATTCAAACTAATAGGGCTGTGGCGAACATGATGAAAATATTTTCAAGATGGCTGACTTTTTGTTGTTGATGTTCTGACTTGGAATGGTACCTTTTTTTATTCCAGATTTCGATTCTATACGTTATCTTAGGTATATTTTCATGGGATTTCCATATGCCTATCTTTTACCGATTTTGAGTTATTTCCGGATTTTTTCAAAATTTTGTTCATTAACGCCATAACGTTTGAAACCATCTGTAGTGGTCATTTTAGAAAATTAAGTATCGGTAGTTGTTAGTAGAACCCTAAAGCTATGCAGCAATGCTTTTATTATTTTTCAATTATGTACAGGGTGTTTAAAATAGAACTACCATTTAGCCCAACTTCAAAACATCCAAATTTTTTTTTAATAAAATGCCATATTTTATTTTACATTTTAATGTAGAATTAAATTCTGCATCGATCTATATTAGCATTCCCTATACATATACTTAATAGTTTTTTAGTTATATGCTATTGCATATTTAGCTTCCCTTTTTCATTAAAAATGTATCATTTCATTTGAAAAAGCTTAAGTCCGTTTATTAGCTTAGGTCCAAATTTTAAAAAATCAGTTATTTCTACAAGCCCTAATACTTTTAACGAATGGTTTCGATCAATCACCCTATATAAGGAGCTACTCTCTGCGGCATTCTGAGTATATCCAAACTGGTGTTAATTTTTTGTGCCTTGGAGTATTTACATTTTTATTAAACATTTCAATTTTTTTCATCATTTTTTGACAGAAAAGGTATACTTACCTTTTAAATGCTGCTCTGAATGACCGTTTTAGAGATACTTTAGTTTAAAATGTTCGGCACAACAACCTATTTAATTCAATTTTGTGAGATTAACAATTATTATTCCATTAACAATGGGAAAGGGGGGAATCTGAAGATTCTCTCAAAATAGGATGATTGACTCAAACATGCTTAAGTAAAATGTTTTTCCTTTCTGAAATACAGGGTGTTATAGTTAAAAATAAAAAAAAGAGCTATCTCGTTTCTGCCACGATTACTAATGACATTTATGCCCTGCTCTTAATTTCGCGTTTTCGTGGAATATACAGATATATTTTGTAAATCTTATGAAATATATTAACAAAAACCAGGAAGTTAAAATGTTATAAATTACAATTTATAGGTTGATTAAAAAATTATGAAGAAGTCTGCATACTTAATATGTAAAAAAACTCATATTTTCTTGGTCTTGATACAAAAAAAAAATTTTCATATATATTATAAAAAATATGAGAAGGTAAATGTATAGTAAATAAGGTAACATTATTAAAATAACTTCTCTGATAATATTCTTATTTAAGTTATAATATATTGTTATATTTATTTAGGTAACATGTTTGGAAATGTAAATTTAAAAATATATAAATATAAATAGTAAGGATTATGGTACTACGTACATAAGCATATATTAAATGCTGAATTTATATGTCAAAGTTAGGTGAATTTATCTACGTACAACCCACGACCTGGGTTGTACGTATGTACGCAGTTCACCATGAGGGGACCTTGTATGTAAATTCAAATTGTGTACGTATGTAAATTCTACTAATTTTGACATATTTACACAGCATCTAATATATGCTTAAGTACATAGTACTGTAACTCCCACTGTATATGGAAATAACAAAAAGATTTGTGTCCGTGATATTTGAAGGGGCTTGTCTTTCAATCGGTATTGAACTTTCACCTTGCTTAACCCATTACCCACTATAGATTGATTTTCTTTCCTCGCCATTTTTAAAATGCCTTTTTTACCTCATAGTGATATTGTTCTTTTTTTTTTTTAATTATTATTTATCTTTTGTACATAATTTTCGTGTATATGTATGTTCTTTTCTGCTTGGCATCATATAAACAGAGTATGCACTTCCTAATTTATTTTTGCATAGACACAGCTCAACTCAAGTATTATACGTGGGGGTTTTTGTAAATCTCTTATTTTTTTTTTCATTTAAGTTTTACATTAGAACGTACGTACACTGATAGGTTATAGGACACCCTGCCATGTGGATATTTTCATTTCATTTTTATAAACACCAAAATTAGCCCATTTGAATACTCCCTAAGAACGGGTGGTGGGCTTTCGGTTTTCAAGGATCAACTTTTCGTGTCGAAAAATGACAGATTCCAACGAAAAATTGCTAAGAACGAAATAAATAAATAGCTACTAAAACCAAATAAATAATAAAATAACTTGCAACCTACATGCACAACATACAATCTGTAAACTACACGTACAACTTGTCAAATTGTTCAGTTGTTTCAATGATTTATTTCGAGTCAAAGCCAACTTCTCAAAAAAATGTAGTCTTTTGACCACCATGTATATATATATATATATTCCAAATTATAATTGTAACACCAAGTCCTTGTAAAACCGAAATATTCCTTAACCCATACGTAATTATAATTAATAACTCTTAATCTTTAAATCCAAATAGTATAACCTTTATTTGTACAAAAAAGAACTCAGTGCAATTTTTTAATTATAGTATATATTTATTTTTATATTATTTACAACATAAGGTACCTATTTAATTTTGATTTATCTTATTTATTCAAATGATATTAGTTGAGATCATAGAATTACAATTTACTTATATAATATTCATGTAATTGCCATTACTCATCAAAACTTTATTTCCCCAGGCATTTCTAATAATAAAAAAATGGTCGCATTTTTACTGATCACCATTCTTAACAAAAACCTCAATATAACTGCAAAGACTTGTAAAAAATTGTGGCATATTGTGGAGGGGCAAATTATTAAAATATTGAATTCTCGAGAGTTCCAATTTACTCTTAATAAAAGAGAATGGTTATCTGTCCAATTATATATTGATTTATACAGTTAAGTACAAAAAATGTAAATATAATATTTACCATTTTTAATAGTTTGTTTTATTTTCACACCTTTTTTTATTTGCCGCTAAAAGTAGAGAAACCGAAAACGGAGAGCGAGTAAATTAAAATGCTTAAGATGACAGTGTTGTATTTCTGTTGGACGAACTTAGAACCAAAACAATTTTTTAGGTTCAAACGCACAATGGTAGCGTTAGGAACGCAGGAGACGACTCTAGAACAGATACAGGCGGAAGCATCTAGCAGAGCTGTCGAAAATCAGTATAGTTTTGTTTAAGCCAAGGTAAATATAGAGAGAAAGTTTTTTGCTGTTATAATCCAGTCAACAAATTTGAAAATACTTCTGAACAAAAAAAAATACTTGAAGAGATCATGCTCAGTCCATAGGTGAAGAAGTCATGATTTTTGTTAACCATTTTCTTTAATATCGAGTTTAGTGAGAGTAAAAAAAAATATATTCCTCAAGGTTTTAAGAAAACTTGTGTGTATTTTGAAGTCATTAAATAAAAAAATGGTTGCTCATAAATAGATCATGCATTTTATGCCCTAAGTAGTGTTAATAATTTAAAGCTCATATAATAATCCCTCCAAAGTATGTTTTCAAGTATTTGACCGATCATGATCTCTAAAATCTAGTTAAACAGTTGCGAGTAATTCATCAAAAGACGGTGGTGACTTCTGTAATTCATGATAGAACAGGTAGGGTCCTTATACCTAAACTAACATATAAATTTGTTTGAAACGTGGGGAACAGCATATACAGTGTCCATCAAAAAGTTTGCACTATATGGAAAATGTTTATTATATGTGTTTAACTAAGCTAAAAATTTTGGTTTTATAAAGGTATGTGTGTCTTTACAATTATGAAGTATAATTGGGCTAATGTTTCAATAAAAAAGTCATATGGAATAACTTTCAAGTCGGATTTTCTGATGTTTTTATCTTAAACTTATTAACATCCAAACTTATCTAATTTAATTTGTACACTACCACTGCTCCAAGAAAATGTTAAGGAGATCTGCATATATATATATATAGAATGTGCGAACTGCCTCCATGATCTTTTTTATATCTTTAGTGATTACAGCCCCCCCCCCAAAAAAAAAAGGATGAGCACAGTAAATTTGTCACTTTCTAATAGAGACATTTGTCATTTGAGTTATGCAGTGCTTGAACTTGATTTTTTTGGTTTTGGTGCCCTGTAGTAAAAATATTATTTGAATTTTTTGAAACTTGAATTTCACCAATTTTATGGCCTATCATAAAAACAATACGAACTGTAAACAATAATATCCCATTACAGAAAAAAAACTGCATCAGTTGGAAAACTTAAAACTAGTACCCACCCTTGTGAAGACATGCAAAACACACTGGAATTATTCAGGTATTAACTTGCTGTATGGCCTATAATTTGGTTTCTTGTTTGTTAGTGTAAACAAAAAATTGCCACAGTTATGCAACATTGTGAGTGTTTTACATTTGTGAATCTCTATAAAAAAATGTCTAAAACTGATTTTTATATTCTCGATGTCTTGACATTCCAAAATACGAAATTGCATGTCTGTAAAGATGACATTAATCACTGTGTACAATGGAGAATAATAAGACTATTCATAATATTTTCTGTTCATACAAATTATTTTTCAGGAATTCTGAACTGGTAAGCTTTGAATAGATTTTAATTAATAATAATCCTCTGAAATGTTGAACATATAAATTCAATTGTTGTGCTCACTTAAAATTATAGTCATTAATGGAATTGTAATTTCATATCATTATACTTACTTAAAGCTGGTTTTCAATAAAAAAAATAATTCTTATTTTATAAATACATGGTTTTGTTGACTTTGATGTCTGAATGGATACCTTTCTCATTAATGCTGTTTTAAGAGGCTTAGTTAACGAAAGTGTAATAAATGTTGTATGTACAGGGTGTAATTATTTATTGTATCCAGATGAGTGTAGAAACTGTCAATGTTTAATTTATTACATAAAATACCTTACTTCCTCAGTTTTATTTTTTGTAATGATACTTTTTTAGTAATGTAATAACAGTATAATGCAATATCCATAAAATAATTTATTGATGTTATACTTAAGTTTACAAAATATTGTCAACCTGCATTTAATTTATTCTACTTCATCTAAAAAGTATTATCTGTTTTGTTAAACATATTTATAATATACTATATGTTGAATACACTGGTCTCCTATTAATCCAGATTTTCCTCCAGGTGACTGAACTGTTCATTGAGAAAATCAACGAGCTGAGAATTCGTCACCTTTTCGTTGGTCTGACGACCCATAATTTGACACAATTTCACTGCCAATATATGCTTACACGTTAAAATGTTTCTAGCTTCCAGTACTTGCAAATGAAATGTTTTGCAATGACAGAAATTTATGTTTTCGTAAACGGTGTACTGTTCTTTTCCCATTATCACCTTGAATATCCTTCGCAAGCCATTATCAACCTCATACTCTATAATTTTGCGCTTTTCAAGTAATTCGGTCGCTAATACAAAACTTTCCCCAAATAGGGAATGAAGATTTTCCAATAATTCTTGTGAAACTGAAAAAAATTAAATAAGGGGTCAAAAAAAAAAAAAAACACCTACATGTTCCAGTTTCTTTATAAACCCGTTCGGCATCTTTTAATACTTCAAATGCTAATTTTGGTACAATAGCTTCTTCCATTTCACTGACATGTCATTAAAAAAATCACAGAACAAAAAGAATTATGAAAAAAATGGAAGTAAAACTATTTCTGAATGCCTAAAATCACTAAAATCACATTTTTAGCAGGTTCTCCTTTAATCTCGTAGGTTACGTCAAAAACGATTTAACATTTGACCTACTTACGTTAGGTTATTTGAACTACTATTAAAATTAATAAAGTTTTAAATGTCCGGTAATAGTATCTAACACGCTTTTTGGAGCTGGTCCTATAGCGATCACAGTCCTAGTGCCCGGGGCAACCTGCGTTTGCCCTGCATCTCGAATTATACTTGACAAAACATCCTTCTCTTTGGCTTGCCTGGCAAGTTCTAACATTTCGTCTTCGGAGTCAATTCGCACTGTGATTTTCGTTCCTCCTATAAAATTAAAATGTTAAAGGAAGTGAAGTTGAATGTTCAGTTGTACATACCAAATTTTAACCAATGTCTCAATATTCTTGGTTTCTCCTTCAAAGCTTTTGCATAAGCAGCAACAGATGCGTGGCCACATTGAGCACCGACTTTACCTTTCTGCATTTTTAAGTCATTTCGTACGCCCAAAATTAATCTGTACTCATCTTTGGGATCTAAAAACTGCGACCAGTTGGATTACTAAACCATACCAAATTATTTCCATGCGATGCACGTCCTAACCTCAAACCTTTCTTCCATGCCGTTTTTCCAGATTTCTTCTTTTGGTTTATAACGAAATCTTAAAACAAAATAAGCAGAAGCGGCTCCAAACAAGGTTCCCACACTAAATACGGCTAAATATGAATTACTAGCAATAATTCCCATGATATTCCTACTTTTAAATTTAACAACACTACCTTTGACTTATTTTTAGTATTTTGTACTTTGTGCCGACTGCGACAGGTTCAAATAGTTCAAATATATATACAGTGAAATTAGCTTTATCACTGAGGCCGTTATTAAAGACGCATTATAGCGATCTTAATATAACCGATTCTTAAGTGACGTCATTTGATGGATGAGCGGTAAGGATTAGAGCATGAAATCTTATTTACATCCTTGGATTGCATTGAATTCGTTGTTCCTTTTTGGCGTTGTAATCGGAACAGTGAATAATCAATAAGTAAAATAAATAAGTGACTATCTTTTTTATATGAAACCTGTTAATTTAAAATATCAAAAACAGTTTTACAATATGCTACATTCGTTATTACTAATTAAAAACATCTTTTGAAATATTTATTGGATATTATATTTGAATGTAAATTGTAAACTTGGCAGAAACAAGGCGTGGCATAGAGAAATAAGACATAAGGGTAATAAACGGAAGTAACTAGTAACCTTTCGAAGGTTTCCATAGTTTATTATGGTATTATAGCATATTATTCAACATATTACATATAGCGGTTGTACAACAGCACCAGCCATCATGGGACTACTGTAATAAATACGAATTGAGGCGACCCCCCCCTCTCATGCTACACAAATTACCTCTGCTGCATCGATGTGTGCAACTTTACTTCTAGATTTAGTAAATAGAACTTTCGATACTTACCTTTCATTTTAACTGATTATTCAATATAAGTTGTCAGTGACAGAATAAATTTATGATTGTTAAAATTTTATTTTGTGATTCAATGCAGATCAACAAAAAATGAATGCATATTTACAAAAATGCCAGGTCATAAATTTTAAGGACATCTCATGGGAAATATGAAATTAAAATTTATTAAAAAAAGTTTACAATTTGGTAAAGAAAATGAAATGAAAATAATCGTATATAAAAATATATTTATACAGACGTCAAAAAAAAATTCTAAAACATAAAAACGCTGTTTTCTATTTAAAACCCAAAAAAAAAAAGGGAAAAATAAATATAGCCTATTTTTTGTAAATATATTTCTCACGTCGTTTCATCTACTCCAATTTGATATTGCAGTTGTGGTCTTACTGTAATCAAATAAATATGTACTACTATATGCAATATCACATTAAAATAAAGTGAAACGGTAATAATTTTGACGTTTTAAATACTAATATTTAAAAAATTCAATAACGTAACCAGTGCTTAAAATAAAATTATTGATATTCACTTTATTACCCTAAATCTATAAAATTTAATGTTTAACAAAAATCGCACAAAAAAAAAAACATCAACGGACAATATTAACTCCCCTCACAGAACATGGCCTTTTAAATTTTAGTATTTAAAATGAGAAAAATCATTATAGTTATGTGGAGGCTAAGCCTAATCTTACAAATAATTTAATTCACTTCTTCTTGTTCTTATTTGTTGCGCCCCTGGGAGGCGTGACCGGTCTGCCTGCATTCATATTATACTGGAACTTCCTCTTGTCTGCTGGTTTTAAGATTTGGAAACTACACATCAGCGTCTCGTCGACTGACATCATCGCGCCTGCATTGTCAAATTCCCCTGAAAAATAGAAGACATTATCAAAGGGCTCGTCTACAACCTTTACTTTAATCTTTTTCACAAAGTTTAAAAAAAACACATTTACCCAATAATCAGTAATCATAAAAAGAATCACTGGCATTCTATTAATCTCTTAAAAACTGCCTCACAGAAAGACTTTTTATAACTAGACTAGTACTTTGTGCAGCCCCTAAGTACACAACTATGAAACTTATCACTAAATTGCGGTCAATCAGATGACATATAGAAACTGTATCAAATGTGTGCCACATTCTTTAATACTTGGAATGCAGTAGAACATGTATTCATTTCTCTCTTTAAGAGATTATTCACCAATCACAAAAGTACAACGCTATTCACCATAGAGGCATATAAATTGGGTACTTGCGTGATTCAGAAATAAATATAGTTGGTGTTATCCAAAACTGGTCAGTATTCATAAAACTATTGACATCTTAAAAAAACCATGTGAATTTGATTTAGTGGCTTGCGAATTTCATGGATTTTTCAAGTATATGACAGTCATATAACATTTTTTAAATATAGATGTGGTATTTTACAATCGCAATAGTTTAGAAAAAATTTTTAGTTTCACATTATATAATTTATGTAATATTTGCTGAAAAAACGGCCTTCTAAATGCTGGTTCATATGGGACATGATAATATAGACATATTATCAGGACCAGAATAAGTTCTCGCTGCTTTTTTTGTGAAAATTAATGCTTTATTTAAAGTATGTGGTAAAAAACATGTCACTCAAAGTATTGCCTATCACTACTTTCTTCCTATCTTTCTAGCAGCATATGAATTCCACAAAAACAACACGTCTTTTGAGGCTGTCCAAGAATCCAACTCATTTTTTGGTATCTTCATAAGAACGGAAGTGCTGCTTAGCCAGGCCATGTGCCATCGAGCGAAATAAGTGATAATCGGAAGAGGCTATATCTGGTGAATATGGTGGGCGGGGCAGGGCTTCCCATTTAAGCGTTTCCAAGTAGGTTTTATAACATGTGGCCGTGCATTGCCATTGTCATGTCTCTGCTCATACAGCGGCCGTTTTTTAGGGCTCGGCTCAAATGCATCAATTGCAGTCGATAGCAATCTCCTGTGATAGTTTCGTTTGGAATGCAGAACAGAAGCTTCTAACCACGAGGCTGGACTTACCCCAGGATATTTTACACTTAGGGTTATCGTTCTGTATCCACTTTTCATCGCCAGTCACAATACGATGCAAAAAACTTTTCCTTTTCTGCCGGTGAAGCAGCAGTTCACATGTGAGAAAACGCCGTTCCGTCTCTCGGCTTCAACTCATACGGTACCCAATATCCTTATTTCTGGATCATTCCTAATGCTTTCAAACGTTTCGAGACTGTTGTGTCATCTACCCATAATGATTTAGCAAATTCAGCTAGCGTCTTGACATAGGTCTTCATTAAGTAATTCCTTCAATTCTTCATCTTTAAGGGGGCTTTCCCGCTTTTCGGTTTCAAAAAAATAGTTTTTTTTTTTTACTGAAATCGATGCATTATACATTCAAATTTAACATAGGATTTCTGAAAGGTCAACATAGGATTTTTTTGATATTGCAAAAATTCGATTTTTAATAACAATTTAAAGGTAGAAATTTAAGGTGAAAATCGAACTTTTTTTTTTCAAAGTTGCACCAAATCGCATAAAATTTGAATTTCAAAGAACCCCTATGATAAACACTAACAACAACCCTATATTTTATAAAAATGTTTCATTTTTTGATTTCAGATGAATAGCGTCGTAGAAAATTCTCATTAACATGAGACATGTCCGCCTAAAGTAGCTGTATTGGAACAAGGATCGACGGCCGCCATTTTGGTTTAAAAAATAAATAAAAAAATTAAATGTAACATACATACCTGTATCTACTAATTAAAAAAAAAATTGTCTCAATCCGTTTTATACTTTCTTCAAAAAAAATTCCCAAAAAAAAAAACCTTTTTTTCCAGCGAAAAAGTGGGAAAGCCCCCTTAAACTTTTTTGGTGTGCCAGTGCGTTCTTTATCTCCAAGATCAAAATAATTATTTTTAAAGCGTCGAAACAAGTCTCTGCATGTCGTTTCCGACAGAGCATGCTCACCATAAGCCTCAACAAGAATTCTGTGTGCTTCAGCTTCTTTTGAATAAAATAGTGCAATGAAATTCCCTGCAAATACTCTTTACTTGGCACAAAACTCGACATTTTTAGAACTAGGAAAAAACAACATTGTTTACACTGTGGTGAAGTAACATATACTGAAGTTCAAGCTTACCGACAGCCGACAGTACTTCGTTGTAGATGAGTTACCATCTGAAATTCATGTATATAGTCCTGGTGCTGCCATATGTTAGGAAACAGCGAGAACTTATTCAAGGTCTTAATATATATTTTTGGAATGTGGAAATTAAATTGATTTAAAAAATGGGACAATATATAGGTTGTTCCATTAATAAAATTACATATATGTTTTTTCTATTTTTGGGACAGTCTTTTGTTTTTCTAGCTAGTGTATTAAAAAGATCCTGCAACTTTTGTGTTACTTTTTTTTTGTGACTGACGTCACAAATGACTCATGCGTACTTAACTCCGCGCCGTACTTAAATCGAAAATGACTTACCGCAATAGTTTGGTGCACTAAAAAGGGTGACAAGTTGTCGTTTCGCGAAGAATTCGTAGCCGTCCTCCACGACCTGATGGGCGCGGCATATCAAATCGAAATCGTGCTTGTGAAGGAACTTCCCCACCACCTCCGCACCGAAAGTAAAACTGACGCCCCTGTCGTTCTCGCCCCAACCCATCTGGTCTTTGTCGGGGTCGGACCACAGCAAATCACAAAGGAGGCCCTGGTCGGGCACATCGGTTGGCCGCATGATTCTTCGGATTTGTTCCATCGATTGTAGGTCAGGACTCAGGCCTAAATCAGAACAAAGTAAATTAATGGCGCCTCATGCTAGTAGTAGATAAAATAATCAGTGTTTATTCTACCATCCAAATCCTACCAATATTTATTTGGTGCCATTTTGAACCAGGGTTGTAAAGCCGGAATTTTTCCATTTAGAAATTTTCCAGACTCTGTGAAAACTTCTGAAATTCAAATTTTCCAGCATTTTTGCTAATATAACCTAAACTGTGTAGTATAACGTGCTCCATAAAAATAGTGACAATATTAAAATCAACTATAAAACCAATCATATTTGTGATAAAATTATACAGCTCGTCCAGGACAACATTTTTATACAGGGTGTTCTCAAAGACATATATGTAAATAGGTTATAGAACTCTTAAAAATAAATTATTTTATTAAAAATCACCTACATAAAAGTTGCAAAACAAAGATACTAACAAATAAAAAAGTTATAAAAAATGTTAATTCTCGATATCCACGAACAACTTTACAAGTAATTTCTATATGCTCTTTTAGTTCTTCCACGTTATTCACTTCTCCATTGCTATAAAAGATTAAGTGTTTTAGGTAGTAAGTTAGTAGATAACACCACAGAAAAAAAATCGCAAGGAGTAAGTTTAGACTGCACTATCCATCTAACTGGGAAATACATTGAGTGTCATTTTTGATTCATTCATTACTATCTCTATTATTTTCCAATTTTCGTATAGTCGATTTTTGCAAAATGATTTAATTTTAAGAGTTCTACACAACTTGGTAAAACAAATGCCTCGACTAATAATAAATTACGAAATAATAATAAATTAGTATTCATTTCATTACAATTAATTTACAGAATCCACATTTGATTTTAAAAAATATATAGTATTGCATTAATTTAATTAGAATTCATACTGCGAGCCGGTGAGTATCAGAATCAGAATCAATTTACTTGTAGCGCACGTCTACAGTGAAAGTAGAGAAAGTGAAAATATAATGACATAGAATGCAAAGTGCAAAGCATGCATTATGGAAATGTACAGACAGAATTATGTAACTGTGGAAATATTTAATAAGACGTTAAAGTGTAAATATTGGAGGAACAAAACAACATTAATCAATGCCCCCGTTAAGATTCCATCTCTCTGGTATTTCTGATAAACAGACGACTGATAAAATTCCATTCAATTTTTATAACTTTTGTTATTTAAGGTCAGTGCAAATAACAGTGAAAATATTTAGGAAACCTTGTACTTTATATAAAAACATAAATAAAACCACAATTTTATATGTAGAAATATATCAAAATTAAATTAAGGAATAAATCTCCAATTTTTAAGAGATTAATTTTAATCTCAATAAGTCGATGAATACTAAATGCCTTATCAATATCAATCAGGCTGTCCTCGATAATCTGTTCTTATCTATATCTTGAACACTACAAATACTAAACGGAATTCGCACAACTCACCTCCATGACAGCAAAAGATCTTTTCGTCCACAATTGCTGCTACTGGTAGACAGTTAAAACAATCCGTAAATGTTTTCCACAATTTAATGTTGTACCTGTAAAAAAAATTCACGTCACGTTCTCTTCAGTACTTCAGGGGGCTCCTTGCTTTTCTTGTAAAATTTCTATGCTTACCTCCTTTTACACTCGTCGTAAAATCCATAGATGCGATTGATCGAGGCGCACTCATGATTACCGCGAAGCAGGAAGAAATTCTCGGGGTATTTTATCTTGTAAGCGAGTAAAAGACAGATAGTTTCGAGCGATTGTTTACCACGATCCACGTAATCACCCAAAAACAAGTAGTTGGATTCCGGCGGGAAGCCTCCATATTCGAATAAACGAAGAAGATCATAGTATTGACCGTGGATATCACCTAATGACAAAAATATCTCATTAATATTTAACTACAACTTTTTTATGAGATATTAATATAGTACGAGTTCATAAGTACATACAGTGGTGGCCAATAAAATAAGAGTGCCAAAGTTCACCAAAATTCAATTAATTTCGTGAGTTCTTGATCAGATAAAATAAATTAATTCACTTTGTGTGCACATGCCTTTAGGCTTCATTGCTGGAGTATTGTAAACCAATTTCATGTTTCTTATTTCCAAAAACAAAAATTTGTTTACTGTTTGAGCCAAATTCCACAGGGCAAAATAAATAAGGGTTTTTCTTTTATGCCCATTGCTATTCGCATGACAATTTCGTGAAGAATACAGTAAAGAATAGACAATTTCACACATGGTACTCGAGAGCTATAGTGAATAATGGGCCGCGCAAAGCATTGTACACCTGAAGAAAGGCGTCTAATCTTACAATTATGAAATCAAAACAAGACATACGCTTTCATTGCTAACGCACTGAAACGATCACCATGTGTTATTGCAAAGATTTTAAAAGAACAAAATGTAACAGAAAAAGCACCAGAAAGGAGAGGCCGTCCGAGAAAAACAATACGAAAACTTGATAATCTATAGCATGTGAAGTTGGTAAAGATCCCTTTTCGACATCTGTGACTATAAAAACGAGATTGTGATTAAACGTTAGTACCCGGACAATCCCCCCCCCCCCCCCCCCCCCCCCCCCCCCCCCCCCCCCCCCCCCCCCCCCCCCCCCCCCCCCCCCCCCCCCCCCCCCCCCCCCCCCCCCCCCCCCCCCCCCCCCCCCCCCCAAGAAGACGCTTAGAAGAAAGAAAATTGTATGGTAGACTTGTCAGAAAAGTTCCATTCCTAAGTAAGAGAAATATACGGCAAATATTGAAATTTGCTTGAGACAATTGTAACCCAAACTAACAACAAAATTGGCACAACATTCTTTTCAGTGACGAAACAAAAATAAATATCTTTGGATCAGATGGAAGATTGTATGTACGAAGACGTAAGAATGAGGAATTCAACCCAAGAAATACTATTGGTACAGTTAAACATGGCGGAGGAAATGTTAAAGTGTGGGGCTGCTTTTCTTATAACGGAGTGGGCCCTATATTTAGGATGAAAGAAACTATGACCAAAGAATTTATTTGCACATCTTGCAAACAGTCAAAATGGTACATATTTTATGTCGTTAAGATGGGTGTACCAGCAAGATAATGACCCTAAACATACGACACGCATAGTTAAGCAGTGATTTATAAGCAATCAAATATCAGTTTTAGAGTGGCCCTCGCAGTCACCAGACTTAAATCCTATTGAGAATCTTTGGAGAGAGTTAAAAAACCGAACTGCTTGTAAAAAATCGGCAAACAAAAATATGCTGTGGGAAAAAGTTAAGAAAGCATGGTATTACATCCCTGTAGAAACTTGCAGAAAATTGATCGATTCTATATGCCAAGCAGATGCGAAGCTGTTCTTAAAAACAAAGGCCATTCTACAAGTACAAATGTAGTAATAATGTGGTAATAATATTAGATATCAGGATTTGTAACAGTTATTTTTATTTGCGGCTTTCTTTGTACAATACTCGTATTTTTCATCCATGTTTAATATCCATTGGAATTTATTATGCATTTACATCTTTGAATAAAAGATACTTAAGTTGAAACTAAAGGCATCTTTTCCTTTAGAGTGTGGTATTATAAACTAAAAATATATATTTAATTTTTTAACTGTGCTGCACATTAAATGCTATGAAATAACTTGAATAAAATCACTCCACTCTTGGCCACTGTTTTTTTGACCACTACTGTAGGTACTACAGCTCATAAATATTTACTAATATGACTCATTTCTTATCTCACCAAAATATGAATATAATCAAATGGTTATTTCAAAGGTTAAACACTAAAAATCAGACAAAAAATATCTTAAACCCAGTAGAATATATAATAATTTACCGTATTATTAAAGATGTTCACTGAGACATTAGAAAACGGGCACTTACCACAAATTTTTAGAGGAGCTTCCAATTCAAGTAAAATTGGTTGGCTTAAAAATATTTCTCTGGATTTTAGGCATAGTCCTCTGATTTCATTTTCGGTTAGCTGTACGTTTTTTCCTGGTCTTGCTCCACGCACTGAAAATACCATATAACAAATTAGTTTTGACGTTTATCAAGGCGTATACCTAGACGCCATTATTTATGTCAACATATCTTGACCTTCGCTATTTACCTTCTAATAATCTGGCTATAATACTGTCGATGTTTAATTTATCTGCCTCAGCCATTGATAGGGATGATTAAAAACACTTTAATTTACGTTTTAAAACTTAAAATTAATGGATGGCTCGGATTTTTTAAGATCTTTGTAAGAGCCTTTTCGACATAAACACTACTTTTTTGCTTGAGCTGTCGCGGAGGATACTTTAAGTGTATCGGAATACCAACATTGCAACATGAAGGGTCCTAGGTAGAAAAAATTATGAGCAAAATAAGGAATTAAAAAATTATGTAAATGTATACAGATCCCATGAAATAAATTATTCGAACCTAACAAAATTTCGATTAATTACATAAATCTTAAATGTAAATTTTAAATTAAAAGAGTCTGGGTTTAGTTTGCGTTTAAAGTTGGTAGTATTTCGGCGGTAGTTATCGCGGCTAACTTAATGGATAAGAAATAAAAATGGAGATTATAAACAAAGTTAGCCTAAAAAATGATTTATTTCTATTTTTTTCTCTATAAAACGGGGTAAAATGAGTAATTTACCGACAGAAATATTAAATTTAGAGTTAAGTGAAGATATATTCAAGGGCATTAAGTTCTTTATAAGTGGCGACGTTCACGACAAGGTGCGTATAAAATAAACGAATGAAGACTATTCTTTCTAATATTGCTTTGTTTTCAGGTAATTGACCTGTTAAAAGCAGGAGGAGCAGAGAGACTTAATTATTTTTCAGACTACGTTACTCACTTGATAGTTGGGGAAAATCCCGAAGAGAACGATATTGTCGATGCCAGTGATGTGTACGAAATACCAGCACTTATTCCAAAATGGGTAGTAATGTGCACAAGTTTGAAAAGACTAGTTAGTACGAAGTCGTATTTATACGTTCCAGGGGGTAAATTACTGTCGAACCTAGTGTTTTGTTTTAGTAACGTAAGGGAGGATCTTAAGTACCTCTGGTCTTTGATTACCTACAACGGAGGCATTGTACAGCTTAATCTAAATAAATATTGTAACTATCTAGTTACTGGCGACACCACTACTGCTAAGTATGAAAAGGCTGAGAGCCTAGGACCAGAACAAATAAAGATAGTTACTCCCGATTGGGTGGTTGAAACTGTGAAAAATCATTTGCTGGCTGATCCTACTCTCTTTCATCCGAAATTAATAAACTGGCCGAAACCTATTAAGCATGAGAGTACTACTGCCATCACGGGTTTTGAACCTGAACAGACTGAGGACGTTGGCAAGATTGAGGCGAAGGCTGTGTCGGATTCAACACAAGCTCTGTTGGAAAAATTAAAACAACGGATGCCATGGAATCAGCCCAGTACTCCGAAGACTGTGTCCACCTCTGATCCTATTGCGCTCCCAATGTTGTAGCTCCCAGTTTTATGCAAAAAAACAGCCAGCACTCTCCGAGACTTCAGTTGCCTCCGGCTCCTCCTACGCCACAACTCCAGCAGCTTTCGGGACATCCTGCTGCTTCTTCGAGTTTTTCGCAGATACCAAGGTCCCCGTCGGCCGTATTGTCAAGCCAACAGATACCAAGAAGTATTGTACATCACACTCCTACTCAACAACAGAATAGTTTTCAACAACAGCAGAACTCTTTAAATATTAGCCGGCTAATCGGTCAACCACAAACGAGACCAAATTTGCAGCAGTTGAGAGGACAGAGTCAACTGCATCAGCAGTTGTTGCAACAGCGAATTCAGCAGAATCAAAACATCATCCAGAGACAGACCTCTACGGGACCAATTACTGGTCAACAACAACTTTTGCAACAGCAGCTAGTACAAGGGCAAAGACAGTTATTGCAGAATCAGCTGAATTCAGGGCAGATGTTGCAACAGCAAGGAGCCTCCGGCCTACAAACTTCTGTTCAACAACAAATAGTAAATCAACACATGGGTCAGTTAAATCCGCAGCAAATAACGCAACTGCAACAGCAACAGTTGCAACTAAAACAAAACCAGATGCAGCAACAACAGGCGCAACACGGGCAAAGCCAACAGCAAATTCAATTGAACCAAAACCAGCTTTTACAAAACCAAGGCTTACAACAGCAGAGTCCATTGAACCAACAACAGCAGCACCAGATAAACCAACAACAGAATCAGCTGAATCAGCAGCAGCAAAATCAACAAAATGCCCAACCGCAAATCCAAATGAGTCAGAGTCAAGGTTTCGTGCAGCAAAATATTAACCAGCATGTTGTGTCTCAACAGAATCAACAGATTTTACAGCAGAAACAACAGTTTCTGAATCAACAAGCAGTTACAAGCCAACAACAAATTATACACAGCCAGTCGAATTTGGCAGTTCAACAACAACAAGGTGTCAGTCAAGGCTTCAATCAGAGTCAGACTATGAGTCAAGAAATGAACCAGCAGAGTCCCCAACAGCAACAGCAAAGTATGAATCAAAATATTAATCAACTAAGTGCTCAGGCTCTAAATCAGCAGTTAAATTCTCAAAACCTAGGTCCGCAGCTTAATCAACAGCAACTGAACCAGCAGAATCAGCTAAGTCATCAGCTGAATCAGCAGAACATGCTGAACCAGCAACTGAATCAACAGAATTCCCTGGGGCAACAACTGAACCAACACGACCAACTGAATCAGCAGAACCAGTTGAATCAGATGAATCAGCAAAACCAGTTGAGTCAACAAACCATTAGCCAACAGACATTAGAGCAGAACATCAATCAGACACTAAATCAACAGTTAAATCAGGGCCTGAGCCAGCAGATGCAGCAGCAACAATTAAATAGGCAGAACTTACAACAGCAACAGCTAGGATCGCAGCAGAATTTGAATCAACAGATACAAGTTCAGCAACAGCCGGGGCTGGGCCAGCAGAATCTGCAACAGCAACAACAGCAGCAAATTACGCAGGTAAGTGATGTTTCCATTTCTACATTTGCTAGAAGAGTAATACGAATTGGCAATTATTTCAAAAACATTAGATTCAATCTTTGAACTTTACCAATTCCAATTTGCAGACCGACTATTTTTGGCGGTCCTTATAATAGTGTTGAAGTTGAACACTGTCATCTTCAAATATATACAATACATTATGTGTTTGTGTGAATTTCAAAATATGGTTCAATGTTTTTTTTTTGTTTGTTTTCCTGAATGGGAAGGGGGAATATCAAATAAATAAATACAAAAATCTAAATCTTTTGAAGTTTTTGAAGTACCAAATTCTAAATATGACAGTCAGTATGTATTAGCAATATTTATAAATTAATGGGAGATTTACCCCTACTGTTTTTATACTTAATTCTTTCTGTGGAAAAAAGTTTAGTCAGGTTTTTGTTATTTTGTTTGTTGGGAATATGGTCATTGAATAGATCAATATTTATTTCGTTTTTTATTCATTAGTACATGTAGTTTGAACATCCTTGTGATTTTTTTTGTATTCCCTTATATTTGATGGTGTGTAGTCTGTTCGCATTAATGGAAGGTTATGATATTGACATAGTTGGAGATGCAAGAAAAATATAATGTTTCAGTATTTTGAGAAAACCCAAAAAAATCAAACTCTTACAGATAAACCAACAGATCAACCCGGGTCTGCCCCAGCAGGTGGTACGCACCCAATTTCAGCAGCAGGGCCCGCAGATCGGCCAGCAGATACTCATAAACCAGCAGCAGTCTCCGCAAAATCCCCCTCCCCAGAGGGCCCAGATCAACCAGCACTTATGGGCGCAGCAGCCTGCGCAAGTGCCTGGCCAGCAGATCATCAGGCACCCCGTGAACGTGGTGCAGCAGGCGGGTCCGCGCGTCCAGTGGTCGGCCAACCCGCAGCAGGGCAACGTGATGCCGCAACGGCAGTTCATCCAGCTGGACGCCCGTACCCACAACGAACTGCAAAAGATGCCGCCCGAGCAGCAGGCACTGTTCGTGGCTAAGCTTCAGAGGCAGCGACAGCTGTGGAAGCAGGTGCAGCAAAGGGGCGTCGGCGGCAGCCACATCCTGATTAGAGGTGAGTAAGTTATGTACACTGCTTTTATTAATAATAATTAGTCATAATAAATTTGTAGGAATTTATATTTAAAATTTGATATAGGTAACACTAATTTTTTTTATTTTCTTTAAGTATAAAATTTGGAATAACCTCAATATTGACGCTTCAGTTAGGAGATTTAGAAGTTATAAAAAAATACTTGTTGGGCAGTCAGTGATCTATTTTAATTCATTTACATCTATGATTCATTTTACTTGACCTTTCTTGTTTTTTTCCTCTTCCCTATTCTTTTTTTAATTAATGAGACTGGCAACATAGCGCCCGATCTAGCAATGACTGCGGAGACGGGAGTTGGAAGGGCGGTAGGTTAACACGTAATGCACCTTCAGTACAAGTTTGAACTTGTTAGAATAATTTGTTTGTTCTTTTGTTCTTTGTGTGTGTTTTCATAAACCAGTTTTTTCTAGTGCGTTTTAAAAATGAGTGACATAAATTTTGAGCAACGGTGTGCTATCAGGTTTTGCTTTAGACTTGGACACAGCATAACGGATACTTTTGCAAAACTTCAACACCCCCACGACAGTGTTTTTTCAAAAGCCCAGGGTTTTGGTGGTTTAAGCCATCCTCAGAAGGAAGAGAGTCGATTGAAGATGAACCACGCAACGGAAGGCCTTCATCTTCAAGAACCGATGAAAATGTTGATAGAATACGGAATCTTGTGCATTCAGATCGTCGAATGACGACAAGAATGATTGGGGAAGAGTTAAATTTGAATCACACCACTGTTCATCAGATTTTGACTAACGAATTGGGGGATGAGAAAAATCTGCGCAAAAATGGTTCCAAAAAACCTTTCGCAGAAACAAAAGGACATCAGAGAAAGGTATCTTGAAAATGATCCCCATTTTATGGAACGTGTCATTACTGGTGTTGAGACGTGGGTGTTTGAGTACGACCTGGAAACCAAGCACCAAAACATGGAATGGCACACTTAAAGCTCTCCAAGACCCAAAAAAGCAAGAATGAGCAAGTCGAAGATCAAATGCATGCTGATTTGCTTTTTAGATAGTCAGGGAATTGTCCACAAAAAGTTTGTGTCTCCAGGCCAAACAGTAAATTAACACTTTTACAGAGAGGTTCTTGAAAAACTTATAAAAAATGTCATGCGTGTGAGACCAAACAACTGGATGTTGCATCACGACAATGCGGCTTATCATACACTCATTTCAGTAAACGAGGTTTTAGCCAGTAAAAATATTTCTGTGGCTCCTCGTTTATTTATTTTTATTTTTAGGTAATATGGAATGGTAAGCTTCAGTAACACTAGTTCATTCGATTAATTTGGATTTAGCGACTATCCAGATTTAGACTATTTTTTTGGAATTCAAAGTTGGTAATCCCAATGCCATGATTATTCATCTATAACAATTTAAACCACCATCCTGTAGATGTTCAATACCACTTTGAAAAAGCATATGTAAAACGTCAAAAAAGATACTCATTTACCATTACAAGCAACTATGCATATTCAGTATCTATATCATGAATAAATTTTATTATTTTTGGGCAAAATAAAATTGTGTTCTGTTTGGAAGTTCAAAGGTTTAGAAAAGAGAGAGTACTTAATTAACATTGTACGTGTAATATTTTAAACGAGCGTAAGGCTCCTACTTTATTTAAATGCAAGTTTAAGCGTCTCATGAATTTTAATACTCATATTTTATTCAAGAAACAATAATTTAAATTTGGCATGCCGACATTGTGTTGCCACAGAAAAGGTCAATGTAAATATAACCTTATTCGAGACAATTATGACTTTTTGCATACTTTATATGATTACTTTTTTTCTTATTGAAAAATGTGATCAGTCATAAAAATCATCTCCCTTGATATTTTATATTCGTAGGAAATGTGCCTCCCGGACTGACCACTCAACAGCAGGTGCAGTGGTTGCAGCAGCAGGCAAAACAACAGGGCATTGTTCTTCCGCCCAACATTCAGCAGCAAAACATAACCCCCGGGACACTGACGCAGCCCGGCATCGCCCAAAATATCCAGCACGCCCCGGCTTGAGCCCAATAAATCAGAATAATGCACAATTTACTGACCAAAACCAGCAGCAGCAACTGCAGCTGAGGCAGTACAGGCTGCAGCAGCTGCAGCTACAGAGGGAGCAGGCGCAGAAAAATCACTTGGCTCAGCAACAGCAAGGTAAGTGTTATTGTTTTTCGTAATAGAATTGTTATCTACTTTTTTTCATTATTTCAGAACTATAATAGTATTTACAGATCTATTTCTGGTAATTCAGTATTTGACTATGTAATTATTGGCCTTGTAAAGAGTTTTTTATGATATAGTTTTCGTTTTCCAAATGTGTTTTGCCAAATTGATTTTTCCTAAGGTTTTTATTTGGCATAATTTTGGTAAATTGATTTATGGATTAGAAGTTATTTTAAAACTAGTGGCATAACCATTAGTTTAAATCTCAGTGAGTAACTATGTAAAATTATTTATGTTTCACAAATAAAATGCGATGATGAATGATTTATGATTATTCAACTTTGATTGAGATTTTTGTAAGCAAATAATAAATATATAAAAGAAGCAAATAATAATATATCTTAATGTCCTAAAATTTTGTGCAGGGCCTCTAACACCTCAGCCGGCGATCGTGAGGCCTATCGGCCAGCCTCAGTTGGCCGATTCAACCACGAATCCTCCGCAGGTACAAGATGGCAACATCCAGCACCCTCTGGTAGTCAACGCCAAGACCAAAACGGCGTTGGCGAATATGTTAAGTATTAAGCTGCAGAGCGGCGGGTCTTCCATCGGGGTCCAGAGACCAGAGGCGATACCGGAACCGTCTGCAGCAGGAACGTTAAGGTAAGCGTCGACGTATAGTGTGCGTTCTATTGGGACGTTCCAACGTTTGAAAGTGAGATATCGTAAAAATAAAAATGGGAGGGTGTATTAGAATTGATTGAAGCGTTTACTAAAATATTTCTGAAGTGGGTTAGTTTTTTAAAAAAATGCTAGATAAATCGATGTTATTAGCTTTTTAAAAAACGACACCCATTTTTAATTACAGCTTTGGAAAGAAGGATTTTTTTTCTGGCTCAGGACGGTAAATATCAATATAGGTTGCGTAAGAAAGAGGTTAGGTGATGAAATTATTCCGAATCGTTGGATGGGAAGTAGAGGAGCAGTAGAGTGGCCAGTTCGATCGCCAGATCTGACATCTCTCGACAATTTTTTGTGGGGGTATTTAAAAAATAAAATGTACTCATCTTATAGATTTTGAAGAATTGAAAGGATTTGAATTGATCAAGAAATATGACACATATCTGCAGACGTTATTGACAATGTCCAACAAAAGTTTATTAACTGTCTTGATGTTGCACAGTTTGATCTGTTTCTTTTATTTTTGTATTTCGTTTATTTATTAAACAAATTTGGATTAAGCCGATTTTCTGAAAACTCTCCTTGTGTAATGGTGGTTGCCATTTTATTTGCCAAAAAAAATTGTTGGTGGCCTCATAGAGGCGAAACAATTTGGGAACTACAAATATATTAATTATACTACAGACAGAAAATATCATCAAATGATTCTATTTAATTTTCCTTACAATATTTAAAAGAAAATCATATCTTGATCAAATTTACCTCTTTCTTTTGCCTAAAGATAAAAAAAAAATGAAGTAAATTTGGTATTCGTAGATTGATGACTGCCCAACATAACGCCGCCCTGAACTCCAAGCCCCAGGAGATTATCGCCCTCCAGAGGAGGCCGGTGAGCGGCCCGAACGGTGAGATAATAAAACCCCCCGGGCGCACAGCAACTGCCTCTGACTCCGACCAACGAGCCACCTAAGCTCCAGTACTGCCCCAAGCCGGCGCTGCCTCTCCAGCACAGGCCGGGACCCTTCTACGGGCACAATCCTAACCTAAAATGTAAGCAAGTAACAAGTAACCTGGATGCTGAAGGTTTTTTTTTTTTGATTGAGTTGCAATTTTGTTCTAATTTGGTTGGTTTTTTGCAGTGCCTCCGGACCTCTTTCTGCTGGGCTGTATATTTGTTGTGGTGGAGATAGAGAATTTCTTAGAAGAGAAGATATCAGGGTGGCAACTGAAGATAGAGAAACACGGGGGTGAGTTTAGTTATTTCAGTTTATTTTAATTTGTATCATCAGTTTTTACAAATTTGAGTTAGTTAATTTTTTGACTTGGTAATAGTAATTTTCAGTTACATAATTATGAGTTGTTCTAATCTCGGGTAGCATATCTTGCATCAAATAGTAAGAAAACATAATTTCTACTCGTATCAAGTCATGCCTTTACTATGATTTCGACTGTAAGAATAATAATCTATCCTATAAATTATTATTCTGTAATAGAACTTTTCAGCTTCCCAATGGTACCAACCATTATAAATTGCTCATTGCAACATTAATAATTCCTGTGACAACACATCTCATTTTGAAACTGTAATTTATCGATCAGGGGAGGTGGAAAAACAGTATTGCAGCCGAGTGACGCATGTCCTCTGCGAGACCCAGCGACACGGAGTGGTGATGCAGGCGTTGCGCGACTGCAAGCGTTGCGTGACGATTCTGTGGCTGAGCGATGTGATGCAAAGGAAGCAGGTGCTGCCGCCCTGGACGGCCCTGCACTTACCCAGCATCTACCTGGATACGGCGCCCGCGTCAAAGCACCTGATTTCGATCACCGGCTTCGAGGGCAACGACAGGAATAGGGTGAAGCAGATGATTAAGAATACTGGGGCAAAGGTAAATGAATCGTGCTGTTGTATCGTGCGGTTTTTATTTCCGTGTTACTCTTGGTAAATGGCATAAATGTTATATTTACTCAAAAGTATCAGCGAAGGAGCTTTTAAAAATATCTCATACTCAAACAAATGGCTTAAAGTATTAATATCTTGAAATGGCAAATATTAATTTTGCCAAAAAAAAAAAATCTAGAAACTCTGTGTTTAGGTAGAAGTAATTTAATATCTAAATTTTAAGCCTTTAATTTGATTTGTTTAATATGCTCTAGTATCTTCTAATTTTTTTTTCCGAAAAATCAATTTATTATATTATTTCAAATCATATTGCATCAATAACTTTCAACATTTGTCATCTTTACGTACTCTTTTCTTTCGTAGTGCACGACGTACTTCTCCAAGCACAACACTCTGCTGATTTCCGTGAAGGCCGAGGGTAGAAAATGTAATTACGCGAAGAAGTGGCAAATACCCGTCGTCAACGTGCAGTGGTTGACCGACGTGATGCTGGGCAATTTCACCGCGATGAACCAGATGGAGCACCAAATCTACCAGCAGTACCATAACCCCCGAATTTCAGCTTCGATCCCAAACTAGTTCCTAATTTGATGAGTATGTTATTCGTAAAATTAAAAATGTGATTACTAAATTATATTCCTCTTACAGTGGCATGGAAAGCACCAATAAATATTTCTCAGGAATCCTATGAAAGGGTAAAAAGGAGCGCCTCCCCTGTCATTCTGCCCAAGAAACCCAAGAAACCAAAGACTGAATCCACAGACGAAAACGACAATATAAACGAGGACCTCATGACCAATTGTACCCACAGAGTCCTGTTTTCCATGATCGCTGACACCAAAGAATTGGAGAAGATGGTTCGGTATGTCTTAAAAAATCATTTAGCTTGTATTTGGTCACAAGTACAATACATTCATAACTGCTCCTGTTGGTTTATGTACCTTACAGGTTAGCTTTGAGATGTATTTGGGCGCGATCGGGCCAAACCTCCAGATCTGTCCTGACTATTCAATACATGCCTAGAATATTTTTCTCCACACTCAACATTGACACTGTTTTGATACATATTTATTACCTCTATTCTAATAAATATTTTTTAAGCTACCCCCAAATCATCGTAGAATTTGTTTTACAGACACCTTGGAGGGTCGGTTGCCAAGGACCAGTCCGACTTCACTCACCTCGTCATGCCTTACCTGGCGCGCTCCAACAAGCTATTCTTCGCGATTGTCAAGGGGGCTCTGGTGGTGTCGGAGCAATGGCTGAGGGACTCCCAAGGGGCCAACCAATTCCTCCCCGAGAACAATTACAACCTGAACTCGAAGGACTTCAACCATATATTCAAGTGCGATATCGATCAGACGCTCCAGACACGCAACAGGAATAAACTGTTTGAAGGGAAGTTCTTCTTTGTCACGCCCAGCGTGTTTCCTAGCAAGAGGGTGATCGTGGAGCTGATTCAGAGTGCGGGCGGTACCGTGGAGAGGATAAGGCGGAGCTCCGCCCAAATTGAGGCTACCAGTATTAACTCGCCGTACAGTTACTTCATTGTAACCCACGAGAACGACTTGCATTTAGTCGCCGACTTGCTGAAAAACAAGAAAGACAAGATGAAGATAGTCTGCAACGTGGAGCTGATATTGAGCGCATCCTGAAGCAGACGTTCGAGGTGGAGCCTTACGTGGTGTGCGTCTTATGATTCCAGAAGAAATAGCGGTCGATACCGCTGGGCAGAAGATCGGGAGTGAGTCTGGACTAGTACTTTTCTATCTAGACGGAAATTAGACTCAGTGTTCTTAAATACTGTGGACGTTTTTCTCCGATATGGGTGGATTTTGGAAAAGTTTAACGTATTTAAAGAATGACAGTCGCGGAGAGCTGCTTTGGAAACCTATTCGTTGTCTTCAGGGGATGATTATAATTAAATGATGCCTTTAAAGAAATTCTGTCATTCACTTGGCTCCCGAGAGAAACCAACATATCCGGTTAAGTTTCAAAAGTCATATTTATTTCAAAAAGAGAATTATATGGAATTGTAAATATTTAAATAAGAAGATAATTTTTGTAAATAGGTATACGTTTTTCTGAAATAAATATAGAGCGCTTAAGAGGAACTATAAATAATAAGTATTGTTTAAATGAAGTCTTTTTCTACCGAAATAGAAATTTGTAATTGAGAGTAATTTTTGAAATTTAGATTGTTATAAATTATAGATACTGTATGTGAAATAGTTTGATACATTTTTTTATATTTTGTTAACAGAAAACTGATCTTGTTTGTCTCTGGAGTATTATTTCTTGTATATTAATTTAATTTTTTAGCTATCCACACTAGTTTGAAATTTGATTATAACTGGATGAAACGTGTGAAGACAGTTCTGAAATATTTCGGACCTGTGCAATATTCCTAGTCTTTTTGCGTTTTTGCCAAAAAACAAAAAAAAAATCATCTGAATAAGAACACATTCTAACCTTCAAAAATACGTTCTTCTATGTGTCTTCACATGTGTCTAATACCTTTTTTCCACAATAGCATGGTCGAGTTTATTTTTGGACGTTCTAAAACCATAAACCGATATAGGGATGTGATAATAGATAGAATTTTATATTATTTGATCTTTTAAGGTTGATTAGATAATTATTTTGTTGAATCATTTGATGTTAAAGTTATTCTTAGAGAGGCATTCTCATGCTTTTTACTCATATTTTACTCATTTTATGGGATCTTGTAAAGCTGTCGAGTGACGTTGATGGCCTTACTTTTTCTTTCAGACCGCATCAAATGATAAAAGTACCTAATTGATTAAAACAATTTGACAATGCCTTCTAATGAGTATGCTTAATTTTGTTTTTGTATGATCAATAAACGTTTTTTCTTACATTTCGTTATTTTAAATTTATTTCTGTCATACAAAAAAATGAGAAAAACGATATTAAAACTGAAAGACAGGACACTGAAATCGCTATTTTACCACTACATCAAACTATCCATGTTACATATTTAACGTGGCAAATATTTTATTACAAATAAAATATTTGCATCCTGATATTTCACTGGAATTGTATTGATTATTATTTTATCTTCTGTCTCTCCAAAGCCTGTGTTGGGTACGCCACTGATTGGCTATTACACTCAACATCCACATATCCGAACTCCAAATTTGAACCACGATATTTCCGAACTTTTTCTCACGATATTTCCGAACTTGTACTTCCACATAACCGAACTTGTCGCTGATTGGTTGACGACAAAAAACCGCGAAATTTGAAATGAGAAAAAAAAATGTAAACACAATAATGCGATTGTTATCATATATCTCGATTGTCACAAAATTCAGCAAAGAGGAAATCGCCTTCCCTCAGCAGCACACCTGAGACAGGTTCTACAAGAGTTCTTCTTTGTAGAAACCAGTGGAAAACACTTATTTCAAATGGCGTATCATAAGTACCGGTGCACTTTTTTGTGTCAATCCGTCCACTCAATTTTCGTCTTTTTTTCAACTTCCTACAAGTAAATTTCTTTTTTTCCTAAGAATTTCTGCCACTGACGATTTACAAGTATTGTACATCTTACATAGATCAATATTTTTAACACCATTTTTTGCGTGATTTATCAAATCCAGCATTTGCTCCAAGGTTAGCCTCTTAGCAGGCTCTTTTCTCTGCAAATAAACAGTACAATAATGTTTGTTTTGTATCACGGTTTTCTTAAAAATACATATTTTCTCATAATTTTTCATTTCAGTTTGAAATTATTATAGGTTACGTCAACAAAATGTTCAATAAAACAAACCTTTACTTTGAATTACAAAATAATTACCTGCATCACTCTCTCCTTTGCACCTGACATTTTTTTGTTTAGAAAAACTTTCTTTTATTAACATATACACATGTATGTATGTATTACATTTGCATAAAAACCTCGAAAAACAAAGAAAAGTATCAGAATGAGCCTGAAAAACCCTTTGCGCATGCGCCAGCAGTTCGGTAATCCCGAGGTGACGAGAGTTCGGAAATGTGGAAGTCTGCGGAACGTAAAAGTTCGGAAATGTGGATGTACATATATATTTGATTTTTGTCTAATATAAACTACTTACAAATTGAACTACTGTCAACCAGAAAATAAAGGTTAGAAACAAGGAGCGGTGTGGTGGTTCGATACGAGTTGTTATCTGAATATTTTCTGTTTAACAATACAATATAAGAGAAACGCGCCAAGCCTCAACTGAACTATCCGTAAACAATAATTTAGAAGTTTTTTATTACTTTCTAGCGATGGAGAACGTAGAAAAACCTGTTAAAAAGACTATGAGCCAGGAAGAAAGGCTGCACTTAGCTGCAAAGCTAGACAAGGAATTAGACGACTTCATAGAGAAATTGCCAAAAAAGAAATATGAGGATGGTTGGCCAGAAGATCGATGGGAAGAAGTGAGGTTTGGAGCAGTAGTTCGCATTCTTCAATAAAATCATCTTTTCCCACAGGAAATGAATAAGCATCCCTTTTTTATGAAGGAACCACCTAAGCCCGGCGACGATTTGCATCCCCTGTATGAGGGACTTCAACAGTTGAAGTACGATCCAGATGAAAATGAACCCGAAGGTATCATTACCCTCATTTACATTTGCTTTTAATAATGCTTAATTTTACGTTTATCCATTTTACTTTTGCTTCTTTAGAGCTAGCTTTAAATTATAAGGAAGACGGTAATTTCAACTTCAAGCATAAAAACTATAGGTTAGCCAGTCGTCGCTTATACCGAGGGCATAAAAATTAATTGTGGGAATCCCGAAGTTCAAGCCACCCTTCTCAATAATAGGGCTGCAGCCCATTACTTTCTGAAAAACTTCAGGTAAATACCATTATCACCGTTTTGCTTTCAAATATAAACTAATTTGAAGGCACTTCACACAGAATGATTATCATTAAATTTTGTAGGTCGGCTTTAAAAGATTGCGAACTGGCTTTGACCAAAAAGCCGGAGTATCATAAGGCTCTGATAAGGGCCGCAAAATGTTGCTATGAGGTCAAAAACTTCCAGAAGGCGATTGAATACTGCGATCAGATTTTAGATAAAGACAAAGATAACAAGGAAATACTAGAGCTGCGGAAAAAAAGTGTAAGTGACGCAAAAGAAAAAGAGAGAGACGATAGAAGACGGGAGGTTTTGGAGAAGAGAAAAGCTAAAGAGGAAGAGGAAATTATTAAGGAAATACTGAAGAGGGGTTATAAAATAGAGGGAGGAGAACAAGGTATATCTTTTTTGTATATATTACAAGAAAATAGTTGCAGTTATCGAATATAACTTTTATATTGCCAACTTACTGTATACACTGAATTTTTTTTAGGACATATATCTTTGAAGAAGTTAGAACCTTGTTTTCCCGAATTAATGCACAACCGTGTATTTTTGGATTCAGAATACAATTTAGTATGGCCGGTAGCATTTGTCTACCCAGAATATAAAATTATGGATTACATACAGCAGTTTAACGAAACAGAAACGTAAATATATCTGTTTTTCTTTTGTAGAAACTTAATGGACAATTTTTTTTAGTATTGCGGTACACCTTTCAGAAGTGTTTGAAAATTGCCAGGAATGGGACGAGGAGAAAAAGTATACTCCACAGAACTTAAACGTGTATTATGAAACATCAAAGAGGAAAATTATTAAAGTTGATGTGGATCAAACCTTACAGGATGTACTAGAAATGGAGGAGTACGTAGAACATTTTTTTAATTTCAATAATCCAAGTGTTTGGTTGTGTTTTAGTTACGTCATTAAAGGGGGGACACCGTCGTTCATTATTTTGGTGAAGGACAGTTCCGTGGAACAACATTTTCTGCGGGGATATTAAAAAATACATATCTATGCGTATTAATATTTACTTAAATTGACATTAATTTTTTACACTTTTTTTTGTATTCCTGTTTATGATTTAAAATAAAATATTTGTTTCAGTATTTTTGGTACAATAGAACTTCTTACTTTAACGTTCCTTATTTTGAAAGTTTCCTGAACTTGAAAAACAACAGTATATTTACAGTCTGTGTTATACTTATTAACTTATAGCTCTTGATAAAATAAAATATTTGAAACTTGTAGGTACTTTTTCTCCAATTTTTTGTATTAACTTTATTTGTCCGATATAGAAAAAAAAAAGAGTTGAAACATAAGTGTGTTATACTGTTTTCAATAAGCATGTAGTACATAAGGCAATAACACATATATAGTGTGCGTGTAATCACTTACATTTGTGGAGAAAAAATTGTTTTAATGTTTATAAAATAAATATTTCAAACACTGAAAGCGTCTTGAAGTTAATACCTATGTTTTATATAACACCTATGTTTGTTAAGCTCACAAAATCACACATTTTACTAATCTTAAAAAATGAACAGGTGGACTATTCTTACTTTTAAATATTAAATAATTTTTGTATTATTATGTTGGCAATCCTTCAACCGTTAGGGTCTTTCTTTGCGCGTGGTTACCTGCACTGCGCGAAAATATACAAAATGGCGTCGTGATGTTACCCGTTGCTATCGCGGACGTTATCAGAATATTTATCAAAATAAGTAAACAAATTGAGGCGACCGGCGTCCAATATTGACATAAATGACCGTAAAGACAATTAAAGTAAGTGATCGGTGCACAAATATTGCACTCTGTGTAGTGAATGTGTGAAAAAGCGCGGTGGAAAAATGTAATGTTTCTTTGTCTACATCCAGTAGACTATGCAAAGTGTTCATGATTGTTCTTTACGTTTTTCAACAATATCTCATCCCCCGACCTGTTAGGATTATTTTTTGTGATATATGAAGGAATCTGCTTGTAAGTATGGATAATTTATGGGGGTTTTCATTGATTCCGTGGCAATTTTCATTGAAAATTTTAAGTAGGACAGCGAGATTCTTGGGCGTATGCAAGAACAATGTTTGGAGTATACATCTGGTCCACAATTTTGATATATTGAGGTTTCATTCAATTTTTATTAAAAATATCGATTTTATCTCGTCTTAGATGCTTTTGAGGGTCTTAATATGCGCGTGTATTGTTCATACGTGATTTATTGGGCATATAAATCCGTTTTTAAGCGCAGAAGGGTAATAAAACACAGGGAATTTCTTCGCCGAGATGATCATATAAGACGACGGTATTCTAGGATAAATTATACTTTTTTCTTGCAGATTCCCCGTTTTGAAGACTGGCTCTCTACATTCCTTCGACTTTTTAGATTACTCTGTAAGTAGGATTTCAATGTAATCCGTTTATTTACGCGCCTGTTCCGATTAATAGGGATAATCGCTTTTAAATTACCGGCTTTTATTCGGATGATCCGTTTATATAATCCATTAATTAAAAATAAAAAGGGAACGGCTGTCGAGGAGATAAAACAATGGGCCAAATAATTAATTTCGATAACGCCTAAATGCTTTCTACCGATACCCGTCGGCCGGTAATTACTCTTGTGAGTGGTTTTTGAGCCGTTGTTTAGATAAGTTTTCTTCCATTTCGTCGGACGTGCGAGCATAACGCATTTTTTAATCGTTTTCCACGGGCATTCTTCATAGCCGTCTGTGGCGGTTTGAAAACTGCAGGTGGTGATGCACTCGCGTATGTAGGTACCCTACAGCGTGAGTTGCACGATTTTTTGTGACGCCTTCGAGTTAATTAAAAATAATTTAATACCTTACGGCGCAAGAATGAACTGTGGTCCCTCTGAATGGAAAAATTATAAACAAAGAAGGTTCATTAATGGTCGAAAAAAAAAACGGGTTGGATGACTTACATGCGAAACTAATTGTGAAGGTATTTTTTAAATTTAAAAAAAATCGGATACCTTTCCCATACGGACAGGTAGGTTATAAAAATATCGGTAATATTGCATTTTGTGAAACAACTCAATACAAATTGCCATTTCCGTACACACGAAATAGGAACTTATTTTGACCAAAGGAATCACCCGTTGAAATCATTAAATGTTTTTCCGGACACCCTGTAGACGACTATGTATTTACCTAAGCATTTACGTACATAATTTACGATAAAAAATCATTTGTAATGTCCTAATTGCTTGAATTACAAGTGTGTTTTTGAAAATTTTTAGAGGTCACAGTTTTATTAAAAATTTGGACAACATACGCATACGTTTTTGGAGCTGCCTTTGAAAAAGAAAGCAGTAATGCGTGTACGTTTTTGGAGATCAAGAACCCCCATAAGAAGTAGAAATAAAGAATGGATCCACCTCAAATGTACAGGACTTGTCTAAAGTATCTGATGGACTGGATTTGGATGAATTTTTTTACTTGTACACTCCCTAGTGATTGAATAAATTTTGAATAATTTTTGAGCTCTTGATTGTTGTGAAAATTATCACAGCATTCAAGGACCTCTAAAACATTGTTTCCCATTATCATTGGAATTGTTGAGAATAAGGTTTTCCAATTGGTTTGGTCTTATAGAAGTTCAATTTTATCAAAAAACTCAATGCATTATTTATTTTATTGTGTGTTTTATTTATTAGTGTGTTTAATTGTCTGATCGTTTTGTTTACAAATGTAAGGGAGGGGGAAACCGCGGGCGTGAATTTGTACGCCAGATTTCCCAAAGACGAAGACCTGCATTCCTTGAGATTTCTCCTAAGACTTCTCCTGAATTCCTCGAGACTTCCCCTGAATTTTCTCGGACTTCCTGGACCATGTACACCAGACTTCCTACGCGGTTTCTCTCTCGGTTGCAAGTATTTAGATGGAAGTTGCTCGTCGATTTACACTGCAGTTTAGACTTAGCAGATTAGACATAGAATTCCGTTTTTTTTTTGCTACCTAACTGTAATTCATAAACTGCATATTTATGCAGTTCACATTTGCATCCATTCAAATCATTTCATCATCCCATTTCAACGGAAATAGAGGCTTTTTTGTTTTTATTACGACATATTCCTATTTATGCAATTTGTTGCTGCAATTTTGTGTAGGCAACTTTACACTCTACAATTTCTTGGATTACACTGTGTCGTGCAAGAATTGTTCAATTGTATAGTGTGCATTCAAAAATATGTCGGCAAGGACTTGCTGCATCAAATTACATAAGTGAAAATCCGTCTTTAAACACGCTATTAACAGCTTAAAGCCTGTTTGACTAATTAATAATTATCTACTAATTCCTCCAACACTGGAATGGATGTTGGTATCCAATTAATTACTAACTGAAACCAGAATTACGTGCAACAAATTGCACGTGCAACGCTGTGTCAAGACGGATTTCCATTGCAGAGTGATTTTTGCAATTTTATTCAGGCATTTGGTACATCATTAACACAGTATTTTATTTACTTTATCATGCAAGATAAATAAAGAGAGTAAATAAATTATAAATTGCAGAGTAAATCCAAAAATATGGCAGCAAGGAGTTGCTGCATCAAATTGCAGCAACAAGTTGCGTATGTGGAAATTAATCTTCAAAGGGGTTAAACAATTATAAGCAATAAAAATAGCATTAAGCCTCTCTTAAATTTAAAATGAGATATTTTATAATCACAGTCTGTCAACGAAACGCCTTGATTTTTTATGAACGTTATTAGGTAAATTTTGAGGTAATTTCTGGTTAATAGCGACCCCAAAACCCACAAAAATTGTTGCAGTGACAGCGTTATTAAGTAACATCGCTAAAATTTTATAACCATAAAAACGAGAAAAAACTTCAACGTGAATGCTCACGTATGTGAAACTTTCTATAATTGCCGCATCATGTCCGTTTTATTCGATTAGTTGTTTTATACACCACAGTAATTAATTGCCTGCCAGTACTAGTAATTGCGAGTAATTTCGTGCCGTACCCACCTAAAAATACCCGCTGCCGGTAACGAACGAGTAAAAAAATAAAAAAGATACGTCTTTAGGTTTTGAATAGCCCGAATTTGGTCACGCAATGCGTTTCGAAGATAAAAGTATTTTATTGAAATTACACGGAATATCGAGGACACACTTTAAGTCGTTTAAACTCATTGTTAGCGTAATAATACCCAATTAAAGAGAGTACCAAAGCCCTTTTAATGGCCATATGCTCCGCATTTTATACAATGAATTTTGATATTTGGAGTGTATATGAGGTGTGTAAAATAAGAAAACAGAGACTGATTTTTTAAATGTTTGTTCAATTACAACAGTACAATTCAGTATTGTCTGCATCAAAATAACTTCCTTGGGAAGCCACACAGCGCTGGAGATGGTGCTTCCATTCCTCATAGCATAGCTGGAACTCATATACTGGAATAGCCTTCAGCTGGTCGGTTACAGCCGTTTGAATGTTTTCTATAGTCCCAAAATGACGTCTCTTGAGGTGATTTTTCAATCTCGGAAAGAGAAAAAAGTCACAAGGACTCAAGTCAGGCGAATAAGGAGACTGAGGAGCCACAAGAATGTTTTTAATGGCTAAAAACTCGTTTACGGAAATGGCTGTGACACAAGGCACATTGTCGTGATGAAACATCCACATTGATGATTGGTCTCACACGCATGACCCTTTTTCGAAGTTTTTCAAGAACCTCTTCGAAAAGTGTTTATTTACGTAGGCACAAACTCTGTGGATAATTTCCTGGCTATCAAAAAAGCAAATCAGCATGCATTTGATCTTGGACTTGCCCATTCTTGCTTTTTTGGGCCTTGGAGAGCTTGAAATGTGCGATTCCATGCTTTGACGCTTGATTTCCGGGTCGTATTCAAACACCCAAGTCTCATTACCAGTAATTACAAGTTCCATAAAATGGGGATCATTTTCAATCGATTCCAAAAAGTCAAGACACCTTTCCTCCTGATGCCCTTTTGTTCCTGCGAAAAGTTTTTTGGAACCATTTTTGCGCAGATTTTTGTCATACCCAATTCTGTAGTCAAAATCTGATGAACAGTGGTGTGATTCAAATGTAACTCTTACCCGATTACTGTTGTCGTCAACTGACGATCTTAACGCACAAAATCTCGTATTCTATCGACATTTTCACCGGTTCTTGAAGATGAAGGCACTCCGCTGCATGATTCATCTTCAATCGATTCGCTTCCTTCTGAAAATGCCTTAAACTACCGAAAAACCTAGGCGCTTTTAAAAAAAAACAAAAGTATCCGTTGCGTTGTGCCCAAGTCTGAATCAAAACTTTATAACACACCGTTGCTAATAATTAATGTCATTCATTTTTAAAGCGCCACTAAAAAAAAACGGTTTACAAAAACAGTCACAAAGGACAAACAAATTACTGTAACAAGTTCAAACTTGTACTAAAGGTGCATTACATGTTAACCTACCGTCCTTCCAAGTCTCGTCTTCGCAGTGTTGCTAGATCGAGCGCTACGTTGACAGTCTCATTACTTTATTTTACACATCCTATATAGCGTTATCGTTTTATCTTCACCACACCATTTTATTCGGAAGCGGTTAAAGGAATTGTATTCTGTGTGTACAAAATGACCAAAAACGTGCAAAAAAAATTAGTTATTGGGGAAACATGGACTTTGACATGAATAAAATTGGAAAATTCGAATTTGGGGGAACGAACTTCACAGACCTCACCTTTTGGATATAAAATCGAGGGCATAACCGAGGCGGTATTGGTGGGCGTAATACAGGATATTAAAGGGCATATTACTCTGTTATGCGCTATGCTAATGATCGAGATTAACATATTTAATGGTCGAAATTAATTTGAAAAACCAATTATCGTTATAGGGCTACGCGTTGTGTGCCCGTCAGAGGTTCATTCGTTTTTATGGTCGCCGGCCCTTCCTTCATTTTCCGCGCGTAATTGCGCGCGTAATGCGCGGACTATACGAACAAAATTAATAATAATAAAGAAGGGTAATTACGCCGGTGCGTTGACGCGTGTTTTTCTCCGTTAACATTTCACTTTTTTACCCCCGGTGACGGTTACAGGCGAGGTTAAAGACTGCCGTTTATATACGGGTGTCTCAGCTTTTAGTTTACAGACTTTATCTGCTCACCCAGGATAGTTAGCAAAAAAAATTACATACAAAAGTTACTTGAAATCATGAGCCCTATAAAATGACATATTCCGTTTGACATGTGCTAGTGACCTTGAGGTTATGTCAGTGTCAATATAAGTTTTTTAAATACAACACCCTGTATTTTTCGACATTTTTGTATTTACCGAACAATTCTACACATATTTCATGTAACATCCTATTCAACCGTTTTCGAGATTTCAAAGTCAAACAGCTATTATTTCACAATACAAAGAATTTTCACTTTGCCTTGTCAGTTTTGAAACAATTGAGAGGTATTGTTAAAAGTAATTTTAATCAGATCAATGGGATATTTCAGTAATTATAAGCAATTCGTTTAATAAATTTTCAAATTGAGCTGGCAAACCAGGCAAACTGAAAATTCTTTGTATTGTGAAATAATATCTGTTTGACTGAAAATCTCGAAAACGGTTGAAGATAGGTACCTATAGGGTATGTTACATGAAATATGTGTAGAATTGTTCGGTAAAAAACTTATATTGGCACTGACATAACCTCAAGGTCACTAGCACATGTCAAACGGGATATGTCATTTTATAGGCCTCATGAATTCAAGTAACTTTTGTATATACATTTTTTTGTTAACTATCCTGGGTGAGCAAATAAAGTCTGTAAACTAAAAGCTGAGACACCCTGTATATGTCGGTTGCAATGGGCGGAAAAACGACAAAGTTTCACACAAAAAAACATAGTTTACGAAAATATAGGTAGGTACCTGTATTGTTTTTAATTCGGAATTGAATCAAATAAGTTAAAAAAAAGCTTGACTGGCGAAACGTTCCAGAAGTACAAAATTCTTATTTTAATTTAAATCTTCTAATCTGCTAGTGATTCTGGAATAAAAATAAAATAGTAAGCATTGTCTAGCAAGATTTTTTACGTCGTCATAATAAAAAATGTGTGCTCTTCAAAACAAATGGTTTATCGTTGAAAATTGCTTTCAATATTAAGACGTGTCGTGCTGTTTATTTGATGGAAATTATTTCAATATTTTTTACTTTAGATCACAATTATTGTTTGGTTAAAATTCAAATCACACTGTTGCGCCTCTGGGTAGTAAAAAAGGGGCGACTTATTGTGTTCAAAACCTCACGTCTGCAAAAAGTCGCTTTTTGCACCTTCCAATTCGATTCCCTAAAGGGCATTAAGTCACGTGTTACGATCTATCAATTACAGCCCAGATACTCTGCTTTAGTTCAGTTACCGTCATTCGTTATTAGGTTATTTATTACTCATTCGTAGTCGCAGGCTCTACGTTTTTTGCTAGTATGTATATTAAACGTATATTGATAAAAGCAAATCACAGTTCGTTATTATTAAAATTCATTATCAAATTCGTATAATTCAACATTCGTTTGTTTTAAAATAAAATCTTTATATAAACAGCAATTTCGCTCGTCACCAAAAGTAAAAATTGATTTTATTGATATTTTTCTTAAACCAATCCAAGTGACATTTTTCTTAGTAAAGAAAACATATAGGGAAAAACGTTGCTGTACTTGTGAAAATTCATGTCAACATTACTTCATCTTCTAGAAGCAGTCCATCTCGAAAACGTTATTGGGTAGTACAGCTCTACAGTTATATTTGACTTTTTTAAATGCAACATCCTGTATCTTATTGGAAAATCGAATCCTCATGTCTTTCTTATTTCAGCAACATAAAGTATTATATATGTACATACATATTTATCTCCCATAGTTTTGCTGATATTAAAAATATTCAGTTTGCAAACGAGTACAAAATGTTAAATATGAGACATTGAAAACAATAAAATATCATGCTCGTATAAAGTCAAAGATGGATAAAATTTGGTTTATAAGATGCCCCCTTAGAAGGCATGACCTCACACCACTTGATTTTTTTATGGGATCGTGTGAAAAACGTTTATAAATAAAAATTTGTTAATACAGATGAATTGAGGGAAAACATCATCAAAGTAATTGGTAATATCAGTACAATATCGCGGAAAATGTGTCCAGAGATACTTGTTGAATTACCTTACGTGTAAATAACGATGGGTGTCACGTAGAAAATCTCGAAAATGTCTTATCTTGGAAAAATCGCATCTTTGGAGGAAATCAAGTGTAGATTTCATTTCTGACTGTGATTTTCGATGTAAACTGCTTGTCAATAGGTTCTACTGACGCTAAACTGATGATTAGAGCTCGTAATAATAGATTCCAGGATCGGTCTTAACGCCACTGAAATATTGTTATAATGAGCAACCAAAAACAAAAAAACTGACTATGAACGAGAGAGATGGAAATAGCGGTTATGTCTAAATAATTTATTTTCGTTTTAAATTTAAGATTAAGAATAGAAATACGTCTTTTTTTGCTCAGCCAACTTTGATGCCGTATTTTTTTTTAGTATTAGTTAACCTGCGCTGATCGATCCATCATTCGTGTGCATGAAACGTCGAATAAATTTGTAAAAATGTCGGAACAGCGTCCGTCACATGTTACGGTGGAGCGTTGGATAAACAATTTTACGCAACTGAGACTGACCGCTACAACATAACCGCTATCTGTATTTATCTCATTCATAGCCAGATTTGATGACGTCGTTTAGTCCTGGAATCTATTATTAACCTACGGACAATACTCATCACATGTACGAGTATAAGGCAAGACCTGTTTGATATTTCGGAACGCTCTGATGACGCAGTGGTATCTTGGAACCGTCCCTGGTAAAGTAAGTAAGTAATATTATTAACCTCCAAGCTTTAGTGATGTATTCCGAATTTTGGTTTTAATGTGAAAAATATATTTTGACTGGACTATATTATGTGTAGTTGGTTGCATGATATGGCGGGTATGCGAGAGGAAATGGCCCACGATTTTTTATTAGGGTACTCGTTAAGTCTGCCTCAGAGGGTTATTATGTTTGGGGCTCGATCTCAGAAGAGAAACGAATTAAATTTGCTTGGATAAAAATTGTTTCCGGATACCGTTAGATGAGATTATATATGTCTTTAAAATATGAGCAAAGTAAGAGCCTGAAATGTATGTGGTTCTGAAAAAGGTTATCATTATCAATCTACTTTGTAGCGTATACTGTTGAAATGAATATAACGATAAAAGAAATGGCCGTGGTTTTATTTAAATAGATACATATATATTTTGGACCTTGTTTGATTGATGTTTTGAGCATTTTTTTTTCTAACAGGTTCCTATTCTATTTTTCTTTATCCTAATAAACATTGCTTAAGTGTGGTGTGGAAATATTCAGTTTATAATCCTGTACAGCCAGTAATTAGGAAAAGGTTTACTTGATCATAATTTTCGAATAACCATTGCACTAAAAAAAAGTTGACTGGAAATTGAATTCGTCAAGCAATATAGCAGTTGTCAATCTTGTTGGAATTAAAAGAGCCTGACATGTTTGAGGATTTCGTCGGTTGAGCTTTTCAGAAGCATTTTATTGAAATTATTCCAATTCATTATAGACGTCTATGACCTAAATGTGTTGGCTGTTAAGTGGATGAACTTCTGCGACTACAAACACAGGACTTATAAAGTCGACCATTTATGAAAAACAACTTTTATATAGGTACCTAGGCGTACCCCTTGAGGGTAGTTCTCTAATAAATTAAAACAAACAAGAGTTCCATATATAGTTCTGTACTCGGTTCCATTAGGTAGATTGCGTTTGGGGACTCCAGTAGTTTTGCCCAGCGGCGGCGAGTTGTATTTACTCTGGCTGGTTTTAAAGGAAAATAAATAATGAACAAAAAATTGTTGGCAAATATTTATCATTACGTACCTAATAATATTAAAGCGCATCGATGGGGCAGATATTGTACGAGGTGAGTTGTGTTATTGCGACCAAAACAAATTAACCCATTAACGCCCACAGGACAGAATTTTGACATTGAAGTTCGAGTTGATGCCGTTCAATGAATTTGAGAAAAACAAAGTTCCAAACTAACTTTTCCTATGTTTTTTGAGTGTGCTCTTTCAAATGGTGATGGTTAAAAAATTCTTAAAAAATATTTAACCATGTACAAATTAAAATTACACCAAAAAAACGTCATTTTTCGCATGCCTTTTTTTTTTATTTTAATGACTGTTCGTTCCCTTTTAATTTTTATGACTTAAACCTATTCAAATCGTGGCCTCGATGTCTAAACTTAAAATAAATAAAGTTAGTAAGGTCTAAAAAATTGTTACTAAAACTAAATGACGGCCTAATTGAAAAATTTGTTTTCAAAACTACGAATTTTTTTCTCGAAAACGATAGACTTTATCAAAAAATTTTCTAATCACAAAAATGTTTTAGAATTGGCCAAAGAATACTCATTTTTTTTTTCAGAATGTTCCGAAACGATTTTCGATTTTTTTGAAAAATCGTGAAATCGAAATTTTGAAAAAACATCAAAAAAATCTGAAAAAAATTGATAATATTCTTTGACCAATTCTATCAATTCTTCTCAAATTCTCTTCTATATTCAATTATTTTTGTTCTTAGCAAATTTTTGATAAAGCCTATAGTTTTCGAAGAAAAATTTGGAAGTTTTTTTTTTTCGTAAAGCATACATTTTTTTTTCCTTGTAGGGTTTATCAAAAATTTCTTAGAAAAAAATTCGGTTTTGAAAAAAAAAATTCAATTAGGCCGCCATTTTGTTTTAATAGCTTCATTTATTTTAAGTTTAGACATCGAGGCCACGATCTGAATAGGTTTAAGTCATAAAAAAAATGAAAAGGGAACGAAAAGTCATTAAAAACAAAAAAAAAAGGTAAGCGAAAAATGACGTTTTTTTTGGATTAATTTTAATTTTTTCATGGTTACATATTTTTTTAAGAATTTTGTATCCATCACCATTTGAAAGAGCACCCTCAAAAACATAGGAAAAGGTGGTTCGGAACTTTGTTTCTCTCAAATTCATTGAACGGCATCAACTCGAACTTCAATGTCGAAATTCTGTCCTGTAGGCGTTAATGGGTTAAACAAAATTTAATAAAAGTAGGTACTCTGCTTATATCACCTTGTACATGGAAATTAGTCGAATGCCCAGCTTTATTTATTATTTCCAGTAATAGAATACCTATACCCAGTGGCGGTGCGTGATATTTCAGTTAGCCATATCTTGAAAACGACGCATGGGACCCACTTCACTTTTTAGGTGATGACTATACACCTCTTACAGAAAGGATTTATAGTGAAAAAACCGTCAGCAAAGTTTGCGAAAAAATTTTCAAAAAACACTGGAGCACTCCCTGGGTTCTCAGTAACGCTCTGTGGAATATTTGCAGTATATTTTTTTTCATAATCTAGAAACAAATATAAGGAGACGTTTTTCGATTTGTTACAAAATATTTTTGTTTCAAAAAAGTTATGGCCATTTTAATTTTGGGACAAACAAAATGTTCCTATAAAATTAAAATTAAAATGACCATAACTTTTTGAAAAAAAAAATATTTTGCAACAAATCGAAAAACGTCTCCTTGTATTTGTTTCTAGATTATGAAAAAAAATATATACTGCAAATATCCCACAGAGCGTTACTGAGAACCCAGGGAGTGCTCCAGTGTTTTTGAAAATTTTTTCGCAAACTTTGCTGACGGTTTTTTCACTATAAATCCTTTCTGTAAGAGGTGCATAATCATCACTTAATAAGTGAAGTGGGTCCCATGCGTGGTTTTCAAGATATGGCTAACTGAAATATCACGCACCGCCACTGCCTATACCTATTTCTAGCGATTTCTTACGCCTGAAAGAGTTATCCTCTTCATATTTTAATACGAAAATAAGTGATGAATTAGTAGGGTTCCAAACGTGTGCTGTAACACAGGGCCGGACTCGTAATCCGTCATGTTATTGACGGAAGATGACACACGAGAGATCAAAAAGACACGAATAAAAATGTGTTAATAATGACTATCATCATTGCTTGAGCGTACGTCCCCACGACCAAGTAGTCTTTCTGCATTTCTTCTCGTTAAACGTGAGCGATTTGGCCTGTACATATGGTTGTAGAAGGAAAATGGTCGTTCCACATTTATTGAAGTTAAAGCTGCAAATTCAAAATACTTCACAATAAATCACTTCAACTTCAAAATAAATCACTAACAGTTGTTTGTTATCACCAACATCAGTATATTATTATTTTTTACATCTACAAAATACAATGCACGTGTTACTACTATTTCTATACTTTTAGCCGTTGTTTGCAAAACTCGTTTACTAGCTATCAATATCCGTGGCGAAATATCTGAGACACCTAAAATTCGTATCAGAACATTAACGATCTTATTACCGCAAAAGTCTGTTGTTTCGTCCACTGTCAGCCACAGAAAATTGCGTATATCTTGTTTAATATTTCCCACAACACGTTGATATGTCTTCTGTAAATATGTTTTACACAACGTAGGGTCAGTTGGGGTAACTGTAAACGATTTAAACAGTTTTAGGTTTTAAATGAACAAAACAATAATTTCAAGTTATTTTATGCATGTGTTCAATTCATTCAGAGAAATATTAGAATATTTTTAAAGATATAGACGTATTTAACACAGAAGAAACTTTTTTTTCATAAAAAAATTAAGTACAATTACCCCATTAAGTTTACAATTACCCCCTTTACTCAGGGGCAAACGTAAACATATTCGTTAAAAGCTACTGAAGGTAAGTATGTATATATCTTAGAGAGAAAAATGTAAACAAGTACCTGTCTATCCTTAAAATTATAATTGAATAGAATTGTCCAACAATTTTAATTTTTTTACTTTTATTTTTCTTTTCTTCAGTTTCTTTTAGTCTGTTCAGTACCTGAGGTGTGTAAGTTCTTGACATTATGTGATATATATATATGTAATGAAAAATATGCGTGTAACAGTGTTTTAAGTAATTTACACGTACTTACAATTATCCTAGACACATTGTTTACATTTGCCCCATTTAACAAAATGTCTGGGGCAAATGTAAAAAGTATCATGAAGTTATTCATGTATTACTAAGTGACTTCATATTAGACAAAATTAATTACTTAGACAACAAAGTAAACGTTTATGATGATAACATGGTCTAACACCTCCTCTATTTTGACAATACGTAACAATTTGGATAGTCTTACAACTTTGAAATTTAGTTTTTTCACTTGACACAAATCTAAACATCCGTAACTTCTACAAACTCTAATTGAAATTGAAAAATCCTTTAGCGGGCAAATCAGTCAGCCTGACGGTACACATAGCTTTATCTATTACATGGTAGAAGCATTCATAACAGTAAACTAATGTATGTTTACAATTATCCCTTGTTTACATTTACCCCAACTGACCCTATCACTAGTAAGCAATGGAAAATCGGATACATATTTGGCAAAAAAACGTCTATAATAAATATTTTCGACCACGTTCCACGAAAGCCTACATGCGCAAAACATTACGCACAAATCAAACCGAAATTCCTCTTTTGTAACAGTACCAGCTATATTTTTTGATGCATATTCGAATATATTTTACAGTCTCGGCAATTACGCAGCTCTGTTTCAGTCTATTCACAATGGTAACGACTGTGCCATTTTTGCAAAAATCCACACAAAATCAGGTAATATGTGAATACAGTACACGACCTCACGAGTTAGTCGCTCGCGACAAAAAAATTGTTTTCAATGCGGCGGTCGACCCGTTTACACCCACGCGATGCCAAGTAGAAAACTAAATGGACACCTGTCAACATCGGAATATCTCGCTATCTTATGGAGAAATTGTATTAAGGCGTCCTGTGTTCCCACACGGGAAGTGGTTGTCAGGAGCCCAGTGCGCATTCTAGGCATGGTCAGTGGCGTAAGTATACAGGGGCAAGAAATATGCGCTTAAAAATACGGTTTATACTTTAATTATCATAGTTTTATAGTACTCTGCGTTACAGCATACTTGTCCTGACCCTAGTGATAATACACTATCATGCAGATTGGCTTGACTTGCATTTGGTACTTTTATGAGCCAATGATCACCGTTCTTAAACACAAAGATACATATGGTAATCCCCAAACTGATTGTCAGTTTCGTTTCGACATTTTTTAACATCGTGACTATTTCAAAACATTTTCTTCCAAATATCATTTTTCAAAAAACTCAAAAACAACAAAGTTGCCTTATTATTAATTTCGAAAATATAATTTTTCCGGGCCTGTCTTAAATTTAAATAAAATGCGAAATTCTAAGTACAACCACGTTTAAGATAAGAAAGAAAATACTTGGAATAAATTATTAAAAAAAAGCAATGAACATTGGGCATGTGTTTCGAATTTACCTTTCTGTTAAATTGAAGGCAGGATGAATAGTATTTTAGAAATTAATAAAGTAACTTTTTTTATTTCTGAGTTTATTAAAAATGATACTTGGAAAAAATGTTTGTTTTGAATAGTTCTACTCACTGTTAAAACATATGACCCAACTGAGGAATCACCCTGTGTTATATAAAGTAAAACACCAATATGACCAGAAAAATTTAAAACCCCAAATTAACATTTCTTTCTGTTACCACATGTCTTGTTTTAAACGCTTTATAGCATACGAAACGTTATCGTTGCTATTAAAGTGAGGATATCTTGTGTGTTTGTGTATTTTTGATTACTGGCGATTCTCCCACCCCACGAAAACTCCAATGATACGTGAGCGCCCTCGAAATATGTTTACCGTCAGCGTCTAACTTTCGCCCTTTATATCATAACCGCCCTTAATGGCCATACACGTTGATATAATAGCCCGGTTCTCGGGGATCGACGTATTTCATACCGTACAAAAGGAATGGGAAATTTGTTGTGAATCAGAATTTCATTTCTCATTATCGATATTCGTTTAGGGTGGGTGGCATAGGGTAGATACGATGTGTATCTGCCTGCTGTGTACATTTCGCAATTAATGCTCTATTATTTAATGGGAGGTCGTAGTTTACTTAAAATGTTCATTGATTAGCGTTAAGCTACGTTCACACGTAGAAATATGTTCGGGTACGTAAGAATAAAACTTATGTCTGAGAAATTGAATTTCTCCGGACTTTCTCCGCAGGCATCAATACGATTGGTGGTAATTATTTAGTCATTCAGTAAACAAAACTAATTTTTTCACGAAATCGCTGAAATAGGTTATTAAAGATGGCACATGACGCGATAGTTAAGCAACTCGCGTAGCATGTCAAATTGTAAATCATGGTAAATTAAGACGACTCCCATGGTGTTTTTGTACAACCTCCGCTGTATGCAATACGTTGTACTAATGGCGCTGAATTTGATTTATTTGATATGTCTGTGACGTCACCAGTTTTTGAGTTATGACGTCAGACTACGTATTTTTTTAGTAGAAACGGTATATTTTTTATGTTATTTTTGGTTAATACCTTGAAATTCATTTTCAAGAAATTCACACTTAATTGTGGACATACTTAATTGTTAAACCCCGTTTTCACATAGAAACAATTATTTTGTGAACTTGTTAGGCATATTCACGTTTTTATGAATTAAAAAAAAAACGGAATACAAAAACGCTATTTAGATTTTTTAATAACCAAAATGCTGTATATAGTAATGAATTAGTACAGTTGTCAAAGTTAGAGGACGACATACAGTTTGTTTGTTGTCACCATCAGTACATTATTATTTTTTACATTTACAGAGGCAATGCACGTGTTACTACCATTTCTATAATTTTAGCCGTTTTTGCAAAACGCGTTTACTAGCTATCAATATCGGGGGCGAAATATCTGAAACATTTCGTCCACTGTCAGCCATAGAAATTTATTGCATATGTCATTTTTGATATTTCTCATGACACGTTGATATCTCTTCTGTAAAAATATATTTTACGCAATGTATAGCTACTAGGCAATGGAAAATCGGATACATACTTGGAAAAAAACGTCTGTAAAGTAAATATTGTCGACCACGTTCCACGAAAGGCTACATGCGCAAAAATTATGTACAAATCAACCAAAATTCCTCTTCTGTAACAGTGCCAGGTATATTTTTTTATGGATATTCGAATATAACTATGTAAATATGTCTTTTACACTCTCGGCGATCACGAAATATATATGGACGATTGCAAGTAATACATAAAACATGTGATCCGTCTTTTGTAAAATCGTCGTAATTTTCAATCAACTTTCTAAGTCTATTCACAAATGGTAACGACTGTTCCATTATTGCAGAAATCCACACAAAATCAGGTAATATTTAAATACAGTACACTAACTCACGAGATAGTCACTCGCGACAAAAAATTGTTTTCAATGCGGCGCACAGTGATGGAAAATGGAATTCGACCCTCGCGGCTGTATTTCATGAACTTTTTTTTATTTTTCTCAGAATTTAATGAACTTAAAAATACGGTTCTGCAATTACTGCATACTTTTCCGGACCCTAGTCATAATATATGTAGAAAAATAATTCTTCCTCTTCTTTCGTGGCTAGATATATTACATAAGAAACTTCCCTCGTATATTACGAAGATCTTGAAAATATTTCGTCTACACACATTTTTCCGCACAAAATAAAACATATTTTACGGAAGAAGGAACGTACGCTTCGTGTGGACGCGACTTTACACAGAACTCTTAATATCGACCTGCCCCGCACCTACATAAATACGTTACTAATTACAATTACTAAGACATTCGTGTAATAAAGTCCTTTGAACACGTCCGTGCATTTTGAATCGGCCTTTTGATTCTTAATTGAAACCAGTCTTCCGAACAATATTATATTGTGATCATCGGGACCGCTAATGAATTCGGAATATTACAGTTACATTATGTTCTTCGTTGTGGCCGTGGGTGTCTGTCAATCGAGAAAAATTACAAGGATGTCCATTATTCTGCCGGTATATTTTTTTCTTAATCGATGCTTTCGAGTGCTGAGTTTGTACTTTATTAGGTATTAAGTGTGGGCTTGAAACGTTTTTTTTTGTTGCGCTAAGTTCAGAAGATGTTTAAAACAGTTGTAACATCTTTTGCTAGACTGTTACTTATACAGTGTCGGCCAAAAAGGCTGCATCATTACCAAATTTTATATACATGTGTTTTTTTTTTTATTGTTTCGGCATTAATCTCTGCAGCGATTTTTATCAAGAGAGCCATACAGTAACGCTATATTTTAAAACGTAGAAAAATGTAGTAAATAATAAAGGTCAAAAAAAGTCCATTAAACCACACATACCTTAGTCCAATGTTGCATCCCTCTTAAGACAGAGTCCTAAAAAAATTCCAGTCAATACACATTTTCATTAATATTATAAATAAATAATCTAAAATCGTATTAACAATTATTTTATAGCATTCCATGATTTTAATTGTGATATTACTTATTACGTTTGTAGCTTGATATACCACATGAAAACATATATTTTTCTTTTTCGAATTTGGTTATTTGCTAATATAAATATAACATTTGTTTGTAATTTAGGTTGGTGAAGAAATAAAAAATAGTATATCAAGAATAATCAAACGTCAATTTAATGTCGGGTCAACATTTGACAAAAATTTTCAATGTGTTTTCGCTTAGTGTATCCAACAGGACGAATATATTTTTTACTTAATAGGGAACCGCTTATTTTTAACAGGAAACTGCTAAATGTAAGAGCATAGATAGAAAAAAAGATTTCTTAGTTTTTTTACACGTTTTTTTTACAGCTTACACAAATTATTTTGTATAAGCTGTAAACTTGGTATGAAAAAGTCTTTAATATTCAAAACTGGACGTTTTTTCTTAAACGAATACACCTGAACTACTACACTTTTATACGATGCGTGTTGTTCCAACCAACTTGGCCAATCTTCAGGAGAAGGAATTAAAACTAAGATTAAGTCTTGAATTTTTAATCAGGTTCTCTGAATAAGCTAACTATAATATACAGGTTGGCGAAAAGCTTTACAGATCAAGTCTTAGTTTTAATCTTCTCCTTGAAGTATGGCAACTTGGTTGGCGAAACGCGCATCGAGAAAAGTGTAGTAGTTCGGTGTTTCATGGAAAACGTTCAGTTTTTTGTTTCTACGCCGAAGGTTCCAATACCCATTCCAGGAGTCCTTTAAAAATTGATGTTTGTTATAAAAGAGTAGGGTATTGAAGAGGAAAATTGTATCTGCAGGTACCTACGTAAAATATATATGTATTTCTTATAAATGAATAACTATTTTTTGGTTTTAACCCTTTCACTCCGGATTTATTTTATTTACACCTTTAACAACGTAAATGGGTCCGAACGTTAGCAATGACCTTGCAAAACTGATAAATAGTGTTTATACCTGCTCTAAGTAGTATGAATAACTAAGTAGACATGAATACTGTCATCGGATGTAAACCTTTTGTTTTATTGGTGACAGTTTTTTAGTACATTTGGGTACGTGGTTAAAATAACTAATTTGTGTTCAAAAACCTTAATATACATGAATACATCTCAATTTTTGTTTAAATAATAATTATCTGACAAAAAGGCACACTGTACTATATGTACCGATAATATTTGGTGTTTGTCTATCATACCAGTGCAAATATCCAATGAACACAAACTGTTCAGTCCTAGGTCCAACCGCGCAAGCGCCACTTGGAAGTTATGAATGAAGTAATCCATTCATAAGAGCCGTTCATTTAACCGTTCAAGGTTAAAACCACGTTTATCTAAAGTCTGCTAATAAGTACTTAGACTTTTTTAAGGTAAACAATACATACATAATCTCCTTTCTGATATTAGCAGATAGTAACAGAGTGACTAGGAGTGCGAAGAAATGTAAACAAAGACATAATTTAGACGAGTTCTTAGGCGTTGTAATTGACTATAATCTTATTGGTTAGTCCTCACTCCGCCATTTTCGGCGAATTTGAACAGTAGCCATCTTGTAAGTTAGTTAGCAAGTCTCGTCTCGGGGGTGTGTATGTGAGAGCAGAAATTACGAATCTTGCGAGCTTCACAAATCAAAGCCGTCGGGTCTCATCCATTTACGACAGTCGCCATTTCTCTTATATTTTTTCTCTCCTAAAACTTTTGTACTCCGCATGTCACATGACAACTGGTTTACTCACCGTTCGTATGTGATAAGACGACATCGGCCGGTTGTGAAAAAGGACAAATGCTACACTTCTCGTTCTAACGACAGGCACAGGTGGTGAGAGGACCGGTCTTATTCCCTCACTACCTTTGATGTCTGTACAGTTGCTTCTTATCTGTCGTCTCACTTCTGTTTTTCCTTTTTCATAACTGACCGATGTCGGCTTTACACAAACTGTATACATTATGTAACGGGGTTACAAAGGAATTTACCATGTCGACATATTGTCGCCAATGGAGTAGAAAGGGTTAGAAATGAATTTATTGTATTGTACGTTCGCGGGGTTGGAGTTTAGTGGTGCAAATCTGCGTTAAACATATTCCTTGAATATTTTTCTATCGATTATAAACGACGATAATACGCAATTTTGTTTGCTTTTTTTAGAGTTCACGAAGGTAGTACGTCTTCGCGTAGCTTCTGGAGGGTTGGCCGGTTGGTGCGTCGGCCCTTTTGAACCTTCCGAAAGGGACGTCTATCCGTTATTAATTACCGAGAAGTCATTCCTTTTGACGGAAAGTCGATGCTGCATTAATATTTCATTTTCGCGGGTATATATTTTTTTTCGAGGGCGGAGAGAGAAAAATAGACAATTAGTCTTTTAGGTTCAAAATAAATGTTTCATCGGGTCTAATAACCGTGGCAGATTTTTCTCGTGGCAGATTTTTCTCGTGGCAAGGCCTTAAATATTTTATGAGTTCGTCAGATGGATCCTGTTTGAATGCAAAGCGTCAGAATCAGAGGTTAACAAACTTTCCGCATTGAAATTTATTCTACACGAATGATGTCACTCGAATTATTTATTAAAAAAGCGTATTAGTTGTTACCCATCCCCCGTTTTCATGACTAATTTTAGACTTTGCGTCCTTGAGGCGACGGCCTTCGGTTACAAATCAGTCTGGGATGGTTGAGTGTCGCGAGAGAGGTTCTAGGAAGCGATAAATACGGATAAACCTGCGTGAGAGTTTGCAGATAGAAAGTATAGTCCTTCTATTTTTAATTGAAAATGATAAATACGCCTGGGGAACAAAAAAAGCGGTGCAACTTTATGATTCCATGGGCGTGCATATATCTTTTATAAATTCGAAAATTGTGAAATAATTTTTTTCATTCAAATCAATTTAGGAGATTAAAATTAGCCTGCATACAAAACTCTTAATATTTGTAATATGATTTGCTGTAAATAATGCTCATTTAGCCAGACAATCTCAAAAAATTGTCTGTGTTAATAAACCTAGCTGAAATACACATCACTGGCGCCTTAAACAAGTATAATTTCTAAAGTCGTAAATCATTTTAACGACGTCGTAAAAAATTTATGGCACAGTGGACCGAATAAGTATTTGGCATGTATTACATACAAAGCAATCCAATAGTATAATGGTCGGCATTCGCTGGTGCATTCGCGGCATCGCGTTGTCGGCTCTTCAATATTTTCTTAAGTATAGTAATATACGTAAAGTTGTTTTAATTTATATTTTTTTCCAGCAATCTTAAACGCTTTATTTTAATGCTAACTAATACATTTATATCTATGTATTTTTTTTTAAATATTTCCAAACTAGCTTTTTAAGAACTTCACGAACTAACAGTTTACTGAAGTATGAAGTATACTTGTATAGTGAGCTTAGCAATTTTAGAAAATATATCTGACAACCTAGCTTTTTTCTACCTATTTTCAATTTAGAATGGAAATCCTATAAATAGGATACTCGATAATTTTTGGTTTTGATGTCGATGGAAAAAAACCAGTAAATCAAATTGTTTTTATACAGGGTGTCCCATTATTAAGGGGTCACAGTGAAACAACAGGTTCCTTGGGTAAAAATATTACGATTTAACCTTTGTTTGACACACTTCTCTAGAAAAGCATACTTGGCACATTGGGGTTTTTTGTACCCCATCGACAAAAATCATCATAAAAAATAAAATATTAAATATTTCTACGTGAGAATTTTTTTTACAGGCTTTTGAAAAGTTTCTTTTGAAGACTGTATAAGTTATATAGTAAAATATTAAAAGTAAGTATGTTAAAAAAATTGGAATACTCAAAAAAACTGAAAAAAAAAAACACATTTCATTAAATATTTATAACCTTTTTTAATTTTTGATAAAAACCGCTAAAAATTCAGGTGAGTTTCATTAACATAGAACAAACGTGGGGTTGATTGTACCCCAGTCTGTCAAACAAAGGTTCTAAACTTATCTTAGTTCAAAAGTTCTTGGTAACCAAGATACAGGATGTCAAAGTTATAATTTTATTTTCAATTTCCGTAAATAACTTCTTTAACCCTTAGTAGTCACTGTGGGTCCAGGGGACCTAAGCCCTTTTTTGACCTCGAATACTGCCCAGTAAAATAGAAAAAAAGGGGGTTTATGAGTTAGCCTCTCATTTTTTCCCTCAAAATCGCTCCTTCATCCTGCTAAATAAATATACATACTTTTTGAAACGGCCACAAAAACCATTGAATTTCCTTAAAAGTTTCAAGATTGTAAAACCATTTTTTTAAGTTAAAAATTACAAAAGTTATTGCATTTTTTGTGAAATAAGTCATTTGTCGAAAGCTTTTTTTTTGTAATTTTTTTTTTGTATTGTTTAAAATTTATTTTTCATTTACAACCGACTTTCTTCCATTAAAATAAATTCAAATTATACCCCGGAATTTTTTTAATTATTTAAAATATATTATTCAATTATTTATAACAATTTAAAGACGTCTGGGTCCGATGGACCCAGTCTGACTCTTACGTCTTTCTGGGAAAGTGTGACTACTAAGGGTTAAATAACATTTTTGTTACCAAATTTGGGGATTGTTTTTTTTTTTGAGGAGAGAAATAAAAAAGAATTCGAAATAAAATGCACCAGCCTTTGAGTGCAAATATCGAAAATCATCCACTCTACGAGTTTCCAACACTAGTACATGATCTACATAAAATACATTGAACATTTCAAATTTATAGTCAAAATTAATGTTTGGACAGCGGCTTAAAATTTAGGAGGGAAAACTTGTTACTTACCCACATTGTACCATTGGCAACAGTAAATTAATTGTTTCTTCCACGGTTAGATATCTCTTATGACAATACAACCTCGTGCCAAAGTTGAAAAGTAATAATAAGTAATAATAAAAATATTATCAATAATATTTTTTCAATTTTCAACTGTAACACACTGTATTTCGGAAACGAAAAACATTTTAGTTAAGCATGTTTATGTCAATCGTCTTATTTTGAGTGACAATCGTCAACTGTTCATGTCCCATCGTTAATGGGGTATTAATTGTAAACCTCACAATAATCATTTTAATAGGTTGTTGCACTGAACACTTTAAATGCAGATCAAGGGCGTAGCCGGAGGGGGGCGATGGGGCGATCGCCCCCCCCCCCCCAAATAATCAAGTAAAAACCAAAATAGTCGGGGGATTGCGCTTGCCGTTGCCTCCAGTGACCTTTTTTTTTTGCTTTTTTGTTTAATCTGCATTGGACCGCCCCCCCCCCCAAAGAAAAATACTGGCTACGCCCTTGATGCAGATATCTCTAACACAGTCATTTGGAGCGACATTTGAAAGGTATACCTTTTCTGTCACAAATTATGGAAAAATCGATATTTTGAATGAAATGAATGAAAACATAAATATTCTAAGACGCAAAAAACACCATTTTTTATGTATTCAGATTGCTGCAGAGAGCGCCCTCTATAACTTACATCAAAACGATGACAAATTAAAATTCCCCTCCTTAAAAAACCCTCAATCACCAATTTTTGTTTGAGTCAAATAGGGGTTGAAAGGGGTAAGAAATGAAAATTTGACAAAATACGCAATTTTTATTCCAAGAATATATTTCTGGAGGTTTTCGAGGTTGCTGATTTCCAATTTCAACATGCCAAAAGCAGGAAATGTACCCCAGAGGTGAATATCGAGTATGACGGGGGTTGAAGGGGGTGCGAGAATGTTTATGTAACAAAATACACAACGTTTATTCCAAAATTATGGGTTCTGGAGGTTGCTCATTTCAAATTTTAACATGTCCATAGCATGAAATTTGTTTCAAGTGTGAAAATTGAGCAAAATAGAGGTTGAAAGGGGTGCAACACGTTAATTAAACAATATACACTTGAAAGAAATTTCATGCTATGGACATGTTAACATTTGAAATCAGCAATCTCCAGAACCCCAGGAAATATAGTTTTGCAATACAAGTTGTGTATTTTGTCACATAAACATTTTCGCACCTCCTTCAACCCATGTTATACTCGAATTTCACCTCTGGGGTACATTTCCTGATTTTGGCATGTTGAGATTTGAAATCAGCAACCTCGAAAACCCCCAGAAATATATTCTTGGAATAAAAATTGCGTATTTTGTCAAATTTTGATTTCTTACCCCTTTCAACCCCTATTTTACTCGATTTTCACCCTTAGAATACATTTCTTGTCTTGACAATAGTTATATCTAAAATAACCAACCTACGCAAACTAATGGTTTTACATCAGGAGTAATGTCTGCACGAATTTCTTGTCATATATATCACGGTTGTTTTTACCCTATTTTAGAGACGTTTATCACTCTCTCAATCTCAAAATCTTGAGGGTGTATTGACTTTTTTGAGGTTGGATTCGAATTCGGCGTCGAAAAATACATGGGGGATACTAAGATCAGTATCCAGGATCATGATTTTTTTTTGTATAGCTGTGTAATCTGTTTAAGAAATTATTATAAAATAATAATTTAATAAAACAGATTAATTTGTTAAAAGGTCAAACGGATTGTTTATTTTGTTAATTACGTGTATCATGTACTCGCGAATACATATGAATCTTTTATTTAAATAAAACGATTATTGTTCTTCGTGTCCCTAACATGTTTTCCAAACAGATCTTTTTTGATGATAGTTTAACATTTTTTTTCTGGTGTCAGATATCATGTACGTTCGTCTCAAAACAGGTTAATTATTCACCTGGACACAGTCTTGGCCAGAGACAAGTACTTTTTCGTTCCGCAAAATTCCACATTTCCGAACTTTCTTCACCTCGGGATAACCGAACCTGGCGCATGCGCAAAGGGTTTTTCTGGCTGATTCGACAGCGATAATCGACGTTCGACAGCGACAAGTTCGGTTGTGTGGAAGTACAAGTTCGGAAATATCGTGAGTTCGGAAATTTGGAGTTCGGATATGTGGATGTCGAGTGTACACGAAAAGAGAGAGAGAGAGAGAGAGAGAGAGAGCTACACGAGAGTGTCCCGGCGTATGTGCAACACGTCTCTTGTCCGGCTAATTGAGGTTTCTCGTCACGGAATGACATTCGAGCGACCGTAACTCATCGTCCGACCTTTCGAAAACCATTAATATTATTTAAGCGCGTTTTTGCCGGATTTTTTGCATTTCGGATGACTAATAATCCGGGCGAAACTTTTTTTAATCCCGCCGCTCGGGAGTTTTTATTACACGGTTTTGCGGGCCCTTTGCAAACGCAACACGAAAAATATTCCCGATTTGGCCTGTTTCGCGACGTCTCTGTTCGTTTGCGGCATGCGAACTACAGCGAGAGAAAGAATTGTTCATTATTAATAACAAGGGTTCGGAAAGTTTGCTCTCACGCATGGTACACTGCATTTAACTAACCAGCGCTCCCGCACGGGATTGGCGTACTACCGTGCACATACGCGAGTCCCGATGCCGTGGCAGCACCAGTCAGTCGCGTACGTATGCAGGGTCAAGAAAAACACGCGTATATAATTTACAAGGCGCTTAAAAATATGGTTTGTACTTCCGGACCCTATTAATAACAGTATAGGCTGTATCAGGCGACTGCTACAAACATTGGATATTAGTGCTGCATTTTATGTAAAAATGGAGTGAATTTACTTACGTACAGTCCAGATCTCGTCCTAACGAAAGTCCACAGGGCAATGTTGCCAGATCATCTGTAACTGTGAATGCCTTTAACTTTGCTGATCACGATATATAACAGAAAAGTGTATGAACACCAGTGACTTTAGTGGTAAGATGTACAGTAAGCAACGAAAATGATCATACACCCACTTTTTGAAGTTTGCTTAAATTCTTATAATTATTGTATTACAGCATTGATTTTTTTTTTTGCTTCTGACAGGATTATAGCTTGTGATATTCTGCGTCTAATAGATATCGCTAAAAAAGTAAAATTTCAATGTTTTCAAAGAAAAGTAAATAACTTCGAAAATAGTAAATTCCTTTCGAAGTTGTTGGACTCTTATTAAAGGGAAATCTTCAGGGTATCTATTTGTCTAATTGAGTCATTTTGAAAAAAATTTTCCTAGACATGAATAAAATCTAAAGATGAACCAAAAATATCACGAAAATTCAAAATTCTACCATCCTTAGTATCGTTTTCGTAAAAATCACTGTTCTGAAATTTTAATAAAACACAAAGAGATCCAGAGGGATATTAATCCTAATTTTTTTTTTTGAGTAATTTGTGGCGTACAGGGCTTTTTTTGAATTTTCGTGATATTTTTGGTTCAACTTTAGATTTTATTCATGTCTAGGAAAAATTTTTTCAAAATAACTCAGTTAGGAAATTGATACACTGAAGATTTTCCTTTAATACGAGTCCAACAACTTCGAAAGGGATGTACTATTTTCGAAGTTATTTACGTTTCTTTGAAAACGTTGAAATTTTACCTTTTTAGCGATATCTTTTCACACAATCGACATACCGCCTTCAACTTCGGCTTATTAGACGCAGAATATCACAAGCTATAATCCTGTCAGAAGCAAAAAAAATCAAGGCTGTAATACAAAAATTATAAGAATTTAAGCAAACTTCAAAAAGTGGGTGTATGATAACTTTCGTTGCTTACTGTATGTACTACAAATATGATGCACGTTTTTAAACAATAATGGACGCTTGAAGTCTTAATCCGAACAAACCTTGATTATCCGAACGAAAATTCAACAAAAGCATTTAAAAAAAAAGAAAAGTACAAGATGAATCTTGTAGAGGAGAATCCGCTCTACAAGTTTCATTATAACCATTTTTGACGTCAAAGTAGCCGTTTCGGAGATATTCGCTGTGAAAAATCGCGTACCACCGATTTTTTGCCCAGCGCTCCAAACTACCCCCTACTATGAACGTCGATAACGAGAAAACGGCGGGGAGTACGCAAATCGACATTGTTGATGAATCGACAAACTTGAGATTAACCCGTTGCTCCATCTGAACACTTAACATTTTTTCGACGCGTCACTGGTGCGTAGACTAATTCAAAGTTGTCGCGACACGCTCGCAGCGCGCTGGTACAATCACCAGTTCGGTTATTTAGTAGCCACACCTCGTATGTGCTGTTAAAGGAAACTCGTACTTTTTCCTGTTATTTTACGATGGAACGATTCCTTTCACATCCTAACCGAGAGTTATCGGTAACGTGCCGCACTTCACAAAAAACTCCCTAATTGACTCGACTTCCTAAAACCGGTCCCGAAACATAATTTAGAAGGTCGCCCAGGTTCCGCCTAAGTTCTTTCAGTTTCGGCTCACATTAAGCTGTCACCATGGGCGCTACACGTGTTTACTTTTAAATAAAAAACGCCGTATTTCTATTTCCGAACGCTTAATACCCCATCGATCATTCCGTGATGGGAACGATGCAACCCCCTCTCGAGCGGAGGGCTCGGGGATGATTTTAATAAGTTCGGAGACGAAGGGTGTTATTTTTAATCCTTGAGAATGCGCCTAGAGTTACGGGAGAACAAGCAAGTTGAATATTGTTGGGGGGGGTTTTTTCTGCTACTTCTATTAGATGGTGCTGGTTCCTCCCTTAAATCATTGGGTCAATAATCTAAGAAAGTCATGTAATATACTCGATACTATAATTGTATTTACAAATCTAGTGTAATTTTTTCCAGTTTGTACAAAAATTATTATTATTCTCAGTCATACAGCAATAGATAACTTTATGACCACCATTACATTATAGCAACCATTAATGATGATTAATAATAACGTCAATATCATTAAAACACAGATTGATAGAAGATATCATTTATTTATTTTCGTTTTGTACAGTAATGTACTTACTGTATTACTATCCCTAAAATCGTCCAGTAATGGGTAACTTTCCAACATAGCAACCATTACAGCATAATAAGTTCAATGTCATTATTAAAAGCACAGTTTTTGTCAGACAATGTCATTATCAAAAGCATACAAATTAGAAAAGATTATAACTTCTGACCTTACTACATCACTTTGTTGTTGCTGCAATTTTCTTGATCCATGATAATTTTTTAACAATCTTAGGGTGCTTGGTCAAATACCAATTTTGAAGTTCTTATTACCAATGTTATCCTCGACATATTCCTCAGCCACACTGGTTAACTGCCATCCCCCATGCCTTTATAGAGCTTGAATATCAGCCCCACTATCAACAAGCAAGGACGTAGAGGTTCTTCTCAAGCAATAGTCAGTGTAATTGGAAGCATCCAGTTGCAGTCAGTTTCAAATATTTACAGTTGTTCAGACAGTTTTCATTATTTTGTATTTTTTTGCGACATTTTTGCAAAACGTGGATACCTGTGCTGTGCACTTGCCGTGAGGAAAAATCGATCGCGGTTCACCTTTTTATTAATATCTATTACACTCTGATCTCACCGTAAATACACGTTTTTTCTTCGTTTTCCATTTCCATTTTTGTACAATACGTTTACTCGTATATTTCCTTGGATTTTACAGGAAGGAGACCTGGAGAGTCCTCATCTGGCAGCATTTAAAATATCTATTATCTTGGCAGTATATTTTCCACGCAGTGGCGGTTGGTGATATTCCAGTTAGCCATATCTTGAAAACGACGCACGGGACCCACTTCACTTTTCAGGTGATGACTATACACCTCTTACAGAAAGGATTTATAGTGAAAAAACCGTCAGCAAAGTTTGCGAAAAAATTTTCAAAAAAAACTGCAAAACACCCTGGGATTTCAGTAACGCTCTGTGGAATATTTGCAGTATATATTTTTCTCATAATCTAGAAACAAATATAAGGAGAGGTTTTTCGATTTGTTACAAAATATTGTTTTTTTTCAAAAAAGTTATGGCCATTTTAATTTTGGGAAACAAAATGTTCCTATAAAATTAAAATTAAAACAACTCGAAACTTTTTGTAACAAATCGAAAAACCTCTCCTTATGTTTGTTTCTAGATTATGAAAAAAAATATATATACTGCAAATATTCCACAGAGCGTTACTGAGATCCCAGGGTCTGTTGCAGTTTTTTTTTGAAAAAAATTTTCGCAAACTTTGCTGACGGTTTTTTCACTATAAATCCTTTCTGTAAGAGGTGTATAGTCATCACCTAAAAAGTGAAGTGGGTCCCATGCGTCGTTTTCAGGATATGGCTAACTGAAATATCACCAATCGCCACTTTCTCCACCACTTTTTCCACGCCATTTTCTCCATCATTATCCATCACTTGCGAATTCCTTGTCAAAACGGTGCGCTCTACCTGCACACTTGTGGTCAACAGCTGTGGTCTGCATGAAAACATAATCTAGCTATTGCCTTTTATTTTATCAGTTAATTAAACAGTTTTTTAATGACAATGAACTTCTGAGAGATACGAAAGAATAGACGTCCCACTTTGTGTATCCTACTCAAAAGAGCTCACCTCGTAGATTTAATTTTTAATCGTTTATTATTAAATAAAAAATTTGGGAAAATGTGTGTGAAAAACGAAAAAAAACTGAAAACTGCCAAATACTAACTCTTTGAGCCACGGTTCCACTATTGATTTAATGTAATTGGTTAAAAAAAATGAAACTCAAATATTTCGAAAAAATTTCCATTATTTTTAATTGTACAAAAATCTTTAAAAACTAAATTTGAGCAGTTGCTCAAATAGAAGAAGTTTCTTTTTATGTGATTGGAAGACCTTTAAAATCTATATAAAGGTATCTATCGATTAATAATTAACAATTTTTGATAAATCGCTTCCCCCATTTTGGAAAACCAAACCCCAAATTGAAATTTAAAAACGTGTAACTTGGTTAGTAATGACATAATGAAAACATATTTGACCTCAAAATCTGTCTTGTCTATAGTACTATTTCTGAGCAACTCTGCAGTCGGATTGGTGATATCCCCTGTATATTCCTACAGAAAAACCTCCCTATGTACCATTTCTAACGTCTTCCATATAAATCCGACCACCAGATGTCACTGATTTTAGATACGTGAGAAGAAAACTTCAACCGAAAGGCCTTGCGTGTCGTATATTGTTTCCATAGAAGCGGGTATCTATAGACGTTGGATGTAACGCCTACACAAAAATTCGCATTACTCGTATACACATAACAAACAAATATTATTGGTTCGAGCCAGGAATTCTTCTATATCCAGTAATTAATGCGAAAATTAAGAAAGTTTTGATACGGTATTATTGACGATGTACGTTGATATGAAGTTGAAGAGATACGATGAGAGTTATATATAGTATATGTATTTATGTAGGTATATAGTATGTCTCAAATTGGTTATGCATGTATTTTAATTTCAGTTATTGTTGGATAGAAAGGTGGTTAAATGGGGACAGTTTTGCATGTTTACCTCTTCGCGTTTTCAAATTCGATTTATCTATGACAGTTTGCAAGATAACTTAAAAACTGAAAAGGTTCTTTTTAGAGAATTGGACTTCTGACATGTTAGCAAGTATATATACTTTTTCCTGTTGTCACCTGTCTGTTATTTGTTTCTAAGTTAATGCCATTAATTTTTCTTCCTAGCACATTGTGTTGCTCAACTCAATGTTTAAGGGGCATTTTTAATAAGATTTGAAATGTTGGGACAATTTTATAGCCAGTCAGACCTCAATCGGTTCGTATGGATTTTTATCTTTGGGGCATACAAAAAATGAAGTATACTTACTGGAATCCCCAGAAAATATGCAAATTTTAGAAAAATAAGTTAGAAATACATTTTCTAGTATTAACTGAAACACATTGAGAAGAGTGGTGAAATTAGATTTAAAGCGGTCAAACAGTGTTTAGACGAGGGACGTCACATAGAACATTATTTTTAGTAGTTTATTTTTTGATTGTAATTTGCGAATTTTATTGCCCTCTTCGAAAAAACATATTTTTGTTAATTTTCACAGGAGGCAACATCTTTTTGTAGCATTGTGATACATCGTTGAAAAGAAAATTTGAGCACTATTTAACCACACAAAAATCCAACATGGTGTCCGTAAAAAAATAAGTTAATGGTATTAACTGAGACACAAATGCCAACAGAAATATTTGGATAACATCAGCGAAAGCACTAAAATATCACAAGTCTAATAACTAAAAAGATATGGAACACCTTCTAAATCTTTCCTCATTTAACATTTTTCTGTCTCCAACAATAACGAAGATACCAATGCATGTATAATATAACCAGTTTGGGACAAACTGTATACAGTGCGTCCATAAAGTGACGCATAAATTCATTATTAGCTAAATGAACAATATTATTGAAAATTCCGAGACGGTCAATTTTTATTGATTTACTATTTTTCACTAATAATTTATACAGGGTGTCCCACTTCGGTATGCCCACCACCGATTTTTTTAAATGGAATACTACATTTTTTTTTCAGTTTGGATGACCCTGGCGACTGAGTCCAAAAATTATCACAAGTTCTTCTATCTATTACAGGTGGACAACAATACATAAAGTGTTTATGAAAAATTTCATTAGAAAGTTATACGTTTCTGTATTTTTAGAAAAGTCACAAAAATCTCAAATTTTTCCGTTGACTGTAAACAATGACCGAATCGGGCAATACATCTCTGACATTTTGTAACATAGCAGGTTTATTTTAACGTTTTTGCCTGATTCGTTTGCTCACGGATTCTCGGGTCTATTAGATAACTTTGATTTCAAATAACCCCATAAAAGAAATGTGATAAATCAGGTATCTAGGGGGCCATTCCACTGATCCTCTTTTCCTATCCACCGATCTGGAAAGTCTGGTAAAAACTCGGCACAGCTATACAAATGTGGGCACCATCCTGTTGAAACCAAATCTCGTTTAAAGTATGGCTATTTCAATATCAGGAAATAGCCGGGTCATCAGGAATTATATATTTAAAAATTAGATACAATGCTCCTTCAAATTTTCATCAAAAGTTGGACCAACAATTATTTCTCACAATACCAGCCCACAATTGACCTTTTGTGGATTTTTTATCCAGTTATTTTCTGAGACCAGTAGCGGGTTTTTCGATTAACATGCCCGTTCAAAAAAACTCCTCGTCAGAAAATAAAATATTAGCAATGAAACCGTTATTTTATTTGTGTCCATCATCTCGCAGATTCATCTTCGGTCGCGTTAGCATTTGATAGGTACTTAAGATTACTTTTTAAAATCGATATGAAGACTTTCCAATATTCAAATCCCTAGATACTTGCCGTATGTACAATGTGGATTTTCTAGTCCGACAAAATTACGTCTTGTTGAACATTTTCAATTTTAGGTCTACCTTGCCTTGGCCCTGTTCCTATCTCTGTATTTTCGCTCTATTCTTTACTGTAATTGTGAAACAGGTTCACATCTGGGTGATTTCATGGAATAATCTACACACCTCTTGTTGAGTCCGCTCTGTCGCCAACACCAATCATCATTAGAATTTAAATCCTATCCCTTTCATTTAAAGGCATTTTCAACAAAACGTTTTAAATAAATTAGATTTAGTTTACTTAAGTACCTACTTTGAAGCGTTAACAATACAAAAGTGAACTCTAAAAGCCGTTTTTAATTGGAAAAATGACATGACAATCAAAAAACAAATGACAAAAAAATAACGAACCACGTATCCCCGCGTCATCGCGTTTCCAAACTGGTTTTATTAAATATTTATTTTTTATCACAATACGTTAATTTAATTTTTTTTTTTAATCAGCAATACATATTAATTTTTGACTGTTTCCACCTGTATAGATAGAACACTTGTGATACATTTTTGACTCAGCTCGGCCAGGGTCTCCGAAAATTGAAAAAAATGTAGTTTCCATTTAAAAATCGGGTGGTCATTACTCGAAGGTGGACACCCTGTATATTAAATTAGTATGTGACAAATAGTAAATCGAATCAAAATTGACCTGTCGGGAATTTTCAAATATTTTCATTTACAAAATAATTATGGTCATTTATGGACGCACTGTATGTATGTATTAAGTATCGATTACAAGTCGTGTGAGATGTTATTCTCGAAAGAGAGAAGGTCGAAAATATATTTACATACATGTCAAACCGTTCATGTGTACCTACATATGTACATATCTGGCTTTCGGGTTATGTTTGAACAGTATTCGTTATTCCAATTAATTTTTTTCTTTTTACTTTGGAAAAGTCATCCGTTATTGTGGAAGCAATGAATGTAATGTAACAGAGGATCTACTATGTATGAATTTTAGAAAGCTTTTACACTGTATTCTAGGTACAGAAACAGATTAATAATTTAAGTAATATAGACCGTTATGTTGTAAAACACTAGTTAAGATCATAAAAGTTTAACCTTACCCCTATTTTTGGCCATTTAAGTTGAAAAGAGCACGATTTTTCAAGTCATTTTTTTTTTGTAACATGATTTTTGACTGGAAAAAAATTTTTTCTTTCGACAGAAAATTAGTGCGTTCTAGAACTAGAAAAGTGCATTCGAGAGTTGTACTGAAAAGTTACGGACTTAGTTACGAAGCCAAAAGGACACATTGGACGGGGAAACTTTCATAATTTTTTTACTCAAACCTGGAGAACTTTGGGGCAAAAGTTTAGAGAACAAAATGTGTTCAGATTCATCCAAAGAGTACGCCTGATTTTTTTCAGAATTTTTGGTCACGTTTTGGCCATTTTCAAATTGGCCATTTTTCCTAAAATCCGAAAATGACTCCAAAAATTCTGAAAAAAAAAAATTACACACCTCGCTTGAAGAGTCCTAAACAAATTTCTCAACAAAAAATTTGGCCCACTTTTGGCCATTTTCCCGGTTTCAAAAGGTTTCCCGGTTTTCAGAAGGTTTCAAAAAATGGTCTAAAATTATTTCCAGACATCTGGAAAAAATACACGTGTTCTTGGCTCATACTCAATAGAGTCTGCGCCAAAATGGCTGTCCCCAAATTGTCCATTTTTTCATTCCAATGTTCTAAAAATTGGCCGAAACCCAAAATTGCAGGAAAGAAAGGAAAATTCTGGAAAAATTCGCACATCTTCCTTAAATCACGTCCAAGAGGTTTTGCACAAAAAATTCTTGAACCTGTTGACGTTTTTTGGTTTGGGGGGTTTAGAAAATTGCTAATCGGTAAAATTGCCAAATCGTCTTCAAAAATTCTGAAATAATGAGTCTTGAATTATGAATACTTAACAAAAGTATAATCGTACCAAAAATGACGAATTTGAATTTTTTTCTGAATAGAAGCTCTAAAGCGAATTGACAATTTTTTACAGTTTGACCAAAAAAGGAACAAATCGGAAATAGTCGCCTTAGAGCTTGTATTCGGAAAAAAAAATCAAAATCGTCCTTTTTGGTACGATTATACTTTGTTATGTATACATAATTCAAGACACTCATTATTTCAGAATTTTTGAAGACGATTTGGCAATTTCACCGATTAGCCATTTTCTAAACCCTCCAAACCAAATAACGCCAACATGTTTTTTTTTTGCAAAACCTTTTGGACATGATTTAAGAGACGCTTGCGAATTTTTACAGAATTCTTCCTGTCTTCCCTGTAATTTTGGGTTTCTGCCAATTTTTGGAACATTAAAATGAAAAAATGGACAATTTGGGGACAGCCATTTTGGCGCAGACTTTATTGAGTCAAGAACACGTGTATTTTTCCCAGATGTCTGGAAACGATTGTGAAATTTTAGGAAAGACTATTTTTTTGAAACTTTCTAACGGGAAAATGGCCAAACTGAGCCAATTTTTTGTTGAGTTTGTTTAGGACTCTTCAATCGAGGTGTGTAATTTTTTTCAGAATTTTTGGTGCCATTTTCGGATTTTTGAAAAAATGACCTCAAAGCTCTCAAAGTTCTCCAGGTTTGAGTAAAAACATATGAAAGTTTCCCCTGGCAATGTGTTCTTTTTCCGAGATATTGGACACCCCATGTTGGAATTAATTTTTTTCTAAGTACATAACTTTTCAGTACCGGGTGGGCAAATTTCGATGTTTTTATAGGGTATCTCGGTAACTGTAAGGGCTATGGAAAAATGAACCCACCTTTCCCGACCTCTTTTTTCGAGATACATTCATTGGTGAAAACCAGAATTTGCTATATCTTTTCGTTTTCGAGTTGTAAACGAAAATTGATTTTTTTGAGTTTTCGATTGGTGTCGATAACTCGATTGTTTGTAAAATTAGAAGAAATCTGTTTGCACGTTCTACAGGCACTTTTTTAAGTAGAATAGGATTTCCTTAACAGATTTTTTATATCTTGTGTAGTTTTCGAGTTATGGCATAAACTTCTATTTTTTTAAATGGAAACCATAGTTGGCTATGATTTAGCTAAAAAGAGGATTTTTTTCTCTTTACAACGATATATAGTTTGTGGGGTCTATGATGAGTGTTTATGCGGAAACAGTTAAAAACATATGTTTTCTAATAAAGGACAGTATAGTAATTTCAATGATTTTGCACAGTAGGCGCCTGTCATTTTGAAAACAGAACAGTTGGATATTGGGATGTAAATACACAGTTACACATTACTGTTTGATTAATTGTTTATGTTTGGTTTTTGCTTGCATTATAGTTTTAAAGTTTCGATTAAAGAAATTGACAAGGCGCGATGGCGTATCAAAATTACGAAAAGTTTAATATGCTAGAGTGTTTTATTCAAAATGGATATAATTCTGAAGCTGCATCGGAAGCATATTTTAATCGCTACCCTGAAAGGAGACAACCTAATATGTCCATCTTTGGTAGACTAAAAAGAAAACCTCGTTGAATACGGAGGATTTAATAAACCAAGACCAAAAAATTATCGTATTCAAGATGCTGAGGATGTTGCCATAAATGTTGTTGGTATGGTAGTCGTAAATCCTTCAATTTCAAGTAGGCAAATTGAAGCAGAGTCTGGTATATCGCGACGAAGAGCACTTTCAGTTTTAAAAAAACACAAATTTAGACCTTATACAATAAGGAAACAACAACAGCTCCTTCCAACTGATCCTGAACGCCGACTGGATTTCCGCAATTGGTACTTACAACAAATTGAGCAAGACCAATTATTTTTTAAAAATATCATTTGGACAGATGAAAGTTACGTAAGTAGTGCCGGAATTTTCAACCGACACAACAAACATTATTGGTCTGAAGATAATCCTCATCAGACTGTTGATGTTCAAAATCAAGGACGTTTCGGTTTTAGTGTATGGTGTGCCCTATATAATAACCGCATTTTAGCTTACCAACTTTATGATGACAATTTAAATGGTCAACGGTATTACAATATGATAAACTACCACATAGTAGAAGGATTTTTAGACAACTTGCCACTTAACGAAAGACGACATGTATTTTTTCAACAAGACGGGGCACCACCCCATAATACTAATTTAATCTCGGAATTATTAAATACTAATTTTGGGGAGAAATGGATAGGGAACAATGGGCCAGTAAAGTGGCCTCCTCGGTCGCCAGATCTCTCACCGTTAGATTTCTTTTTTTGGGGAACCATTAAAGACAATTTATACAAAAAAAGACAAATAATACACTGGTTCAACTGAGAGAAAATCTTATAGACTGTCTGAATTCCGTTTCAAATATTCACATCTATAATGCAACAAAAAGTGTTTCAAAGCGATGTGAACTGTGCATCGCAAACAACGGACGACAATTTGAAAACTTTAGGTAAATAATCATGCTCGTATTTTTTTTTTAATCTGTCTAGTTTTGTTTTTGTAAAATATATTGTATCGTATTTTTTACATACATTATTTGTTACAAATTTGATTGTTAAGTGTGTTAAACTTTCTTGTTATGAATATGTTATAATTAATTATTAATTAGTCACTAATATGTCATAATTAGTTATTTAGGTTTAATATACCATTCATTATATACGACTGTTACTATGTATTTATGTTACTTTTCGCAGGAGTAAATTTCCATAGCAACAGTTAACAGTTATTATTATTAAAAACATTGTTGTAACAATGTGTTACTATAGAAACTTACTCTTCCTGCAAAGAAAAAAACAAAGTAAGTATACCTATACAAAAAATTAAAATTTTTAACTGTTTCCGCATAAACACTCATCATAGACCCCACAAACTATATATCGTTGTAAAGAGAAAAAAATCCTCTTTTTAGCTAAATCATAGCCAACTATGGTTTCCATTTAAAAAAATAGAAGTTTATGCCATAACTCGAAAACTACACAAGATATAAAAAAATCTGTTAAGGAAATCCTATTCTACTTAAAAAAAAAGTACCTGTAGAACGTGCAAACAGATTTCTTCTAATTTTACAAACAACCGAGTTATCGACACCAATCGAAAACTCAAAAAAGTCAATTTTCGTTTACAACTCGAAAACGAAAAGATATAGCAAATTCTGGTTTTCACCAATGAATTTATCTCGGAAAAAAGAGGTCGGGAAAGGTGGGTTCATTTTTCCATAGCCCTTACAGTTACCGAGATACCCTATAAAAACATCGAAATTTGCCCACCCGGTACAACTCTCGACTGCACTTTTCCCGTAGTTTTCTGTAGAAAGAAAAATTTTTTTCCCATCAAAAAAGCATGTTACAAAAAAAAATTGACCTGAAAAATCGTTCTCTTTTAAACTTAAATGACCAAAAACAGGGGGAAGCTTCACCTTTTATGATTTTTTTTTGGTGTTATTCGAAAGAGCACCCCCCAAAAATACTCGGAAGGGCATTTCCTGATTTTTTCCCATCGTTTCTTGTACTTGGCATGTTGCTAAAGAGAGGGTATACAAAAACTGTAGTTTTGACGTTGAAGGGTTAATTTTATTATTGTAATTGTCTTCTAATTTTAAAATATTTGTGTGATCTTGTAGCCTTGAAGAAGTCGAAGTATATTAGACGAAACGTCGGCCAAAAATTAAGTCTTGTATTTTGTCCAACATCCCAAAAAAAATAATTTCTTCAACATATATTTTATGGACGCAGTTGTTTACTAGTATCTATTTTGCATGTTAGAAAGCAAAATTAGCAAAATTAGAGCGGTAAGAAATAATACAACGCAAATTAATCATTACGGACCTGTCCATTTGGCATGGGATTTCTTTGATAAATTTTAGAGCGCACCTTTAGTTCATTTTGTTTATATTGATGCAATAGAAATATAAAATTTATTATTTACTTGTTAGTTACACTTAGTGTAAGACAGATTTTGCCATTTTTTTTATAAAATGGTATAAATGGAGCCTTTGCTAATAAAATGTGTAATTTGAAGCGCCATGAAGTGTTATTACCGATCACAATAGGCCTCCATTCACTCCATAACAGAAACATATACGTTTTGTATTTTTTTTTGCTGTTGAAATTGTATCAAGAGATTTAAACGACTGTGTATGTCAAGATAAATTTTTTACGAAAATCAGTGGCAATTGTCGGTCAAATAATAAAAAAATCCGAATTTAACCTTTGCCCTTCTGCCCACGCACAGGTTCACGGTGTCACTCGCCCCTCTGGTTGCTTCGCAAACAATCCACCGATTAGGCTTTGCAACAGATTGATTGCCCTCCATCATTCAAGGGATTTGTTTGACCCCTTCACGTATTATCACCTATTCACAACGCAGCTAAAAAAAATATTAGAAAGGGATTTTTCCCAGTCTCCGTAGAGCGTTTTTTTATGGGTTTATTTGTAGCTTTTTATAATTTACATATGGAAAATACTAAGTGTGCAGTTATTACAACTTGTCTCTAAATTTTTTGTCTCTAATTTTTAGTTATATTTTGATAAAAAATTGTAAAAAAACAATTGTGTGACATAATTTTCATTCGAATTTTCTCTAAAATGTTCTAATGCAAGGTAGTAACAATTTTATGCAGTCGTTTTAAATAATACTAGTTTTACCAACACCAAAAATAAGGATTTGCCATAAAAAAATGACGTAATTTCTCGAAAACAGTCGACGATCTAAAGCCGTATTGCAGTCAAAATATGCATTTTTTTGTAATTAAAATTTGACATTTCTTTTTTTCTTCCTGTTACAGTTTTTCCTGTTTTCTGCCTGTTTCCGTTTTACTGAATTTGAGCAGTACTTTTACTGCTTTCTGTATGTTGCCAGATCCATACTTGGCGATTTTGAAATTAGTATATTTTTTATCTCTCTTTTTCAGACAGGCTATAATACCGTATATTCACTCTTTTTCAAATAGATTATAGTACGTATGCTTCGTAAAGTAGTTGCTCATCCAAGGACCTGAGTGTGACACAAAAAATAAAATGTATTTTCAGTATGTAATTAAACAAAAAGAAAGCTACTACAGACACTGTTTCAAATGACGCGTAACTAGTCTGTCGCAGTGTAACTCTGAAGCAATGCCTCAATTCGAAATATTCCGGATTAACACACACACACATTTCTAAAGTTAGCCGCGGATTTTGTCAAGGAATGTTATTTATCTCTAACCGTCTCGTTGTTAGATGGTATCTGGTACATAAATCGGATCCAGAAGTGGCAGAACTGCTTACCGATTTAATTTTGTAAAATGTTAATGAGACGGTGAAATTTATGTCTGGGGACTTACTCGAAACGGAAACTTGTATAATTTAGAGAAAAAAGTATTAGAGGTCCGCGTTTAACGCTAAAGCAGAATGTGTAGTACGATTAAGGATACTAACTATTCGTTGCACGACAGGGTCGTACTTAGGTCCGGTTATATCAGTATAAATCGAAACATAGTAATCAAGAATTTAACCAAAACAGTTCTGTCCCGGGTCGTTGCTGCGCTAATGTATTCGACGGGTGTGTTTAGAGTTGCAATAGCACAGCATCACCATTCGACACGTTTTTCATTAACCCGTTAACGCCCAAGAAAACGTAATATTTAGTCTTTTAAAGCTCTGTTTTCAATAGCAAAAAGGAAGAATATTACCACCAAACCTATGTACTTTAGTATTTTTAGGTGCGCTCTTTCGATTTCCGGGGTCAAATTTTTTGGTTCTCAAAAAAAAAAAGAACATGGCGGCTTTAAAATTGAAAAGCACCGAAATTTCGAGGACATTTTTTTTCATCATTTTTTTTTCGAACCAATTGAGCTTTAGAATTAGATTCCCATTGTGATCAGGGGTGATCTAGATAGTTGAAATAAGTTAAGAAATTTTTTTTCGTACCTCGAGTCAACCTAACCTCTCCAAAATGACGAAATAACGTGAAATGCTGTGAAATATGATTTTTCTTGGATTTATTCGGGCGGATCAAATAATATCGAACTATATTCCACTCGATACGTAATTTTATGTTGAAATGAATATACCTGAATGTATTTTAGCAATATCAATGTTCACAATAAGTATGAATTCAATATGGCGGTTAAATAACTGACTTTTTTTCGTAAAAATAAGCAAGAGCATCTCTGAAATTCACGATTCCTGATCTTTTTCCATGTCTCGATCACCTGTGCATTCAAACCAGGTAACAACTGAAATTCAAGATGGCGGGTACGATATCAAAGATATCAAAACTAGTTGATGCAAAAAATACTGTCGTATTTTGCATAAACTTGTGAATGAAAATATTCTCGGCAATTTTTATGCTGAGTGAGTTGTTTTTGAGGAAAAAATTCATGAAATCTTGGACTGGAGAGTACCATCTTTCTATGATACATTCAACGATCTTTTATCGCAACTACTGAACGTCGGCTGTAAAAACACACATCTTTTATCAACATTTCTATTCAGTCCTATTCATTTTATTATATTCATAATTTTTTTATATTCTACTCTTTGCTTTTCTGAATTTTTTCCTCAAAAACAACTTATTCAGCATAAAAATTGCTGAGAATACTTCATTCACAAATTTGGGCAGAATCACAGTATTTTTTGCATCAACCAATGTTGATATTTTTGAAATCGTACACGCCATATTGAATTCGCAATCTTGAATTTCAATCACTCGTTACCGGCTTTTAATCCACGTGGGAGAGACATGGGAAAACATCAGGACTCAAAAATTTCATGCCAATCCAAAAAATCATCATTTTTTCAGTTACCTGACCGCCATATTGGATTCATCGTTATTGAGAATATTGGTATTGATAAAACACATTCGGGTATATTCATTTCAACATAAAATTCCGCATCGAATGGAATATAGTTCGATATTATTTGATCCGTCCGAAGAAATCCCAGAAAAATCCGTATTTCACAAAATTTCACATTATTTGGTCATTGTTTAAGGTTGACTCACAATGGGAATCTACGTAATTCTAAAGCTTTATTGGCTCGAAAAAAAAAAGATGAAAAAAAAATGTCCTCGAAATTTCGGTGCTTTTAATTTTTAAAGCCGCCATATTTTTTTTTCTGAGAACCAGAAACCAAAATTTGACCCCGGAAATCGAAAGAGCACACCTAAGAATACGGAGGTACATAGGTTTCGTGGAAATATTCTTCCTTTTTACTATTGAAAACAGAGCTCGAAAAAGAGCTAAATATTGCGTTCTCTTGAACGTTAACGGGTTAAGCCGTATTTGGTATGGCTGTACAACTCCTTTGTATTTCGAAAAATAACTTTCTAATCAAATATCATCACCGGCGCTCGTTAGTTCATTTCGAATTCACTACCGTATCAGTACCTTCAACTACGCTCTTAGTTAGGTTGGAATTTCATTACGAAGTTGGCAATATACAATTTCTAATAACAAATCGGTAGTGATACAGTTGTTTAATTTGATCGTGACATATGTATGTAAAAGTGTTTGAATGCACAAACGAACTCTGCACTTCATGTTGTCAAATATTTGTCGACACAAGCATGAATTTGATTTACAATATGTGCATTTGTGGTTAGGAAAATATTCACAGAACTGTGCACTGATTAAAATGTATTGTCCGTTTTCTAACCTACCACTTAAAAAATAACTTTCAAGAAGAATAGTTCTTTCTGGTAATTCTTTTTTCAACTAGTTTTCATTGCGGCGTGAATGAAGAATGAAATATACGAATTTGTATTTATGCGTGTATTTCTTTTCGTCGATTACCTCCATGATTAATTTTTTTTGTCTTCGACATCAAATATTAAGTAAGATCAATTGAAAATATTGACGTGTTCTTACCCCTCTCCACCTTCCCCTTTGTAATTAACATATTATTTCGAAACACCCGGTAATCTCTCGTCTATTTCTCAAACGGATTAATGCCTTGACAGCCTGTCGAACACAAGACCAAAACAAAATCAAATCTCGCATATATAAAAATGTCATCGATCTATTGTGGTGCCACGTTTTGTCCGATTGAGAGGGGGTGGGGGGGGGGGGGGAGGGCGTAGCCGTAATCCAGCGAACCAATTATACGTAATTAATTCAAGTAGGTAAGTTCCCTAATAAAATTAAGAGGATTTGTGGTAGCCAAACTTCAACACGTTTCGTTCGGTCTGTCTGTAGGTTCTCGTGTTATCGACTTAATCCCCCATGTTAGACTGACGGGTCGAGACATTGTTAGTCAACAATCTAGGCTGAGGCGCGTCGTGATATTGGCTAGTCCATGGGCGTCGGGAATAGGGGGCTCCAAAATCATCAAATTTAAAAAAAAAATCGAAATGCTCAAGTAAAACTCCAATTTGAATTTGGAAACTGCGTTCCAAAAAATTTAAGTACAGTAAATTTATTTTTTAGCACTCACTCTCAATGGAAATATTTTAATACTAATAATATTTTCTAATAAGCTATTTCTAATATTGTGGCATCAAATCCCATAACATATTTTATTATCACTAAAATCACTTCAGTTGTTCTTGAGAAAATTTTTATTTTATTTATCATCGATTGTGTGAAAAGATATCACTGAAAAAGTAAAATTCAAAAAAGTTCTTGGACTCCTATTAAAGGAAAGTCTTCAGAATATCTCTGACTAAAATCTGAAAAAAATCCTAGACATAAACAAATTCTAAAGTTGAACCAAAAAACATAATTAATTCAAAACGCTACCATCCTTATTATATTATAGTTTTTGTAAAAATCATTATTCATGAAATTTTAATAAAACACAGCCAGTTCTAGAGGGATATGTATCAGTTACTTTTATTTTAATGTTTTCAAATGTTCCAAAATAGTTAGTTAGATAGATACACCGAAAATTTGAAGTTGAGTAGTAAAATTGATCATTTTATTTGTCCACCAAAAAGTTTTTGTTTACAGTCTTTACAACTTACATACGAGTATATCATAAATAGGGTCCGGATTCGTAATCCGTCATGTCATTGACAGAAGAACATATGAGAGATCAAAAAGAAGAAGAAGGAGCAAAAAAGTGTTACTAATATACATACCCATCGCTTGTGTCATTCAGAAATACGGACTGTCTTCATTGCTTGAGCGTACGTTGCCACAAGCAGGAGTCAGTCTGCATTTGTTCTCGTTAAAAACGTCTAAACTGAAGTATTGTCGACCACGTTTCACGAAAGGCTACATGTGCAAAGCATTATGCACAAATTTTACCGAAATTCATCTTTTCTAATAGTACCAGTAATATTTTGTTGATGGATATTCGAATCTAAATGTCTCACATTCTCGGCGTCTACGAAATATACATATATCGACGATTGCAAGGCATACATAAAATATGTGATCCGTTTATTGTAAAATCCTCGTAATTTTCAATAATCTTTTTCAGTCTATTCACAAATGGTAACGACTGTGCCATTATTGCAAAAATATACACAAAATCGTATAATATATGAATACACTACACGACATCTAAAAGAAATACATACGCGGTGCAAATTACGTATGTACATATGTACGTTTATTAATCACTCACGACATAAAATTATTTTAAACTCGTCCGTCTCGCGTCTATCTAACTTATTGTACTAATCGATGACGGAACGCTCGCTACGCTATATGGATAAATTGCATACACCCTTTCCTCGAACCTGCCGCGGAAGAGTCCGATTGGGTTACCAGGCACGGTCAGTGGCGTACGTATGCATGGGCACATAATTTACAAGGCACTTAAAAACCTTGTTTATATTTTAATTATCAGAGTTGTATAGTGCCAACCCTGCGTTGTGGCACACTTTCCGGACCCTAGTCATAATATATGTAGAAAAATAATTCTTTTTTTTTTTTTGGTGGCTAGATATATTACATAAAAAACTTCCCTCATATGTTATGAAACTCTTTCGCACATACTTTCCGGACCCTGATCATAAATTGTCGAATTTTACCTTTCGGGTTGTTTAAATGCTTTGTAATGTATTTTTTGAGGTGTTCACCAGAGTCGAGGACTTTGTTGTTTTAAAAGATTTCATCTAACCTGCTGGCGAATTTAGGTTTGTAAGGTAAAATAGTAAATTTTGAATTTATAACGTCTTTACGAAAAGTCGTGGAGTTTTAACAGATTTTTTAAATTATTTTTACCAAATTAATAATAAAAATATACAACTTCTTATATAATTTTGGAAAAAAACTATTAGTTGGTTTGGGAAACTGGTAGTTTTGTAGATATATTCAGTCAATATAAAATAATCGATGGGATTTCATTTAGTTCCATCAGCGAGTAGTGATTAGTGATGTTCGTTTTTGGCATGCTTGACTATTATTGCGAATTATTACCCCTTCAGAAATCTGATGGCCCGCCGCCCATGTGCGTCTCGACTATCCGATCACCGGCACAGGAAGCGGATTATAATTAAATCGTAATTAGCCGGTTATAAGACTTATAAGTATGTAAATAAGCAGGTAGTCACCAGCCGGTGTTTACAGCTAGTACTTACCCTGCAACATTTAGTAGAGTAATTGCGCCATTATCGTTTATTATTAGTGTAATTTTTCCCGGGCGACCTTGGAAGGGGAACCCCTCATTTTCGAGAAGCAGTTTCACTAAACGCGTCTAATTACAGCGCCTTTTAGAGTTTAAAAGCTGTGTCCGGCGAGCGGTGAAATTTTCGTAAAAGACACTGTACCAAAAAAAAAAAAAAAAGAAAAAAAAAAGAAAAAAAAAAAGATTGATTAGAAAAAATGGGGGGGGGGGGGCCCTTTCCTCTCCTCTAAAGGGGGGGGATTGGGGGGAGAGAAAAACAAAAAAAACCAACAGAAAAAAGAAGGAGGCCCGGCAGAAGAGGGGGGGGGGGGGGGAGAGAGAGGGGAGCCGCGCCCCCCGCACACCCACACCCCGAGCGCGGGGGGGGGGGGGGAGGGGGGGAGAAAGAGAAAGACCCACCCCCCCCCCCCCCCGGGGGAAAAAAAAAAAAAAAAAGGGGGGGGGGAGAAAAATATAAAAAAAAAATATTGGGGGGGGGGGAAAAAGGGGGGGGGGGAGAAAAAAATATTAAAATATTTTTTTTTTTTTTTAAAAAAAAAAAAAAATTACGGGTTCCCCCCCCCAAAAAAATTTTTTTGGGGACCCCCCCCGGGGGGGGGGGCGGTTCTTCCCTTCCACAAAACCTTTGGGGGAACCCAAATTGGGGAAAAGTCTTCAGCTGGTGGGTTACAGCCGTTTGAACAGTGGCGGTTGGTGATATTTCAGTTAGCCATATCTTGAAAACGACGCATTGGACCCACTTCACTTTTTTAGGTGATGACTATACACCTCTTACAGAAAGGATTTGTAGTGAAAAAACCGTCAGCAAAGGTTGCGTAAAAATTTTCAAAAAAAACCGCAGAACACCCTGGGATCTCAGTAACCTCTATGGAATATTTGCAGTATATTTTTTTTTCATAATCTAGAAACAAATATAAGGAGAGGTTTTTCGATTTGTTACAAAATATGTTTTTTTTTTAAGTTATGGCCATTTTAATTTTAATTTTATAGGAACATGTTTTCTATGGTCCCAAAATGACGTCCCTTGAGGTGATTTTTCAATCTCGGGAAGAGAAAAGCGTCACAAGGACTCAAGTCAGGCCAATAAGGAGGCTGAGGAGCCACAGGAATCTTTTTACTGGCTAAAAACTCGTTTACTGAAATGGCTGATACTGAAATATCTTCTTCTTGATGTTCGATCGCACACGCATGACCCTTTTTCGAAGCTTTTCAAGAACTTCTCTGTAATAGTGTTGATTTACTGTTTGGCCTGGAGGCACAGACTCTTTATGGACAATTCCCTGGCTATCAAAAAAGAAAATCAGCATTAATTTGATCTTCGACTTGCTCATTATTGCTTTTTTTGGATCTTGCAGAGCTTGAGGTGTGCCATTCCATGCTTTGGCGCTTGGTTTCTTTTCTAAAAACAACTCATCACACATTTTTAGAACGCACTAGAAAAAACCGGTTTAGGAAAACAGTCACAAAGAACAAACAAATGATTCAACAATAGTTCAAACTTATAGAACACACAAGTTCAAACTTATACTGAAGGTTACATATTACGCTACCGCCCTTCCAAGTCCCGTTTCCGCAGTGTTGCTAGATCGGGCGCTGCATTGCTAGTCTCATTACTTAATTTACACACCTTGTATGTTGAAGGGAAAATATTGTCCAATATTTGTCAAAATTTGAGCGCAATATATTTGTATTGTATACATGTTCTCTTAAGATATTCCTGGTGTAATGGACAATGATTCAACCTGTAAGGTCTTCAATAGGTACAGAAAATTAACCATTGTCTTAGTTTGATGGCTTTATGTTTGGAATCATATTCTTGATAAAATATAAAAACGTTTGAAATTAGAGTTCAAATGTTTCATCATTTTGCTTTACATTTCGTGTTAGACAATCTAAATATGTACATCCATTTGTTCATGATTCCGTCAATAGTTCTTTTTTCAGCTTTTTTAAAAAAATTATCTTCATACATTCAAATTATGTGCCATATTGAAACAGTGTTATTTTGACAAGCTGTATCATTTCCCAGGTACTTTATGGTGTTCAGCCAAAGTTAAAATTTGGGCCAAGTGCTCCTAAAGGCCAATATTTGGGGAATTTGTCCCAAAAATGATTCATTTTATGATGTTAGGAAAAACTGGTTTTGATTTCTATTCGGACTCTCAAAGTTTATATATTAGAAATTCAAGGATTGAGACGGAGATTGAACAAGATTTTCTGACTCAGTGCGTCCAAATACGTCGAAAATAATGTCAAGATATTGTAAAGCTGTAGATTGAGAATTTATGAGGCGTATGTAAGACAAATTCAGATAACACCATGATGATCAGTGTATCACAATACGTTAGAAATTATATGTCTGGTAAAAGTGGCAAAATGTTATAAATTGAGCCATTTTTTTTTACCAATTGACCAAATTGAACAATTTGAGCCATTTGACCAAATTTTGACAACGCCACAATGTTCAGCGGGTCAAAACACGTCGGAAATGATATGTCTAGTTAAATTTGTCAAAGTTAGGGCAGATTTGAAGATGTTACCGTTTCAGTCAAGGGGTTAAAATGTATCGATTAACTTAATTGCCACGTGTAAATGCATGGGTGGGTGGATATTTTTCATTGTAACCGTATATGAATTTAAAGTATAAGTAGGTTATCTTTCTGAGATTTCCCGCGTCCCGGAGCATCAGCCCTCTCGGGTACCGAGAACTTTCACTATCTAACTAAGAGCCCCAGGAGGATCCGGGGGATGCACACCCTCATTTTTTAGCATAATTGCAAAAATGTACCTGTGCCGTCGCAAAGTTTCGCAATAAAAACCGACAAGAGAGCCTCTAAAAAGCCAGGAGCCCCACCAAGGATCTTGTTAGCATTATCTAGAACATGCGTTGCACATTAGCCCGCCCCATAAATTTTTCTAAGAGAGCGGAATGTTAAATAAGTTCGCTGTTTAATTTTTCCCCCTGCCTTACCCCGGAAGTAGGTCTTTGTAGGGCATAATCGAGACTGGAGGCATCATTTTCACATGGATATAATTTTTTTAGTAACACACTCTTCGGAGAAAATGCTTTGAAACGCCGGAAGTCAGTTGCCAGCAATTTTTCCACCCCCTGCCATTTCCGCTTCTTTAAGGGGTTATACTACCCAGGCCCACTGAAAAATGAAGCTTTTTTTTTTTTGGTTTTTTCTTTTCGATACCTATGTAGTGGATCAAAATGAAATTTTGGCTATTAGGCAAAAGTATTTTTTACTTTCATTTAAGTTACAAAATGGCGTCGTAGCTCCAGATAACATGAAACAAAAATTTTTCTGGCAAAGGAAATTGGCGTACACTGTAGTAGTCTTGGTACACCACTCAGTAACAAAAAAAATTTATTTTTTCTTAGTTTACATTTTTCTTTGGAAGTATCCAAGGTATTATTTTTTTTTAAATTCACAAATTGTCATCACTTTTTTTTTTCATTTCTTTTTCTTAAAAAATCGATCTTAAATTGTTTATTGTTGTAATATTAAATTGTTTATTAGTGCGTACTTCGATCGATAACCTATTCTATATACCTTCAAGAAGCTACAATTAAAATTTCAAGTCTATCGTATAAAAATTCTGCTCTACGTTGTACGCCAATTTGAAAAACACAGTTTGGAGTAACGCATTTAAATTTTGAAAACGTATTTAAATCATATAAATAATACGGCTACTGTAGCGTCCTATTAGCTTCCCTAAGATTGAATAACGCCATCTATATATATTTCGAGAAAGCATAACTCATTGTTGTACTCAACATGTATCGACGAAAACTACCAATAGAACTGTAATAATACAGCAGAGCGTTATTTTTCGAAAGTTCTGGACCGCTGAGAAGTGTTCGGAAAATAAGCTGTAATTTTTTTAAAAAGCTTGCCCCCCAAATTCTTTTTGAGTATCATTCTTAGATAGTTTATACTTCAGAAAAATAAATTTAAAAAAAGTGGGAAAAAGATGGGGTAGTATAACCCCTTAGCCCATTAATGCCCAGATTTATTGTTTTTTGAATGTTTGCGTAGATAACTTTATGATATGCTACTTACATGACAGTGCTATTTCATGGAAAAATAGTAAAATCGGTTACTAAATAATTGTAGTGCTTGTTTTTTGACGTACCTATGTTATATCATACGCTGGGCAATACGGGATGAAATAAATATATATAAATTAGAAATATTTATATATTACAAAATCCTCAACGTGAAAAAAATGATACAAGTTACGACATATAAAAGTTACTTTTGGTGATATTGACGAAAACAAAGGTCTGGGTGCAATCCCACATTGCATTTAAGTCAAGGAGAACATTTTCCACACCGGCGCTGTGTTTTCTGTTTATCTATCAAATGTTCCTTTCCATCAAAACGAATTTCTGACAACACATTAGACAGCAATTTTGGTTTAGGGCCAGTGTTTGATGCCGAAGGTTTTGATCAATTTGTTTCCAAACAAATCTTATCTATTAGATTTTCACAGAAAAACATTTTGAATAAATCAATTGGTGCCAAATTTTTATTTATTATTTCTATCAAAATGGTGGGCGTTGTTTCTTCAACTAAATAAATCTTTTGTTCTCGTGTAGTAAAATTTATTTCTTCTCATTGGTTTTATTATTCTCTTTGCTTTTATTTTGGGTTTCTCCTTTGGTTTTAGCCTTTTTTGTTTGTTGGCCAATGTTTCGTTGTCACTTTCATTCGATATTTCATTACATGTGTCATTTTCAATACTCTGAGGGTCAATCAGTTATCACCGTTGCAGTTTTTTGCTTTTGTTTGTTGGCTAATGATTCTTTGTCGCTTTCATCCGATATGTCGTTACATGTATCATTGTGAATACTCTGGGGTTTTCTCATTTTCTTTATTTATGGCGAATATTTCAATCTGCTGAGACAGTAATCCTCTTCCAAGGTCTCTAATAGTTGGAATAAACTCCTCATCACTTGCAGCATCATCATGGTCACTGTCTCTGCCGAACGAACCCGGTGGAACGAAGGCAATCTCAAGTAGTTTTGCGTCCAAGAATTGCTCATAGCATTCATCATCAGATTCTATGCTTTCTATATAATTAAGAAGCTCTTCTGCGTCTTTTGGATTGTCAGGATTGTAAAACTTCTTTCTGTGAAAAGTTAAAATATTACACTGGTATGAGCCCAACGTATGATATATCATATATAACATTTAGTCATGAAAATATATACCATTCAACAATTATTATAATATACGTATTATATACAATAACTGTGAAAATAAATCAACTGCAACACCATTTGTAACATTTATTTTTAATTCAGTATCAAAATAAGTATATAACTTAAAACTTACCTCAAACTCATTTTCTTCTATACTTCGGTCACCTTCAACTTCAAAGTCTCCTGCACAACAGTAAATTTTTCAACAAACTAAGTTTTTCAAATTTGCTACTTAGTTTCCAATTTGATACCAACTATTATTTGCAAAATAACAAGCGAAACAATCTGCACGTGTTGAAACATAAAAATAACATAACTTCAAAAACGGTCTTACTTTGCCCATGATATATCATACACTGGGTATTAATGGGTTAAGGTACAAACGAAATGTGGTACAAAAGGGTACAAATTGGGTACAATAGAATGAAAAAAAAAGAAGTCGGTTTTCGTTAAGTTGTTGCCAGGTTCACATAGCTTGTGTGTTCTTTGATTCGAGTTAAAATTAATGTTTTTGTTTGCCCAATATCCTCTTGTTCGAGCAACGTCTACGGTGGAATCTCGTACTTAAAGCCTAAATATTCCCCGCGAAGACGCTCGAAAAATAAAAACTTATTTAAAATATTCTTCATATCGCTTTCAGAGCGTATTATTACTGGTTACTTCTTTAATGCCGAAATGAAAATGTATTCTACAAAGTCCCCGCTTTCCTTTCTCTCAAACGGGAGAGCTTAATTCCTATTCCTTCGTATTATTTCTGTACCTGTTTTTTTCCGAATCCGCTGGAAAAATCCTCTTTGGGGCGGTAGTCGGGAGTGTGTAGATCGCTCAGGCTGCGGGGGAGTCGCCGACCGCCGGGCGTCCTTCTGCGACCCCCTTTCCACCTCATTTATATTTATTTTTACTCCCCCGATGCGCGCCAAAGCGGCCTCTCCGTCGCTGATGCATAAACGTTGAGATCGGAATTTATGCGGGGACGACCCGCCCCGCCTTGCGAATTGTAAAAAAAATATACACATGTACGCGTTCGCAAGGTCCTTCGCGTTGCGGCAACACAAATCCTCATTTGCTACATTATTCACTGGCGTACACGTGGGAGGTGTACTTTTATTCGAAAAGAATTACAATTTAGTATCAGTATTGTCATATACTGGAATAGCCTTCAGCTGGTCGGTTACAGCCGTTGGAATGTTTTCTATTGTCCCAAAATGACGGCCCTTGAGATGATTTTTCAATCTCGGAAGAGAAAAAAACAACTTCCAGTTGTTCTTGATGTTTGGTCTCACACGCATGACCCTTTTACGAAGTTTTTCAAGAAGTTTTTTTTCTCTGTAAGTGTTTATTTACTGTTTGCCTGGAGGCACAAACTCTTTGTGGACAATTCCCTGCCTATTAAAATAGCAAATCAGCATGCATTTGATCTTCGACTTACTCATTCTTGCTTTTTTGGGTCTTGGAGAGCTCGAAGTGTTCCATGCTTTGACGCTTGTTTTCCGGGTCTTACTCAACCACTCAAGTCTCATTACCAGTACTGACACGTTCCATAAACTGGTGATCACATTCAATCGATTCCAAAAAGTCAAGACACGTTTCTCTCCTGATGTCCTTCTGTTCCTGCGAAAATTTTTTAGAACCATTTTTTGCGCAGATTTTTCTCATCCCCAATTCTGTAGTCAAAATCTGATGAACAGTGGTGTGATTCAAATGTAACTCTTACCCGATTACTGTTGTCGTCAACTGACGATCTTAACGCACAAAATCTCGTATTCTATCGACATTTTCACCGGTTCTTGAAGATGAAGGCTCTCCGCTGCATGATTCATCTTCAATCGATTCGCTTCCTTCTGAAAATGCCTTAAACTACCGAAAAACCTAGGCGCTTTTAAAAAAAACAAAAGTATCCGTTGCGTTGTGCCCAATATCTGATGAACAGTGATGTGATTCAAATTTAACTCTTTCCCGATCATTTTTGTCGTCAACCGACGCTCTGAACGCACAAGATCCCATATTCTATCGACATTTTCTTTGGTTCTTGAAGATTGGTTCTTCAATTCTTCTTAAGAATTGGTTCTCTCGCAGTCTTCCGCTGCATAGTTCATCTTCGATCGATTCTCTTACTTCTGAGAATGCCTTAAATCACCGAAATACCTGGGCTGTTGAAAAAACACTGTCTCCGGAGGCGTGTTGAAGTTTTGCAAAAGTGTCCGTTGCGCTGTGTCCAAGTGTGCTCAAAATTAATGTCATTCATTTTTAAAACGCACTAAAAAAAACGGTTTATGAAAACAGTCACAAAGAACAAACAAATGACTAACAAGTTCAAACTTGTACTGAAGGTGCATTACATGTTAACCTACCGCTCTTCCAAGTCCCGTCTCCGCAGTGTTGCTAGATCGGGCGCTGCGTTGTCAGTCTCATTACTTAATTTACACACCTCGTATTATTTATACGCTCGAATGGAGTTTTAAAAGAGTACATTTTGCGCGCTTTTGCAAACATCGTGCTGGTTATTTGTTAAGGAATACTTCTTAACCCTTAAACGCCACTTGGGGTGTAATGGTCACTCAGGCCTATTTCAGTCGTAAATATTTCGTAGATAATTCGCTCAAAATCAACGCCGTAGCGCCATCATTAATATTTTATTTGATCTGTGCAGCTGGTCAGGTTTAAATTGCCCCCAACGCTGCAGCCTCTTGCTGGGCTATTATGTCACCACCTACGAGGTGTGGCTATTAAACAACCGAACTGATGCTGCTACCGGCGTGCTGCGAGCGTGTCGTGATAGGTTTGAACAGAACTCTGTCTGGTGATACTTTCCCCACCCTGAGCTCGCTGGACAAGCCAGTGAGTCGCTCAGTTTGACTGTAGCAGTCGTTTGAATTAGTCTACCCACGTGACGTTCCAAAAAATGTTAAGTGTTCAGATGGAGCAACGGGTTAATCTCAAGTTTCTTGTTAAACTGGGGAAAACTTTTACAGAAGCTTATGTAATGTTAAAAGAAGTGTACGAGAATGAATCTTTATCCCGCATACAAGTTTTTGAATGGTTTTTAAACGGTTTAAAGAGAGACGTGGAACGACCGAAGACGATCCGCTCCCCGGACGGCTCTCAACCTCAAAAACGAACGAAAACGTTGAAAAAAAATGGTAAATTAATCCGCGAAGATCGTCGTCTAAGCATCCGAGGGCTTGCTGAAATAACAGGAATCGACAAAGAATGCGTTCGCCAAATTTTGCATGAATCATTCAACATGTGCAAAGTTTGCGCAAAAATGGTGCCAAACCTCCTCACTCCCGAGCAAAAGGAATCAAGAATGAACATTTGCGCTGACATTCTAAACGATATTGACACTGATCCAGGCCTATTAGATACGGTGATTACATACTTGTGATGAATCGTGATTTGTCTACGTTTTTTAGTCTACTGGACCCCGAAATCCATGCATTGGAAGAGCCCGAACTCGCCAAGGCAAAAAAAAGCCGGGATGATCAAATCCAAATTCAAAGCGATGATGATCGTCCTTTTTGGCATTCGAGGCATTGTTTATGTTCACTGGGTCCCTGAGGGTCAGACGGTCAATCAAAATTATTAGGGTATGAGAAGAGGGAAGGTGTGAGAAGACGAACACCCGATTTGTGGAAGACCAGATTATGGAAGGTTCACTAAGACAATGCGCCGGACCATTCTGCTTTGTCTGTGAAAGCGTTTTTTTATGCAAAATACGGCATCACTATGTTGGAACATCCACCATATTCGCCCGACCTTGCTCCCTGTGACTTTTTTTATTCCCCAAGGTCAAATCGGCGCCGAAGGGGACGAGAGTCGAAAGTGTGGAAAGGGTTACTGACAGAAGCGGACTTCCAGGACTGCTTTTAACAATGGAAAAAGTCGTATGGAGCGGTGTAGAGATCGCCAAATGGAGTACATTGAAGACAACAAAGTTGCTACTGTAATTGGTAACGAATAAAAAGTGTTATGACAACAGTTCGGTTATTACTCACATTTATTTTAGACATTTTCTTTCGGTAAGCTTTGGAAACATTTTCCATAACTTGACGACATTTTCTTTCAGTTCTTCCATATAGTAGTACAGTCACTACCTTTTTTCGATCTTCATTCCATGTTTTACTTAAACAGTTGATAATGCGAGGAAGAAAACAAAACAAATGTTGTAGTCGATATTCACAACCACATCAGGAAACTGTTCTTGAAGCTCCAAGTAACAGACATGAACGTTTTTTGTTGTTTAAACATAACAGTTTAAGGTGTTTAAACCAACACCTTGACACTTAGTTTGAATTTGCTAAGCCTACTTCGGGATAGAATTGTGTTGAACTCTGGTTTTAAGGTGACGTATGGTGAATGTGATTGACCTACCCTGATAACGTGTTTAAGAGGTAGCACGCTCTACACCTTCACCCTGTATACCGGAATAATTGGAAGTACAAATTCTCTCTTTTCCATTATGAATATTCATCGCCGACGTTCAAATTCGATTGTTCAACCAAGACCTGTTTATCCTGCACCGCGTCCATATTTATTTGTTTTAATTTAAATTCATTAACAATTATAATTGCAGGCGTTCATATTTATTGGCGGACTAAGTGTGTATTAATTCCATTCAAATTTACGTTCGAGAATTGTAATTGGCTTTTAATTTTCTTCCAGATAGGGAGAGGATACACTGAGGGAAGACATTTTTTATTATCTTTAAACCAGTTTAATTGCATATACGTTGTGCAGCGTAAAAGGACAATTGCGTCAATTATTTTGAATTATGGCGTGGTATATTAAACAATTAAATTGTAGTAAAAAATAAACGTGTTGTAGATATATATTTTTATATTATTTATTCATAGAATATGTCGCAGAAGTATAGTCAAATCAAATATATAATGTGGTTGGAATTTAAGAAACCGGCAATTTGTTGCTTTATTTTGTGATTTTTGTATAGTTTTTTATTATTTCTTACCATAAGACACCATTTATGATAATATATGTACATACATATATCAAGGTTTATCGTTTTTAACTTGTTGGCATAATTATATCGGTTTTCTTTTGATTTTTAGTTTTGGTAGAAGTAAGATAACTATAAACTATATCTGTGTGTTTTTTTTACGAAATTGTATAACATAATTATATTTTTATAAAGTAGAATGTCAGACAAAATCAAACAGTATCTTCATTGTGATTTTTTTTCCTTCATTCGAAGAGTTCTGGATGATCACTACTTGCATCATGTTCTCTTGCAAAGGTTATTACTTTGAAGGTACTGAAGGTTTTTCAGTATCTTTTCAGTTAAGAAGCTTTTTTTTTAATCCTTGGCTGAAACTGGCAATAATTATAATATCTCTACATTAACCTTAAAATACTAAAAACATCGATAAAAATAGTCTCCTTCAGCAAAATGAAGCAGACAGAAAAGATATTCTCATATATTTACCAACTGGTTTTTCTGTCTTCAGTTTTAATTGTTAATTGTCAAGTCTTGCATCTATTTATGCCTTCCTTTTCACCAAATTTATGCACCACGGAAACTTAATGTTTTCTTTCTTCAGGAAATGTATATGTTAAATGGAGGTCCCTTTTAAAGGTGTAGTTTAACTTTTAATGGTATAAGATAAATAGAAACCAACGGATGTTTCATTAAGCAATGGCACAGTACTTAGTTTGTTGGGCGACCACCAGGTGGCGTAACGCTTATATTGAATTCCCTATTATGTATGTTGTAATTCAATTTTTCTCTCAGTGTAGATTTCGCGGTCGTCCTGTCTCTATGTCGCTGAATTATGAACGTTTTATATTTATGGTGTTTCCGAGTGCCAGTAACATGTGTTATGCCGTTTAACTACTTCCCGTGAATTTATGAACTTGTACATGTGTACGTTATGGATCGTTGATTATTTTTTTTTCTATTTACCTATTATAGTTTATGACCCGAATACCTAGCGCTCGTTTTCCTTTTCTGGATGATTTAGCGTTATCCTCATCCCTTAGGAGGCTGTACCGGGTGGGCAAATTTCGATGTTTTTATAGGGTATCTCGGTAACTGTAAGGGCTATGGAAAAATGAACCCACCTTTCCCGACCTCTTTTTTCGAGATAAATTCATTGGTGAAAACCAGAATTTGCTATATCTTTTCGTTTTCGAGTTGTAAACGAAAATTGATTTTTTTGAGTTTTCGATTGGTGTCGATAACTCGGTTGTTTGTAAAATTAGAAGAAATCTGTTTGCACGTTCTACAGGCACTTTTTTAAGTAGAATAGGATTTCCTTAACAGATTTTTTATATCTTGTGTAGTTTTCGAGTTATGGCATAAACTTCTATTTTTTTAAATGGAAACCATAGTTGGCTATGATTTAGCTAAAAAAGAGGATTTTTTTCTCTTTACAACGATATATAGTTTGTGGGGTCTATGATGAGTGTTTATGCGGAAACAGTTAAAAACATATGTTTTCTAATAAAGGACAGTATAGTAATTTCAATGATTTTGCACAGTAGGCGCCTGTCATTTTGAAAACAGAACAGTTGGATATTGGGATGTAAATACACAGTTACACATTACTGTTTGATTAATTGTTTATGTTTGGTTTTTGCTTGCATTATAGTTTTAAAGTTTCGATTAAAGAAATTGACAAGGCGCGATGGCGTATCAAAATTACGAAAAGTTTAATATGCTAGAGTGTTTTATTCAAAATGGATATAATTCTGAAGCTGCATCGGAAGCATATTTTAATCGCTACCCTGAAAGGAGACAACCTAATATGTCCATCTTTGGTAGACTAAAAGAAAACCTCGTTGAATACGGAGGATTTAATAAACCAAGACCAAAAAATTATCGTATTCAAGATGCTGAGGATGTTGCCATAAATGTTGTTGGTATGGTAGTCGTAAATCCTTCAATTTCAAGTAGGCAAATTGAAGCAGAGTCTGGTATATCGCGACGAAGAGCACTTTCAGTTTAAAAAAACACAAATTTAGACCTTATACAATAAGGAAACAACAACAGCTCCTTCCAACTGATCCTGAACGCCGACTGGATTTCTGCAATTGGTACCTACAACAAATTGAGCAAGACCAATTATTTTTTTAAAAATATCATTTGGACAGATGAAAGTTACGTAAGTAGTGCCGGAATTTTCAACCGACACAACAAACATTATTGGTCTGAAGATAATCCTCATCAGACTGTTGATGTTCAAAATCAAGGACGTTTCGGTTTTAGTGTATGGTGTGCCCTATATAATAACCGCATTTTAGCTTACCAACTTTATGATGACAATTTAAATGGTCAACGGTATTACAATATGATAAACTACCACATAGTAGAAGAATTTTTAGACAACTTGCCACTTAACGAAAGACGACATGTATTTTTTCAACAAGACGGGGCACCACCCCATAATACTAATTTAATCTCGGAATTATTAAATACTAATTTTGGGGAGAAATGGATAGGGAACAATGGGCCAGTAAAGTGGCCTCCTCGGTCGCCAGATCTCTCACCGTTAGATTTCTTTTTTTGGGGAACCATTAAAGACAATTTATACAAAAAGACAAATAATACACTGGTTCAACTGAGAGAAAATCTTATAGAATGTCTGAATTCCGTTTCAAATATTCACATCTATAATGCAACAAAAAAGTGTTTCAAAGCGATGTGAACTGTGCATCGCAAACAACGGACGACAATTTGAAAACTTTAGGTAAATAATCATGCTCGTATTTTTTTTTAATCTGTCTAGTTTTGTTTTTGTAAAATATATTGTATCGTATTTTTTACATACATTATTTGTTACAAATTTGATTGTTAAGTGTGTTAAACTTTCTTGTTATGAATATGTTATAATTAATTATTAATTAGTCACTAATATGTCATAATTAGTTATTTAAGTTTAATATACCATTCATTATATACGACTGTTACTATGTATTTATGTTACTTTTCGCAGGAGTAAATTTCCATAGCAACAGTTATTATTATTAAAACATTTTTGTAACAATGTGTTACTATAGAAACTTACTCTTCCTGCAAAGAAAAAACAAAGTAAGTATACCTATACAAAAAATTAAAATTTTTAACTGTTTCCGCATAAACACTTATCATAGACCCCACAAACTATATATCGTTGTAAAGAGAAAAAAATCCTCTTTTTAGCTAAATCATAGCCAACTATGGTTTCCATTTAAAAAAAAATAGAAGTTTATGCCATAACTCGAAAACTACACAAGATATAAAAAATCTGTTAAGGAAATCCTATTCTACTTAAAAAAAGTGCCTGTAGAACGTGCAAACAGATTTCTTCTTATTTTACAAACAACCGAGTTATCGACACCAATCGAAAACTCAAAAAAAATCAATTTTCGTCTACAACTCGAAAACGAAAAGATATAGCAAATTCTGGTTTTCACCAATGAATTTATCTCGAAAAAAGAGGTCGGGAAAGGTGGGTTCATTTTTCCATAGCCCTTACAGTTACCGAGATACCCTATAAAAACATCGAAATTTGCCCACCCGGTACATCGGCGCACCTATCCGGTTCACAGTTGCACAAATTAACTTTTGATTAGTACTCAAATACAAATACATATGGTACATATTTAATCACGAAGAAGGCACAATAAGTTTTCAAAAAGTTTAAAGTTTCCAATAAGTTTTCAAAGAGTATTGCTGTTGTCTGCTGAAATAAAAAAATGCGTTTTTATAAAAAACGAGTGAAACCAGTGAAAAGAGGCTTAAACAGAAAATAGTATTGTGTGATATGGACCAGAACCTGATGATTCATGATACTGAGATTGATCGAATTATGTGAATCTCAATTTTTTGTGTCGCTCAAACAATAAAAACAAACTCTATTCCTTTTTCGTTGTTATCTTGTAATGCAATCACATTACAATTATTATTAATTATTAGTAATATCATTTTTTACAAAGGATCTGGGTAATAAGGGTCGGCTTTTTCGCCTATTGTGTGATCTTGAAATAAAACAATGTAGAAAAAAAATTTACTGTGGTTTTCACAACTGAATATGTCGTGTTTAAGTTTCTGCAATTTTTGCTACGTAAATATTTGTAAAAGTCTAATTTGCGGCCTATGGAATTTCAGTCTTAGCGGGTTTTCAGCATTTTTGTTATTTTTTCCGTTAATTTGGTCGTATTTCAGTAATAAGGGCTCAGCGTACCACTTTGATTTTGATCTTCGCAGCATGCATTTGATCTTCGACTGGCTCATTCTTGCTTTTTTGGGTCCTGGAGAGCTTGAGGTGTGCCATTCCATGCTTTGGCGCTTGGTTTCCGGGTTGTATTCAAACACCCAAGTCTCATGACCAGTAATGACACGTTCCATAAAATGGGGATCATTTTCAATCGATTTCAAAAAGTCAAGTCATCTTTCTCTCTTGATGTCCTTTTTGTTCTTGCTAAAGGTTTTTTGGAACCATTTTTGCGCAAATTGTTGTCATCCCAAATTCGTTAGTCAAAATCTGATGACCAGTGGTATGATTCAAATTTAACTCTTCCCCGATCATTCTTGTCGTCAACCGACGATCTGAACGCACAAGATCCCGTATTCTATCGACATTTTCATCGGTTCTTGAAGATGAAGGCCTTCCGCTGCGTAGTTCATCTTCAATTGACTCTCTTCCTTCTGAGAATGCTTTAAACCGCCGAAAAACCCGGGCTCTTGAAAAAACACTGCCTCTGTCTGAAGCAAAACTTGTAAATAACACATCGTCGCTCAAAATTAATGTCACTCATTTTTAAAACTCACTACAAAAAATCTGTTTAAGAAAACAGTCACGAAGAACAAACGAATGATTCTAACAAGTTCTAACTTGTACTGAAGATACATTACATGTTAACTTACCGCCCTTCCAGGTCCCGTCTCCGCAGTGTTGCTAGATCGGGTGCTACGTTGTCAGTCTCATTACTTAATTTACACACCTCGTATATACGTATATGCTTGGTCACTAAGTTTCAAATGAGCAAAACAGAATGGTATATTAAGCGCCTCTAAGTGAAACTTGATTAAACGAAAGAAATAGTTAACAAAAACATAAATACGGCATATTCATTTTTAAAACCACAGTCAAATGGCTTTCTACATTAAGTTTTATTTCACGACTTCATATGTCCAATATGTTCAATAGAAATACATCCGAGATAAATTTCTCAAGAGAAAGAAATCTAATGAAACTTTGGTCTCCTCGTGGATACCTATGTACAGGGTTTGTCCGGAAAGTAATGTCAGTGAGCTTTGAAAAATATTTTGTATTGGTTCTATGTGTACAAATCTTTAGAAACTTTCAAAATACATTCCGCCTGCGTCCACACATCGGTTCCAGCGGGTCTTCCACGCTTCAAAAGCCGCACGGTAGTCGTTTTCCGGAATCGCCTTTAAAGCGTCGGTGCAAGCTTTCTGAATTTTTCACCGACCTAAAATGCTGTCCTTTCATTGGGGGTTTTGACGCGCGGAAACAGAAAAAAGTCTGGGGGGCCACATCGGGGCTGTAGGGAGGCTGGGGAACAACGGTGATGCCTGCTTTGACGAGGTAATCGGCCACGAGGAAGCAGGTGTGCGAAGGCGCATTGTCGTGGTGAAGCTTCCAGGATTTTGAGATGTCTGGGCGGACGTAATTCACCCTGCGTTTCAGCCGCTTCAGCACCTCTATGTAAAACTTTCCGGTTACGGTTGTCCCCTCGGAACGAACTCATGATGGACCAATCATTGTCTTGATCTTTGACCTGGACATCCTGGCCTTCTTGGGGCGAGAGGAGTTCGACGTGTGCCATTCCGCACTTTGCCTCTTCGTCTCCGGATCGTATTCAAAGACCCAACTTTCGTCCCCGGTAATGACGTCATCAAGGAAAGCGGGGTTGTCTTCGCAGGTGTCCAAAATTTCTTGGCAGGTTTCGACGCGCCTCGCTTTTTGATCGTCAGTTAACACTTTTGGCACGAGCTTCGCGCACACCTTCCTCATTCCTAAAGACTCCGACACAATTTCGTGAACAATGGTTTTCGTAATGTCTAATGTTTCGGAAATTAAACGGACACTTAGATGACGGTCAGTGTTCAACAAGTCACGCACACGTTTCACATTGTCGTCGGAACTGGAGGTCGATGGCCGTCCAGCGCGGTTCTCGTCGTTGACATCTTCCCGACCTTCTGCGAAGGCCTTGTGCCACCGGAAAATTTGCCTGTCCGAAAGACAATCGACGCTGAAAGCCTTCTTCAACATTGGAATGGTTTCCGCAGCACTCTTCTCCAGTTTCACACAAAACTTGATCGCCATCCGTTGCTCAAGCGAACGTTGCATTTTTTCTTGCACCGGGTCACTGTAACGACTCTCAAAGAACGAGTGATGCGACCGCTACAACGACCGGTAGCCAACTGACGCTTGTTGGATCTTGTTGCCAGATCCCCCCACCACAAACCCAGCACGTAAAGCGCGGGCTGGCGCGTACAGTCTCGGGAAAAAATTCACTGACATTACTTTCCGGACAACCCCTGTATGTACCTTAAGACTTTCTTCAAGAACAAAACATTTTTCGTTGCATATTTTTTTTAAATCATCATTAAAATATTGTCAAATGAGCTACCTCATTTTCCCCGTACTAACCCGTTTAATTTATATTCTGTAAAAATAATTCTTCGAACTTATTCTGTAAAACATAATTCCCGGAGCCGTCCGCGATCCATAAAAGTGGCAGTTTTCAATAAACCTCGGCGGCCATTGTCGACCTCCAGGTTGAGTCCGATACGTATATGGATTTTTCCTGGAAATCTGGGTCATGCACAATGTAATTTTTAATTTTCCCCGCCGCCTTATTTAATTTCCTTCGCGGTGCATTAGCCCGCGACCCCTAAATTACAATTACGATCGGGTCGAGGGGTGCCCCCCCATAAAATATAAATAAGCATGTGTGTGTGTGTGTGTGTGTGTTTGTGTGTGGGTGCTTGTGTGCCTGCGCGATATTTTATGGCCTCTTGTTTGTTTCGTATGCTTCGTGACTACTTCGAGGGTTGAATTTAGAGCGACGAGGGGAGCAGCGGCGGCGCGTTGGGGGCTGAGGCAGGTGATATATTTTCTTTCTAATCTAATTGAACGATTTTATTAAGGGGGTCACCCCGTGTGATATTTTGAAAAAATCGTTTGTTTTTTTTTTGCATAAATTGATTCCTAAATATATGTAGAATATGCTGGTAAAGTGATTTTCCAATATTCGAAATCGTTGGAAAGTTACAGCAGTTACAAGACCAGCTATTCAGAGCGCTTAGTCAAGTGCTTGACGGGGGTGGGGCACGGGGCCTATTGTGACGCTTGGGGTTGCTACCTGAGACCTTTCAATACACATGTACACTTATATATACCTATATAGAGAGGAATTAAGGGGACTTCCAGGAGGAAGAAGAAGGAATTCCCTATGGACCAGGCATAGCAGATTAATGGTGAGTAAAGATTTAATAGTTTAAATCGTAGTTGAACTTTTAAACGCGTTTTTCTCCAAACTGTATTTTTCTAACTGGTCTCCACGATATCTCAATAACGGTTTGACCGATTGCTTTGAAATTTTAATGGTAGGTTCGGCACATGTATAATTCGTTTGAACTTAAAAATAATGCAAAAATACCGAGCAGTTTTTTTTTTCGTAACAAAATAATCGAATGAAATCATGAAATTCGAAAATTAATATTCAAAAGCCTGCCAATTATTCAATTTACAATATTTCCGAATGATTCTAGTTCATTCGACAGCCACAGCTTTCCAGATTAAAATGCTGTTTGGTTTTTTGATTTCAGATAAGCCAATCAGCCGGAATCATGGAGACCGTCGACAAACTTCTTTTCGACATGGGTGCATTCGGAGTGGTGCAACACGCAATGTTATGAAGATTTTAGTCTGAAAATATTTCGATTTACTGTTGAAATGTCAATAAACATATAATAAAAAGTTTAAACATCTACATTTTTATCGTACTTAAAAAAAAAATCCCCAAAAAAAGCTAAAAAAAAACGGCCGTTACACGGGGTGACCCCCTTAACTGCTCTGGGAAAACAACTTGTCAACACCTAGTTGGTAAGTTAATTTATTCGCGTGTACCTGTGGAGCCTCCCAAATGTACTAACAATAAAATAATAGAGTATACGTATTTTTCTTATTACTTGTTCTGTTAACGGCTATACAGAAAAAATTCTCCTTACGGACAGCTTAAATAAGCGGACAAACGTATATATTACTAATTTTTTACCTATACTTTGTACAAAATAAAAACCTATGCACGTCACCGATGACGCTATTAAATATTCAGTGATACCACTACTCAGTATTATGAAATATAATTTTATAATGGGATGTTTTATTGGATTTTATGTTGCACGCTTGATATTCGTTGTCATGCCGTGGGCAGCAGATCCTAAGTTTCCCTGTTGTATTATTTGACATTAACAATTCGTAACATTGACAATTCGTTAATCTTCTCCTGATATTTTTGTACCCACTCCATTGACAATTCGTAATTATCTGAACCTTACATTGGCTTTAATAGCGGTCTGTCTCTTTTTTTCAGAGCTTCAAACTTTTATCTCGCATTGAAAAAACTATTACTTTCAGGACACTGGAGTGGGGTACTGGAACCTTCGGCGTAGAAACAAAAAACTGGACGTTTTCCACGAAACACCGAACCACGAAGTTGGCATCTTCAGGAGAAGATTAAAACTGCTTTTAATCTAAAAACAGTTTTAATATTCTTAAAACCAGTACATTTAAAACTTAAGTTCAGTTTTTTTTTATTATTAGGTTTTATTTTCAGGACAATCAAAGTGTTATAGTTGCCAGACTTTCATTTGCGAAATACCAAAATAGTTAAACAACTGTAGCCAAGAGTTAGTAGTATCTTTGATACGCTATATTGAAAAAGAACGAGACAGTAATAATCCATTGATACCCTTAACGGCTGTGCACCGAACCACGAAGTTGGCATCTTCAGAAGAAGATTAAAACTGCTTTTAATCTAAAAACAATTTTAATATTCTTAAAACCAGTACATTTAAAACTTAAGTTCAGTTTTTTTTATTATTAGGTTTTATTTTCAGGACAATCAAAGTGTTATAGTTGCCAGACTTTCATTTGCGAAATGCCAAAATAGTTAAACAACTGTAGCCAAGAGTTAGTAGTATCTTTGATACGATATATTGAAAAAGAACGAGACAGTAATAATCCTTAACGGCTGTTAGAAAGGTAATTTAAATATAAAATGACAATATTAATGAAAACTACAGTCCAGTATACTGTTTTAGCATGAAGCAGCAACCCTAAACTTGAATGTTTATAGGGTTAGTTCTATTTCACCAAAAGCAAAAAACAATGAATTTTTAAAATTACCTTAAAAACGTAATATTACCAAGAGGGTCGCAAATACTGTAGCAGTGAAACAAGTGCTAATCGTAACATTTATAACAAATGATATTTATGTACAGAAAAATACAGTGCACTATTTGTAACCGATTGGTGTTCGACAGAAAATCTCATGTTTTTTTTATGTTATTTTAAAAAAATTCAAAACTTCCGTCTGCCTTTTTCTACTAACTTTTCCTTTCATAAAAAAAACGTCTTTACTAATTTTCGTACAATTTTTTACTGGTATTTTTTGTACTTTATGCACCAACCAATCATACATTTTTAAAATTATCTTTTTAATGTTGAATAAATAAGTTATTTAACAATAAACAAATACAAAGATTCGATCCATATGCTAGTCAAAATATTTTTTTAAATACTGAATCATTTATATCAATCTGTGTGCTCTAACATCAGTGTGCTCTAAAACAAGTGTTGAATTATGTGCATCGATATTTATTTTTTATATTTATATACTTTAGTATAGTATATACTAAGCGGACGCTCTGGCAACCGGACGCGGTTACCAATTTTGAGTTTTAAGTTACCGGTTTTAAATTTGAATCTCAAAACAGATACTGAGTTGGCTTGAATTATCTGTTTCAGATGTTTTTTTTTTTTAAGTTTAATGCAACCCTAATGTTTTACTGAAACTAGTTTTCCAGAAATTTGAATTTAAACATAAAATATATCCTATATGGTGCGTACTTTTTTGGGAAACTGTGTATAATATACAATTACAATGTTCACAAAGTTAAAAAGCTTACAGTAAAGGCAAATTACAGCTGACTGTTATAGGTGATAATATTGTTCAATGGACTTGCGTCATTACGGTCTATGTCTCTAAGATGGGACCTGGACTGTACGGTAAACTCACCTCATTTTAACATAAAAATGTAACATACCTACATGTCCAAGGATGTTGCTAGTGGCCAAACTTAGGCTGTATATGTTTTATACCTTCCGAATCAAATGTATTTGCTTAGAATACAGATATGAATATCAAAATGAGGTATCCTGATGCACAGGGATTGTTTTATCTTGACCAACCCGTTTTATTCGTAAACGTACGGGCTAAAGTAAATTGTAATCTGCAAAAAGTATTATGTTTGTACCATCTGAGATTAAAATTGGGCACGTATTAAAAAAATTGCACGACGCTTCCAAGATTATCGTTGAAAAAGTATTCTAATTAGGAGTTTAGTTTCAAAATACCATTTTTAATATTTCCATTTTTTTAAAAAATATGACCCAATTCGTGTCATTTATACTACATCCTTGTGATGCAGTGTATTTAACAGTATACAACATAGTATTTAACAGGTTATGTTTCAAAGAAGCAGTGACATTTTATAGTTTTAGTGGTTGTTGACCACCAATTAGTGTAGAAACAAAATGTGGATAATCATGTCTAAACTTAATTTACAATACAAATAGGAATTAAGCACTAAATTAACAAGAATAATTTATTTATGTACAATTTATATTCGAATGTTTTACGAAGCTCACGGCACTGTAAATTTATGTCAAAGACTAACTGCCCATTTCCACCTTCGGTATGCCTTTATATCCCCTGTTAGGCTATACTCGTATATTCGGGAATTCGTTTGGATAGCCGCTCGAAAGAATTCGAAGCTCGAGAGGCTTTCGCAACGTGGTGAGGTGTCGCTGAGTCACCCTTTTTTTCTGTACGGCGATTTCGCCACAAATAGTTACCTAAGTACTTGTAGATAAATTCACTATTATCAGACACCGCAGAATTACCCACATTTTGTTTCTACCTTAATTTTGTGTAACAATCGGTAAAAATATAATAAGTATTTTTTACACTTTCCGATCTCTTTTCCGATAAACGACGCCTTAAAAATGGTACAATTCTGGAAAAATAAATATTCGAAGCATCGCGACGCCTGGCGTTGTGCCGTTTTCATACTTTTACATTCCAAATTCTAGTCTCAGACGGTGGAAACATAATACTTTTTGCTGAATACATTTTCCTTTAGCCGTTTACGAATAAAACGGGATTGTCAAGATAAAACAATTTTCATGCACATGTACATTTAAAAAAAATTACTTCATTCATCTAGAATTATAATTACACGTCCACGTCTCTCCACTACATTCATAACCTTTCCCCACGTCGCCAACCGTATATTTTTTTATTACCCTCGACACAAAAAAAACACTATGTAAGCGACCCCACGTTTCCTCTCCGCATATACGCGATACGAAATAAAAAATATGTAGTTCTCTCCGCGAGGGGGGCGGGGTTATCCGGGGTCGTGCGGCCCACCCCCGCGCCGGTTTCCGTGTCACCCGGAATCCTCCGGATAGCGTCTCTTGTGTAGCTCCGTCAGATACATCGATAACACTCCGGTTCAATCAACCCGCCTCGGAGATCCACCTACACGGCCGGACGGGCTGTTTACAAAGTGTAACTTCGCAGTAAATGTCCCGCTTTGGGGCCTTTACAGGACATCGTCGTTTGGAAGGAGGGTAGTAAAGTTCGGTTCTATTATAGTTCTTTTAGGGGCACTTCGTCAGCTAGATACGCCCTCTGTGAAATGCTAACGCTAGAATCCACTTTTCAATCGCGTTGGTAATTGGTCCGGTTCCGTTCTATTCTTGCGTCCAGTGACGCTACTACGGGTGAAGGTAACGTTGCGGGAGAGGTTATTGGAGATTCGTTGCAAGGCTGGCGAGGCTGACATGCCGTGATTTTATTGATAGTATCGTTGAGTGTTTGTGCTAATGGGGCTTGTCACAAAGTATCGATTGAAGCAGTTTTTTTTAAGAACTGCTTATTTTTCATTCTCCGTATAAATTTCCTCATGGCTCAACAAACAACATAAAACAAAAATATTTGAACAGAGCAACCTTTAGAAAGCGAGAGAATCGAGCGAGAAAGATAAACAAATAGTAGCTAAACAGTTGCCTCGATGTAGCTGCTACATCTTGACCTGTTATACTTATTGTATACAAAAATTAAAAAAAATGGATTTTTTTAAATTTCAAACCCCCCTTAACATTGGTCCTTTAAATCAGACGACAGACTCGTTAATGACCTTTGTGTATAGCTTTTAGCCTTTGGCTTTTCCTTCCCTAAAATTTGAAACCTCAGTTTTGTTAGTCCTTCACAATGTCATATCACGTGAACTGAGATTTCCTCTTCTTCCAAGCAGAGCCTTCATGTTGCATCCTCTGCCAGACGAATTAGATTTATGTTATGTGTCTCATTTAGTTTGTAGTTGTAGTGGTGTACATTGTAATTCTAACAACCTTTCAATTTTGACTCAGTAGGTCTTGTGGCTGCTTGGCTATCGGAAAAGATGGCAATTGGCTGGTTTTTCAGTTCCTTGTTCCTTATCATCATAGCAAGTGAAGTTTGCGAGCGGTAAAGTTAACCATTATGGCCGAACGCATTGTTGTTGGGAGACAGGTGTCCTTGAGATATTGACGTTGTTTTGTTGCTAACTAGGGGTTCCTAGTCAAACCAAAACGAACGTACACATGTTGATACCAGGAAAGAGTGGCAAACCTGGTACCTTCTTTTCAACATAATCGTTCAAGTATGACTTTGACTATATTCTTTTTGCTTACGCCTTCTCCGGTTGTAACAGGTCGTTCCATTTTGGACGTGGCAAGACTGAACTATGTGTCCTTCTTGAAAACAACCCTGCATTAAAGGAGGCGACATCTACATTTTTTACACAGTTGCAGCAGTGACTGGTGTGCCCGCTTCTTTTTTCATTGGCACAGGAGTGAGATCAAGGCTGTCTTGTTTCCGTCCCTACTGAAGGGAGTCCAAGTTGTTTCCCAGTCAGCACTGGATTTGTACAAATGTTCTGCGGCAATGGTTGTCGGCAAGTGTTGGTGGCAGTCGTGGCAAGCTGAACTTCCTTTTTTGAAGACATATTGATGAATTGCTGATACCTTGTCTTGTCAAGTGATTCTCTGTGCTCAATACTTAAATAGCTTTTCCCCTGCTCTGTTGACTTGGGCTGTTCATGCTAATACCTCATAAAAGGTAGATGCCGCCACCTTTACTGTTTTCTTGTTTTCTGTTTTCAAGGACCCATAGTTAAGTCTTGTCATGCCCAAAAGGGACTGACGTTGTGTCACAACCGCAGAAGGCGTGAGCAAAAAGAATGTAGTCCAGGTCATACTTGTACGACGATGTCGAAACGAAGGTGCCAGGTTTGCCACTCTTTCCTGGTTTCAGTATGTACGTTCGTTTTGGTTGGATTAGAAGTCCCAGTTGACACAAGAACGTCAACATTTCAAGGACACCAGCATCCCAACAACAATGCGTTCGGTAATAATGGGTAACATTACTGCTCACAAACTTCACTTTACGATATTTTGGAAAATATCGTCGATTTCAAACTTCCGTAAAATACGTTTTACACGACCTCAACAACTTTGACCAATGCATTTTGTGAATGGAAATTTTGTCTACCGTAAGTTCTAAACGTATAAAATTTTCTGTAGCATGCAGCGTTTAGGAGATATAAGCAAAAAACTAAACAAAGTACGAACATTTCGTGTTTTTTCGCCTGCCAAAAGTTCTCCCCATGGCATCGGAGGTCGGAAACTTAGTTTCACACTTCTCACCTTATACCAAACAGTCCTAGAAAAAATATATTCTGCCCTAATTAATGCAAGCTGAACCTTTCTGAGGCTGCGCATCAACTGGGCTATATAGAGCATCTCCAAAAATCCCCAGATTGTCGACTCCATGTTATTTGTAATTTTCCCAAACGTTTAATAGGGGACTCACATCGAATCACCATGTATATACGCGTGAACCAGTTATTTTCAGTTTAACGAATTCCGTCTCTGGAATGCACTTGTAAAATATTCCCAGCGATTAATATTCACAGGCGTCCTCTCGAACGGTACGTATTCCAGGCGCTGCCTGCCTTGAAAATAGCCTTTTGGCAAGAATTCCAGATCTACCGTTTGATTTGACCAATATGCTCCTGTTGGGACACGACAGATAATGTTCCCTCTCTAACGCGATGAATTATGCGTACAGCTGTTCTTTTTAATCTGCTTATCTATTTTTTTTTCGGCCTATCCGGTGATTTATCTGTTATATTTTTAGCTGGATTTATGCGTTACACAGATCGCCGCATAGACAAAAATATAATGAGATAAATTAATTAGGGGGCGTTGTGCGTGGAAGATAATTAAGACGTGTTTTTTAAAGAAAGGCGCTTGTAAAGACCGTTGAAATTTACCAGAGAATCTGATGGGGAATGATACTGACGAAATGAAATAAAAAATATCCTAAACAACTTTTTTGTTTTCTTAGCGAGTAAAAATGACTACAATAACTGTAATGTTTCTAAAACAGAGGTTTAAATTTGAGTATCTGTAGTAGAGAGGACGAGGTGGCTCACTTTCCAATTTATCATGGGTCGAACTAAGTGGTTGTGACCATTTGTAGTGGGTGCATTAAGCCCTAAGATACAATCAAGAATGCAAAGATAATAGAGAAAAATTAAATTCCTTAGTTTGGTTTCTACACAAACCAACTAGATCAAGCCATACGGATAAACCGATGACGCCGAGGGAAGTTCTAGAGCGAGGTCCGGCCTCGTAGGCTCTTTTAGTCGTTTATAGAATTTGCCAGGTGAACATCTCCCGTTGTTTAGTATTCTTTTTAAAGCAAAATGTTATGGGTAAATTCGTGGAGGGGTTCTTGAATTGTCAAAGGGTGTATTGACACCTCAGACCAATTTATTTGGCAGCATTAGGATCAACCGAATTTCCCAACAGAGATAGTGAAGCAAAATCCAACGTACCTGCAGAGTGGAAGTTCATGGGGCTGGAAAACGGTTGAAAGGATGAGACAGCGACCAACCGCTTAGAATTTGTTGGGGAGGTTTTAATGTGTGCCAAGGCAGGGTTTTTACCCGCCAGCAACCCCTTAAGCCTCAGCGCAGCAACTTCAGGGCATTAACACCAACCCTATAGGTTACCGAAATTTTCAAACCTCAAGTCTCTGGCGCAAATAGAACGCAAATGGCTCTCATCTAGAAAATTTTACGCTAATTTTAATGACCAGTTTATTTAATTAGGTATACGAGGTGTGTAAATTAAGTAATGAGACTTAGAGATTTTTTTAATTTTTTTATTCGAATAGAATTACAATTCAGTATTGTCTTCTTCAAAACAACTTCCTTGGGAAGCCACACAGCGCTGGAGATGGTTCTTCCATTTCTCATAGCATTGCTGGAACTCATACTGGAATAGCCTTTGGCTGGTGGGTTACAGCTGTTTGAATGTTTTCTATGGTCCCAAAATGACGCCCCTTGAGGTGATTTTTCAATCTCGAGAAGAGAAAAAAAGTCACAAAGATCCAAGCCAGGCGAATAAGGAGGCTGAGGAGCCACAGGAATATTTTTACTGGCTAAAAACACGTTTACTGAAATGTGTGACATGACGCATTGTCGTGATGCAACATACAGGCGTTCTTGATGTTTGGATGCAAATTTAACTCTTCCCTGATCATTCTTGTCGTCAATCGACGATCTGAACGCACAAAATCCCGTATTCTATCGACATTTTCACCGGTTCTTGAAGATGAAGGCCTTCCGCTGCATAGTTCATCTTCAATCGACTCTCTTCTTCTTCTGATAAAGGCTAAAAATTCGTTTAGTGAAATGGCTGTGTGAAAAGGCGCATTGTCGTGATGCAAAATCCAGGTGTTCTTGATGTTTGGTCTCACACGCATGACCCTTTTTCGAGGTTTTTCTAGAACCTCTATGTAAAAGTGTTGATTTACTGTTTGGCCTGGAGGCACAAACTCTTTGTGGACAATTCCCTGGCTATCAAAAAAGCAAATCAGCATGCGTTTGATCTTCGATTTGCTCATTCTTGTTTTTTTTTTGGGTCTTGGAGAGCTTGAAGTATGCTGTTACATGCTTTGGCGCTTGGTTTCCGGCTCGTACTCAAACACCCAAGTCTCATCACCAGTAATGAGACGTTTCATAAAATGGGGATCATTTTCAACCGATTCCAAAGAGTCAAGACACTTTTCTTTCCCGATGTCCTTTTGTTCCTGCGAAAGGTTTTTGGAACCATTTCGTGGAACAAATTCGTTTGTCAAAATCTGATGAACAGTGGTGTGATTCAAATTTAACTCTTCCCCTATTCTTGTCGTCAACCGACGACCTGAACGTACAAGATCCCGTATTCTATCGACATTTTCATCGGTTATTGAAGATGAAGGTCTTCCGCTGCGTAGTTCATCTTCAATCGACTCTCTTCCTTCTGAGAATGCCTTAAACCATCGAAAAACCTGTGTTCTTGAAAAAATGCTGTCTCCGCGGGCGTGTTGAAGTTTTGCAAAAGTATCCGTTGCGCTGTGTCCAAGTCTGAAGCAAAACCTGAGTGACAAAAAAAAAGGTTTACGAAAACAGTCACAAAAACGAATAAATGACTCTAACAAGTTCAAACTTGTACTGAAGGTGCATTACATGTTAACCTACCGCCCTTCCAAGTCTCGTCTCCTCAGTGTTGCTAGATCGGACGCAACGTTGCTAGTCTCATTACTTAATTCACACCTCGTAGGTAAATATTACAAAACTATCTTCGTAGTTAAGCAGATTGGCATATTTTTCATATTCCATAATTTTTTTTTTCAGTGTTCTTGCACATATTGTTTTTACTGATCAACTTGTAGGAGAATTAGTTTCCAGTCCCTCTGAGGTAAATTCCTGGTTGTTACACAATGAAAAAATTGTATTCAGAAAGTTTCCGACATATAGTTGTAGTCTTCATGTGGTCACGCCTACCTCTTTCCTTTCGCGTCTCGTAAGTTCGGCGACAGCTTTTTTCTGTAATCTTCAGATTATAATGGCTTAACGCCAATTAAAGTAAGAAGCGTCAACGGTCCTCCGGGCTTGTAGGCCATAGATTGTAGGTATTTCATAATTTTCATATCTGCTCGATTGCTCAAACTTGTTTGTCATTTCTGACGGCTTCTCATTTTTTTCAAGTCGATGCCATTTAAAAATGAAAGTGTAAATGGCGAGGTTTCTTAGATCATCGCTAATAAACGAAAAAAACTCGCTTTAAAATGTGCATTAAATTGTGATTTTTTATTATACGCCATGGGAAAATAGTAGGTATATTTCTACAAGCTTAAAAAGTGTTCTTATAACATAACGGAGTATTATTTAATTTTAAGGCGAATAACAGTGTTGAATAATTATTTTTATGAGTGTAGGTTGACTTGAATATTTTAAATTTTTGACAAATTATTTTTCAATAAAAAATGCAATAATTTACGTATATCAATAGGGATATGATGATTGTTCTTGCCGAGGCAGATATCATTTTGGGTTGGTTTGAAATTTTGCTTTTAGTTAGTTATGCGTTAGTTTCAAAAATTTTTGGATAATAAATTGCAAATAGTTTACTTGCGTGAAGAGTGAATATGTGCACAAAATCTCTACCGTGTGATTTTTGGTTTAGAAGGCAATGCGGTTCTTTGATCTGGTAAATATTTAAAAAAATGTTCAAAAGTTATAAATTTTAGAGTAGTAGTTCACCATCTCCAATAGTCTAATTTACCCATTATGAATCGACATTTTACTATTAAATGAAGAATTACTACTACAGCCATCTTGTCAAATGGCCAAAATTATTATGAAGAGTAAGTAAGATTGGCCAAGAAAAATATTTCCTGTTTAGGGATTACAAACTGGCAGTAATTCTTTAATTTGATGGTACATTTTCGACGATTCAATTCCAAATGAAATACAATATTTCAGTTTAAGAGTTTTGCACCAAAGATTTTTTTGCCCCAAAAGTTATTTCGTGACATTTTTTTTAAACTGTCCTAGTAAAAACGCGTTACAAATTTTTTTATTGATGATTAACCATGAGTTATCCATCGTATAAAAGAGTTAATTTCTTAGTTTAAAGTTCTTTTTTTTTTTTTTGGTCTTTAGAGCCACAGGAATGTGGCTCTTCACTTACTGGCTAAATTTTTCTCATCCCCAATTTGTTTTCAAAATGTGATGAACAGTGGTGTCATTCAAACTTAGCTCTTTCCCCATAATTCTTGCCGTCGACTGACGATCTGAACGACCAAGATCCAGTACTCTATCGACATTTTCATGGATTCTTGAAGATGAAGGCTTTCCGCTGCGTGGTTCATCTTCAATCGACTATCTTCCTTCTGAGAATGCCTTAAACCACCGAAACACCTGGGCTCTTGAAAAAACACTGTCTTTATAGGCGTGTTGAAGTTTTGCAAAAGTATTCGCAGCGCTGTGTCCAAGTCTATGTCCAAGCAAAACCTGATTGCACACCGTTGCTCAAAATTAATGTCACTCATTTTTAAAACGCACTAGAAAAAAAAACAGGTTTACGAAAACAGTCACAAAGAACAAACAAATGACTCTAACAAGTTAAAACTTGTACTGAAGGTATATTACATGTTAACCTACCGCTCTTCAAAGTCCCGTCTTCGCAGTGTTGCTAGATCAGGCGCCACGTTGCCAGTCTCATTACTTCATTGACACACCTCGTACTTTGACCCTTGGTGATACGTACCTACCTATATATATATATGGAGGCATTGTGTTACTCATATGTTACTATCGGTAACACACAATCCTTAATTTAATAAATCTCGTTTTAGTGTGTATGTCCTTTAAAGGGTTTTAATTCATTTTATGTATTTGTGTAAATTTTCCATATAAAATAATGAAGTGGTCTTTATTGGATGCAATTAAAAAAAAGCTTTTAATTTATTAATGTCCGCCTTGTGACACATAATTCTAATTAATGGTGCCCTTTTAGTGTACCATTAATTCGTTTATGTAAACAGAAGCTCTAAAGTCCTCGCCCGTTCCTATCTAAAGTGCAGTTAATTATTTTACGCGCATGTGGAGTATATTATTTTATTCACTACGACTCCGGGGTCGTATATTTGTCGGGTCGTTCATATATTAAGTCGTTTATTAAAATATTTTTATAGTAGTATTAGGCCGAAATTTCCGACACCGAAAGGCTTTCAAGCCTATTTCGGTGTTTATATTAAATATGTCGCCAAGGCAGTAAAAATAAGCTCTTAAGTGTTCGTCGTAAAAAAAGAGTAAACTTTTGAGCAGGTCACCGTTCTAATATCTTGATAACAAATGATAAAAAACCTATTCACGTAGTAGAAAATTTAACACAAATTCGTATTTCGCACCGATTATAACATTTTTTACTTTCATTTATTAATTCAGGAGTTTTTTTTTTGAGGAGAATTTTTGAAGAATCTTCGGCGTAGAAACAAATTCACACTCGGTTGCAAACAACGCCGACGTTTCGCCAACCATGTTGGCATCAACATTGGAAATGATTAAAATCAAGTTAAATCTAATTCTCTAGGTGTCCTATTTAACTAATATTCCCGTTGCGGTTCAGTGACCCGTCAAAGTTGCGGTTTGGTGAGCCGTAACTTTTGTCCTTGTCTATTAACCAGAACAGTGGACTGTTAGGTATCGGCCCATTATCTTTATCCATGCTACTATTATTTTTCTAATGGTGTATTCATTTAATTTAAAAAAAAACACACCCCATATATGGAATGCATGGCACCTCGGTAAAAGTTAAAACCCAAATTTAAAAAATGCCTTTGTAAATAAATGACTAAAATGTTCTTATTAAAAATAAATACTTTGTTTTACAGTTATTCCTAAAAAAAAAAAAAATGAATAAAAGCACTACATTTTTTTTGGCATAACTTTTACAGAATTTTATAGAGGAATATAATAGTGCTAACTTTTTTAAAATATTTAGGTGAGCTCGTCTTAAAATTTTCGAAAATTGTATCGTTTAAAAAAATATATATGTATGAAATACTGTACATAAAAGAGACCTGGACTATGATCGTAGCCCACGTAATGAAATTCATCTTTTTGTTTGCCCAATATATACTTTTGTTCACAATGTTTACAGCTTATTTCATTCATTCCCGACTTCTTGTTGCTATTTGTTTTATCTTTTGGGTTGCCTAAAAGGTTTTGTAATTCATTTTTTGATATTGTTACCAGTCATGTCAAGGTTTTGACATGACTGAATTGTTTGGCCTGGAGGCACAAACTCTTTGTGGACAATTCCCTAGCTATCAAAAAAGCAAATTAGCACGCATTTAATCTTCGACATGCTCATTTTTGTTTTTTTTTTGGGTCTGAGAGCTTGAAGTGTGCCATTCCATGCTTTGGCGCTTGGTTTTCGTACTCATTTTTAAAACATTTTAAAAACAACTCATCAGACATTTGTAAAATGCACCAGAAAAAAAACGGTTTACGAAAACATTCACAAAGAACAAACAAATGACTCTAACAAGTTCAAACTTGTACCGAAGGTGCATTACATATTAACCTTTATTTATTTTTTATTTATTTATTTGTTGCTTCTATTAATATAACAATAAAACAGCAAGATTTCCATTAAGAAAACAAACTAAAAAAAAGTACGATAGTCATTACAAACAAAACTGTACCACTAAAACAAAAGAAAAAAAAGAAAAAATTGTGCCTATGCATATACATTAAATAATAATAATAATAATAATGATGAATATGATAATAGTACTTAACATATAAAGTTATGCAAATGACGGAAAAAGTTACGCAAAAAAAGAAATAATTCTTATTCATTCGTTTAACACAAATGCCCGTAGTTTCAAAACTCCAATAAAAAAGTTCACAATAACTTTCAAGCAATCCGGGTCATCAATCTAGTTAACCTATCACCCTTCCAAGTCCCGTCTCCGCAGTGTTACTAGATCGGGCGCTACGTTGTCTCATTAGTTAATTTACACACCTCGTATATCAACATACCTAAACCAAACCTTTGGGAAATACTGAAACTTTTCTTTGCTTTAGATTTAGGTATTTAGGAAATACGTATTTTTGAAAATGGTGTGACCGCTTTATTGGTAATGGTATATTTCCGCTTCAGTAGGCAGATGTGCAAGTACTTTTGATGAAAATTTTATTATCAGAAATATCGCGATATACATATATGTACTTACATTACGTATAAGATACACATAAAGTCCTTCTATTTTTAATTGAAAATGATAAATACGCCTGGGGAACAAAAAAAGCGGTGCAACTTTATGATTCCATGGGCGTGCATATATCTTTTATAAATTCGAAAATTGTGAAATAATTTTTTTCATTCAAATCAATATAGGAGATTGAAATTAGCCTGCATACGAAACTCTTAATATTTTTAAAATAATTTGCTGTAAATAATGCTCATTTAGCCAGACAATCTCAAAAAATTGTCTGTGTTAATAAACTTAGCTGAAATACACGTCACTGGCGTCTTAAACAAGTCGAATTACCAAAGTCGTAAATCATTTTAACGAAGTCGTAACAATTTTATGGCACAGTGGACCGAAGAAGTATTTAAGGAGTATTCAATACAAAGCAATCCAATAGTATACTGGGTCGGCATTCGCAGGGAATTCGCTGCCGCCGGCAGCTCAGGCGTTGCCGGCTCTTCAAAATTTTCTTAAGTATAGTAACATACATAAAGTTGTTTTAATTTATAATTATTTTTTCCAGCAATTTTAAACGATTTATTTTAATGCTAACTAATAAATTTATATCTATGTATTTTTTTTAATATTTCAAAACTAGCTTTCTAAGAACGTCACGAACTAACAGTTTACTGAAGTATGAAGTATACTTGTATAGTGAGCTTAGCAATTTTAGAAAATATATCTGACAACCTTGCTTTTTTCTACCTATTTTCAATTTAGAATGGAAATAGAGTACGTATTCTATTTCCATTCTCAATTGAAAATAGGTAGAAAAAAGCAAGGTTGTCAGATATATTTTCTAAAATTGCTAAACTCACTATACAAGTATATTTCATACTTCAGTAAACTGTTAGTTCGTGACGTTATTAGAAAGCTAGTTTGGAAATATTTAAAAAAAATACATATATAAATTTATTAGTTAGTATTAAAATAAAGCGTTTAAAATTGCTGAAAAATAATTATAAATTAAAACAACTTTATGTGTATTAACTTTATGTGTATTACTATACTTAAGAAATTTTCCTTTTAAAAAAAGAGCCGGCAACGGCGGCTGGCGGCACAGAAGGTAAACCACTGGCGGTAACGCCGGTCAACGAGACTATTAGACTACTTTGCATTTAATACATTGCTAATACTTCTTCGGTCCACTGTGCCATAAAATTTTTACGACTTCGTTAAAATGATTTACGACATTTGGAATTCTGACTTGTTTAAGACGCCAGTGACGTGTATTTCAGCTAGGTTTATTAAAACAGACAATTTTTTGAGATTGTCTGGCTAAATGAGCATTATTTACAGCAAATTATATTACAAAATATTAAGAGTGTTGTATGCAGGCTAATTTTAATCTCCTATATTTATTTGAATGAAAAAAATTATTTCACAATTTTCGAATTTATAAAAGATATATGCACGCCCATGGAATCATAGAGTTGCACCGCTTTTTTGTTCCCAGGCGTATTTATCATTTACAATTAAAAACAGAAGGATTATTACATATATTTATACATTACATACATTATATTTTTCAGCTAATAATGTTTTTGTAGTTCGTGAAAGAATTTGTGGTATGCTAGGTAATTGTAGTAGAATATCATATATCATGCAATTATTGTCAAGTTACTTGCACGAAGAAAGCTACCAAGTAGAATTATATAAAACAGATGGTATTTTATGGCTTCATAGACGTCCTTTCAATCATCGTAATGACGCAGTGTTATGTAATGAAAGGGAAGCAATAGTAATAATTAATTGCATGATAAAGGAGGTTAGTAGATTCTTTCTATGAAGTACATTTTATCGAGTAAAATATTTATTTGTAGAAAGAAATGTGCACAAAGATGTCTTATAGAATTATATATAAGACATATTGAAGTTATTTACCATGTGTACAATGAAAAAACAATGGGATTCACTAACAACTAAGACAATTAAAGCTTCTTAATGTACATAATATATTTATTATTTAATTGAAAGTCAGAGCGCTGTTTCAGCATTTCCTTTTCGTTGCTGTAAGTCTTCCATATCTCTAAGAGAAGTTCAGATAAGATCATAGAAAAAGTTAGACGGACTCAAATGACCAAATCTAGTAGGAAACATGATCTACATTTTCAAACTTAGTATATAATTTTCAAAAAAGAAAAATATATTTAAATAATTATCGTCTCTCAAGTAATAAATTTTAATAAACGATTAACTAGTATAAATTAATATAGTTTTTATAAGGTAACTAGCGACCCGCCCCGGCTTCGCACGGTTTACGACATCATATTAGAAACCTCTAAAATTATCAGTGTTTCTCTACTATATTATGCATGTATTATACATATAAACCTTCCTCTTGAATGACTCTATCTATTAAAAAAAACCGCATCAAAGTCCGTTGCGTAGTTTTAAAGATCTAAGCATACATAGGGACAGACAACGGGAAGCTGGGACAGACACCGGCAGCAGTATCTAATTGAATAGACATATTTTGCTGCCTCAGTAACGCTGAACAGGTCAATAGACAATCATTTTGGAGCACAGTCAGGAGAAACGTCTGAAGATGAAATTCCTTTGGCCCAAATCGCACTAAAAAAATAAGAATAAATGACCAGCTTGCAGTACCCAGAATGCAGTAGAACTGACCAGTTCCCCCTACAAAAATGACTTAGAAGCAAGAGCTGAAACCTCTAAACCAACACCTTTAAAAAAACATCATGTCAAAATCCATTGTCCGTTAAAAGATGGTAATGGCAGCGGGGCCGGATTCTGAGAGTTAGACTTGTGAAATATACAGTGGTGGCCATAAAAATAGAGCCACAACAGAAAAAATTACAAAACTAGTTATAAAAGGTACTAAACTGCAAAGAACTATTAAATATTTTTGTAGATTAGTGATATTAGATGTGACAAATATAAAATGTTATTTGTATTCTATTTAAATTATTGTAGTAATAAAAACTTGTTAAAAAAAAAAACAAGAAACATAAAATGTATTGGTCATAAAATAGAGCCATTACAAAACTAAAGTATTTTCAGCAACATAAAATAAATACAGACAACAGTTTTGATCAAAAACAGTTCTATACTACTAATATTTTGTAGCTTGACCACGATTTTTAATTACAGCCTCACAGCGCCTTGGCATAGAATCAACAAGCTTACGACACTCTTCAATTGGTATGGATGCCCATTCTCTTTGGATAACGTCCCACAATTCCGATTGAGTGCGTGTTTTATGTTTACCAACAGCATTTTTGAGGCCCCTCCATACGTTTTCTTTCGGATTTAAATCCGGTGATTGGGAGGGCCATGGCAACACAGACACATTATAATCCTGGAAAAACTTTTTTGCCTTCTTAGAGATGTGTTTCGGATCGTTGTCATTTTGGAATGTCCATAAAAGTGGCATATTTTCCTCGGCGAAAGGCAGCATTACATGTTCAAGAATGCTGACATATTCGTTCTGATCCATGGTTCCCTTGATCCAATAAAGTGGCCCCACTCCGTACCAGGAGAAAGCGCCTCATAACTTAATGTTACCGCCCCCATGCTTTACGGTCTTTCTGGTATACTTGGGTAATAATTCTGTATTTGGTGGCCTTCTCACATAATGTCTACCATCTGACCCTATTAAATTAATTTTGGTTTCGTCGGACCACAGTATATTATGCCATTTTCTTATGCCTTCTGGTCCACACCAGTTAACATGATCTCTTGCAAACTGCAATCGCTGTTTTCTATTTTTTGAAGTTAATAGAGGAACTTTCCTTGCAGCTCTACTATTTAAATTATATTCCTGCAATCGTCTACGTATTGTACGTGCACTTATTTTAAGGTTCAATTCACTTTTAATTTCATTTGAAGACTTAAATGGATCACCTTTACTAATTCGAACAATATGTCTAGCGGTCTGAGGTGTTGTTTTCCGTTTGGGTCCGCGAGTTTCTTTTCGGCCTTTATATTTCAAGGCATTTTCTACCATTTTTCGTGAGCAGCCTACCTCTTTCGCAATTTCCCGCTGAGATTTTCCCTGATTGTGTAGCATTAAAATTTGTGCTCTTTCACTAACAGTGCAATGAACACTCCGGCCCATTATTCTTAAAACTTTTACACAATTTTATTGTAGTTTGTCTATAAATCACTATATCACACGAACTGATTTTTTAAAAACTAATTTAATGCCAACAAACTCACCGCTATTTACCTGGCTCTATTATTATGGCCACACGCAAATGATAGGCGACAGAGTCTGGGGGTTCCCCTAGCTAGCCGGAAGGAACTCTAGTGGTAATCTTCGGCATTTTGCACGCGGCATTTATTGTCGCATATTGGTGAATAGATGGAGCTACTGTGTAATGAACACATCTGTCTAGATTACATATTTTATTTACAAACATACTGGTGGCTCTATTTTTATGGCCACCACTGTATGTGACTCGGTTGAAGACATGAATGCAAAATTTGGTCTTACACAATATGTTTCAGCTAAAACCAAAATATGTATTGTAAATAAAAACTGTACCTAAAGCATTAGTTTCACTACTATAATATCGTCTTACTGATGCTATTAGTTTATTTGTTTAAAATATGGAACAAACTAGGACACATGGGGTCCAATTAAGGATATCGTCAACCTAAATTGGACTTTTGAAATTATTTATATTTTTAAAAAATTTCCCTTACACATCGCTAAGCATTTCTTAAAAAAAAAGGTTTTTGAGAAGTAGTCCAAATTAGGCACCTTTACCCAAAGGACATTTCGAGCCAAATTGTCGAACATTATATTTCGACTTGAGACGCGATAAGATATTAGATCAATTCGTGCTTATTAGGCTCGAACAAATCTTGATTTGTGCCAGTTTCGGGGTCGTGCCAGTGCCAGACTGGAAGCAAATTGGTTTCCAGAGGACCGGACGGGAGAGGGGTGGTCCGTCTCGGTGCACCGATGGAAATATTGCGTTTTGATCGTTGCCCGCGCCGATAAAAGTCAAAAATAAGAGCGTGATTGCGACCGGGAAAGCTTGCCAATACCGTGAATCTACAGAACGGAACAAAAGCGGATAAATGTTTATAGTCGACGAGGCGTCGTCCGGATCCCCAGACGGCGGCGGCCGCTGGATTCGTCCCGGGACGAAACGCGAGCACGCAGTGGCGTGCGTTATTTGATTTCCCAAGGGCGCTCACAGAGAAAAATTAAATTAATTCAAACCCGGCGACCACGTGTATACATTGACCCAAAATTTTGAGTAAATATAATGAATCATTATAAACTCCTGTTCAAAATTAACGCACCATTATAAATTTACCGAAATTTTGTTGCTACTTTTTTCGTAACCAGGAGTCGGATGTCAATGATTTTTTTTTGCATTGCAGGTTTGTTTCTTGACAATGTCACTATACTTCTTGTTTGTGATAAAACGTTAATTTTCGGTTTATACCGGGCGTCATAAAAATAGTGTGTTTTTTTTCGTAAATTTGTAACATCCTGTGGGGTATACCAGTAACTCTAACATATCGCAATTAAAATCAAATTGTAGCCCCATCTTTCCTTAACATTTTGTTTTTTTATTCACTTTATTATCTCTATTATTAAAGGAGATACGCTGCCTTTTAGCTCAATGTGTTTTTATTCATCTTGCTATCGCATACAGTCGTGTTTAAATCAAGTTACCTTATTATTATTATTGACCAATTTACTGCAATATTATAACAAATCGTAGATGGCTTATGTCATGATGGATTAAAGCTTGCCAGTTTCAAAACCTTTTCTGGTAATGAAAAGTCAGAAGTCTTTGTCATTATCGAAAGATATGTTAAGTTAAAACCCTTAAAATTTAGAAACATGAATCGACCACGTAATTTAACGAATGATGAGTGTGTAAGAGCATTAACTTTAGTAGAAGAAGGACGAAGTATGCGTTATGTGGCCAATCTGTTAGATGTTAACCATTCCACAATTAGTCGTATGATTAGAAAATACAGGGAAACAGGATTGTACTCTAGAAGACAAGGGCAGGGAAGAGAGAAATTGACGAGTCCAAGGGATAAGCGTTTTCTCCGTCAAATTGTTTTGAGGAACAGAAAAAGCACAAGTAAGGAGGTTAGCAATGAACTTCAAAATGTAAGAAATGTTATGATTTCCGCTCTGACTGCCAGAAGACGTTTAAAGGAAGCAGGATTAGCTAGTAGGAGGCCTGCAGTTAGACCACTACTTACAGCAGCACATAGAGTAGCCCGATTAAGATTTGCTAGAAATCATGTAAATTGGACTGTCGACGACTGGAAACAAGTTTTGTTTTCCGATGAGACCAGGGTAAACTTGAAATCTTCAGATGGTCGTGAAAGGGTATGGCGAAGACCTGGAGAAAGATTTGCTTCCTGTAACATCGTGTCGAAGGAACCATTTGGTGGTGGGTCTAAAATGTTTTGGGAGGTATTTGCTATAATGCCCGTACAGAGTTAGTACCAATTCGTCCAAGGTCAATGAATGCTCAATTTTACTTGGAAAATATTGTTCAAGATCACGTAATGCCTTTCGCGCCGTTTATAGGGGATCGGTTTATTTTCGTGCAAGACAATGCTCGCCCTCATGTCGCACGGCCAGTTTTGGAATACTTAAATCAGGTCAATATTCAGGTGATCAACTGGCCACCGCGGAGCCCGGACATGAATCCTATAGAGCATCTTTGGGATGCTCTAAAAAAATCTGTTAGACGTCATTTACCCGCACCGCAGAACCTTCAAGACCTGGAAAACGTTGTTCTTTTGGAATGGGAAAACATTCCTCAGAAAAGGATTCAGCAGCTAATAAGAAGTTTACCACGACGAATGCAGGCAGTTATCCGATCCAGAGGCGGTGTTACACGTTATTAGGTTTCTAAAAACTTGATGTTTTGTTTGTATTCATTAAAATGAATAAACCTGTTTCATTTTAAATTTACATTATTAATCATGCATCAAATTGAAAAAGGCGGCGTATCTCCTTTAATAATAGAGATAATAAAGTGAATAAAAAAACAAAATGTTAAGGAAATATGGGGCTACAATTTGATTTTAATCGCGATATGTTAAAGTTACTGGTATACCCCACAGGATGTTACAAATTTACGAAAAAAAAACACTATTTTTATGACGCCCGGTATAAACCGAAAATTAACGTTTTATCAAAAACAAGAAGTATAGTGACATTGTCAAGAAACAAACCTACAACGCAAAAAAATCATTGACATCGGACTACCGGTTACGAAAAAAGTAGCAACAAAATTTCGGTAAATTTATAATGGTGCGTTAATTTTGAACAGGAGTTTACATTGTGTCGAGTGTTGAAATTCATAGGTGATAGGTAGAATGCGGCGTGAAGTACCCATTGAAGTAACAAATTTTAATTCACCTCTATAGGCACCTACATAAATTTAAAATAAAATGAACACATGTATTAAATAAATGAAATGCTCGCATTTATTCGAGCGAAATAAAAACTAGGCCGATAGTTATTCACGAAAAATGACGGGCGAGCTGTTCGACGCAGCTGGAACTGAAATGACGTTGTGACGTCTTAGCCATTAGCGCCGAGAGATATATCTACTTCACAAATACATCTAAATAAATATCTTAAGATAAACCTCTAATATCACTCTTAACATTAAAAATATATTAATTAAAAGTCCTAAATTGCTATTTACAACTCATACTTAGACACAATGAATTAGTAATCAGGTACGGGCTTTGCACCTGCATGAAATGCACACCTGATTTTTTTGTAGCGACGACGCGACGCCGACAACTGCCGCCGCTATTTATTCGTCAGTTTAGTCGTGACCTTTATCAGGGATTATTACCAGGGTCCATTGTTATTATTCGCTGTATTTATCACTGTAAAAATATATAATATACAATATAATTAGGGTCCGGAAAGTTTGCTCTAACGCATGATATACTGCATTTAACTATCCAGCAACAGGACCGGCGTACTACCGCGCATACGCGAGTCCCGGCGCGTTAGCAGGATCGGTCAGTGTCGTACCTATGCACGGGCAAGAAATATACGCTTATATAATCTACAAGGCGCTTAAAAAATGGTTTATACTTTAATTATCATAGAGTTGTACACTGCTGATCCTGAGACATTCCAGACCTTAATTATAATATGCATTATAATTATGTATTTACATTATTAAATTATAATCTATTCTTTTTAGTTATTGCAGTGCATTATCCAGACTTTGTTACAGTATCTGAGGATGGCATACATTTAACGTGTTTTGTTTGTAAAATAAGATTTCAGTACAACAGAAAACGAGATATAGACAGAGACGTATTAATTTGATAAAGTATATTGATAATATAGTCAACAGTCAAACTTAAGCTTAAACATAAATCGAATAATGTGGAACTAAAAAAAGTGCGTTTGCAAAATACCACAAGAATCTGCATTGAGAAAATATTATTTGCTTCCGTTATACCATCGATAAAATCCTTTTAATTCACGAGTTGTAAAAGTGGTATTATATTAGTTATTATAGTCCCAATAAATTAAGGACGTTATAAAACGGAACTCTAGATATTAAAAATCATGTTGAGGACTAATGGTGCCTCCTATGAAACGTTAAACTAAAAAAAAAAAAGATTCATGAATAGCAGGAATGAACTGGGTTAAAAAATATGATATTAATCTTGCTAGTGGTTTTTCGGATTTCACAGCCTAAAGTTTCACCAGATTTTGGACAGCGTGTGTCACAGGCGCCTAGATTTTTTTTTAATAAAATGTACGTGGAGAATTTCTTATGGTACGCCTATGCCGCACGAATACAGATGGAAACCTCTAATTATAATAATAAATTTGAATAGAATGAACAGAGTGTATTAATAATGCGAACAATATTCTTTTCAGTGTACAGTGCGGTAATTATTTATTTGACTGCTAACAAAAAAGGTGATTTGTACAACTGTAACATCACCAGATAGTTTATATATGAATTGCATAATTTTGTGATATATGTAGTTTCCAAATTTTTTTCGGTCATTTTCAGACAAGTATGACGTCATCCCCATTTTTTTAAATGGCAACCTTTTCATACTCTCTAATTCCTCTAAATTCTGATGTGCTAAATCATGTCTGCTACCTACTATATTTATTTTTAACATCAAAAAACATATGACCCTTACAGGAACGTAATGAGTAGTTTTGTTTCGGGGGCGAGGAAAGTCGACCGCCACTGCTTATATACATACATTCAAATACTAAAAAGGATATCTGGAGCATTCTAAACTTTATGGATTCCTACCGGAATTCCGTCTTTACATTTATTTTTTTTATCAACGTCGGGAGATGCATTTCTTGAATGAGGATGATCCGGGATTTGTAAAATATTGTATAACAAGTCCGGATTCCCTTTGTGCCGTTTGTGTTGAGTAGGCATTGAAAGTGTGTCCTATATAAGCTCCTTTCTTTTGTACCGTGCGCGATATATGTAGGTATTCTTGAAGCGAACGATCATTTCGGTAGGAGGATTTTTGTCGTATTTCAACATCTACCGAGGTCAGCATAGTCATAAAATAGAAAAATTGTTTTTTTTTTGTAGTTTTTTTATCATTCAATTGCTGCAGTTCATCAAATTGCTGCCTGTGCCCATGTGCCCCATCGAGTCACAATAGGCTCCGCTGGTAGTGGTGTCCTTGGTGGAACGTCCGAAAACTTTTTGCTTCTGTAGGTGTTTTACTTGTTCCTTTACTTTTTCTTTACTTGTTCTGTAGGTGTTTAATTGTTAACACAATCACTTGTTTCACATTTCCTATAAGGTTGTCAACATTAGGATAACAGTTTCGGCAATTCGGTGGAGCCCATGTGCCAAACATAGAACATGGATTCAATTTGTATATGCATTTGAAGCTATCAAATGCCCTTCCATAGCTTCTGTCTCATCCAGTCCCTCAACCACTACGTTAGCTATGTTCTGTCCTCTAACATCTGTTGTTTCGTCAATAATTGACTGCCATTAAATGTCAGTTCCGCAAATTTATTTAACGCTTTCCCGTAGCATGCAACGGATGCGGTCTCGACATATTTACCTGCTTATTCGACGTTTCGTGCACACGAATGATGCATAGACCAGCGCAGTTTAACTAATACTAACAATAAGTGTATATTGTGGTTACGTTCGCGACTCGACCTTTGGCAAGCGCTGTCACTCATGGGGCGCATATATTACGGAACCGGACCGATTATATTACGGAATATGTATATTATATAGTGTTATTTGATTGAACTACGATTGTACTATGTACATATAGGAGTTGACGATGTCTTTTATTAATGTGGCATACATATATAACAATATTGCAGTCGCGTTAAGCCCTGTCGTGGAATCTATTATTAACCTACGAGCTCTAATTATAATTAAACTTTTCGCTCAGTACCTACTTAATTATCAAGATAGACAAGTTTATTTTTAACACACTTATATTAACTTGACTGTATGTTGTTTTATGTATGTATGTATGTAACAAATCTTGCACCTCGTGTAGTCATCCGCAATTTTGATGACTGCTCAAGGGGTCCAAGGCCACCGTCGGATGCCTGATATTTTCTGAAATGGCAAAACGACATCCGAGAGGCACCGTTCAAAGTGATGGACTACAGAGCGGACAGTCAACAACAGGCTACGATACATATTAGACGAGAATATACATACGAATAATATATTGTTAATACTTGCGTATCCAGGTTCAATTAAATTATTTTGAACTTTTTCTCCGTGTTTCCTTCACTCGATTATCACCCACATCTGGTTGTTTTGTCGGTTTGAAATTTTGCATACTTACTAATTTTCGATGACTATGCAGTAATATTATATTTATTTCCAAAAATAAACGCTATAAATGTAGGTATTTAAAAAAACACATCTTTTACACATCTTGAAAGTTGATACTCAACTATTCAGAGCGATAAAGCGTCAGCCTCCAAAGTGTCAAAATAAAGCGATTTCGGTTTATTGAATTTTTCTCTAAATAAAACTGATCTTAACGTAAATACGATGTGAACTTAACAAAAATTAGTTTAGTTAGTACAATGTTATTATAAATGTGAAAATTACGCTCTTGTTTACGAAGATTTTGTACGAGAATGGCTTTGATAGCAGGCCCCTGTAAAATAAAAGCGTAGCGTAATTTGATTAGCAAGTTTGAAAGACCGGGGTATGTAATGGACCTGATAGATTAGGAAGCGAATATCGGCTTAAATTAAATCCGCATGGTTATCCCGTATTTTATAGACAAATGAGGCCCATTTGTCTCGTATGGTGGAGTCAATATGGTCAACAAATACAAAAAATTCAAACTGCAATGCAATTGTTATTGATTTGCAATTGTCCTTCAATTGCAACTGAAAATGCAATTATTCAGAAAAACCTTCATGACAAGACTGGTGCGGTTTCACAACTAATTTCATCATTGATTTATATTTTTTCGAGGAAATTGAGGATGACGTGGTCGTAGCAGTAACTGTTACTGGTGAACGATACCTGCAAATGTTAAGAGATTATACAATTCCAAAGTTGTAGAAGGTCGTGTTATAAGCAAATATTTTAAAAATTCATGACCACCATGATCGCCTGATCTGAACCCAGCGGATTTTAGTTTCGGGGTCATTTAAAAAAATTCAGTTATTAGAATACGACCAACAACGCTGAAATAATTAATAGACAGTATTAGGGAGCAAAGTGCTGCAATTGTGTATAAAAAAGTGTATAATTTCGAGGAAAGGTTGGTGCTAAGAGCGTCAACAAAATGGAGGTCATATTGAACAGTTACGGTAACCACTGCTGGGCATTAGAAACCCTATTATTCAAGGAATTCAGTTTCTGTTAATTTTTGTTCTTATTGCTATTTTGTTGAAGTTGTATTTTAAACACTAGGCGCAGAAATTTAGATACAAATCCTATGAAAAAAGTTTATGATATGTTAAAAACATATCCAAAAAAAAAAAACAAAAGTTTAAAAAAAGATTTGTTTTATATTTTTATTTACAATAATTAACGTTTTTTAATTTTGATAATGTAAATAAATAATAATTGCTAAAAAAACCTTTTAAAAAAAAAATTACAAAAAGTGAAAAATCTATCCTTACATTGATTTTTACCACAAACGACAAATTCAATAATTCCGAGTACTATGAAATAAAAATCGTAGCGCTTTGAAACTATCAGGGTTTCTTTGAGGTACTTTAAAGTTGCAGTCAATATGCTTAGTCTATCCATTATTTGTAAAGTTATGTCAAGTTATGTAAATATCCCTATGAAATGTTTTACCTCTTTTCAGTCAACAATTTCGTTTCGAAATTTTTGTACTACTTGTAAAGGATATTTTGCAGTTTTCAAAACCATACTTAAATTTTCTGTACGTTCATTATTTCCCTAATAATTGATTGTCAAAGTCAACAATGACTTTTTTGCTTTGAATGGCGATAACTCAGGCGAAAAATCATCATAGAGGGCTCGAAAATGGGTCAAATTAAAGATAATTAAATTGTCTAAAATACCCTTATGATGAAATTATCGAAAAAAATTTAGTGACGTCCGTGGACCTTTAAAAGACAAGCAAAAAATTTCGAAAATTTTTTGTTTGTTTTGCTCGAAAACTTTTTGCTTCCATGATTTTCTTATGATTACTCAAAAACTGCTAAAGCTAAAAAAAATTAAACTCAATACCCAAAAACTAGAAACTTCGAGGTTCGTTTTCCTTTCTTTTTTTTTCCTACGACCATTTTTCCCAAGTTACAGCTCTGAGAAAATTTGGATTTTGTTTATATTCCTTAATTTTTGGGCCTGGTGTAATAAATTGAAATATTTCCTTTACTATATGATAACCTTGTATTTTATTTTGAAGTATATCGGCGTACTAAGATAATGTTATAAAAAGGAAGTCATCGTTCAGAAAATGTTTGTATAATTTTGGTTTCCGCTTGTTCTCGTTATTTTTCGCATGGCAATAAAAAATTACACGTGACGCAAAGTGATCGCGACGACGTCTCATCTCGTCTCCGCTAGTACCTGCACCGCAATTAACGTCTGGGCTTCACGAAATTATAATAATTTCGACTTATAAACTATCGTATAAGTTCCCATTGTGTCTTTGGGAAATTGTTCGTTGAAGACGAGCTGCCGTAATAAAAATTCCACTACCATTGTAGCATAATTGGCGTGTACGAAACCGTGGCTAGGAATGTTTGTGACATTTTTATTAATACATTCGAAGTTGAATATGGGAACGACCGGAAGAAGATGCCCTGTACAGTCAGGACGTAATTTTGCTTGGGATATCGTTTTTGCAGTACAAGGCTTATTTTCTGTTTTGATTGTTTAAAGAAGTTTTTGAAGAAAGGTTTACGAAAATTATTGTTCTGTTGTAATTTGGGATTCATCTACGGGGTGGGGCATTTAAGTTGACAAATGCGAATAACTTCGAAATGAATCGTTTGACAAAAAAATGTTTCAAACAAAAGTGCCACCGTTTTGAAGGCGGGATCTAACACTTAGAATGTTGTTATATTTGGTAAATACCTATTTTTTTTGTATAGATTTGTGTTCTACGCTTAAAAATAAGTAATGTTTGTTTGAAGAAGTTTTGTGTTCGACTTAAAACAACAATTTGTTTCCCTTAACCGTTGCACTTTTAACTTTTGTAACGAACGTTAAAGAGGACACTGGTTGAAATAATGTTAATTGTTACTGAAATAATCCTGTTACGTTAATTGTTAAACCGTGATTTTAAAACGTATCATTTTGTTAAAACGTATTTTACTTTGTGCTTTGTGTATTTGATGTTTGGTGTGGAATCATTGGAGATTCATTAATAGGACTCATTGATGGTATTTTAACAGGAGAAAAGTATACTCAGTTTCTTAACCAACAGTTACCACAACTTTTTGAAGATTTGCCTCAAGAGGAACGCATGACCATGTGGTACCAGCATGATGGATGTCCAGCACATTATCCGGTAACCTCACGCGAAGTCTTGGACCGAAACTATCGTGAATTGGACGAGGTGGTCCAGTACCGTGGCCTGCACGATCACCCGACTTGACTTCGCCAGATTTTTTCTTGTGGGGACATCTCAAAGGAGAAGTCTATAAGGAATTGCCTACGACACCTGATAATATGAAGGAAAGAATTAGAATTGCTTGCCGAAACATCAGCAGGAATGTCTTATTACGGACAGTGCAAAGTTTTGCAGTACGCATTGAGAAATGTATTGAAGTTCATGGTCATCACTTTGAACACTTATTAGACTAACCATAATCGTGTCAAAGAACACAAAAATTACATTATAATAGTAACAATAATCTTAAAGATATTATATAATTAATCCTAACGTCCCTCAAGAGACTATTTAAGAAGAAATACTTTAATATGATTTTAATATTACGTCTACTACATTAGTTATGTTTTATGTTATTTTGCCATTATGTAACTTGTGACTTGTGAAAACGGTATTATCATCAATAAATCATTTTATTATTAATTATTATTAGTATTATTACTATTCTTATACGTCTTATTCTTCGTTAATCAATCTTACCTACAATCCTAATGGAAATATTACAGTTACAATACTTTTATTGCATTCTATTACAGTACTTTTATTGCCCTCTACTATTCTTATTTAATCCATGTTACCTAATAATAATAAAATCTTATTGTTATTATTTATTCTTCGTTAATCCATCTTACCTACAATCTTAATGGAAATATTACAGTTACAAATTTATTGCCCTCTACTATTTTTAATCCATGTTACCTAATAATAATAAAATCTTATTGTTATTATTTATTCTTCGTTAATCCATCTTACCTACAATCCTAATGGGAATATTAAAGTTACAATACTTTTATTGCCCTCTAATATTCTTATTTAATCCATATTACCTACTATCCTAATGGGGCTATTTTTGGAATCATTAACATTATTTCAGTCAGTCTATAATATTCATTCATTAATCTACACTCCTAAAGGTATTATCTCTTGATCGAATACTTTTAACCACTTTAGTATTATTCAGCATAAAGAGATTTGCAAAATAAGGTGTTACTTGACTACATTCCCATTTACTTTTATTTTTCAACACGGCTTTCGGTCGCCACTTTTATCATTACAAAGGAGTTTTGCTTAATAAAAAAATACATTTCTGACATAGCTTCCGCAAACTTAATTTTTACTTTAAATCTTTATTTTAAGATGTTTAACAGTTAAAAAAAGAGGACCAAATTTTTGTTTGAAGTTAAACAAAACTTTTTCAAACAAACGTTACTTATTTTTAAGCGTAGAACACAAATCTATACAAAAAAATAGGGGTTCCTATTTAAAAAATCAAAGTTGACCTTCAAATGACCTTGAAATCCTCTACCAAATATAACAACATTCTAAATGTTAGACCCCGCCTTCAAAACGGTGGCACATTTGTTTGAAACATTCTTTTGTCAAACGATTCATTTCGAAGTTATTCGCATTTGTTAACTCAAATGCCCCACCCTGTATATTCGAATTTATAGTTGTACCAATAAAAACCATAGAGTTGTCTACTGTCAAAAGTTTGACTACAACAAAGTTTCGTTTCGAGTTTTATTTCTATCTCTCTCATTCGACCGCTATTTATGCTATTTAAGAGTAACGGTTACTCAGTCCTTTTAATAGATGAGTTAATAAGGAATCATACATTTAAGAGAACCCTGTACAATTCCACGACTTTTCGTAGAGATACTGACAATTCGAAATTTGCTTCGTTACCATATGAACCTAAATTTACCCGCGGACTAGATAGAATTTTTAAAAATATTAATATAAATTTGGTTTATAATTCTGAAAATAAACTACAGACGTTTTTGGGTAACCCCAAAGACAAAATCGACAATAACGAAAAGTCAGGAATATACGAAATAAGTTGTAAAGATTGTGATCAAAAGTATATTGGGCAAACAAAAAGATCTATTTTGACTAGATTTAAAGAACACATGGCTCATTTGAAATATGGCAGAACAGAAAAATCTTGTGTTGCCCAACACGCTTTTGACAACAACCATAGGATACATATAAATAACTTAAAATTAATTAGAAATGTAACAAACAGTAGACAGTTGGATGCTTTTGAAAGTTTAGAAATCATTGAGTGTAACAATAGTATGAATAAGGACAATGGTCCGATACCCACCAGTCCACTGTTTGCTCTGATAAACAAAGACAGTTACGGTTCAGTGAACCGTGGCAACAAATTTGGTATAAATAGTGCAAGTGTGTAGGCTAGAATTTAGTTTTAATCTTCTCCTGAAGATGCCAACTTGGTTGGCGAAACGCGCGTCGAGAAAAGTGTAGTAGTTCGGTGTTTCGTGGAAAACGTCCAGTTTTGTGTTTCTAGGGGAAGATAAATGTTAAAATTTGTTTAGTGCTAACTATTCAGTTATAATCATAGGAATTACGATTTACTATGTAAGTAGAGGACCAAACAATTAGAGATTCACGCATGGGTTCGACTCCCCGTCGAATCGATCGACATCTGCCACATAACCTAGATACCAATGCGCACACCTACAATTTCCCATTGCTCGCGCTATTTGTCTTCAATTTGCGACGAATTAGAACCGTAATCATCCAATTATATTGTTTTTACTCTTGGCGGCCTTAATCTATATGGATTTTTAAGTGACCAATTAAGCCGTTCGGTTTCGTTGTAAGATGGCGCGCACCCGGATCGGCGAGTGGGAGGCCAGAACCCGACGGATACATCGCACCTGTTCCGTTCTCCATTAGAACTTTCTTTAATAGCCCGCTAGATTAATGTCATACTTAACCGATTTTATTGCCCACCTAAGGCTGTACGGAATCTAGTCGGCTGCGCAATAGATCATCTTCGCGTTTCGTAATTGTTAGGGCAGCGGCGTCACCGCAGGGTTTTGTGAGGTGAAAGATGCATTGCCTTTAAAAAACGGCGTATCTGCGAAATTGGCCGGTGCAATGAGGAATAAATAAATAAATATAACTAAAATCAACATTAAAAAATACGGGTTTAATAAACATTTGCTAATTCACGGAATGTATTTTTGCGACTTAACATAATACTGAATGCTCGATAAAAAAATAACAGAAATGCAGGGTAAACATAAAACTTTTATTAACATAAAAATTTAACATAAAACGTCTTATATTTATTAAAAATACACAATATAACATAATTCATTTGCAGGCTAAGTTTTAATTGTATCAAAATCAAATATATACTCTAAAAATTACAAATGCTCGATATTTGAATGTTTAATAAATCTTTTAACTGCCCTTTCTAGTCCCCTAGCCTTTCGAAGGTTGCCATAGTTTATTATGAAATTACGAGGTGTACAAATAATGTAGTGAGACTGGTTTTTTATTTTATTTTTTTCGAATTGAATTACAATTCAGTATTGTCTCCTTCAAAATAACTTTCCTGGGAAGCCACACAGCGCTGGAGACGGTTCTTCCATTCCTCATAGCAGTGCTGGAACTCACATACTGGAACAGCCTTCAGCTGGTCGGTTACAGCCATTTGAATGTTTTCTATGATCCCAAAATGACGTCCCTTGACGCGATTTTTCAGTCTTGAGAAGAGACAAAAAGTTACAAGGAGTCAAGTCAGGCGAATAAGGAGGGTGAGGAGCCACAGGAATGTTTTTACTGACTAAAAACGCCTTTACTGAAATGGATGTGTGACAAGGCGCATTGTCGTGATATAACATCCAGCTGTTCTTGATGTTTGGTCTCACACGCATGACCCTTTTTCGAGGTTTTTCAAGAACCTCTCGGTAAAAGTGTTACCGTGTGGCCATTTACTGTGGCCCGAAGGCACAAACTCATTGTGGACAATTTCCTGGCTATCAAAAAAGCAAATCAGCATGCGTTTGATCTTCGACTTGCTCATTCTTGCTTTTTTGGGACTTGGAGAGCTTGAAGTGCGCCATTCCATGCTTTGGTGCTTGGTTTCCGGGTCGTACTCAAACACTCAAGTCTCATGACCAGTAATGACACGTTTTATAGAATGGGGATCATTTTCAATCGATTCCAAAAATTCAAGACACCTTTCTCTCCTGATGTCCTTTTGCGCAGATTTTTCTCATCCTCAATTCGTTAGTCAGAATCTGATGAACAGTGGTATGATTCAAATTTAACTCTTCCCCGATCATTCTTTTCGTCCACCGACGATCTGAACGCACGAGATCTCGTATTCTATCGACATTTTCATCGGTTCTTGAAGATGAAGGCTTTCCGCTGCGTGGTTCATCTTCAATCGACTCTCTTCCTTCTGAGAATGCCTTAAACGACCGAAAAACCTGGGCTTTTGAAAAAAAAAACACTGTTGTAGGCGTGTTGAAATTTGGCAAAAGTATCCGTTGCGCTGTATCCAAATCTGAGGCAAAACCTGATAGCACACCGTTGTCATACATTTTTAAAACGCACTGGAAAAAAACCGGTTTACGAAAACAGCCACAAAGAACAAACAAATGATTCTAACATATTCAAACTTGTACTGAAGGTGCATGACATGTTAACTTACCGCCCTTCCAAGTCCCGTCTCTGCAGTGTTGCTAGATCGGGCGCCTATGTTGCAAGTCTCTTTATTTAATATACACATCTCGTATATTGTCTCTAATCATAAATTAAATAAGAACAAAAATATATTTATATAATTTTGACATACTTAAACATGACAAGAAACTGAGTTACTTCCTATTTAATTTCTGCAGAATTTAAGAAAATAAAAATTAAGAATTCGACCTACGACTTTTTAGTTTCTAAAAAAAAATAGTGTACCGGGTAACTCCTTTAAAATTGACACCCTTTTTTAATTTTTAAGCTCTATCAAAAAAAATCGTTCTATTGTTTGAAGATTCAAATCAGTAAAGATGAGAGATAAGGGGAGCGTCAATCCGAAGTGAATCACACTGTACATAAAAGTATTATAGAAATTATTGTCTATTTTTAGGCACTAATACAATATGTTCTTTGAAAACTATTTTATGGAACTAAAATAGAAAATGTTTTGTTATAAAATAGCTAAAACAGAATATTTTGTTGGGGCTAAAAATATTTTGAAGAAGCTGAAACAGAATATTGTATTACATAATAAGACACATTAACTTTTAAATAAGTTATATTTAACTTTAAAACAGAACATTTTATTACATAATTCTTCTTAAATTGGACCACCGTCGATCGTCAGCGCTGTCCATTACTGCTGTTTAGACCCAAATCCGTATCGGAATTATAAGTGTTTCGACATTTCGGAAACTGTGCCAAAGGCTACTATCTCTCTAAGTGTTTAGGTGCATTAACAGAAATTAAGAGTGTTCAGTCGACACATGTAAAATCCTAAATGCGTTTTGGGTGGTCCTAAAAGTATGGCTTCGGATTTTGTCGGGGATGCACAGGACCGGATCCAGCTCAAATTTTACCAAAGGCAAAAATGTTGTTTATCTTACAAAGTCAGATAATAGTTGTATAATTTATTTTTAATAATTATAAGTATTTGTCGAAATAAGATGAGGCGATTTAATTGCTCTTATTTTTTTTTATTTAATTGTAAATTGTTGTTAGATTAATGCGGGATCGAACAATTATCAGAACATTGGATGTGAGTAGTTAATAATGCTGAAAAATATACATTTTTTCTGCGATATTTTCATTTAAATGAATCTTTTGACCTTTTTCCTCAACCGTTCGGTAACAGTCCTGAAAGGACCAGATTAATTTAGGCGTTTCCAAAGACTTAACACCCCCTTAGATAAATTCGCGGATAAGACAAAACTCGGCCGCTATCAGTCCGTCCGAAATGAGTTCCTAGCTCGCCTGACGTCAATTCCCTTGACGAATTCGTTCGTGAATAAAACAACTCGACTGTCCGCAGTGAAAAACTCCGTATTAATTCATCCCGTAGGAGCAAGGGGAATGGAGATGGAGACTCTTTGGGAAGGCACGACCAGAGACGGATTAATTTTTTTATCCGTCCAATTTGGCGCGTAGAAAAAAAGGCTGTAATCGACTAATCCGCTACCTGCAACGCGACGAGATGCGAATCGGCATAAATTCTGGAGAAAATCCATTTAACGATGGTTGAAGGGCTACGTATATATACAGTGTGGACATTTCAGTTGATATATCACAGACGAAGCGATTTACAAAAAAAATATATTCACCTTAAACTTCTAGGTTATTAAAAAGGTCATATGCTAATGACCTTAAGATATAAGACATTTAGAAAAGTAAGTCTGTAATAAATTGTTACAGGCATATTATCCTTCCTATATTGACAATGTAATGACATTTTGTTTCACTGTCCGACGTAAGTCGACATAATATTAATATACCCTCTTTTATGGTACGTTCTCAGAGCTAAAAGCCTGAAAACTTTTTATGTGAACAATTACCGTTCGAGGAGAGACACATCACGTGATCCAGTACGACGGATGCCCTCTGTTCATTATGCACGTAGTGTTAGAGGCAATCTAAGTAGAATTTATAGTGAAGGTTAGATATAACGTGAAGGAGCAATACAGGCCCTGTGAAGTTTTCGCTAGACTATTCGTTTGCCCAGGGTCTGCCCAAGTATGCCCAGTGAATAGTTTTATTTGCCCACCTTTAAAAAAAATCGAAAAATAAAAAAAAATTCCATCAATGAAAAAATGAGAAAAAAACGTATTTCTTTGAGACCATTGGTTTGCCCAGAGTTTGCCCACGTATGTCCCGAGAGTAGTTTTATTTATCCAGCCCTTATTTTTGTTTGCCCAACGTTTTTTTTTTGTTTGCCCACTCTGAATTTCGTTTTCCTAGCTTTTATTTATGTTTGCCCACCCTGCATTTTATTTTCCCAGCTCCTTATTTTTGTTTGCCCGTCCTGAATTTCATTTGCCCCGCTCCACCCTCAATTTCGTTCGTTCAACCTGAATTTAGCATTTATTTTCGTTTGCCCAGTCTCATTTTCGTTAGCCAGACCAGAATTTTGTCTGTCCAGCTTGAATCCCCTTGGTTAATGAGACTTTTTTCTGTCGCCGTTCTGCGGGGGGAATCTTATTTTCCCATTCTATGGTTAATTAAAATTGGGAAAGTGAGTGTAACAATTTTACATACGTTGCCTAATCCTGGGCAAACGAATCGTCTCAAGGAAATAGGTTTTTTCTCATTTTTTCATTGATGGATTTCTTTTTATTTTCCGTTTTTTTTTTTTTGAAAGGTGGGCAAATAAAATTACTTTCTGGGCATACGTGGGCAAACCCTGGGCCAACGATTGGTCTCAAGGAAATAGGTTTTTTCTCATTTTTTCATTTATTGTTTTTTTTTTATTTTTCGATTTTTCTTTAAAGGTGGGCAAATAAAACTATTCACTGGGCATACGTTGGGCAAACCCTGGTCAAACGAATGGTCTAGCGAAACCACGTTTTTTTAATGTTTGTTTTTCGGATTTTTTTTATTTTTTTTATTTTTCCGTTTTCAGTTGGTGGGCAAAAAAATTGTCTCCTGGGCAAACATGGGCAAACGATATAGATAACGAAAGTCTTTATTTTCCAATTCAGGTGTGCCAACTTCACAGGGCCAGCAATTCATTGGCCAGTTCGATCTACTGACCTTATAGCTCTATTTTTTTCCACCTCAAACAGCGTGTTCACATTTATATGTCACAGTTCATAAAAATATGCAGGGTGGATACGAAATGTTTATGTACCATCTTTTTTTACAAAAGAGTCTACACATGCATCGAAGAACATTGAACATGTAATAAAATACTCTGATTTATTTAATATGTTTTACATTCTTATTCCCTTAAATATGTGTTTTTAAAATTACGGGTTGCATTGAAAGCTACACAGTTCGTTTAACATTTACTCAGAAATACGAATGAAAAATACAAATTGCACGCTTCTATTTAAACGAAATTATATGATCTTGACATGACCTTTAAATTTAAGTTAAAATCAAGGACATTATATGACCTTTTTAAAACCCAATAACTTTTATCTGAAGAATTTGTTTGTAGAACCCTTCATTTGTAAGATATTTAGCATTATCAAATTAAATGGTCCACTCTGTATATTTTGGTTAATTAAGTAAATTTCAATTAAGAGTTTATTATAGGAAACAAATATTCAAACATATTGAAATGTTTTAGAAAATTTTCTGTATTATATGTTATGCCTATCAGAATGAACAATTGGAAATCGAAACGGCACAAAACAAGCCGAATGTGCAAGAAAGGTGAAAATAATTACACCTTTTTTAATTGGTATATTTTTTACTTTTGTGTTTTTTTAGTTAAAGTGCAATAACTGTATTAAGAATGTTGGTCTCTAGATTTATGTAAAAATAGAGGGTCTTGACATTTTTTTAATGACAAGTACATTTTTCAGTAAAGAATTTTTATATTACGTACTTTACGTACGGTTATTTCTGGTTAAAAATGGCGGAGGCGCCGATAGTAAATTTAATTTAAAACGATGAAGGTGCCTAAGGTATATTTTTATTAAAATGATATGCGCCAATGGTAAGTCCATTGTACCATCTACCTTCCGTCATTTTTAGCTCAATGAATTCATTAGTCATTGAGATATTTAGATTACCAGAAAACATGGATTTGAGATACAAAAATGCTTTCAAAATCGTGAGCAATATGAGGTTTAAAGGTGAAACACATTAACATCAAGCCAATTCGTAAAACAACTTTTTGTTTTTGTTTCGTCTTGCTTTTACAAAATCGCTTTTTAAAAAGCGATTTTATAAAAACAAGAGACGAAAAAGTATGTATATTATTGCACTTTCTTACATTTGGTTTAGTGTTACCTAATGAGTTTTATCTTTAACCGACGGTATATTTCACCTCTGCGGACCACTTTTCAACCAGTTTAAGTCGTGAATAAGATTTCATTGAACTGAAAAATGATTGCCTCAACTGAATAAACTATGTTTGCACTGGTAGCTGTCTAACTTAAATAATATGTATTTAAGGGCTGCAGTTTTAAACCTGTACAATTGAGTTTACATTTTGTAAAAGCTAGCGTATTTATCCTCAGTCCCTTTGTTTGAGGCCCAAAAAAATGTATGTGGCAATTTTGTGCTACCGAATGAATAGTTCATTCGACTCGGGTTAAACGCATTGCAAATTAAATAGGGCCGGGAGTAGCGAGCCCTTTTTAGCTTAGGTATATCCCGAACGGCCCTTTCTACTGTCGTTACTTTTCGGCCGTTGCTTTTTCCAAGAAAGAAGTTGGAAGTCGGTTGTGTGGGTTGTGTGAAATAGAATAAAACAAAAACAGATTTACTCCTAGCGTTGGTCCTCTATGCTTTCTGGTTCTAAACATAATTAAGTTTTTCTGTACTTTTTCTTTTTATTCAAGAGTAACTTAGTATATCCTAGTAACATCAATGCGTTGTAATATGAACAAGTGTATCTACCCATTTACAAACAAATCTTCTATAAAAATGTGGTTGTACATACATTCTAAAAGCATGACATCTTTAGCTGTCACAAAACTGGACGTTTTCCACGAAACACCGAACTAGTACACTTTTCTCGACGCGCGTTTCGCCAACCAAGTTGGCATCTTCAGGAGAAGATTAAAACAGTTTTAATTGTAGTAGTTCGGTGTTTCGTGGAAAACGTCCAGTTTTGTGTTTCTACGCCGAAGGTTCCAGTACCCACTCCAGCATCTTTAGCTCTATCTAGTTACCTATGTAATCATCATTCAGTGTTTATAATGGGATCCTCGGAACCATGCGAAGGACTCCTACAGTGTGTTTTCAAGTTTTTTTTTAATGATTTATGCAGTTTTGTTTCACCGCCTTGATTTCTTTATTTGTATCGTTTTAAATCACCGTACTTCTAAGTAATTAGGCTCTGCCTTTTCAAAGCTTTACCTTTTTTTAAAACCGGGTTGAAAATTGTTTCTGAAACGTCCGTAATTTTAGCTTCGCGTGTTTCTCTAAATACGACATGCGACACAACATCTGCTCCGAATAGCCAAGGAGGGATCGTTTAGCGAAATAAATTCGGAATAAGCGAGAAAACATCTTACAAGAAAACGTATTAGCAAAGAACAATAACGGTCCAGCTCACATCGATGTCGTTGTGCCTGTCTGTTATTTCGTTTTTTGTTTATAGGTGGCGCTGTTGGTGTGTTGTCAAAATAAGAATTTTCTTAAAATACTGATGATTCGCGTAAATTGCAGTGTAAATTTTTTTACTAAAATCATAACTTCAATATTTAGATGACTTGATTCAAATTGTGTATTTACTGAATAATGTGCGTGGTCCTCTTACAGTAAAAGTAAAAGTCAGAAGTATTTTTAACAATGGGCAATGGAGTGTTTAAATTTCGCGTAGCACAAAGTATACCCAAAAAACCAATTGAACCTAACGTCAATTTGAGGTGATTTAACATGGAATTATCGACTTCTAAATTTAAAATTAGTTTTGATCCACGTTGATGATTTGATTATATTTAATCCCTTGACTGCCACGGAATTTTTTTGAAATGTACTCTGACTGCTAAACTTAGAAACTGTTTAAACTGACGACTTTATCTATACATATCATTTCCGCCATGCTTTGCCCGCTGAACATCATGTGTTACGGGATCAAACTGACCGGCTCAATAACCTCAGTTAGCATAGAAGTGAACAGCACAGAATGTTAGTTTCAGGCAGTAGAGCACCAGTGTGCTTATCCTTTCCCTGCCTTCTAGTGGTGTAAACCATCCTATATACCTTTCTCTTTCTAACAGTAGGATTAAAGTTACCTTTTATACAGTTGGTGAACCTGGCCTGGAATGACAGCTATTCTTAAAATTCCCTAAATAACTGGGGAGCTGGTAAAAAGGTCATTTCCTTTCCGGCAACGAGAAAGACTTGATATTTTCGGTGTCTGGGACATCTGAATCACGCTCTGCGGATTATTTTCTCTTGTCGATCTTCTTTTGTCTGAGATCAATAACTCTTATTTGTCTTTGAGGACGCACCTTTGTGGATTTTAGAGTATTGTCTCGGCAAATATACCAGTTTTATAACCACCTATAGGCCACACACCACTACCAAGGTAGGGAAAAGCTTACACACACTTAAATGCACTGCATATAATTGCATGACTAATTGCTGCATGTTTACTTCTAGGCCTTTTTTCTTCTGTTTCCTTTTTTTGTTATTGCTTCTTGCTGTCACACCCGCTTCTGCCGCTATCGCTTTTCTTCGCCCTGCGGGCGCAGCTCACTGCTTCATACCTGCGGTCACACTAGTCACTAGCCTACATCAGCTATACATCTGACATCTTTCTGGGGGCCCACACACGGCTTCGGAAGCAACCTAACCTCACTTCCACCACATGGTCAGGGACCGGGGCACCTCTAACGGACATCAGCTACTTCTGGACTTCAAGTACCCATCTAGGATCTAGGACCAGGAACCAATTAAGGTCATTGCTAAGATTGTAAGCGTTTAGTTAACATTCGTTACCTGGGCTTGTCGGTCAGACCGATCATTTCTATTTGACACTGCTTAGGTTATTAGAACCTATTTGGTTGGCTCTAACCTAGATTGCTTCCTAGAATTAAGAGATACTATTTAAATCTCCGAGACACAGTAGGGCAGGGAACCTTACCCCTATCGGGATACCCAACACTGCAGACACATTTGTAAACCTGCGGTATATATACCAAGGGGATTTATAAGATCCACCCCGTAATCACGCTTTGTACTTGGTCTTGCAGAACAGCATCCGGCCCTAAATATAGTTTATGTACCTGGATTTTACTAGGGCACACAATCTTGAATAATTTACAGACGGGTGTCATTATTAGTCATTACCACTGACGCTAGATTAGTAGAGCCACCGCTCCGACCGTGCCCTCAGGCCTACCCCCAAGAGTGGGTCACCGTGCCTACTAGGCCCTTTCTGGCGATACCTTGATAACTTGGGCACTAGACTAGGGAATTTTTGTTGTTGTATTGTATTTGTTAATTGTTTTTATTTTTATTAAAGTACTGTCCCATTTGTTTACTCTCGTTCTTCTCTTTTGTGCTTGTGTCGACCCTTTGTTGTACCTCTCGTTTCGGCGGATAATATAACCTTGGTGGTACCGCGCGGGGATCGGAGACGGGTTTCCACCCCCAATCTCCGGTGAGCTAGCCGCCGGCCAAAATTGTCTCCGCGCACCCTTCACCACCGCGAACCCACCACGCGTAGAGGTTATATTATCCCCAGCAAAGTCCCGTCTCCCTTTCTTTCAGCTTGCTGCCCCGCCAACCAGCGGCGGCGTAGCACATGGCGTTGTCAGAATTTGGCCTATATCCTCCAAAATGCCAATTTTGGGAGGAAGTTGCGCCGAAAATGAATCAATTTGTGACATTTTGCTACTGTCACCAGACATATCATTTCCAACGTATTTTAACCCTCTGGTCATCACTGTGATATCTGAATTTGTCTTACACACGGCAAATTATCATAGTCTAAATTTTGTCGTTGAATCACCTAATAAATTATCAATCTACAGTTTTCTAATATTCTATTTAGACATTATTTCCGACGTATTTGGACGCACTGAGTCAAAAAGTCTTGTCCAATCTTCGCATCAATCCTTGAATTTCTGAATAATATACAAAGGTAGAGTATATGAGTCCGAACAGAAATCCAAACAGTTTTTCCTAGTGTCATAAATTTAGTTATTTTTGGGTCAATTTTCCCCCAATATTGGCCTTTACGTTGTTGATAATACCATAATGTTCAGTTGCGTTCAAAATACCTTGGAAATGATACAGCTTGTCAAAATACCACTGTTTAAATGCTGCACATAACTTGAGTATATAAGGACAAACATTAAAAAAAGACTGAAATAATGGTCCTGTCCTTGGAGCTCTAGTCTGTTTTGTGTGCAAAATAGAACCCAACAAACCCCGGGCATTCCCATAAATATAGGAAAACACATGTTGATTACATTTTACACATTATCAGGCGTTAGTAGAGAATTTACTTATATGGCAGATTTATAAGATTTGTGATCTTCCGGTAGTTTGGTCTAAGTTGAAAAAAACAAAAATCTTTGTTCTCGGCAGTCAAGGGGTTTATTTTATTGCAATGTTAATTATTCTCGAAATAAAACTGATAACATAAATTCAAACGATTTGAGCTTATTCAAACGACTTGAACTTTTCTGAACTGAAACATTTCGTACAAGAATGGGTTTGAGAGCAGGTCTCTATAAAATGATAGCGTACCGTAATTTGATTAGCAAATTTAAAAGAACGGGATCTGTAATCGATCTCCCGAGATGAGGAACGCCAAACAATAATATTCAAATAATAATTTGTATGCAGAATGGACAACCCCTAAACATTTACCGACCAGTGAAAGCCTTGTTAACTGAGGCAGTTTTTCAAATCAAATTTCAAATTCATGGCCACCAATGTCGTCTGATCCGAACCCAGCGAATTTTAGGGTTTGGGGTTATTTAAAACATTTTGTTTAGAATATGGCCAACAATGTTGGAAGAATTGAAAGGTATTAGTGAGCAAGTTACTGCAATTCAACCTGTAATGTTGTATAATGCTGTGAATAATTTAGAGGAAAGGTTTGTACTTTTACACCACCAAAATGGAAGTTGAACAGTTACGGTAACCAGTGTTGGACATACTATTACGAATATTCAAGGAATTAATTTTTTCTATGTTTCTATAAGTAATTTAAGAATATATCACTTATACACTAAAAGAGTTGACTTGAGTTGACCATATTAAACTGTTTCATATTTTTTAATTTTTTAACACATGTTAGTAACGAAACTTTCTCTTATTTCCAGGTCCACTTCCTCTGACTGGGAACATATTCAAGACTTACGTAAGTATCCATTTTATTTCGCCTATATATCACCTGATAAGGTAGTGTTCCTTTAGCTATCCAAATAACAAGAAATACTCGGTGACCTTTAAAAGTATCTTGTTGGATTTCTTTCTACTTACGGAATGACAGTTAAAGTAAATTATTTGGTAAAATATTTTTACACTTGTATTTTTTTGTTGTGGCACAGAATCTTGAGATTCCCAGCACGAAATAAGCGATATTAAATTTATATGCTACTCCCACGGGTGGCGATTTAAAAAAAATGTTTTTTTAAATTACAGTTAAAGTAAATTATTTGGTAAAATATTTTTACACTTGTATTTTTTTGTTGTGGCACAGAATCTTGAGATTCCCAGCACGAAATAAGCGATATTAAATTTATATGCTACTCCCACGGGTGGCGATTTAAAAAAAATGTTTTTGACGCATTATCCGAACGAAATTCCGCTTGAAAAAAATAAGTACTTTGTAATGCTCCCTATTCAAAACAAATTAGGTTGTTTACGTTGCGGAGCCCTTTTTATAAGTAAATACGGCCGAGGTATTTTTCCGTTTGTTGCCGTTTCACCCAGGGCCGGACTACGGAAAATTTGTCAGTCTTTGATTCAGTCTTGATCAGAGATCGTTATTGTCATTTTCCTTTGATATTTATTTTTTCTCTTAGCGAATGTAATAAGTTTTATATTCGTGGAAGGTCACGACCTTTATCAAAACGAATCAAAGAACACTCAACATGTTTTAGAAACAAGCACTTACGGTCAACAACGAAAATCATCATACACCCACTTTCTGAAGGTTGCTTAAATTCTGATAATTTTTTGCCTAGACATGAAAAATTTCTAAAGTTGAACCAAAAATATCATAAAAAATATAAAACTCTACCATTCTCCCTTCCATAGTTTTTGGAAAAATCACTGTTCATGAAATTTTAATAAAACACAGCTAGATGTAGAGGAATATTAATTCGTTAATTTTTTTAGTTATGTGTGGCGTACACGGCTTTTTTTGACTTTTTATGATATGTATATATATATATATATGACAAAATGGCTCAGTTAGTCGGATAGATACTATGAATCTTTCCCTTTAATACGAGTCCAAGAACTTACTCAACTCAAATGTATTTAATATTTTCAGTTATTCTGGATTTTTTGAAAACACCCACAATTTTATTTTTTTAGCGTTATCTTTTCATACAATCAACATATCACCTTCAACTTGGGCTTATTAGATGCATAATTTGCTGTAAGATCCTAATCAGAAGCAAAAAAAAAACAATACTGTAGTACAAAAATTACACCGCCACACAAAAAGAAAAAGTTGTCTGAAATGTACCTACATGCGATATATGATTACCGAAGTATTTTTTCCCGCTGAACACGGATCCGGTATCAGAATTGCACCATCTATCTTCAGTCTTCAGCAAAGTGGTGTAATTTTCTGGTGTAAAGATTCTTCGGCATTTTGCTGAGGATTGAAGGGTGGTGGAGAAATTCTGACACCGGATTCGTGTTCAGCGGAAAAAAATACTTCGGAAACAATATAACGTATGTACATTTCAGACAACTTTTTTTTGTGTAGCGGTGTTATCAGTATCTTCTAATAGTGCTAACTGTAGATAAACCTCTATTTACTTTTTTATTTATTTAAGTTAAATCCAATGCACATTCGGTAATTTCACAGGGATGACATACATATTTTGGAACAGTCAGTTTATTTAAATCTTTATTTTATCTAACAGTTTATTGCCAGTAGCCATTATATCGAAGCAATGTTAATTTTAATGACATCAAGCAACGACTTGATTATCATTTATATTCACTATTGCACAGCTCTGTTTGTTATTACCACATTTGTTTAATAAACGCCGAGTTAGATTTATGATCGCTGAAATGTCAGTTTTAATGCACATGTTAATTTCATTAGTTTAGTTAAAATAATGTTCGCTTAAATTGTTGCTGTTTATTTTTCAAGGGTCTTGTTTGCTTATTAATTTACCGGAATTTAGTTCTACACAACTCAGTTCTTAAGGTAAACAAATCGTTTTTGCTTCGATTTTTTATCAAGCATATATATAATTCTATTCAATTCGTAATTCGTATTCAAGTCGGTTCTCCTGACGCGACGCCCCACTTCCCCCCAAGCGCGGCCCTGCTCTCACCCACTTAACGAAGCGGAACGCGGGTAACTCGCTGCCTACACACGGTATCGCCGTTCAATTTGTTTTTAATTATTTTTTTGCGTATCCCCACGTTGCACAACGAAGGTACTTTTATAAATTCATAATGCCTACATAAGATACGCGTAAAAGTAATTGAGACGCTGTATATTTTTAGATACGGAAAGTTTAACGTCCGGGCTAACTCGGGCTAACAGCTTTCTGGTCGTTTGGACGTATTTAATTTGTCCGTACACAGAGAAAACAGTTTCTTCAAATTAAAAATGAACGGTTGACTGATGTTTGTTCTACTGAATTAAAAACAAAACTTTTGAAACTGATGGGAATACTGAGTTTTTAATAAATGCACGTATGTAAAATAGCACCGTATTTACATTTATTTAAAGAAAAAATTTGCTCCGATTACACAAAAACACTTTTTTTGTTTTTTTTTTAACCCTAAGAGATGATCCGAAGGTTTTTGACATGCTGAACACTATACCGTTGTCCGATTTACTCTATGACGTCACAATTTTCAGAAAACCTAACCTAAAAATGCATCAAACGCTATATTCGTAATACACAGCTTTGAATCACTCAAAGTAAAATATTATCAGTATCATATTCGATATATTTTTACATACTAAACACATAAAACTAACATTTCAGCGATCATAAATTTAACTCGGCATTTATTAAACAAATGTGGTAATAACAAACAGAGCTGTGCACTAGTGAGTATAAATAATAATCAAGTCTTTGCTTGATGTCATTAAAATTAACATTGCTTCGATATAATCAATATGTACTTGAAAAAAGAAACTGGCAATAAACTGTTAGATAAAATAAAGATTTAAATAAATTGACTGTTCCAAAATATGTTAACTGTTTTATTCAACTAAATTCAGGATATTGACAAAACATAAAACATTGGTTTCAACGCACTAAACATCATGCAGTTACTGCTTTTACTCGATCAGAGCAAGATTTTGAAAAAAATAAAACCTTAAAATGAAAACGGTTTATGATTGATCAGAGGGATAAAAAACTCTTTTCTATTGTGCTTATGTAAGGCTATCCTTTTGATAAATTATAAACCTTTTTTGCACTTTAAGGTTATGTTTTTTTTTTAAATCTTGTCTAACCGAGTAAAAGCATCAACTGCACGTTTTAACAATATCCTGAATTTAGTTGAATAAAACAGACAATGCCGACGTGTTTAGTACCTCAAAATCTGATATTATATTATCTGATAAAATATTGAATATGACATTTATTATTTCCTTGAGTGATTGAAAGCTGAGTATTACGAAAATAGTGTTTTATGTATTTTAAGGTTATGTTTTATTATTTTGATTCAATAATTTTTTCAACAACAAAATGATGTAATGGATTAAGATTAAGATGGATTATGACAGCGATGCTAATATTACTTATGGCCAATAAATAAGAAAAGACTTGCTTCATATCAATTTTAAGGTTATGTTTTTTCATAATTCCAACTTCATGGAGAAAAACAAGTAAGGCATCGTATTTAGCTATGAAGGCTTCGATATAGGCCAAAAAGCTTTTTTTGCAGTTTTAGGTTAGGTTTTCTGAAAACTTTGACGTTATAGGGTAAATCGGACAAGGGTATTGTATTCAGCATGTCAAAAACCTTCAGAATCACCTATTAAGGTTCAGAAAAATCCTTGCAGGTCTGTTATTCTTTGATTTGTATACTAACAACTTATAACAAAATATGATGTTGGATCAAAGAAATATTTCTTAATGCAATTCAAGTCATTTATTTGAATATGCAGTTCATTGGTCATGTTGCTGTATATCAGCCAATAGGAGAGCGCAATCGCATCATCGCTGACGCATCCCTTTCACGTTAGCCTGCTAGTTTGCTAAATATTGTCTCCAATTAAATATTGACTACAACTAAAGAAGTAAAGAGACATTGTTTATCTTTGAAAAAGGCTAAATGGTTATTTTAAGATTTTTTTAGTAAAACAAACTGTAATTATTTATAAATTCCAAGATCTTATGTCATTTCAAAACGTACGATGTATTATACATATGATAAATATTTTACATATTTATTGATTCTCTACTCAGATAAAAGAGATTTCCTTGGAGTAGAGAAATTGCCTTCGAAGAAATTGTATTCGAACAAATCCTTTTTCTGTGTGTATAGCTACAAATCCTTTTTCTCTGCGACTATTTAAGGTTGTCAGTGCGTTAGGAAGTTTTTTAAAGTTTCATTGTATTAAGCCTACTTCTAGATAAGAAAGCTATAAGATACCATTTACCGGCTGTGCTATCAATACGGTTCTTTTATCTCTGCAATGATATCCTTCGTTGTTCACAGTTGTTTATGAGAATGACGCGGAAAACTTTGTTTGGATGAAGATAGTTTAATTGGAGGAGAGTGATATATGGATGTTTGAGAGGATGAAATGGGCGAAATTAATTTTACACTTTTATTTTAAGACGTAAAATATTTCTCTATATTTATTGTTATAAAATATAGTTAGAAACTAATATCGTTAAATGTGGCGAATACGCCGGGATTTTCAACAGTTCGTTGTACTGTGGAGGCACTGGAATGCAGAATTTGTAGGTATAATTTTAGTCAGACTGAAAATAGAAAATAGAAAAAGTTTTTTCTTTTATTGAATTTAGGAATGTTAGCCAACATGGTGTGTAAGTAACGAGGTGTGTAAATTAAGTAATGAGGCTGGCAACGTAGCGCCCGATTTAGCAACAATGCGGAGACGGGACTTGACATGGGATGGGATGACAAGTATGATCGGGGAAGAATTAAATTTGAATCACATCACTCTTCATCATACTTATTTTGACTAACGAATTGGGGATGTGGAAAATCTGCGCAAAAAGGGTTCCGAAACACCTTTCGCAGGAACAAGGACATCAAGAGAGAAAGGTGTCTTGACGTTTTGAAATTGATTTAAAACGATTTTCCCGTTTTATGGAACATGTCATTACTGGTGATGAGGCTTGGGTGTTTGAGTACGATTCGGAAACCAAGCGCCAAATCATTGAATGGCACACTTCAAGTTCTCCAAGGCCCAAAAAAGCAAGAATGAGCAAGTCGAAGATCAGATGTATGCTGATTTGCTTTTTTGATAGCCTGGGAAAAGGGAGATAGCCAGTTCACAAAGAGTTTGTGCCTCCAGGCCAAACAGTAAATCAACCCTTTTACATAGAGGTTCTTGAAAAAAATTCGAAAATGGTTCATGCGCGTGAGACCAAACATCAAGAACAACTGGATGTAGCATCACGACAATGCGTCTTGTCAAACATTAATTTCAGTAAACGAGTTTTTAGCCAGTTAAAACATTCCTGTGGCTCCTCAGCCTCTTTATTTGCCTGACTTGAGTGCTTGTGACTTTTTTTCTTCCGAGATTGACAAATCATCACGACAATGCGTCTTGTCAAACATTAATTTCAGTAAACGGTTTTTAGCCAGTTAAAACATTCCTGTGGCTCCTCAGCCTCTTTATTTGCCTGACTTGAGTGCTTGTGACTTTTTTCTCTTCCCGAGATTGACAAATCACCTCATTTTGGGACCATAGAAAACATTCAAACGGCTGTAATCGACCAGCTGAAGGCTATTCCGAGGAACCGTCTTCAGCGCTGTGTGGCTTTTGTGGAAGTTATTTTGAAGGAAACAATTTTGAACTGTAATTCTATTCGAATAAAAAACTTTTAAAACATCAGTCTCATTACTTAATTTACACACTTCGGAGTAATAAAATATTTTTTTTTTTATTTCCGCTAACGTCTTAACAGACTACACATGACAGAATTTGAACGCTATTTGAAAGGAACATATTTGAATAATATAATTTAAAATTGAGTCGGTTCGAACGGAACCGAAGACAAACATTTCGAACCTCGCCTTCTTCAACGACCGAATTCATGCAAAACTACATTGTTACCCCCCTAGTAGCCGAGCATCTAACGACATGCGTCCCTCAACGCCCCGGGCGTATCCCGCGACGTTTCGCATCGCCCCAAGCGCCCTAACCTACACCTACGGACACGACCCATGATACCCCGATAAGCGTGCGGCGCTGTCGAGAGTCCGAAAGCCAGGCACCCGACCTGGAGGTCCGATGGAAGCGATCGCGCCGGCAGTCGAGTGTTTGCACTCAGCGGGTGTACCACACGGTCGTCGGCGTCTCTCTCGGGAAACCTACCACGTGCTCCGACTCTCCGTCGGCACGGTCATTAATGTGCTATTAGCCGTGGCCCGAGCGGTCGGCATTTTTTAAACATGGTTCCGTCAAGTGGGAGAAACTGTCGCCCGTTTATCTGCTGCAGTCGGTGTCGTCGATAAGTGCCTAGGTTTTCCAGTTCGATTGACATATACGCCACGCTTCCTCCGAGTCTAATTTTGCGGAGTCTTGAAGCTGGACTTGTAATTCTGGGAGATTGTCCCGCGTAAAATGTTTGGGATATTTCGTTAGCGAGTTGGTGGCTGACATCCCGAGTGTATTTTGTTTGTGATTTTTGTATCGTTATCGGTGCTAGTCTGAAAGTTACCAGAGGCTGACACTTGGTGAAATCGCCCACTATTATGGATATATTTTGTGATGTTTAATGGATAACACTTAGAAATGTGTAAGTAGCCTTTATTTTTATTATCAAATAAGAGCTTCTTCCATTCTTAAAAGTTCTGGGAATATTAATAAAAAGAAATAATGATTTTTTTTACATAGTGATAATAACGAGTCATTAAAAAAGTCATCCGGTCTGGCTGGGAGAGACGGAAATAGCGGTTATGTTGAAGCTCGAAGCGAAACTTTGTTGTTGTCAAACTTTTGGCAAGTGGCAAACGAGCGCAAAAGATTCAGTAGACATTGAAAACGATAAAATATCATGCAAGTGTCGTCAAAGATGGGTAATGGTAAAATTGGATATATAAGATGGCCCCCTAGAAGTCCTGACCTCACAGCACTTGATTTTTTTTATAGGATCATGTGAAAAACGTTTATAAAGAAAGGTTTGTTAATACAGATTTGAGGGGAAAATCATCGAAGTAATTGATAATATCAGTACAAGGAATATCGTGGAAAATGTGTCCAGAGAAACTTGTTGAATTACATTACGTGTAAATAACGATGGTTGTCGCATAGAAAATCTCGAAAATTTCTTATCTTGGAAAAATCTTATCTTTGAAGGAAATCGAGTGTAGGTTTGATTTCTGGCTGTGATTTTTCGATATAAACGGCTTGTCAGTAGGTTCTACTGATGCTGAACTGATGATTAGAGTTTGTAATAATAGATTTCAGGACCGGTCTTAACGCGACTAGAATATTGTTATAAAGCCACCCAAAAAAAGTCATCAAATCTGGCTGTGAACGAGAAAGATGGAAATAGCGGTTATGTCGAAAGTCTAAACCAAACTTTGTTGCCAAGCTTTTGACAAGTGACTGTTACAGTTGTAAAATAAATAATGTCTGTCATATGATGTGACAGCCTCGACAATTAATTAAGGTTATAAACTGAAGATTTTCTTAATCTTAGAAATACCTCTTTTTCTTTGCTTGACCAACGTTGACGACGTTTTTTTTAATGGCTCATGACTTTAGTACTAGTCTTTTTGTTTCTGAAGATGTGAAACGTCATAAACTAAATCGACAACCACGGCATATCTACCAGAAATATATCGGATTATACCTACTACAAATTTACTGAACACATTGTGAATTTTTTTTCCGTAATTTGTCTAATGTCGCACCGTATTCCCTTCTCCATATCCTCTGAATTTTGTGGTCTGTTGGTATAGACATTTGCCTTCAAATATCCCTAAAGAAATAGTTCAGGGGCGTAAGATCTGGAAATTTCGGAGGCTAATCTTCTACCAATTCAGCGCCCAGGAAACATTCAATGAAGTGATCTCAAACAGGTTGATCAAATAGGGTAAATAGAGTGGCCTCTGAGACCCCCACATCTTATGCCCCTGGATTATTTTCTATGGGGTATTCGCAGGCAAATTTAGAAGATTTAAATAACAGAATGCGGTTCGAAATTAAACAAATTGCGGACGAAATCATTCACAATGTACTCAGTGGAATTATTCTGTCAGACTATTTTTCTATGTCCTAGGTTTTAGGTATGCCTAAAATAAATTAAATTATTATTATCAATCTGAGAATTATTACTAGCTTTTAGATAAAAATGGTATTTGTAGTTTTTTGTTATTAAAATAAGATGACCTACTTCAGTTTTTAAAAGAAAGATCCCTACACGAATTGGTGGATTCAATACTAATTTTATTTTGTCGCAAGAACATTATCTGCCTCGTACGTGTACAGTAAGTTGTGGCTTTGCACACAACTTTTGAACATTGGGCATACTGTAATGTTTTGCCTATACCATATTCTTGATCTGCTCTCATATAATCTCATGTCGTAGATAAAAGCGAAGCGTATATATTTTGTTTTATTATTGATGCTACTCATAGTCGGAACATTGCCAGAAATCGGCGGTGCTCTTGGGGATATACAGGTGTAGTTTTTAATGGATAATACTTGTAGTGTTTAATGGATTATTAAGGAAAGCCAATTTCATGTTGTATTTTAACCAACGGAAATTTTAAAAATCATTTAAGACCCCACACCTGACGTGTAAATTCTTACAAAATGAAAACAGAAAAGATCATAGAATGTCGTTTAGTTTCGCAAGAAAATTGAGAACTAACAGTTAAACTTTGTGTCAAAAGTATTGACAGCTTACTCACAATCAGCTATAAAAGTTCATTTCTACAATGGTGTATAATTCGCTATAAGTTGTTTATCAATTTAATGAAGTGGTTAAAACTTTTATTTGAATTACCGAGTCACTTTTTTAAATACATTTACACATATATTTAAAAATGCATATAAAAAAACACTCTCCGTGACACTGACTGACATAGATCGTAATTGTGTCGTCGTTTCCGGTGTTGTATGTGTGGGGTATTTTTCAGAAGTGCCACGTTGAAAGATTTTTTTTAGCCCCGTAATCCCATGAATCATGCTTCAAGTGTTTGTGTGTGTGGTACCCTCAGTGGTTCTCCAAGCCCTTAATCATTGGTGTTAAGCTGAAATTTACCAGAGCTGACACTTCGTGAAATTATCTTCTTTTCGAGGATATATTTAATAGACACTGTTCTTTTTTTAATTTCCTCTGCCACCCAAAAAAATATGTTTGTAGATTTTTGTAGATAACCGACTTGCGTGTGTTTTCTTGAAACAGATGTAGGAAACATGTTACATGAACGTAGATTGTAGAGTTTTTTGTGTGTTTGTGTAACATTTACTGTGGATACATGAAAATAAATGTATTTATAGTCGTTCTAATTTTAATTGAAAATGATAAATACGCCTGGGGAACAAAAAAGCGGTGCAACTTTATGATTCCATGGGCGTGCATATATCTTTTATAAATTCGAAAATTGTGAAATAATTTTTTTCATTCAAATCAATATAGGAGATTAAAATTAGCCTGCATACAAAACTCTTGATATTTGTAATATAATTTGCTGTAAATAATGTTCATTTAGCCAGATAATCTCAATAAATTGTCTGTGTTAATAAACCTAGCTGAAATACACATCACTGGCGCCTTAAACACATAAGAATTTCTAAAGTCGTAAATCATTTTAACGACGTCGTAAAAATTTTATGGCACAGTGGACCGAATAAGTATTTGGATGTATTACATATAAAGCAATCCTATAGTATACTGGTCGGCATTTGCTGGTTGCCGGCATCGGTGTTGCTGGCATCGCGTTGCCGGCTCTTCAAAATTTTCTTAAGTATAGTAACATACATAAAGTTATTTTAATTTATAATTATTTTTTCCAGCAATTTTAAACGCTTTATTTTAATGCTAACTAATAAATTTATATCTATGTATTTTTTTTAAATATTTCCAAACTAGCATTCTAAGAACGTCACGAACTAACAGTTTACTGAAGTATGAAGTATACTTGTATAGTGAGCTTAGCAATTTTAGAAAATATATCTGACAACCTTGCTTTTTTTCTACCTATTTTCAATTTAGAATGGAAATAGAGTACATTGCAGTATAAGAGGAAAACAGAACACTGTAAAATTATTTTTTTTATTTGTAATGTACTTATTTACATATATCAATAATATATATTTTTGAGCAAAAAAAGAAATGACCACAAAATATAGGGTCTCCCACTGAAAAAAAAAACAACTTTGTATTATAACTTATAAAATTTAATAGTTACTTAAAAAAACTTTAAGTAATATAACTTTAAACATAATTACAGTAGAACCCCGATTATCCGTGCGCGGGTTATCCGGGCTGCGGATTGTCCGTGCTATGATTTCCTATTATTGAAATTGCATTTTTGAAGTTTTATCGAAATAGCGTTACCGTAAATTACTCGACGGAAACGATCGACGAATTATAACACACTTTTATTCAAATGCACAGGCTACCTAAAATACATATCCGTTTTACATATGTAAATGCAAGTTAACCTACCTACCTAGAGATTTTATTTTTCTTATTTGGTGTAAAAGTTTACTTATGTAGAATTTTGTTTTTTATGCAATTTTATGAGATTTTTTTTTCTGTTATCTTTTTATTATGTATACATACATATGTAAGAAATAAATGTTCGGATTATCCGTGCTTTTCAATTTTCCGTGCTTTTCAATTTTCCGTGCCTCCTCCGGTCCCGTGGATAATCGGGGTTCTACTGTATAAACAAATTCAAAAAATCTGACTACGCCAATGGATTGAATGTTACAGGGGGGATTCTGAGCCCCCTGTAACACCAAATCTAATCGCGATAAGCATGATCCGTTCTGATGATTGTAAGTTTCACAAAAAATTGCCCGGGACTGCGACATCAGATTTTTGATATATCTTACTCTTTCCTAAATACCCTATTAAAACATCGAAAATGGTTCACGTGATACAAGGTGATTCCTCCAGAGAGCCCCCCTTCCCCCTCCTTTTTATTTAGATTAATATTTGAGAGAAAAAATGTGGGCAAAACGAGGTGAAATCACTATCTTATTCAAAATACAAGGGTTTACCTAATATAATAAAATACTTAAGTGTTTATCTCTAGCAGTTTTGGAGATATCGTCAATCAAAGTATCAATTACAAGGTACTTGGTACATAGTTGCTACATATTCCGCTACCAACATTCAAGTAATCTGTGACAATATTAAAATAAATGCAATATTAAAAACAGCAAATGGTTTGGTTTTTTTACCGCTTCTTTGGTTGAATTTTAAATTTAAAAACAACAATCATTGTATTTCGGATGAAATGGAGTGTCCATTTTTTTGCAACAGAATTGGGTCATTCGATTTAAAAAAAAATCATGTCTCCCCGTACCGTATTTTTAGACAGTACAGTATAGACGGTATAGACAGACGAATAGTACATTTAATAATAATAACAATAAATTAACTCCCATATACCACGTCATTTTTTCTTTTTCATGTTTTTATCTCGAATATTCACCGAAATAAAGAGGGGGGCGGCTTTCTCAAAGAATACCCAACCCTATACATAGTAGATTAGGGTACAGGAATAAAACATATATAGTCCAAAATAACAGTTTTATTATTATTAAATCAAGTTTTATATTTTATCATAACATAGTATAAAAAAGTCGCTTCCCGCTGTCTGTCTGTCCCTATGTATGCTTAGATCTTTAAAACTACGCAATGGATTTTGATGCGTTTTTTTTTAATATATAGAGTGATTCAAGAGGAAGGTTTATATGTATAATACATGCATAATATACTAGAGAAACACTGATAATTTTAAAGGTTTCTAATGTGATGTCGTAAATAAACACATTTTTTTGCGCTTACATTGCAAACGCTGGCTGAACCCTACGAGATAGATCAAAATAATGTACTACAGAATTGTACACCTTGAAAAGGTCTACAAAAAAAGTCCGCGTATACCCATGCGAAGCCGGAGCGGGTCGCTAGTTCTATTATAACTATATGTAATGGTCCGAATATATCTATATATATTTTAAGAAAATATTTGATTGTTTTTAAGAAAAGAGTAGGTATGTAGTGCTTTTGGAAGGTAGTAGATACAATCGTCAGTGATTTACATATATGAATTGCCATCTTTTGATACGGATCTTGATTGAGGGGGGAAACCCTTTACAATTTTCAAAAAAATAGATTTTTTTGTTTTTTTTTTATTTCGAAAGTACAATAAGTATATTGAGAGTATACTGGAAAGAGGAAAAATCTAAAAATGAAATATTTACGGAGTTATCGCACATATTCGAGAGCGCCGGGGCTCTACCTCGTACCACATACCGTAAACTAGGGAGTCAGGTAGCCGGAGCGCTTGGGGGTGGAGTAATATTTCTTTCATAATACCTTTTGTGAAGAAAACAAGCTCTTCGAGGAGGCTGAAGGTTTATTATATGCACCTGGAATCGCTGATTGATCGGTAAGGCACTAAAACTAATAGTTTTAATGTATTGGAACTTTGAACGCTATTAGCGGAACTGTATTTTCAAAAACTGCTCGTGCTGTAACTCAAAAAGTTGTTGATCGATTTGGCTGAAATTTTGAGAGATTTCTGTCTATATTATTATCGGAAGGATGTACCTAAAGTTTCAAAGATATCGCGTAATTACATTACTTTTTTGGGATAAAAATTGTCGAAAAACTAGTCGAAATTTTGAACATTTAATTAAACAGCCTACTTAATTTCTGGTTTTATACTTTTTTATAATTATATAGGTTTATCCTTCTGCACATGTCAATAACTGAAAAAAAAAACAAATATTTGTTGGTTTCCGATCAATAGAAAAATTATGACAAATGCAGCAGTTTTAGATGTCACGCCAAAGATGCCTGAAGGGTGTTCAGGGTATTCACAGGTCGCCATTTTGTTTTAAAAAAAGGTGTTTAATAAAATATTAGAACTTTAAAATGGTGTGATTATTTTATCACTTTTAAAAAAGTTCATAAAAGAAGACTCATTTTCGAGCGTCCAAAGGGTTTCCCCTTAAGGTTATTACGAAGTTGAATTTGTTAAAAGGTTATGAAATCATTGTTTTTTTTTATGACAATCCACTTTTTTTACTACTGAAATATTGGAAATATCACCTTTTTCACATACAGTGAGGTACCTAATTATTATGTAGATTAGATAAGTACAATTTTAAGAAAATAGACTTTTAAAGTTTAAAACTGAATTTGCTATAAATAAGAGAAAAATTAACAAAAATAACGAACGAAGCTCGCGTATGATGGCACTAATTCATATTTTAAAGCATCTGTATTTGTGTGTATGCGGTTTTGCCAGCGTTCTGCAATCATTAATTTATTAGAGACGGTCCGAGAGTTGCCAGAAGTTGACAGTTCGGAAAATTATTACCTTTTTAGGGCTCATTGTGTTAGCCGAGACCCGTCCTTAATGGATAACGCTTACGGTATCGAATTGCATTCTGTCTAGATTTTTTGTCGGGCCCCATTTAAACTTTTCCCGATAAAAAATAAATTGCTTTCGCGTTTCGACGTCATTTTTCTCTATTTAATTTCGCTAAATCCGTTTAATTTGATTTGTTTGGGAAAAAAGAGTCGTTTCGCGATCATATTCCAAAAAGCCGTTTAAGAACAATTAAAAGTACATATTACCAAATACTACGTACATGTACCCATATTAAAATTGCATAATATATGGCGTAAATCATTTTGTTATTACGTTGGTATGCGTGGTATATTCGAAAGTTGTGTTTTTTTTTAATGTCTTAATTATATTAACATTATAAGAAAATTGGTTAACTAATAACCCATTACCTCATTGTGATGGTAAAACTCATAAATATGTTTTGTTAATGTCGTCTTATAGTGTCAATTACCTAAGCTCACAGTAAATATCAATACTTGAAAATGTATGTTTATTTACAGCATTTCATTCAGTATTAATTTAACTGAAATTGAAAGGCGCCTCCAATTGGGGTGTAAAGTATGTATGTAATTTTTGAGGGTTTAGTAAAACTTTGTTTTCGTCTTTATTTGTCTGCTTTTTCTTTATTTCTTTTCATATATAGTAATAAGTATGTTAATCATCGGATTCCATGGCGTTAGATTAAAGCTCTTGAAGCACTCCCACTCTCATTGTTTCCCCGAGGTCTGTTGGAGCACTCCCTCTGGTTTTATAGCACTTTATCCATCCTTTTTATCAGATTCCACAGCCTTGATATGGCCTCTTTTGTATAGCTATTAGCCTTTGGCTTTTCCTTCCCAAGAATTTCCAGAATTAATATTCTCCATAATGCTAAATAATACATGAACGAACTGAGGTTTTCTCTTCCTCCAAGCAGAATCTAGTTGTGTCCTCTGCCAGACCATTTAAACTCATGTGTCTACTCGTCAATGTCCTGTCAGTAGACTTTCTATAATTCTGATAGGCTTTCAACTCCATAGGTCTTCTGTAAATTTGGCGATTGTTCTTTTGTCATTTATCCATATACGTATTGACTTTTTATTCATAATTTTGCCACGCGAAAAAAGGCTCTCGTTCTATTAAGGCGTTAAGCACCTTCTTTGGATAGTTTATCAGCCTTCATCTCGTTATATTACTTAGTAATTTTGATGTAATATGCATTAAACTGATTGCTTTCAGTGCTACTTGACTATCGGAAAAGATGGCAATTGACTGAGAAGAAAGACTGTTGCAGATTTTCCTCGATTTAACAATATGATTTTACTACGCCTTGTCACGTAAATTCCGGCTTCTACTGCCTGTTCTATTTTGAACCGCCTGAATATCAATTTCTCTGTGCTTCGATTGGTATTCCATTATCACAGTCCTTTTAATTTCATTTTCTTCACTTCGGAACCATATTGTCCATGGGCATTTCTAGAATGGTTTCTGCATTCAATTCGGTGTACACTTTCTGTTGTTGTATTATCGGCTTTATGCCTTGTATCAATATATTTTCTGCTCAAACTTCCCCTTGTACAAATATACAGTAGTGATGGCAAATTTAGTAGGACTCCTACTGCAACTGTGGGTATGGTTCTCGTGGTAACTGTAACTAACATGCTTGAATAGCGCTATTTTGGGGTTTAACCCCCTATTTCCTCCGCACATGCTCCTGCACCTTTCCAGAGCAATTGTTGCTTTTTTGTGCGGTCATTTCTATCTTTACTTTTTGCCATACGGAATCAGATTGCAGGTCAATAAACGCCTCTTATTTTTCAATCATTGAATACTCGTGATCCAAAGCGAATATAAAAAAGGTAATTTTATACACACTTCACTAAATCGACGATTACAAAATTTTTTTGTTTGCAACGAGGTATAAAGTTACGACGAGTGTTCTAATACGAGGTGTGGTTATTAAATAACTGAACTGCTGTCATAACACTTTTTATTCGTTACCAATTACAGTAGCAACACTTTCGCCTTCAATGTACTTCCCTTGGCGATCTCTACACCGCTCCATACGACTTTTCCATTGTTGAAAGCAGTGCTGAAGTCTGCTTCTGTCAGCTGGTTCAGAACCTCCATCGCTTTTGCTTTAACCGCTTACATACTTTCGAATCTTGAAGGGCCATCACGAAGGGCCGTCAGAACCTCGACGTAATAATGTTGATAGACCGTCTGACCCTCCGGGACCCAGTGAACGTAAACAATGCCTCGAATATCGAGACGATGATCATCGCTTTGAATTTGGATTTGCTCATCCAGGATTTTCTTTTGCCTTGGCGAGTTCGGGCTTTTCCAATGCATGGATTGGCGCTTTGTTTCGGGGTCGTAAGTAAAAAACCACGATTCATCACAAGTAATCACCGTGTCTAACAAGCCTGGATCAGTGTCATTGTTGTTTAGAATGTCAGCGCAAATGTTCATTCTTGATTCCTTTTGCTCGGGAGTGAGGAGTTTTGGCACCATTTTTGCGCAAACTTTGCGTTATGTTGAACGACTCATGCAAAATCTGGCGAACACATTCTTTGTCGATTCCTGTTATTTCAGCAAGTCCTCGGATGCTTAAGCGATGATCTTCGCAGATTAAGTTACCGATTTTTTCAATATTTTTGTCCGTTTTTGAGGGCCGTCCGGGGCGCGGATCGTCTTCGGTCGTTTCACGTCTCTCTTTAAACCATTTAAACCATTCAAAAACTTGTTTGCGGGATAAACAATCATTCCCGTACACTTCTTTTAACATTGCATAAGCTTCTGTAAAAGTTTTCCTCAGTTTAACAAGAAACTAGAGATTAACCCGTTGCTCCATCTAAACAATTAACATTTTTTCGACGCGTCGCTGGTGCATAGACTAATTCAAACGACAACTACAGTCAAACTGAGCGACCCACTGGCTTGTCCAGCGAGCTCAGGGTGGGAAAGTATCACCAGACACAGTTCTGTCGCAAACTTGTCGCGAGACGCTCGCAGCGCGCTGGTAGCAGCGTCAGTTCGGTTATATAATAGCCACTCCTCGTATACCCCAGCACACTGCGATAAAATTAAACATGTACTTATGCCGACCCTTAGTCTTTCATTTCATCGTCAACGCCCAAATTGATAGGCAGACCGTAGATAGTATTACAGAAAGTTCCATATCTCTCGACGAACAGGTACCTGCCCCCACCAACCCCCTAGTCACCCGCCGGACGCGGTATTCAACTCCGGGCCTTTTGATAAATTATTGAGCAGGTCTCGGCGACGTCTCACTATTTTACCGTAATCGTCTTTTTAAATTTTTGATGTGACTCTATCGGCCGCCGCGGACGAGGTTCTCGAGACATGCATTATTGATATGCCTCGCGAGTGCGCCTAGCAAAGGCGGAAACAATGAAGTAACGACTAATTAGAAACAATCGAACATCTGCGTGTTTTTGTACGACAATGGGTCTATTTGGTCACGCAGAAGACGGCGATACGAATTGATTTTTCGGGCGGCGATGTTGGAATAGAAGCGAGCTTCCTCGGATCGGCCCTCGTGGATCTTGCGAGGCAGCGCGTCATTTTATGTTTGTTTAAGACGGACAATATTTTGCGGTTATCAAACTCGGGTTTTGTTTCGCATTGTTTGGTCAGCCTCCGCAACGTTGGCCACGTAACACGTACAAGATGCTTGCAACAAATCCCTTTATGGCACTGAATTATTAGGGGTCTCCTATTCAATGGGGGTTTCAACCATGAAAGAGCTCCTAAATAAGGAGTTCGAAAAGTCATGGCAAGAAGCCCCGGGTATGAGGGTATGAGGCAGGCGAAGACCCATATTATTGGACATTCGCTCAAATTAACTCAAAGTCTCCTAGGTATGAACCGAAGAGACATTAGAACGGTGACAGGACTCCTTACAGGCCACTGTCACCTTAAAAGGCACCTCCACATGATAAGGGTCATAGACGATCCTGAATGTGGATGGTGCATGGAGGATGAGGAGACTGCATCTCACATCCTCACAGAATGCCCTGCAATTGCAAGGGTCAGAGAACGGTACTTTGGGAGCTGTGTTCTGAACCCAGAGGATGTTAAGAGTATTCACCCCAGGAAAATATGCGCCTTTGCTAGAGAGAGGTAGCATACCTGGGTGAATACTCATGGAATGTGGGTGCACAATGGACCCATCAGGTGGCCTAAGTGCATGGGTTTTCCCCGCCCAGTTTTCTCATTCATTCATTCATGGCACTGAATATATGCAGAGAAGATAGTTGCTCGTATTCAACGATGCTGATTACACAGCTGCACAAAAAAAATCGTGATCCTGGATATCGACCTTAGTATCCACATGTATTTTTCGACGCTGAATTCGAATCCAACCTCAAAAAAGTCAATACACCCTCAACATTTTGAGATACAGCGATAAACGCCTCTAAAATAGGGTAAAACCAACCGTGATATATGATGACAAGAAGTACGTGCAGAAATTACTCCTGATGTAAAAACATTAGTTTGCGTAGGTTGGTTATTTTAGATGTAACTATTGTCATGACAAGAAATGTATTCTAAGGATGAACATCGAGTAAAATAGGAGTTGAAAGGAGTAAGAAATTTGACAAAATACGTAAGTTTTATTCCAAGAATATATTTCTGGGGGTTTTCGAGGTTGCTGATTTCAAATTTCAACATGCCAAAAGCAGGAAATGTACCCCAGAGGTGAAAATCGAGTATATCAGGGGTTGAAGGGGGTGCGAAAATGTGTATATGACAAAATACACAACTTTTATTCCTAAATTATATTTCCAGGGTTCTGGATGTTGCTGATTTCTTCTTGTCATCATATATCACGGTTGATTATACCCTATTTTAGAGACGTTCTCAAAATGTTGAGGGTGTATTGACTTTTTTGAGGTTGGATTCGAATTCAGCGTCGAAAAATACATGGGGGTACTAAGGCCAATCATGATTTCATCAATCCAGGATCATGATTTTTTTTTGTGTAGCTGTATTTTTTTTCCTCCTTCAGGAGCCGTCCTTGTACTATCCGGTTATACTGAGCCTCTTGGGCTTTTTGTATTTTTCTCCTGTACCGGTTTACTGCACCCAGTCTAAAATCTTTGTTCCCTGCACTAATTTGTACAGGGTCATATCTGGTCTGTGCAGTGTAATCTTCTGGTTCCATAAAGGGTTTTCCATATATTGCTTGCCGTTTGCGATCCAAAGCCTCACACTGACAGAGAATGTGAAGGGCTGACTCCGTTTCCTTGTTGCACATTCTGTATCTTAGGTCTCCGTTGTACAGGCCCATTTTATTTAGGTGTTCTCGAACAGGAAGATGTCCTGTGCGTAACCCTACTATAGTGCATAGCTGTTTCCTGTTCATTGCTAACAGTTGCTCGGCTACGGGTTTTGATGGTTCTTTAATTAATTTCTTCCATGTATTTGTCTGGGCATTTTTCTCCAGTATTCTTTGTGTTGTTGTTTGACCCACTCATTTATATCTGTCCCCTGATGACGGTTTTGCCACTCGCAAGGGGCGGGTTCGGGGCCAATATAATCTTCCGACGATCCATTTCTGGCTAACTCGTCAGCTTTCTATTGCCTTCGATACCCTGATGACCTGGCACCCACATCAAAGTGACCTTGTTGTGAGTTGCCAGCCTTATCAGTTCTTCTTTGCAATCCATACCAGTCTTGATGTACTTAGCGTTGCTAAGGGATTTTAGAGCTTGACTGTCTGAACAAATTCTGATCCGCTTATTAAATATGCCCTCTTTTTGATCCTCAAACATTCGAGAATTGCGAGACCTCTGCCTGAAATACAGAGGTAAACTTTCCTAGTTGAAGACTCTCTTTGTGTTTATTTTGCACACATAGATGCCAGCACCAGTTCCATTATCAGTCTTTTGACCCGTCCGTGTACCAGGTCAATTCAGGTGTAGCTGTGTTATCAGGTCCATTTCACTGCGTCGAAAATATAATTGTCTACGAAAAAAGCTATATCGCTCGAAACAACTTTCAGTACAATATACCCAACCAAACACTCAATACACCACCCAACCCAACCCAATACACTGCCCAACAAAACCCAAAACACCAAATACACCCAACAAAATGCTAGATTTTGTAAACTAAAAAAAGATATATTACAAAATTTAATAGTAGGTACATTAGAAATATCTAATTAGAATAAAAAAAATTCCCTTTCCCCTCAAACCCACTTCAGAAAAAGTTTCAATAAAAAAATATTAAAGAATGCCTGAACATATGTATCATATATACCAAAATCATTCCAGCTTCAGTCGTTTTTATGTGATAACACCATTTCCAGATATTTTAATAACTCTACATATGTATATATGTATGTATATTATGTATCGAGGGTTCAAATAAAGTTAACTCCCAGTTGGTTGTGGGAAACCGTGAAAAAACCGTCAGCCAATTTTAAGACATGTAAACAAGGATTTGACAGTTTGAGCTATAGGCAATTTGGTGTAATGATTATGTTTTTACTTAATTTTACTAATAGGTACGATAAGGTCATCATATTCATGACGGTTCAGGTAATTTTTTCAGGTAACAATTTTTTTTCTTAATTTTTTTCAGGTAACATTTGATCTTTATTTTCTTTTTTTACCTTTCATATCGGTTTATTGAAGAACGAAAATAGAAAACGTTTTCTAGGAAATAAGGGGTAGTGTTAATCTCATTTTTTTTATAGTAAAGTAGTCTGTTGTGTTGCGTTTGAACAAACATTATTCAAAGATACTGAATAAACTCTGTCTGACGACTCTACAGTGTATTTATCATTTGTGTTACCTATAACTTAACAATAGACAATGCTAATAACATTATTTTGGGGAAAATTCATATTTGGAATGGAGCCTTACCAAGCGATTATAGAAGACATTCTGGAACATCATCATTGTTTCAACCACAGTGTGTGCTCTTGCGCCATCTTGTTGGAAGTAAATTATAGCAATTTCATCATTATCCAACTGATTTACGAAGGGTGTATCTACACAAACAGTTGTGGTTTAGAACAGTTTGACCTTGACAGTTTGAAACCTGTCAAAGGTCAGATCGCAAAACAACAATTTTAGACCTGGCCCTATCAAAACATACGTTTGAATTGGTAAGCCTACTTTGAGGTCAAATTTTATTAAACGCATATTACCATAGGCGTAGCTAGGGTTTTATCTAAAGGAGGAGGAGGGGAAATTGAAATTCATAAAATTTTAGTGTCAATAGACAATTTTGAAACAAGAGTCAGTGTCTGCAATAATCTTCTTAGCACATAGGAAAAATTGTTGTTAAATGATTTAGTTTCAATATAAAGTTTTGAAACATTTATATTGTTAAAAAAATATATGATCTAGCTTGCATGTATGTACCTAAAAACGGATTTTTAATACAGTCACGTGATAAATGGTATGACCGCACAAACCTTATGGAAATTGGATCCATGTCGAATTGGTTGAAAATTTAGTATAATGTAGTTCTTGACTTCCTGATCAAAAGTTAGGTTAGAATTCCGCAGTTCTAGTAAGTATTATTATATGAGTCTGGGAATGAACGCAGAAAGTTCCAAATATTGATGTTTATAGGATTATGTCACGAGTGTTAGAGTTTTAAGGGGTTAGGGATTTGGGGTTAGATTTTGAGATTAGGGTTCTAGAGTTCTAGTGAGTAGTCTTTTAAGATTCTGTGGATGAACGCAGAAGGTTCCAGAACCGAAGTGTCAGTGTTTAGAAGCGTATGTCACGAGTGGTTGAGTTTAAAGGGGTTAGGGATTTGAAGTTAGAGGTTAGGGATTTGACTCAGTAGAACAGTATTCATCAATAGATCGAGTTTTGGAATCTCGCTCTTTATCCACCCATATCTCGAAAACTCTCGAAAGTCAAGAACTACATTATACTAAATTTTCACCAATTCGACAGGGATCCAATTTCCATAAGGTTTGTGCAGGGTCCTTTCGAAATTTATAAAAGTGGCGAAACTGTGGCAAAACGGAGTGTCAAAATGGCCATCTAGGTATGGAACTTGTGTCTCAAATACATTATACTTTTCCAAAATTTACCTTACTGCTAAATTTACCAGCACTGTATCACCTGCGAAAACCACATTTTAAGTTAATACGTTTAGGAAAATTCAGTATTAGGCAGGTAGGGGGGTCCACGAAAAACGTTTAGTGGTCTACGGGGCAAAAAACCTTGGGAACCTCTGTATTCTAAACGTTTTTCGTCCATACCTTTTGAATTTAATTTTGAAAATTTTGAAAAATCGAAATATCTCAAAAACGGTAAGGAATCGGACCATGTTGAAGAGGACCTTTTTTTGTTTAGCGTCAAATTTCCTGTGCGACCTCAAAGTTTGTAACACGAGTAGTAACACCATGTATATTCTCCAAATCAATGTAATGTTTACGTACTTTTCATTTTTGTTAACGAAGCTTATAATTCCTCGAGCAGCTTAGAGGAGGCGCCTCCCTTGCCCCCCGTAGGCCACGTCCATGGATGTTACAATGATTTTTTGGTTTATATCGAATTTGGACGATCAGCGCCTATGCAAATGTGGCCATTAGACGTTTTTAATTGCTCACGCAGGAATTTTTAGGGGGCACGGAAGCCTGGACGTATCGGATTTCTCTAACTATTTCGTCACAGCTAAGAGAGGCCGCGCACAATAAATAAAGATTACGCTAGGCAGGTTAGTACAATTTGTAAATAGTTTGTTCGTATTCGAATTATTATGCTAATGTCTCGACTGACGATTAATGCAACGTTCCGTAAATGTTAAAATTATAATATTTTAGTTATTCATGGTAGGCAAGCACGTCTGGACGTTGTGAACACGTCCATTATATGGAGATTTTCAGGGGGCCCCACCTGAAAACAAGTCGAAATTTTTTCGATTCCTCGTCACGACCTTCGGTCATTTTGACTATAACTTCACCTGGTGTGTAGAAATATGTATAAGGAGACTCGCTGTCATGTCAGTCAAACTCTCACTCTGCTGCAATTGGCAAGTAGTCTGGTTCACAAGTCCAAAACGGTGTTAATTATTGCTACTGCTAGTAAAAATATGAGTGAGAAATATGGTGAAATGAGTGTTATTGGATTCGTAATGACATATAGAAAAATGTGCGGAAGTTTCAGACCCGCGCATTAACAATTGCCAGAGTTATCAACAAATTAATATTATAAAAGGGGTTTAGTTTTTTGCAAATTACTTACATAGAAACTATCAATATTCAAGAACTTAAAAAAAAGATTCTTAAGGAGGTTGGTCACCGAGGTGCAGGGCAAGGGGGAAACTCCTATATCTTCCACTGTATAAGCAATCAGGGTTGCAACTTGCAAAAGTGAAATGTTGATATCATATTTTTTTATTTTAAGATGGAACTCTCTGTGCAATATATGTAATGCACGATAAATTAATAATTTATAATTACATACCAAGTTTAGACAATGAAATAATTTTTTGACCGCGTTTTTAAAAGTCGATTTATAGTCGGAAAGTACGGCAACGCTGAACGGTTTGAAAGGTTTGCTTTCGGCAGTTGGCTAGGCTACTCGGCGAAAATTGTTGACAGAAAGTAATTCTAACCTCAAAAAGTTTGTCGGTAATGGTTCGGTCAAGCGGAAATTTTGATAAATAAAATGAGAACTCTGATAGATTACGTAGGAAAGGTCGTTTTATTTCGGCAAAACAATTACGGAGAGTGCAATGTGACGTTGAGGCAGGGAAGAAACGCAAAAAGGAACAATTAGGAGACGCGGCGTTGTCGCGTCGACAGACCGCCAGCCCGATTAAGTGGAACACTCAACATTAAATTGATAATTGCGTGCAACACAGCTGGTCAATCATGTCCATGTAAATGTATGTTCTTCCTAGACATTATTGCTATGCGTGTACAAAGTTACAGATTTTTCTAATTTTTCAAAACGTAGTTTTTATCAAATTCAATAGCTACGTCTATAAGATCCCATGTTAAATTTCTTTTTTTGATGATTTTTTTCTCGTAAACTAGATGGTGAAAAAATTCCAAACAATTCTGAAGATAATTTTATTACTGGAAGAATATATATCAATAATTTCATCAACTTTTAATTATTTTTGCAATTCCAGACCAACCTCCTTAAGGAAGAAGAAATTTCCAATAAAAAAGTCCCAATTCCCGGAACTCTGTCTCTTTTGTTAATAATTTTAATTTAATGTTGAAAATGGGGCTCTGCGCGGCAAGCGATAAGCCGTTACGATACTCCAAAACCATCCGTAATTAGTAAAATATGGTTTTATATTGTTAAATATCAATTAAAATAGTTTTTTAAAAATATGGTAGTATCTTAACATTTAAAGGAACAATATTCCCCTGAAATTCACACAATTTTTTCATGAAATGAGCCCACTGTCAATGAACAAATCTTTTTTAGAGTTTTCGTTTATATTTCAAGTCTGATAATTGTTGTAACAAAAGCCATGAACATTATTTTATTTCGTGGAGATGACAACTATACTTTATGAGATTATGACATTGCGATGTCTTAAATTGGTATAATCTTTTAGTTATACCTGTATAGTTTATTTTTCAACCTCTTTTTTTTTAATTTTTTAGTTTTTTGTTAACTTCATTAATTAATAACTAAAAAAATATAACTATTTACAACATCGCATTGTTAGGTACATTAATTAAAGTCCGGAAAAATATGCTTTCACTCAGAGCCGGCACTATACAACTCTATGATAATTAAAGTATGAACTGTATTTTTGAATCGCATATTTCTTGCCCCTGTATACCCACGACACTGTCCGCGTAGAATGTTATCCCGAACGAAGTCTTCGCGAGAACCCTTCTTAATACAATTTCTCCGTAAGACGGCGAGCTATTCCGATAGCGATCTGCCGGCGGTGTAAACGAATCGACCACAGCATTAAAAATAATTTTTTTGTCGCGAGTTAGTCACTCGTGAATTCGTATACTGTATTTACATATTACCTGATTTTGTGTGGATTCCTGTAATAATGGCGCAATCGTTACCATTTGTGAATAAATAGACAAAGGATTTTTTGGGGGTGTTGGACAAATAAACGAACCACTAATTTTCTGCCGACGTTTCGTTTACTCAGACTTCCTCAAAGCTGAGTAATAAAACGTTTCGTCCAATTTACTCGAACTTCCTCAAAGCTGAGTACCTAAATTGGACGAAACGTCGGCATAAAATTACTGGTTCGTTATTTGTCCAACATCTCCAAAAACTCCTCTGTCAATTTATATTTTATGGACGCAACCGATAACTATCATTTGTGAATAAACTTAAAAAAGATGGCTGAAAATTACAAGGATTTTACAATAGACGGATCACATATTTTTTCTCGTATTTTATGTATTCCTTTCAATCGTCGATAAATATTTTGTGATCGCCGAGAGTGTAAAAGACATTTAGATTCGAATATCCATCAAAAAAATATACCTGGTACGGTTAGAAAAGAGGAATTTTGGTTTGATTTGTGCATAATCTTTTGCGCATGTAGCCTTGCATGGAATGGATGTCATGGGAAATATCAAGGAAGACATACGTAATAAATGTCTCTAAAAAAATTGTTAATCAACAATAGACTCATTTCATGTAAAATTAGTGAAAATATGTTTATCAGCGGAATGGTGTTCCTTTAAGATATTACCATAATTAAAAAATAATAATTAAGGTTTAACATTTAATGGAGGCAAAGTGTAATAAAAGCAAAAAAAAACAATACTGTAGTAAAAAAAATTCCATTTAAGCAACCTTCAAAAAGTGGGAGTCCAAATACTTTCGCTGCTGATTGTATGTAATTTTCATGTGTGTAATTTCATAAACTCTAATCTTATCAGAAATAATAAAAATTAATACTGTAGTATAAAAGTTAGCAGGATTTAAGCAGCCTTCAAAAAGTGATCGTCAGAACGTCAAATCTAGTTCAGTTAAATTCATTTGAAAAAAAATAGATTGTCGGATTTTTAATACATGCTGTTCATTCTTTCCAGATTCATTGTTATAATGTAAAAAAACATAATATCTGTAAAAATTATTATAGTTGTTTATTTCCATTATGAATTATTATTTTCATTATGAGTTCATAGACTTCTATCTTCATCTCTTACATCTTCACTCATTGATTTCTAAGCCGAATATGAAAACTGATGTGATCAAAATAGTTCAATTATTAATTTAAGCCCCTATTTAATCGAATGAATTTATTTAGTTGTCTGTTTGTCATGATAGAGTAGTTCGTTATTCGATGTAATAAAGCTTACAATATAAAAAATCATCTTTCAATATGAAACTTAACGTTAACTGTCATGGTAATTGGTCATTACAAGGATATATTTGTTTATCCATATAATGAAATTATTCTTAAAATGAATGTACAAGTACTTCAACTATCCATGAATTTGATCACTGGAAAGTGTATCTAAGTAATCCCGTATTCAATTTAGTCAATAGGATATTACTATTAGGAATAGCACCGAATATACATATCTCGATAACAAACACTACACTACAAGCCTATTGTTATTTGTGTAGTTATTACTAATAAAGTATTTCAAATTTCAATTCGTTATTTTATGATTTTGCATGACCAAAAAATGTTTCTATCGGTTTAAAAGATTGTTCAGGCTATCTGGTATCTAACGGTGTTTTCAATATTTTCTCCTGACTACCAAAACTGCTACAAAATAACACTTTTACAGCATAAAGTTTTCCCCCGTATGGAAAAAGTTGGTCACGTCTTCTCTTAATGAAATACTTGAACTTAGGATGAGATAAAAATACTTTCGGCCGGCCGTATCTTTTGCGTGGCTTACTTCCAGATCATATTTTATTGGTTTATTACGATCTATCGTTTGATCTGATTAAGGGGTTATAACAATGTAAAATTTTCAAAAAAATTCGATTTTTTTTTCACTAAATCAATAGTTTAGGCATCAAAGAACATGTATCTAAAGTTTCAAGTGAAAATTCGAACTCTTAAGGGGGCTTTCCCGCTTTTTCGCTGGAAAAAAAGGTTTTTTTGGGAATTTTTTTTTTGAGGAAAGTATAAAACGGATTGAGACAATTTTTTTTTTAATTAAAAGATACAGGTATGTAGGTTACATTTGGTTTTTTATTTATTTTTTAATCCAAAATGGCGGCCGTCAATCCTTGTTCCAATGCAGCTACTTCCAGGCGGACATGTCTCATGTTAAATGAGAATTTTCTACGACGCTATTCATCTGAAATCAAAAAATTAAACATTTTTATTAAATATAGGGTTGTTGTTAGTGTTTTGAAATTCAAATTTTACGCGATTTGGTGCAACTTTGAAAAAAAAAGTTCGATTTTCACCTTAAATTTCTATCTTTAAATTGTTATTAAAAATCGAATTTTTGCAATATCAAAAAAAATTCCATGTTGATCACTAATGGCATCATTTGTGAACATTTTTAAAAGAAAATTCATTAAAATCGGTAAATTAATGTCCGAGAAAAATCTCATTCCAGTTTTAAAAACGTTGTTTTTGAAAAATGCGTTTGAATTATTTTTTTACGTTTTTTTGTCATATAATTATGACATTTTTTACTTACAGTTCGTCATCAATTCGGGGCCCGTACAGGACCCTCCTCTGTCTTGTAGACCTCATTTTGGCTTCACGTCAGATAGCGTCACGCATTTTTTCCACTGAATCCGCATTTCGCCGAATACGGATAATAAGTAACAGGCCGTAATAAGTTGTCAATTCGCCTATTACCTTGATGGTCAGTGTTCCTGTACCTCTTCCCCCAAGTCCCTTGTTTGTTTTCTTCGCATTACGGAGCCTGGTTCCCATGCGTTTTTCTCCACGTGACCGACGCGTTCCTTTTTTCATTACTTTCGGATCGTTGTTGTACGGGTCCAAATCTAAAGTCGCCTTGGAGGTCTTACTGTCCCCGTCGCCAATATACTGAGCATATTTTACATTATGCTTTTTCTTCCGGATCGTTGAAACACTTCCTTTTACACTGTCCACCTCCATTTTCCCTGCGTGACTCTTTTCAAGCGCCGGGACAGTCGTCACTAATCCGTCTGTAACTCGAAATCTAATACACGGATCACTTTAAAATTTCAAGACAATAAATTTGAATGTATAACGCATCGATTTGAGTAAAAAAAACGATTTTTTGAAACTTAAGTATTTAAGTATTTAAAAAGAGCGCCAAACGCTGACGTGTTGTCCGAGCGATTTTGGCGCTTCTCCCGCCTTGTTTTGCTTATCCTAACTTATACTAGCTCCAAACAAAAAAATCCTACGTGACAGCATAAATGTGGAAGTGTATACACACACATACATATACAGTGTGTGTTAAGCCAACATCGGCCGGTTATGAAAAAGGACAAATACATGTGAAACGATATGTAAGACGCAACCATCATTACGCATCGAGGGCAGTGGGAAAATAAGACCGGCTCGTCACCACCTACCTAATCAGTACGAGTTAATACGTCTGAACCTGAACCCTTCTTCCTCACAGCACGGCTAATCGTCCGCCGCGCCGAGCCAAAATGCTGTACTAATAAGATTATGCATTAATATTTTGGATACCTAGTGTTTTTAGAAAGTGTTGGCCTATTTGGGAACACATGTTAGCATTGAATTTTTTAATTTCAGAATTGCCGTTGTGATGCCATGCTATATATATCTGATATACATATGTATTTCTTCGCGTGAATAAACCATTTTAATAACATTTTTTAACAAGAATAACTACTGTTTACTTCAACTACACTTCTCGCTCTGTCTAGCGGCAGGTGGTGAGTGGACCGGTCTTATTTTCCCACTACCGTCGATGCGTATGCGGTATCTGTCGTCTCACTTTGTTTGTCCTTTTTTCAAAACTGGCCGATGTTGCCTTTACACAAACTGTATATGTATATATGTATATATACATATATATATTGCGGATAAACATAACCCTAAATTTAGTGTACAAACGTGGTCTTGTTTTGTTGACGAAAGTTTTATGCGTTTTTCTCGAAACCATGTTTTTTGACCTCGTTGACAGCATAACTCAAACAGTTTTTATTCGATCCACCTGATTCCAAATGGATTTTGTAGAGGAAATGTGTCGCTATGGCACGATGTAGCCGTTTTTTGATACATGCCATATTTTTTTATAAACAATTTAGTGCGAAAATTTATGCGAAAAAAAATTTTTTTTAAATAGCCGCGCCATTTTTTTTCTGATCAAAATTTTCAAAATCCCCTACGTCATGCCATAGCCGGTAATGTATATTTAAAGAATCTTTTTTGTTTTTTTGCCCTATTACGCTCCATTTTGCTGGAATGCTGTCAACCACCCTAGGGTCATTTAAAAAAAGAGGCCATTTTGGATTAGCTGCAGAAAAAAATATGACCGCCAAAAATGTTTTTCCATATAATTTTAACATTAATTAACATATGTATGTGTAAAGTTTCATGTAAATCTGTCAAGCCTTTTTTTTTTTAATTAATAAAACGAAACCATATGAAATATCGCTGTTTACAATGTTATAACCCCTTAAGGAAAACAGTATCAGTTTTCAAGGAACCACTCTCAACTGAAGCTCAATTGAGTTGAGGGCCTTAGAAAAATCACGATAAAATTTAAGGATGTACAAAAAAAAATGGACGAAGTTGTTATCTATACGAACACCTCGTTTGTTATTTTATTCTTCCAGAATAAAAGAAACGTGTTGACGATAGTGGCCAGTTACAGCATCAACTTTACTATCTTCGTTGTGTTCCATTATCTACGCATCACGTATTTTCTTGACGATAATGGAATAAGAATACGTACCGAAACAGAAACAACACTGCTAGTTGGATATGTAAATGGGCATAACATGGAAACAAACGATAACATTACCTAGGCGATGATTAATGACCCCTGTCCCAGTTTACAATAGTTGCGTTTCAACAGGAAAAAAACATGCAGTTAATATGTAGATTTTCATGATAAGCTGACAATTTAGTAGTTGGGAATTATGAACGCAAAAGTTATGTAGCACTTACATTCAACATTAACTGAATGTTATAATGGTAGATGATTCATACTTTAGTCGCAAGAATGTCTTATGAAAATGTACAGAATATTATGAAAATGGACAGTATATTTGTAAGAAGAAGGAAATTGACATGCTAGAGATTGTAGTAAAACTGCAAACAATGAGAACCAGTATGCCTTTGTTGGGGCTCATCAGTGCAGTATACCTGAGGTCAATACCTCTCAATAACACTGAATGCCATTATTAGCCAAAAATTTAAAATTTTGGGTCAATAAGGGTTTCTCTCCGGAATCCAGGTCTTGAGAAAAGTTTTGTTCCCGATCCCGGGAAACAAAACGATCGGGAATTTCCGAAAATCGTGAAAAGAAACTGCATAATAATATTTTGCAAAGATATCGTTACTACCACTACTGATGATTCAATGTAATAAAAACATTGGTAGTGAAGTCGTTCTAAAATTGTACTCATACTTACTGCACAAATCATGGCATCCATGACTGATTATGACTATGATGATACTGACTGACTAATTATTTTACTTTAATGCAAGTAAGGTAATAGTATCTACTGAAAAAACTTTATACAATACTTAATCCTCACAAAGAAGTAACAAACAAGAGTGTTTATTGCGATTTTAAAACAATCAGCTATTAGAAAGTTCTGGAAAACGGACTCTTAATTTAGAATTGCTCTATAAAACTTTTGTCTGTTAAACCTACATCAAGTTAAAACCATCACCTACAAGTTTTCTTTTCTGTAACTGACAATTTTGTCTCAAAAATTGGATAAAGTTGTCTGATATTCTCTCAAAAATTGGATACAAGTCTGATTTCTCTCAAAAATAAGCTTAGGCTTAGATACCAATATTTAAATTAATTTATTTTTATTTACAAAGAATTTTTATATTTTAGTTTATATATTTTTTTAATATCTCGTTTTTGCACAGAATGTGATTTATTTATTTAAGATTTATTTATTTTTTCCATATTTTTTTGAAAACGTAACATTATTTTTGTGATATTGATTTATGTATGTGTTTATATATTTTTTGACAAACTACATTAGATTCTCGGGTCCTGGGAAATCCCGGGAATGAAAAAAATCTGGGAATTGAGAACCCTAATCAATATAATACCATTACAAAATTAACAAAATTAATTTATATACAAAATTTAATTTCATTTACTAAATGTACAATTATTTATTGTTGACAAAATGTTTACAATAAGCAAGTACAACAAGCAAATATTTAGGAACCACATTATACTCAAGTAAATATTGTATAGTTAACGAAAACCAATGTTTGTCTTCAGTATTTACATAAATCTGTTTTATTTGATTATCTTTATTTACAAAATATTTACTTGTGTACATAAATATGTGTGACTGAAATACGGTAGTAATTCACTAAGTAAATTAGGCTTTAGCAGGCTTATTTCGTTAGATAAAAAAAACATTTTTATACAGCTCTCCTTAAAGTACTTCATTTCGGCACGCTTCACAGTACCTAAAGTCTATTCGCACTAGTGCGTAAATGTTGATTTTTTTTGCAAGTGCGAAAAAAACATTTTTTACGCACTAATGCGTAAAAAAAGTAGAATTTTATAAGAATTGAGCACTTCTTACAGGGATACAGAACTAAAGTAGGTATATTTCATGCTTAATTCGTTTTGGTTTATAAATAATAAACATAAATATAATATAATAAAATAATTATAATTATAACTCGTGAGAGATGTATTCACATTTTGTGACATACGTGGACCGTTCTCGCTTGTCGGTTAAGTCGGCTATGAGTGATGCCTTTTCCTAATTAATGTTATATAATCGTTTGAATCTTATAAACATATTTTCAGTAAAAATATTAGGTATAGCAAATTATTTTTTACAGTCAAAAAAAGAGATTTTACAAACAAATTGTACATACTATTTTTTGCACCCGTTTTTTTATATGTATATATAAAAAATAAAAGTATTTTAAGCATTACTGCCTAATGAATTTTTTTACGCACTAGTTGCGTAAAGAAAAATTAACTTATGTTGGCTTTTTTTACGTAAAAAAAAAATCGGTTGTAGAAAAAATATTGTATAAAACTCGTGTATAAAGACACTTTTTCGGCTCGTGAGATTGTCAACAAAATTCACACTCTTCCTTTATACACTTGTTGCATAAATAAGTATTTAGCGCACTAGTGCGTAAAGAAAATGTGTTGTGTAAAGTCCCTTTTTTGACTCATGTGGTTGTCACACTTGTCGAAAAAATAGTTTACTTTTCACACGTGTTGTATAAAATACCATACCTATACATATGTAGGTATTTCATGAGCTCGCAAGATCTTTGATTTGAGATGACCTTGTCTCTTAGATTAATGAAAAACAGTAATGTCACTTACATATGTATATACTACTTCAGGCAAACGCTTTAATCGTGGAGACTACGTGATATTTGTCTCCTTTTTTGTTTTTTTCGTAAGTCCCCTCAACATTCATGTTTTTTTATGGCTGAGAGAGCACCAAATCCGAAATCTATTTTTTTAGCGAATTTCAATCTAATCAAACTCACGCTGACACTTGGAAAAAACAACTATTTCCAAAGAGAAAAATGCGACGCATCCATTCCCCGTCACGTTCTTATTAATTTTCGAGTAAACAAACAAACCTACTCGCGATACGAGACGGCGCTGCTCCAGATGTTCCAGCCGTTCCAGGGAAAATAATCGTGTTTACAAGAGGCCGGTAATGACAGACGATAAACAGACAATCGACAGACGCGGGTAGGATCGATGGCGAGGCGGATCTAAATAAAGAATCTCCGTGTTGGTTTTGGAAGACAGATCTTCGAGTCGTTGCTAACAATGGACGTAATAACACCGGGTAATCCAATTGGGGTTCCGTTGTTCGGTCGCAGCCATCTACACCGTTCGAAACAATGCGAAAGAGATTGAGTACTTTTGTGTTCTGATCGTGGGTCTAGGTTACAATTTGTTTTTTTTTGGATCGTATTTATGAAACATGATTCTGGTCTAACCATCTTCCATGCTGTACATTTTTTGCCAACTTGTGATTTATATGTCATTGTGTTTTTGAAACTTGTATGATCCAAATAAAAATGTATATTGCGCCAGTCATCGAGATACCTATACAAGGTACATAATTAAACATAAAGTACATAGTTAAACAGCGTTTAATTTATTCAAAGGGTTTAGCCGGATAAATATGACGAGTCGGCCCCCAAATGGGAACCTATATCGAAACTTATGTTTTAATATCGACTTGGATTTTTTGTGATATTTTGTTTCAAGATTTTAAAATTAGTGACTGTTAAACCAAATTATTATTATTATAATTATTAGGTAATAATGTCTGACAAGTGTAAAAACTGTAACAAGTATCTTCGTAAGATTATTGGTTATAAAAAAGTTATAACAACTGAAGAAGAAGTTAAAGTGTTTAGTGATTGTTTGAATAAAACAGTAACAGTTAATGATATATTCTGTAACAAGTGTCGACTTATCCCATATATTAACAAAAAAGCTTCTAGTTCTAAATGTAGCATCTGACGAGGTCTTTAAGCATGGAAGTATGCGATGAAGCATCAGCGACTACAGGAGTGCCGGAAGAAACTTATGTCAACTCTGAAGATTCTGATACCAGTAATGACAGTGATATTACATATGAGTACCATCTGAGTGATGATTATATTGACATTCCATTTGTCCAAAATTGTGCGTCCTGCTGAGGTCCTAACTAAATTATTTGCGACTCAAAATGTTCCAGTAGTAATTAATTACAACAGTAACGATGAATAATATTTTTGTTTCTGGTATTTTGATTAACACAAAAAGTAATAAAAGTGGTGATAATTATAAATATTGAACACTGGTTGTTTTTCCTTTTCTTTTTGAACAATTATTCCAACTCTTAAAAATAATTACCAATGTTCTAAAACAAAAATCTTTCTTCGAAAAAAAATAAATAAAATGTGATGTGGGCCTTATAGTACAAGGGTATACTATAAGGGGCGAATCACATTTTATTTTTTTTTCGAAGTGTTGCTTCAACTTTTTTCTCACGCAATCTTTATGAGTAATAGTGCACATAAAGGAGCATAATATATATGTATTATTTTCGTGATTGTGTCTCAGAGAACACGAAAAAAATATGATTTACTTATTTATTTATTTTGTTATGTAAAAAGTAATTCCAAAATTTTAAAAAATATTCTTTTAAGAACGCTTAGTTGCAACTTTCAACAAAGATTTTTTTCTTTTTTTAAATGAAAGTACTATATCAGAAATATCGTGTAAAAATTTCAAGAAAATCGGAGCGAAATTTTTAGAGATATAGGCATTTTCGTCTTAATCCGCCATACGCATCGAGAGTGCTCGACGCAAGTACATACGGCTGTTCACCCTTTCTTTCTCCCTCCATAACCCCTTTATTTGTATTCGGACCTCTGTATTTGTATTCCAACGAAACGATTATTAATGTAGTTATTATTCGCACTTGTGGGCTGAAATTATTCAATGTGCATAGTTTTTTTGCTCACCGTAAGACTTCTTTTTTTTTTTCAAGCACTTCCGAAAATCGGCTGTCAACGGGTGAATTTTCGGTATTTTTGGATTTTTTTTACATATTCTTGAAAATATACTCCTGTATGTATAGAAACTTTTAAATAAATCGATCCATGCAGCATTGTCGACTTTTCTGCAATTATTCATGTGGATATTTTAGAATGGAACACCGGGTATGTTGTCTTGTAAGTGTACCAAAATAAGCAATCGGTAAAATACCAGTTTTATTTTTGGTATATGTACGTAGTATTCATATACATAGAACACAGTAATAAAACAACTAAAATTTAGTTTTAGTAAGACGTTAAGATATCCCCTGATAATTTACATTAAAATATTGCTAAACGCTTTCCAAGTTTAATAGAATCAAGATCCAATTTGTATTTGCAATCCACATTTCACTTTTCGTTTTTTTTTTTTTGCGAACGCAGACGATTTAAAACGATATAAAAATCGTCTAAATATGGGATGTATCGGTCTTAATGACCAAAAGGCCGATTTCGTTGCCTGGTTTATACTTAATAATAATCGTAATTCTACTACAGCTGCTTGTTTGGCCCATAATGGATGGCTAACTCTCGTAACATCTAATCTGCTGATTTGGAGATCGTATCTGTTTGATTACCCGTTGTAATATTGATTGATTTCACTTCTAGATCGTAGATTATATTCACTTAGCGAATCAGGTGTGTCCAAGCTAGAAATTGGTTTAAATTTTAATTCCAAACAACTGTTACTCTTTGAGTACCTAATGGTGTTCTTTACATCTAATATCTTACAGTATTTATCGTATTTTGCTTTGTTAGAGATGAAATATTCAACAAAAATCTCAAATCCGGTGCTTATCTCAACAATCATACAATTAATGAAATATACCAGGTCTTATTAAATTCGTAGTTTTTGCAATTTTCTGACTACGAAATTTAAATTTAGACGTGCAAAGACAATATGCATTTATATGTACATACATATTAGGTCTTGATTATTTACACATCTAACATACTTGGCACTTGACATACATCAATTATTTGACATGATTTTAATCTATACCACAATAGATTCAGATAGGATTTCATCAACAATCTTATATATAAAAATCTCGTGTCACGGTGTTCGCACTTCTCCGAAACGGCTCGACCGATTTTTATGAATTATTTTATGTATATTTGGTAGGTATGAGAATAGGTCATAAAGTACATTTCATACCGCTAGGTGATTAGGGTGTCCCTATCCAGAATTTTTTTTCTATTTTTTTGACAATTTTTTTTATTTTATTTTATTTGGCATCAAAAAATACCTATAAACCCAAATTTTCTGGTTTCTGGTTTTCTGGTTAGACCCCTCTGGAGTGCGAAAAATCAAGGCATTCTTTGGGAATTTTTTTCTGCTCTACTAATAAAGCGATCAAAAATCCATTGTAGGACTTTATTAAGTACATAATGAGGTACTTACATACAGATATTTTTTTGTTGACCATGGTGGGCAACACAGCAATTTTTTAACAGGTATCTACTAGTATAAACAAAAAATATTTTTCATTATCTACATGAGTTTTTCTAAAGCGGGACACAAGATTAATGTAATTTTTTTTAAATATTTAATATATCAATATTTAATTATTACATAATAAAATAAAATAATATAAAAACCTTAATTAACCGATCGAAAAAATCTTGTGTACCACTTAGATAATTTATCTAAGAAGGTACAGTCAAAATTTCAAGTCGATCGGATAAAAATTGCGCTAGTTATATGGTACTGCCCACCAGTTTGAAAAACATGTTTTCGAAGAAAACGCGTTTAAATTTTTAAGACGTATTTACTTCATAAAATTTTCAAAATACAGGCATGTTAATTTTTTTACCTTTAGTCTGCTATACCAGGACCATATATCATAATTTCCAAATTATCGATCGGGCCGCAGATACTCCAAAATGCTAGGCTATATATGATACTAAAAATACCGCAGTAGAGCGGTATTTTCGAACATTTCGGAGCGACATAGTTGTTTCACAAATAAGGTTCAAATAATTGTTAAACAATTACTTTTAATTGTTAAACAACAAATGTTCTAAATACTGGTTCTAAATATGTTTTCACTAGGATCCGATGGAAAACAGTATGTCCGACGCCCGCCCAAATGTGAATATAATCCGAACTATACAACCATAACGTTAAAACACGGAGGCGGAAATGTCGTCATCTGGAGTTGCTTTTCCTGGAGAGGTGTAGGCTCCATACATCGCGTAAAGGGAATCATGGATCAGTATGTGTATATTAACATATTGGAAAATATTCTGCAACCATACGCTGGCGAGTTTATGCCTGTTACGTGGAAGCTTGTTCAAGACAATGATCCCAGACGTACTGCGAAATCTGTAAAACAGTGGTTAATTAACAACTCCGTATCTATTATTGACTGGCCATCTTGTAGCTCTGACCTCAATCCCATAGAAAATCTATGGGGTGAAGTAAAACAGCGAGTTTGTCAGCGTCAGTTTAAAAATTTTGATGAATTGTATGAAGCTGTTAGAGGCCTGGTACTCGATACCTGTAGAGTTATGTCAAACTTTGATAAGCTCTATGGGTAGGAGATACGCAGAAGTAATAAAGAACCATGACTATCCAACAAAATATTAATGAATATTACATAGTTTCTTGAATAATGAACATTTTTCTATATCGTTGCTAATTATGTGTCCTTCGAAAAATGGTAGGTAAATGGCAATTATAAATATAAAAGTTGAAGCTGAGACGGATGGAGCACAAAATAAGTTACGAATTGATTCGCTTTAGAACGCATGTTTATTGTATATATAATTGTTGGGACGGGTTAAAAATTAAATGACATAATGTGCATAAGATATGCTAAAACAATGCCGTTTCTAATTATGTGACCGCCACTCTATGTATATATCGCATATTTAGTATCTGTACTGACACTTTATCGATTTAAATATTTTACTTATGAGAAACGAAATTTTTTTTATTGTAATTAACAAACCAAGCTCAGCACCTGCTGTGACGCGGCCCAGTGCGATAAATAGAACTATTTTAACACGTCATAAAGCTGACAACGAACGGCATATTTTCGCGCAAGTGTAAACTGTAAACTAATTACTCAGTCAACGTTAATTGCTCTTTTATTGACGTGTTTCCACAATGATTGTTACTAACAACGGCATACCGAGTATAGCGAGTGTGAAAACAGTTACGAATAAATAATGATAATTGTCGACGACATGAAAGTTTCATTAAGGAAATCAGTGGTCAATAAAAAAATCTGAAGGATGCATTTTAATACGTAAATGGTAAGAATATCTGTAGGTGTCCTATAAATCGAGAGAGTTATACGTATCATACATAGATATATACAGGGTGTCTACTTTTATTAATGTTCAAATCCATATAATCTTAATTTTTCAAGATAATCGATTTTTGTTTTGTTTTAAAGGGTATCGAAAACTACTTCTTCTAACCACCATAAAATCTTCTGTCCACCGTTCTTCCGTTCCACCGTCTTTAAGATGCATTTCCATGGTCTGCTACAATTCTACAATTTTTTTACAGCCTCGAAATTCAGTGTGATCATTAAGCGATTTTTTTTATTTAAAATCTGAATCCATAGTTAATCATCACGTGATATCATGACTCATGGTGTTTCTATACCATCTCAAACTTGAGCAAAATATCGAATTTGAAAGCCGCTGGTGAGTCAAGTGTGCCATGGAATTATGTCAAGACAGTTGAATGTTATCTGGGAATCAGTGAAACTTAATTTTTATCCATATATCTGTAGTAAACAAAATATATATTTTTTGGCTACTATCTACTGTTTTTTTATCTTGAAGAAGAAATTATAGCTATTATAATTTCTTCAGGAGCAGCCAACAATTAATTATTAATACCAAAACTGTCAAGTTTAATGCAATAATTATTTTGTTTACAAATTTCCATGGCAGATATAATTTATAAAAATACTTCTGGTTTTTGGAATTTTCGCAATAATAGTTCCAAATTGACTGATCTACATCCAAAAAGGGTGAACATTTGGTTTGTTAAAGAATACTTTGAAATAAAGTAAAGCAAAACTTCTACCCGTGTTAAAAGAACGTGGTATGGAAATAAGATTTGAACCAGTTCTTAGCGCACACAAGGAAAATATTGGGCTGAAAGTCAAGTTTAAGTGATTCCAGATAAAAAAAAAACAATCGATGATCTTGAAAAATGAGGATTACATATATGGATTTGCACATACATAAAAGTAAACACTCTGTCTATTATATTCAAACTGAAATATCTTCATTGTGTTACACCTTATATAAAACTGACTTGAATTTTTAAATATCAATTTTAAGTACTTGCATAGTATTAGGAGTAGTCCAGAAGTCTCGGGAAATAAATCCATAATACTGCAATCAGTAATTTTAGATGAATACTCGGAGACTCTTACTACTTTATAGGGATGGGCACATTTTTAAAAACATCGATGTTCAACATCGGTACCTACTATCGATGGTAGTAAAAACATCGGCTAGAAAACATCGATGTTGTGAAACATCGATGTTTCAAAATAATATATATAAAGTGACTTTAATTTTTATGTTGAATGACTGAAAAAAAGTGTATAGTTTTGTAGAAGTAGAAACTAGAAAATGTGCCTTCAGATATCGGCGTACCGGCGTACCGGCGTTTAATAAATGAGATCTTTGCTGGAATTTAATACTTACTGCCTTGACGGATATATGTCGCGTAAGCCACAATGTACAAAGTAAAACGAATCAATTAGTAATTTTTTCTGTTTTTTTAGCAACTTAAAACTTTCGTACTGAAAAATTAAATGATATTTGTGGGATACGTATTACGTATCGATGTTTCGATGTTTACAAGTAACATCGATGTTGAAAATATAACATCGAAATTAAAACATCGATGTTCGGTGGAAAACATCGATATTTCAGAAACATCGATGTTAGGTGCCCATCCCTACTACTTTACATCACTCATATGACTTCCAGAAGTTCCAGAATTGTTTCAAACAATGGAAAAAAGTGTACAACGCTGTATAGATAGAAAAGAGGAATATATGGAAGGGGGGGCAGAGTAAGATTGTATATATGTACAGTAAAAAAATGAAAGTTAATTTTTAAAATCAGTCTAATAATTTGATTGTCACATTTGCGTCTGTCCAGAACCAACTCCGGCAGTAACAGAAGTCGCTGTAGGTATAGGGGTATATAAGGAGGGAGGGTCAAAAATTAGCATGAAACCTACTGGGACGAGATTAGTACAACATTTACAAGAAAATGCAATAAATCAAAGCTATTAGAACCCTTTAGAAATTTTAAATCTACTGCTAACTCTAGTTACCTGGTTCACGACCACTTTTTTTACACTCCCTGTATTTGCCATATTTAAATAATGGTTGCAACGCTGTAAATATCTTATTGAAATGACCTGTGATCTTTTTACAAGGCTGTACGGTTTTTAGGAGCTGGAAAACTTGTAATAGTATATTACACAACGAGAATGGAAAGTAGCGTATAACATACGAGTCTAACGTTTCCAGCCAAGTGCATAAATCACACGAATATGTTAGTGCTCTTTCCATTGTTATGTTCAATATTTTTCCCACAACCCAGGACACAAAAACCTATTTTTATTTAATTTTTAACATTAAATTAAACTGACATTCATAGTCATGTCATATGTTATCAGATGCCTTTAGGTTTTGTCTGGCTCAGCTTATTCGGTTATATTTCTGCTGTTTCCGCGAGAACTGTCATTACTATTAGTGACAATTAATAATATCTAAATTTTTTAGTTATATGTGGTAACAATATTGTTATTCTTGAGAGTATTAATGCAAATAATGTTTTTCTTGTTACAAAGGAGCGTATTAAGCTATTTAAATGGTAGTTATTGAAAAAAATTAAATAAAATGTCGTTCTACTACGCATCTACTGTGCTGTGCGAAATCCTAACACGCGTGTTTTTCTCCTTTGAATTGCTATGTGTACTTTCTTAGGGGGTTGTAGGAAAAAGGAATTTCAGTGCTATTAAATAGAGTCGGAGCATTCGTCAAAAAAGTCGACGAAAGCCAAGGATTCTTTTTTTTATCACTGCTGACTGCTGACTCGTTTTTTTCCCCGCACATCAACGTCTAAACGTCTTATATGCCAAACGCCTCGCTAACAGCCGAAATAAGACGTCCATTGTTCTCTGTTAAGACATAAAAACGTATTACATTACCTCGTATCAGTTTCTAATATCTTAATTGTTCATTCATTGCAAAGGTATCGTTTAGAAAAACGTAATTGAAGTAGTCGAAAAAACATGTTTCGGCCTCATGGTATGGCGACATGAATCTAATGTGTTATGAAATATTCCGAAAAAAACACAGTTTCAGTTGCCATTTGTGCAAAGCTGTGTCCCAAAACCGTTTTGATACATAAGGTAGATTGACACATTTTGATCTGATGTGTTTCTCTTTTCATAACATAAGTAAAGTAAAAAAAAAAATTTTTATACCCTGTATTTTAGAGAGTATTTTGTCATAATTCTTAATCTTCTGTTATGTTTATGTTTCCATTTCGTTTATGTCATCTACTTATCATTTTTTTTGAAATTTAATTTTTGAAAATAAGTAACACTTCGAATAGGTGTAATGTAGAATTAGTGTTACCTGTTTGTATATAACTATTGTTAACTAGTGGGATGAGGTCATAGTTACTTCAAAAATATTAGGTACATTTCACTCAATCGACGTTTTACAAAATTTATTTTTATCCTCAGGACTAACTGAATAAGTCTTGATGTCGTTTGTAAAAGTAAATGAAGCTTTGATATGAACATAAAATACAACGTGCTGGATACCAGACGTGCATCGGCTATTCAGTTAGTCCTGATGATGCAAATAAATTTTCCGAAACGTCAACTGTGTGAAACTTAAAAAATCATATTTACGACCTTATCCCATTAGTTAACTAATGGGATGAGTAATATGTTGTACTATATTATAGTGCAAATATAGCTAGTATAGCTAGTAATATTTTGAACAATATTTTAACCAAACATCATTACTTGTGATTTTATATGAACATATCATTGAACCGTATAGAATATGTAAATACTAATGTCTTCTCATTTTTTTGCAAGATAATTATATATATTTTTCTAGAAAGGTAAGTGTTTGCTCATGTAATTACAAATAATCAAAGGAAATCAATAGCCATTTCAAAAAATGACATACATGCATGCATAATGTATATTTTAATAATTATTTTAATAACATATAATTTAACTCGCTGCTTTTTTTTTAAATTACTTGTGTTATAATAACGATAATTACAATGTTTATTGGAAAGGAAATATACTTCGCTTTTTGCACGTTTTATCTTTTTTTTCCACTGTTGTGACACAATCCATGTATGAAATTTGGAAAGCATAAAATCGATAGTTGTTTGAATAATAAGGTACTCATTAACTGTCTTATTTGCAAGTGTAATCGCAAATACTAATCAGGAGTGTGTACATTGTGTGTGTAATTTTCGATTTCTAATTTTTTTAACGTAATTTGTAATTTCGGTAATCATTAAGTGTCTGTATTTAACTCACATTGCAGAGGTATGTACGTACTTCTTCACAGATAATAATAATATTATATAATTATATACAAGTACCCATTCAAATTTAAAACTCTTTTTGGAAAACGTTTTCTATGGCAGTACAGTTGTTACAAATATATCAGATGCAATAATTTCTATGACTTGTTTATTATATGATGCATGAGACAAATAGCGATTCGTCCATTGCATATAAAATAATGCTAATAACACAAAAATACGCAAATTTCAGCACAGTCGCGTGCACTGCCCCGGCTGCATAATTGTAAACGACAGACGTATCCTTTACTCCGAGATACATACATTATGTGTGTATGTCTGAAGCTAACCCATATCTGTCATACGCGTCGATTTTAATACTGTCTCCTATAAAAATAGAAAAATAAAGCGTTTACATTATTTCATGAAATTAATTCAATTTAATTCAAGAAATGTTTCTAAGTCTCTTATTGAATGTACCTACTAATATATATTGTTGCATTGGTCGACAAAATACTTGTCGAAAATCTTCTTTTTAACTACCAAAACTAAACTGAGAATTTGTGAAAAGGAAAAATGTTTCCAGTTTTAGTGAAGCTTTGGAAGTAAACTTTTGTGGATTTTAATCTTTATCAGTTGTAAAATGTATACACATTATTAAATCATAATATTTAACAAGATAAATTTTATAAATCAAAATGAATAATATTACTATTATAATTACTAGGACAATTGGTATTAAAAAATTATGGTGAGTTCCAATCAACTATGGAAAAAGAAAGAAAACAAATTAGTAATGGTAATTATAAACTGAAATTTAAATTAATACAAGTTAAAAACAGGATAATGTATTTTTTGTACAAATAACTTGAGAAAAATAAATGAACTGAAAGCGGTGTATTTTTTATTTTCGTATAATTTCTACAATGAATATGTATTTTTTTCCACTTGAACAGCAAATTGAGAACCAAGTTAAACATTGCACGAGCCTGCGTGAGACACTAGATGAATGCCGTGATTGGTTGCAAAATAGCTAAATAAAAGTAATTAAAATACCACAATTGCAATTGACCATTTGAAGCCTCTAGAATGTAGACGTTTTATTTGAACAAGAGTGTACGTGCCTAGAGAAATGAATCTATTTATTATTCCTTATGTGTCTCTAATGACCAGCAGTTATAGATCTATTAAAACGAAATCACGTAAAGTTTCGACATGTTTAGGAGTAAGGATTAGAAAGTTAATGGTTGTGAACATATTTTTGAGAAAATCATCTGCACAATTTTTTTTTGGAAGGCTAAGTGAAACAAATCCGCCAAATGTGCATCTGGAGTTTCCTCATCTATACGAATGAAACGTTCTAAGGGGTTATAAATTTTCGGTTCATACGGAATTAAATAACGGAAGAAAACTTAATTTTCGCGTCATAAATTTCTCCTTTTCCCCGAGGACGTAGCCGAGACATTTGAATAAATTTTATACAGCCACCTGGGGGTGAAGACCTGACTACCTGCGATACGTCTAGGGGAGTTGCAGACGGGTGCATTGACTTCTTTAATAGTTTTAATCCTAAGATGCCCTCCATTTGTGAATTTACTGCAGAAGGCATATACTTTGTATTTATTATAGATTTTGGCTTATTTATATTCGCAAAAATTGGCCTTCCATTTTTATATTTTGAAAATTGTAGCACAGCGTGGTTTATTTAGGATAATTACAGATTTTTTTTTACAGAAGTTTTTCTATTTTGAATAGGTATGTACGTTTGAAATGATTACCATACATCAGAAAAAGTCAATATTACCCCTTCATTAAGATTAACTCCTTATTCTTTTTTACATTTACAATATTGTAACACATTGAACAACAGCAACAAAAATGTACGTGATAACACTTGTGCCTCATTGTATTGGTCATTGTTGATCATAATTTTGTCAATTGACCAAAATTATTTATGTCAACATTAGGAAGAGAGAAAATACTGCTTCATAGAAATGTAACTGTCACGGCATATATTTATAGTCAACGCTCAGACCGCTTGAAGTCAAAGTTTAATTGTAAAATAGATGTTTTCTAAAATTCAGATGGAATGATTTTGAGAGAAACATTACTCTGATATTATTAATGATCACCCAAAGTTTTTAATTCACTGAGATCAGCAGTGAATTCTGAATCACGACATTCACGACCCAAAAAAAAAGATATTAACAATGTCAGTCATAATTTATTTTTCGAATTCTGGCAGGTACCATGATATCAGAAATGACAGCGATACCATAGTAAGTTATAATAATAATACTCACCCTATAATTACTCCGAAGAGTAACCCCTTAGGTCCTCTCAGGGACCTGTGCGGGAAGGAGTGGCTATTATTATTATTTGCCATGGCGCACTGGGAGCGACTTAAGATTATTTCGGTAACGCATTTGCTTTACAGTTCTGAGGAAACCCAGAAAACTCAGAACATTACCAAATCTAGGGCATGTGCGGTTGGATTGGCATCTAAACATCCACACCTATACACTAGTGTATTAGTGGTTGCATATCAAGCCCTGACGGAGAAAGCGAGACAATTAAAAATCGCAACCCCGGCCGGGACTTGAACAACTCGCACAGAGGTATTACGACTGGAAAGACGGCGCTTTAACCCACTCGGCTACCCGTGCCCATAGATTTGTTATGCCCTATTATGTATTGCAACACTTAAAATGTAATCAATCGATTTTGCTGAAAGTTGGGATTCTCGAAGTATTTTATATAGTACCTATCCCTACAGACCAAATTTCAGCCCTCTAACTTTCATAGGTCAGGAAAACGAGCCGTCCAAAACATGAGAGTCCAAAACTCACCATTTGTAGCCTACTTTTAAAAATTCAGTTTACAAATCTGAAAATGTACTCAGGATTTTTTTTAGGTTATCTACATTATAAGGACGTAATTTCAAAAATAATTCTCTCAAAATAGAGTTTTATTGAACAATAAAAATTGAATTATCCGCTTCATAATATTTTTGAAACAGTATTTTTGTTAATGTTGCCAATATGCAGAAGGCTGTAGAAAATCACAGAAGTTCGGACAAAGAAAATCCCTGTGAGGGGTTGTTCTAGGTATCAAGCACTCCACCCCGTTAAATTTTTGTGAGAATCGGAGTTGATAGAAATGAGTATTGGAAGGTTAAAGTTAGCGATTTTTCAAAGTCTGCTAACTTTGACGCAGAATATTAGCCATCCCTGCACGCAAATACATTTTTTTTGAGTCCCTTGCTTGAAGGGCATACATTCACGAAAAAAAGGAGCCCTAACAAAAGAAGATCGATTGAAAATTGATTTTTGGCAGCCATTTGAAAATGGTCATTTTACGGATATTTTCATTGTTTTTAACTGTGTTATAAAACAAGGTCAAATGGTCTAGACGTCTAAGATATTTTTTTTACATACTAGTGACTGTACTAAACAAGACCCTGACACGAATCATTCGATTCGGGCTTGGAGCATTGGAGAACTGAATTTTTAAAAGCAGGCTAAAAATGGTGATTTTTGGACCTTTAAACGGCTCGTTCTCCTGACCTATGAAAGTTAGAGGGCTGAAATTTGGTATGTGGGGATACTATATAAAATACTTCAAGAATCCCAACTTTCAGCAAAATCGATTGACCCCTCCCGAGAAAATGTGCGAAAAGTAATGGAACTACTCATGTATGTAATGTATATGCCGAGTGGAGGTAAGGAGGAAAGTTTGCCATTTATAAATGTGCGGCCAGGGCAGTGCACGCGACTGTGCTAAAATTTGCATATGTAGTTGAATAATATGTGCATTATGATTATTTTAATATATGTTGAATGCGTGTATAAAGCAGAAACGTTTATTTCAAATATTTAGATACATAAGACTTGGTTCTTTAACAACAGCATCCGTACCGAGTGCCACATAAAGGTAAGGCCTCATGCAGTCGCTAGTCGCTCGTTTTCAGCGACAAATGAGGTCACTTGGTATGATTTTGAATTTTCCGCCATTTTAAGTTTCACAGCGACAAGTCGCAGCGTCAACTTGGCTGCAATGCGCGACAGAAATATCGAAAGGTGGTATAATCGATAAATAAATATCGATAATATAATATGAGGGTCGGCTGATAAGTCCCGGGCCTCTCAATGAAAACATTAAAAACATTTTTTTTTATTTATTTCTCAACATAATCTCCAGAAAGGCTAATACATTTGTCATATTGGTATTCTAATTTAATTAAACCATTTCTGTAGTGTGATTTATCAAGGTCCTCAAAATAGTTGTTTACCGCATCAATGACCTCCTCGTTGCTGTGAAATCTTCGGAGGGAACAGGTGGTAGTCACTGGGTACTAGATCTGGCGAATAGGGTGGATGTTCAAGCAATTCGAACTTTAATTCGCAAATTTTTCGCATTGCAATGACTGAACGATGGGCCGGAGCATTGTTGTTAACACTCTAAAGTTGTCTTGTTAAAAATGCTGTCGTTCAAAAACTAACCAAGCTACTGACCTGTAAATATAGATACAAGCTAGTCTGGAGTAAAATTATACGATGCTAGCGTCTAACTGGCCTTATAGAATAAAAAAATTCTTGTTTACTCATAAACTTACGTTTGTTAGGGCATATATTTTCATTTGTGTCTAATTCATCCTCGACCACGCCTTTCGTATGATCGTCCAGTTGAGACCGTCGAACGTCGAATTATGGTTTTTCCATCATCTTAACAAATATTTTATTAAATACATTTTATCCGTCTCGCATTAATTTAATAATTGTTTTGTTACTTACCTAATACCAGATAAAAGAAGTGGTTGTTATCGATATAAATATGCCCGTACCCTTCGATGCACGGATGATCCATAATTTCGTCGACAATTACTTCACATAGTCCACAGGTATAGATCACTTTTATCTTTAAAAAGAAAAAATCATTTTTACATTCAAAAATTCCTTCGCGTTAAAATTAAGCTGAGATATAGTAAAGATTTCTTATTGCTTTTGTTTTTATAATTACTGAATCCTCTTAAATATTGTCAATAAATCGTTAGAAATATTTACTTCATCTAAATCCATTGATTGCACTTATGTATGTATTTATTCCATGAATAACAATGTACACTTATTGTATTGTATGTAGTTGTTTATATTATAAAGGGTATGTATCGAATGTATCGATTATTTCTATATCGATGTTTCGACCCGGATTTATTTCATCGCTCCTTTCCCAGCGACAAAATTCAACTTGTTGGAGAAGTTGAACTTTTCCAACTTTGTCGCTGCGATTCTTAAAATGGCGGAAAATTCAAAATCGTACCACGTGACCTCATTTATCGCTGAAAACGAGCGACTAGCGACTGCATGAGGCCGTACCTTAAGGCGATACGCTTCTTCGCCCCATCGGTAACCGCCTTATTGCCCTGCCCGATAACTAATTTGAATTTATCGATTCCTTCCTGAAACACGGCCGCGCCCGTAACTTTTTCCATATTTTCCAACTTTCACGGAGCGAAACTTTTGCCCGAACGAAAAGAAAAACGAGATACGATACATTATTAAAATGTTTCTTTCTGGAAGTAATAATAATGCCGAGTTCTTAAACTTTGCACCCGTCCCAGTCCCAGGCAACTTAATAATAGCATGTATCTAACCTATAATTACCGTAGAGCCTAATTACTATTTAACCCAGCAGCGTACTGAATTGATTCGGTCGGGTCGTTATGTAGGTAGAAAAAAAATATGTCACAACCGGTTGGTCCGTCGTTGAAGGCTCATTGTCCGATGAAGAATAAAAAAAAATGTAACGCAGTACATAGAGAATTTGAGCGTGTAAGAAAATCCACTGTACCTATAGTCTAACAAACAAAAAATGATTCATCAATTTAGAGTTCGTGTGAGCGCGGAGTGTAACAGGACCGTAGTCAGTTAACGAATGAAAATATTAATATGTTTACATAATGTAGCAACATAGTACTATTTTTACCAAATAGTACGGTTAAGTCAACGATAAAATACGTTGTATTTTATAAAAAAAGATAAATTAAGATAACACGTAACAATGGCAACACTTACCTACACTACATTGTTGTAAACCCGATCGACATTTGCAAGTCTTAACGTACTTTCATGAGGAATTTTTCGGTCCATATATTTTTCTAAAAACGTACGTAACATGGGGTTCTCTAGTTTGTTTAATGGAATATCGCTTGCAACAAAGGCTTCTGTAAGTTCATAGAAAAATACGGAGTCGGCGCTGGACGAGGCATGGCTTTTCAGATGTCTTGTTACTTTGGTTTTATCTGAAGAATTTATAATGCGTTCACACACAGTACAAAAAAGGTCATTTCCTTGAATACGTATGTCCCTAAAACCCTCGGGATCACTGTTAAACCACGTTTGAAATACTTCCCGTCTATTTCTTTTGGCATGGTACCTCATGTTATTCACTTCTCCCCTCAACTAAGTATTATTAATATTTATAACGTTATTTAAACACACGGCGAATATGTAAAAACGAAACGTATCAAAGTGATGCAATACCGGCGACTTACTGTTACAGCGTGCAGTAAGTTTTCGTAATGCAAGTCAGCTGGGAAGGCCAACGAGTCAAGGGCAGGACATGCACAGTGACATTCGCGCTTGGTAATAAGTAATAATATTTAATAATGCACTATGATGCAACATAGTTTCTATGAACATATTAACATTTTCATTCGTAAACTGCCTACGGTCCTGTTACACTCCGCGCTCGCACGAACTATTCATCATCAACCAAACGCTATTACAAACCGGGAAAGTGTTGGGAATCACGTGCTCATCGCGTACGGACAGCATGTCCTTCCGCGACATTTTACTTCTTTCTTTTTGTTGGGTATTTTGCGCAGCGTATCAGGGAAACCGATACATTTAAGTTGAATGTTAACACAAAATTAACTAAAAACGTCAGATTTGACAGATATTTGATACATAGGCACTTGATTGTATACATTTCATAATAATAATAATTTTGAAAATATCAAATTTAATTTTTCTTGATGAAAAATACACAAAATTCAAAAAACCTTACATATATTGCTGAATAGATAATTAAGAACCCTTTCAAATGAGCTATCACACGCACCCTCGTTCCATTTAAAAATGTTAAAGGGGTAGCTGTCACTCCAAGGGGGTTGGAGGGGGAGGTATAAAATGATGTTAAAAAAATGTAATTTTAGAATTAAAAATTGACGTGTTTCAGGATTTTACTCTTAAATTGTAAATCACGTAGATAATGAATTTATCCGTTACTTATGGACCTCGCTGTATATCCCCAGACATTTGCTTTGGCTCCATTGTTAGCGGTCCAATGGAAAAGACCAACCCTTCGAAATAAGATGCCTTATAATAAATTGAACCAGCGGATTTTCTACTATGTTAAAAAAATTCAAATAAATAGGATTTTTTCGCACATTCGAACTCCTTTTGCTCTGTTGGACTAAATCCGTCGTCGCCAATTGATTGCTGGATAACAAATGTTTTTGGCTCGTCGTTGATTTTAATTGCGGCATCTATGACGATAACAAGGTGGTTTTGTTCAGCCCGAAGCGCCGGTAGGCATTCGCCTATATAAATGTCGGGCGAAAACGGGTCGATCAATATTTAATTACTTATGGAGTTGACGCGGATTTTTCCGAGCGTACCTTCGTTGTTCGAGGTACAAAAGATCCAATAATTTCTAGCGACAGAAAAAAAATAGAAACGCCGTTTTGTCTCGCTTTTTGTAGCCTAGTTCGATTAAAACAGTTTAGCTTGGCCGAGAAGCCACTTCGACAATTACGGCGAGCAAACGCGCTGGGGTTTGCCTACTTTTCTCTGTGTAATTAATTCGTTTTATTGGAAAATCGCTTAGCAACCCTAATGGAAAGGGCCAATTTATTGTTCTGGTGTGTTAGTCAGTACTAGACGTAGCAGGTTATATAACATGCGTTCAGCCATATTTGACCGCAAAGTAGGCTTTGCCAATTCAAACGTATGTCTTTGATAGGTTTAGGACTAAAATTGTTGTTGTGTGATCTCGCGTTTCACAGCTTTCAAACTGTTTAAGTTATAGTTCTATACAAAAAAAAAAATAGTTTGTTTGATACTTATAGATGTGTTCTCCCGAAGACTGTTACTTGTAGTTTCAAGAGCAGTTTCCTGATGTGGTTGTGAATATTGACTACGACACATTTAAGTGTGCTCTTGGCCACATTATTCTACTACTGAGGGAAACAGAAAGTGTGGACGAAAGAAAGGTAGTGACTGTCCTCCACTACGAACGGAGAAAAATGGGTGTTAAGTTATGGAAGATGCTCCTAAAATTTCTGTGCCCGTTCTGTTACAGCTAACCGGTGTTAGTACCTGCCACACTGCTTTAGAAAAATACTTTCATCTATTTTCCTACCGTTCAACTTGTTAACGAGAACTTCGGGAAGTCAATAACCCTCGTAGAGCACAGTTTTGTTAGTGGTTTTTAAAGAGTTGTGGTGACAACAACCTAGATAAAATTTTCCGTCTCCGACGACGCATGGCTTTATCTCAGTGGTTATAATTATTCGTAAATTAGTTGAATAATGACGAAATTGCTACAATTTTCTTCCAGCAATATGGCACTAGGCTAGAACATATACTACGGGTGAAACAATGGTAATGTTAAAGAATATTTTCCATAAGTGAGCCTGAATTCCGAACATACATCATACCAAAATTTCTAAGTTTATCGGTTTCTTATGCGAAAATCTACTAATGATCCCTTAGACGTTAAACAGTTGATTGCAGTTCATACTCAGAAACCTGCAATACATTGGAACTCAAACTCACAAACCCCAAATCCACAAACGCAGAAATCCACAAACCCCAAACCCACAATCCCTAAACCCACAAACCTCAAACCCACAAAACCCGAACCTACAAACTCCAAGCTTACAAACCCCAAACCCACCAACTCCAAACCCACAAACCGACTGCTTAATGTCTAAGGGATCCTTAATAGATTTTCGCATATTAAGAAACTGAGAAACTTAGAAATTTCAACATGTGATATCTCAACGAAAAAAAAAAGATATTTGAGCAAACTCAACGGCATTCGAAGGGGGGAGCCTTGTACTTTTAGATTAAATGTATTAGTTTTTAGATTAGTTTTATGTTAGGAAATCTCAAAAGCCTTACGTGATAGAGCAATTCTGCTGCCAGATTCGGATTCAGCGCACCTAAATCCTTCGTTAATACATATATATATATATACAAGTTTATGCTTCCAAAAAAAAGTTAAATTTTGTTGGTCTGTGTTATCAATAAAAAAAAAACTGGACGTTTTCCACGAAACACCAAACTACTACACTTTTCTCGACGCGCGTTTCTCTAACCAAGTTGGCATCTTCAGGAGAAGATTAAAACTAAATTCTAGCCTACACACTTGCACTATTTATACTAAATTTATTGCCACGGTTCATTGAACCGCAACTGTCTTTGTTTATCAGAGCAAACAGTGGACTGGTGGGTATCGGACCATTGTCCTTATTCATACTACTGTTACACTTAATGATTTCTAAACTTTCAAAAGCATCCAACTGTCTACTGTTTGCTACATTTCTAATTAATTTTAAATTATTTATGTCTATCCTATGGTTGTTGTCAAAAGCGTGTGGGGCAACACAAGATTTTTCTGTTCTGCCATATTTCAAATGAGCCATGTGTTCTTTAAATCTTGTCAAAATAGATCTTTTTTGTTTGCCCAATATACTTTTGATCACAATCTTTACAACTTATTTCGTATATTCCTGACTTTTCGTTATTGTCGATTTTGTCTCTGGGGTTACCCAAAAGCGTCTGTAGTTTATTTTTAGAATTATAAACCGAATTGATATTAATATTTTTAAAAATTGTATCTAGTCCGGGGGTGAATTTAGGTTCATATGGTAACGAAGCAAATTTCGAATTGTTAGTATCTCTACGAAAAGTCGTGGAATTGTACAGGATTCTCTTAAATTTATGCTTCCTTATTAACTAATCTATTAAATGGACTGAGTAACCGTTATTCTTAGCTGTGAATTAGAAAATTAAAACTTGCCATTTTATGTTAAAAAGGGTGGTGTGAATCGTTGGGAATATATCTAAGAGTCGCGGTTTCTTTCCTATATCCATTAAACTAACTTATTTTCACTATTTCTAATAACTAATACATCTAAAAATGGTAGCTGTTCATAGTGTTCCACTTCATATGTAAATTTTATGGTAGGGAAACGGTTATTTAATTTGGCTACAAAATTATCTAAACTAATTGTTGTATCAAATACCGCGAAGATATTTTATCTTTTATCTTTTTTTATTATTAATTTTATATAATTTATCTTTTACTTCTGTCTCAAATTTACTCATAAAAAGATTTGCAATGAAAGGTGACAAGGAGTTGCCCATTGCCGTTCCCTCATGTTGTTGAAATTATTCACCATTATACTGAAAACAATTTTTTGATTCATACAAATACTAGTTAGCCGAATGTATTCCTTAATAATTTTATCATCTAAACCATTTAATTCGAGTAATTCCCTGAGGTAGTCCAAAGTTTGCGGGATTGGGACACTTGGAAACAATGAGCATACATCAAAAGAGACCAAAATGTCACCTTCTTGCAATTGGATATTTTTTGATATTGTCAATGAATTCACTAGAATTTTTTACTGGAAAACTTGTTTGTGCAATAGGCATGTGCATATGTGAAAAACTTGTTTGTGCAATTATAAATAATGTCAATAACAAGTGGTGTTTTATCCATGTGTACAGTATTTTGTGACTCCCTTGCTACTCCCACAAGTACGACGCTGTCTAATCGCGTAAGACCGTGGGACAGGGACGCTACGCGGATTCGTTTTTTTTCAGCGTTATCTGCGGCCCAGATACGGACAATCGCCTCCCATAAAAAGCATAAAACGACGTAATTACAACGCTATATACCGCGCCACTGCCGATGATGAGGGCGATTGTGTAGCGGAACACGGAATTATTGGACTTTCTTTGGATAAAAAGCGACGATAGCATTGTGCCCATTGAGATTTTACATCGCGACCGTTACGAGAAAGCAATTATTATTACGTTTGTCGCTGATATAGCCATTAAACTCTTCTCCCGCGACGAGAGCGTCGTAGTGGAGGTTTGCTTGCGGGCATGCTTAGATCTAGGAGACGGTTTACAAAATATTTGCGAAATATATAAATTTATTTGTCATAATCACACCCAGTAAATACAGTCTTTTTATACTTGTAATTTTTTTCGATATTTATAAATCTGTGAAAGTTATGGTAATTTGAACTGTTATTTCACCCCATCGTTTCGTTTTTGAGATAACTGTGTCTTTAAACAAAATGAAAATTTGCAAAAAAAAAAGAGTTTAAGAATAAAAAGTTTTATATACGTTTGGTAATTGTGAAGAAAAATACATGGGACATTCCATGTTAACCGGGACAACGGTCTGCCCAAAAACAAATGTTCATATTATCTCAAAATGTTCGCATGCTCAAGAGCTGGATTTCGAATGAAAACTGTCTGTTTTCGAGTTTTTTTTTTAATTCAATGCAGCCAACATAAAATGGCGCCTACACATAGATATTTCCAGAAATAGCTCGATCCCCGGCATGTAAACTTCTGTCTATAAAACATTTTACTTGCAAATATTGGTGAGCTTTACAACTTACAAAGCTTTGCAAACAATAGTTTTGTGATCCGCTGAACCCAAATTTCGGAGTCTCAAATTCTGAAAGTGGTCGGAATATGACAAAATGGCTGTGTTTTTTGACAATTTTTTTGTAATTTGTTCAATATATTACTCTCGGAAAAGGTTTTTTTGACTAAATTAACTAATCTAATGTTTTTCGGTACGCTGAATACGATTTTTGAGGTCCAGAATTTTAAAAATCTTAGGATCATGAGATAGGGCTAATATTTTACCATTTTTTGACCATCATTTTCAGTGTAAAAGGATTTTTTGTTTCAGAGAAACTGTTTTTACTTCCATGCAACTATATAATTTATTTTCATAAAACTTCTTAGTTTCAAACCTTACAAAATTAAACCGAACATAGCCTGCGGCGTCTCGCCCTAAATCTATTAGGTAACTTTTAACCTAATATAGTCTAGCCCAAAATTGACAACGCACAAAATTTAGAATTTCACGCTATATTAGTTTTACAATTTTGTTAGGTTTGGTGTTAGACGTCTGAGTTTATGAAGGTTTAAAGTTATTAGGTTGGGACGTAGTGTAATATAATGGTGATTCAGCCAGACTTTAAGCTATGTAGGGTTTGATTTTGTTAGGTTTGGAACTTTGTTAGAAGATTTATGAAAGTGAATTAATTTCATGAAAGAAACAAAAAATCGAAATCACCATAAATATAAAAATAGTTTCTCTGAAACAAAAAAATCCTTTTTAGCTGAAAATGATGGTCAAATATTGGCCCTATCTGATGATCCTGATTTTTTAAATTCCGGGCCTCAAAAAACCCAATTTAGCGTACCGAAAAACATTAGATTAGTTAATTTAGTCAAAAAAACTCTTTTTTCGAGAGTTTTTTTATTAAAGAATATTAATGACAAAATTAAATTTTTAAAGAATATTAATGACAAAAATTACCGTATATCATTTTCCGACCATTTTCAGACTATGAGACCCCGAAATTTGGGTTCAGCGGATCATAAAGTGTAAAGATCGCTTTACAGATTGCCGTTTTTATTGTCATCAGGAAAAATTGCGGCAATTTTTATAGCGCGCACGCGTATCTGTGTTTATTTGTTAGGGAATTGTCATAAATACGCGTGCTCGCAATAAAAATTGCTGCAATTTTTCTTGTTGGCAGTAAAAATTGCGAACTGTTAAGTGGCCTTAAAGCTCGCTAATATTTGCAAGTAAATGCTTCACAGACAGAGGTCTGCATGTCGGGGATTGAGCTATTTCTTGAATTATCTATGTAAAACGGACAGTTCTCATTCGAAAGCTCTTGAGCATACCTTGATCATTTTGAGACCTTAAAAACGTTTTTCCGCAGCGCTTATTTTTGGGCAGACAGCTGTCCCGGTTGACACGGAATGTCCCATGTATATCGCAAAATGTTGCCAGAACGAAGTTCTAGCTTTGAATTTTCTTAAGTGGATGAAACACAACTAAAATACGAATGCAATACAGTGTTTTAACCACAGTCGGAGCGAGTATTATCTGAGTGTATTTTCTAAATAATATGACATCTCGATGCCACGTCGAGTTTTAAAAATTCGCTTCTGTTTGTTTCTATCTGTGGTTTCTTTGGTTTATGTGTTTATTTTATTTAATACGACAGTAATTTAATATGACAGTAAATAAAAGTACATTATAAAACGTTTGAGGATAAAAATATTTTTTTGAAAAAAATCTCACAGCTTTAGAAAAAATAAACACAAAAGTTCGCGTCTTTTTCTACTTCCTCGCTGAACGTGATCCCTTAATAGAGTCGCTGCTCTTTATTTTACTTAGGCACGTGGGTATCTACCGGCATTTTATTACTTCCCTCTTTTTCCTTTTTCCATCTGCTTAATTAAAAGCTAGAGAACGACTGCCCGCGGCGTGGGTGGAAGTCAGTTTTTTTTCTCGTGTCGAATCTTTTGATATAATTGAAAGGAGTTCTTTCTCTACCGAGGAAGTTCAACTTTCTTTGTGCCCAGAAATAACTACGCGTTGACGTCACACGCGCCTAGCGGATGGCACAATTGTCTTTCTGTCCTCTCCGACGTTTTTTGCTGCTCCTGTTCACCTCACAGTGTGCTTGAAGGTGGAAAAATTATGATGAAAATGAGTTCAAAATCGGTTTGCGCAAGCTGATTCTAGTTAAACGTAGATTCAAAATTTATAAAATTTAAAATCGTAGCTGATCCCTTTCGCGTTTTATCCACATTTTTGGATTTTAACCCTTTGCAATACAGTAAGTCGCAGTGGCGGTGGGCTATAAGGTGCGCTGGTGCGCGCGCACTACCAACAATTTAGCATGAATAATTTTATTTAGTAATTAATGGATGCATTCTTAATTTATCGCCTTGCCGCATCCCTAACGTTAATACCATCTGAATATTATTTGGCCGCAGCGTTACGAATCCACTAGACGCTAGGTCTCTATCTCCAACGCCACTGGTTTCCGATCGCGGCGCGGGAGTCGACACGCGCAATACGAAAAAGCGGCACGACGATCATCACGAGATCTTCTTCCGTGCAATACGAAAAAGCGAACGCGTATTGTTACTGCTTGCCCCTCCACAATTATGACGCGTAATGGGCGAATCCTATAGATATGATGTACGGAGTTTAAGAGCGCACCAGAGTTATCGATCGGTTAGTTTGTGAATTGTTTTCGTACATTGCGATTGCTGTTTTATCGCTCACGTTTTATAAATATAAACTCGGTTACAATCTAGTTTGGAATAATGAATTATATTCAAAACTTATTAAAAACTCCATTCTCTAACTTGAGTTTGGAGGAAAAAGTGAAAATTAAAACTCTAGGTAGCCCACTCCACAAATTAATTTAAAATTAGCCGTGAAAGGAAAAAGTAAACAATTTGTAAGAACATTTAATAATGACTTATTTAAAAAACATTTGTGGTTAAGTGGATGCGATGTATTGAACGCAGTGTTTTGTTTGGCGGAGAAACACCTTGGACCAAAACTGGAGTAACGGATTGAAATCACATAAACGAGAAAATAAAAAAAAACATGCAAATTCTGCTGGACACATGAATAATGTTTTGAATTTAGCCATGCTAGGCACTGCAAATATTGCGGCAATGCTCGATTCTGCTCATCGACGAGCAGTGGCAGCACACAATGAAGCGGTTTCAAAAAACAGGTATGTTTTAAACATTATTATTAACTGTATTCCTTTTTGTGGAAAATTTCTATTTAAAACGAATAAAGACATTTTTGCGCAACACCATGTGCCAGGAAAGACTGTCGACTTTGGCTATGCTCTCCATTGAAAAAAACTGTATTACAAATATCGAAAATTTTAACAACAAAGTAATTGAAAAATTTGCACAATGTAAAAATCGCAGAATTGAGCTCATTTACAAAGAAAATTAGGTAAGTTTTCAAATTAATAGAGTTAATAAGAATAACCTTAATATGGTAGATAAATATTTATCTCATATTAGGGATATTCTTATTATTCTTATGATTATCGTTATTTTTATGTATGGTGCACCCCCAATCTTAGGATCACGCACCGCCACTGGTAAGTCGTATACATCAACTTTTTCTTTGAGCACTTAGCACTTTTAGAAATAAAACTATCGTAAATAAGTTTATTATATCTTGTAAATTCAGTTCTTTAAATAAAAAAACTTACACGATAATATTCCATTACTAAAAATTAAAATTCATTTGTTATAAAACACTTGGAAATTATCAAAATCCAAAAATTGTATTTTTTCGTACAAACATAAATTTTCAACTTATTTTTTGAGAAAGTATAAAAGCTCACAAATCTCGCTTTGAATTTAGTCAAATTTAAAATGTGATTTTAAAGTCATAAATCATTTTTATTTGAAAAAAAATTGAATATTTTAATCCACTTTTAGCTTACCCCAAGATTAACGACGAGGACGTAGTGGTGATATAACCCCATGTTTTTTTTTGGTATTGAATGTTTTTGAGAGGTGTAAGGACGTACATTCAGTAACTGCTTTTTGCAATCTTGGTCCATAAGACTCATCATGAACATTATTTATTTTATAGGATTCCCAGGTTTTTAAAAATTTGCGATGAACAGCTTCGCCACTTTGTTCTGACCAAAACCCTAAACCGAACCCACATTGCAATCTTTCCTTTACATGTGCAAGAATCACATGAATTGTTATAGTCTCCGAAAGATTTTCAATGCTTCCTAATGCTTGGCCCAGTTCCTGTATGTAAGAATTTAATGAGGGTCCAATTTTCCCTGACGTAAAGCAACAATCTACAATTTCGAAGACAACGAAGCTGTTCATCACAAATTTCAAAAAACCTGGGAACCTATAAAATAAATAATGTTAATGAGTCTTATGGACCAAGATTGCAAAAAGCAGTTACTGAATTTTCGTACTTACACCTCTGATTTAATTTATTGTTGTCTCAATACTTATTTAAACGTGTAATATATTTTAATACTAAAAATACAAAACATAAATAAAATACAAAAAAAAAAAAATACACAAAAAATAAAACAAAAAATTACAAAACATACAAAGAATACAAAAAAAAACATGGGGTTATATCACCACTACGTCCTCGTCGTTAACCCTAGGTTGTAAACTTTGCCTGGGGTAAAAGCGGTTTAAAATATTCAATTTTTTTCAAATAAAAATAATTTATGATTTTGAAATTACATTTTATTCAAAGCGAGATTTATTATGAGCTTTTATACTTTCTTAAAAAATAAAATTTATGTCTGTACGAGAAAATACAATTGGATTTTGATAATTTCCAAGTGTTTTATAACATGAATTTTAATTTTTAGTAATGGAATATTGTCGAGTAATTTTGTTTTAATTAAAGAACTGTATTTGCAAGATATAATAAACTTATTTACGATAGTTTTATTTCTAAAAGTGCTAAGTGCTTGAAGAAAAAGTTGAGGTATACGACTTACTGTATTGCAAAGGGTTAAAATACAAAAATGTGGATAAAACGCGAAAGGGATCAGCTACGATTTTAAATTTTATAAATTTTGAATCTACTTTTAATCTAGAATCAGCCTGCGCAAACCAATTTTGGACTCATTTTCATCATAATTTTTCCACCTTCAAGCACACTGGGCCTTCTCGTCGACGTGAGTACGTTCTTATTGCATAAGAATGAGAATCTAGAAATGTTACCTAACAAATTGTTGTTACCGTCGCGTTTTGTAACTGAACATTTATTTATGCGGCCATCTTTAATCGCGAGACCAGACCATTAGCTGATTCGCTGAAATTTGCTTTTATGTGTATTCTTGACAGGCTACAAGACTCGCAAAATAAAATAAATAAGCCCGATGCGTGTAAACTGTTATATGAGTCATGTTCATGTATGTATCTGCATTGCTAATGCGTGTTCGAATTGGCAAAACATTTTTACCAGCTTCTATAATAATCACTAGAGCTCGGAGGTTAATAATACATGCGCTCTTTACCAGGGACGGCTCCAGGATACCACTATTAGTGCGTTCCGAAATGTTAAACAGGTTTTACTTTATACATGTGTTGTAGTAGCCTAACTAATGGCCAAAGGAACCATAGTTACAACACACAGAACTTGTTACATGACACACAGTAACCAACGCTATAACATGTTTTCCTTCTGGATGGGGTTTTCACAAATACTTGTTTCACATTCGCTATAAGGATGTCAATATTAGGATAACATTACCTAAAAGTTTGGGCAATTCTGTAGAGCCTATGTGCCAAACATGGAACATGAATTAAATTAGTTTATGTTCTTGAAGCTATCAAATGTTCTTGCATGGCTTTTGCCATCCAACACGGAAACGAGGTGTATTCTGGAATATAATGGCGTTATTTGATTAAACTACGATTGCACTAATGACATATTAAGGACAAAACCAAACGTTAATTTGTGCAACTGTGAACTGATTGTTGACCCCTATTTTGCCAGGTATACTCGGTAAATACGTACGGAAAGTTAAGTAGCATACAGCGTTCGAATTCGTACCATATGTCACTTTGAGATAAAAGACCTTGATTACGTCACGGGAAGATCACCACATACTCCCAATTCCAGAGGGACATTCTAGGGAAATTATCTGGTGATATTGTAAAGTTACACAAAACAACATTTGATTCTGTCTCTAGTACATAATACAGGAGTTGGCGATGTACTTTATTTATAAGGCACATATTATTGTATTCTAGTCACGTTAAAACCGGTCCCGGAATCTATTATTAACCTACGGGTTCTAATAATCACCGACAATGTGGTATTTTTTTCATGGATGTCTTTAAGGAGGCCTCTAATATAAAAAAGTAAACTACGAAAGTAACTAGTAGCCTTTTACAGGTTTGTGGTACATCACACTATTCAATGTATTGCATATAGCTGAGGTTGTACAACAGCATCAACTCACACGGGACTACTGCAATAAATTGGGGCGACCCCTGATTGAGTTGCGTATGCATTGAGTTGTCTGCAAAATTTTCTTTAATCGATGCGATAGTCTTTGAGTTCATTTAGTCAATATGATTTGGAGAAAAACAACTAATTGGAGAATTTACGACTCACATAGAGTAGGTGCATATCAATTGCAGGCGTTTACAGGGTTTTACTTAATATTATATAGTTATTTTAATGTGATTCCTTGTCCAAGTTTAAGTCGAGAAGTTCATATAAACATACATAATCCTAAAATACATATTTGTTTTTCGGTATAAAAGTGCCATGGATTTTATTTTTACTAAAAATTCCATCTTTTCGTAAAAATTATTCAACCATCTTTTATAAAAATAACCATGAATTTAATTATTTTGGCAAATTTTTAAATTGATATAAGAAAATTCAATTGTGTCATTAGCTCTCCTCTATTTAATTTGTGTAAGCTATTTGCAAGGAATCAAATGGACCCGAAAAATAATAAAAACTTTGGCATCCTGTATATCGAAAACAGTAACATCCTGTATTTCCTGTATAACGAAATATTTTAGTACATACGTTTATATGAATATTTCGACTTAAAATTGGTCCAGGAATCACACGAGTACTAACATTAAGTAATACCCTGTAGAAAGAACCTGCACTATAGTAGTTGTAACCATATGCTTCTATATTTTTAATGAAATTATTAGATAAGCTCAAAGTCTATTCATAGGTTTATCAAATTTTAGGGTGATATCTAAAAGCGTTCTCTAAATACAAAAAAAAAAAAAAAAGAGACAGAAAGACATAATTTTTTTCGTCCTAACTTCATATCTTCAGGGCATTTTAGGCCTGTTTAATCAACATAATTTAGGTTTAAAAATGACGTGGATTTGGAAGTAACTAAGATAATTGCATTATAAAATCATTTTTATAATTATTATTGTTTTAACTGATGAATTTTTAAAAATCCGAGAGCTTTCGACTTTGATATGCCGCAGGGTCTTTTTTCCTCTCGTCAGTCGGCGTTCTATCAAAACGTACTCAATTATATGGTGGAAAAACTGAAATCGCCGCGCTAAAACAGAAAACAAATACAATTTGAAAACATCACAAATCGCTCTATGTAAATTTATATAGTGCCGAGTGCCCGCTCGCCGGTAAAGCAAACAGAAGTGGCGCGTTTGAAAATTTTTAATGCCACGGGGAAATTCCCGCAGAGGGCTGGCGACCGGGGGGGTAAAACAAAAAAAAAAAAAAAATTATACCCCCGGTAAAAATTTTTAAAACCCCCCTTGGTTTGGCCCTTTCTTTAAACAGGACCGTTGCCAGCAGAGAGAGATTTGGCAAAATTTATTTGCATCCTCAGAGACTCTAGAGATATACAAAAGTGTAATAATAAAAACTAATACCACACAGGATTAATTATTAATTAATATGCCCGGGGATAGAACACAATAAAACATTGTAAAAACTAATAACTCAATACACCGCCTCCTGTCCGCGGGGCGGCCTTCGCCCCTTTCCGTTAAAATTGGTTTAATGGGTGTTTGTTTTTGTTAATTGTAAAGTATTTTTTAGTTAAGTACGGGTCATAAATACGTTAAACGACCCTTTATTCTTTTTATTAGCCTATTCCATGTTCCTTAACAGGACACGTATCCAGCAGCATTTTTCTGAGAATGCGAAAGTTGGCTTGGATTAAAATTTATATCCTGGATAGGTAATATAAAATCTTGCACTCTTGTACTTTTTTGCAGCTTATATTACGCCGCCATGTTGGAAATATGGCGACAGAAAAAATATTTTATCACTTGCTATAATTTATTGTCAACAACTATTTATTAAAATCAACAACACTAAAATAAAAACATAAAACATTTCAAATCCAAACCCCGGTAAAAAAAAAAAACCCACCCCAAACCAAAAAACCAAAAAAAAGGAAAAAAAAAAAAAAAAACCCAATCCAAAAAATTTTAATTAACAAAAAAAAATAAAACTACCTATCCTAATCTGGTCTTTAATACATGTTCAAACTGTGCCCCGTTGACTTCTTGGCACTAACCAAGTCGCGGTTCAAATTCTTCAACCATCTTACGTATCATTTCAGCGAGTATTTTTTGAATTTCGTATCTTATTCTATTCTTTAAGTCATCTATACTAGTAAGCTTATTTAGATACACGCCATGTTTTAAATAAACCCACAAAAAGAAATCCATGGGGGTTAGGTCAGGCGACCTAGGAGGAAACTCGAATTGACCTCTTCGCCCAATCCATCGACCCGGAAATAATTCGTAGATTAATTTAGATAATGAATTTAATTAAATTAATTAAGAATGCGATTTATATATTATTTATATTCAATTTTTTGAAATTCTGGATAACTCTTGAGAGTATTGTTATGTCAAATAGCCGAGCAAATAGCTGTAGAGCCTCTTGTGATTGAGTGATTTCTTAAATAAACTTTCCTTCGTTTTTAATCGAATTTTAACTGTTGATTGGTCGCCATTTTAAAATGGCTTGTTAGAAACGCGCCAAAATGTAGTAGTTTACTGCATGAAAGAAGAGCTTTCAAATGATGTATCACAAGCCATATGTTGTCATTAAAAAAAATATGGATGACGTCATATCTTTGACAGCTGTCAATAAAGAAACAAATGAAGTACGTCAAAATGTCGGCAAGTGAAAAATTTAATTGAAGTATCCGAGCGTTTTTTTTAATATCCTTTAATTTTTATCGAATTTATGCGCGACTTTACGCCTTCACTGTATATACCAGATATATAATGGGTTATGGCTTTGACTATTTAATAGCAGTGTTGTATACCTCACCACATACGTTTGAAATATGCAAACATTAGATAATTAATTTAACATTTAATTCTTTCCTGTCATTATAATCTTTTATAATCTTATTCTATATACATCAATTATAATCTTAATATTACAATATATTGTTGTAAAATAAGAATAACCGCATTATATAAATTTCGATTTTGATATGAATTTATTTGAATTATTGCGAATATTTCTTGTAAGGATTACCTTGATGGTAAATTATTTAATACAGATTTTTTCAATGGTTAGGTAGCTACATATATACACTGAAGTAGTGAAAATGATTTGATTAATTTTTACTTCCCAATGTCAACGGGTCAAAATAAAATTGTAATTTTAATAGCCCCTGGTCGGCATCACTCCTAGATACGGCCCTGTTCTTTCGAAGATCCTCGAGGAGTTTTCCGCCTTGGCTAGGTAGAAAGCGTTACAGATGTACAACAGGGCTGGAATTTTGTCAACTTTATTATACCGAGGCGGTGCGATGTTTTTATTTTGTTGCCTTACTGATTTATTGTAGCGTTTGTCACCGTAACGCCCATTTATGCGAGTTTGAACATCCTAGAAGGTACGCATTCTGGGTGGAATTTTAAGAGGGGTCTCGTTGTTAGACATGCGGTAGTTTTGGGGTTGAGGGACGGTCCGTAGGGTATTTATATAACGTCTCGAACTAGGGGGGAGTGGAAAAATCAAGAGATCATCAATTCTTGCACAGATACAAAAGGTAGATTGTCCAGAAAAGGATTTGCATATACAGTACATCACTCAATAAGTGAAATATTGAGACGAGCGTGACAAAAAGGATTGAGTTGAAAATCTAACCTTTTTTGGTTGCAGGCTTGCTCGATTAAAAAGTAACTTTCTTTTAGTCTTTTCTCTAAGTCTTTTTTATACAGGTCCTATGTTTTTTTTTTATATTTTGTGTATATAGGTCCTATGTACAGGGTGCTACACTATGATGATTTCTTCCATAAGTTTGTTATTGTAAAGAAAAAAAAGTTACAAATAAAAGTTGCCTAAAATTATACGGTGCGTATTTGTAAACTATTTATAATGATACAGGATGCTCTTTTTCATGTGATCACTAGTACACTAACTTGTACATTTTTAGATAACTAACTAAATTTTTGGTCGACTTTGTCAACCATACACGGTACCTAAAACCAACCATTTTCAGATATTCAACTGTTTTTTGAAATATCACAATTGACCGCGCTCAAAATAATTCCAAATAGCGTTTGAATAAAAAAAAGTTAGTGGCTTGAAGTTTGGGCAATTCGATTCGTCACAAATTGCTCATTCATCTTCACTGTCAAGGGTTATTATTATAGTTATTCAGTGAATATTTAGAAATGTTTAGAGCGCTGCCACGCTCTGATATCACTCAACGACAGTTGTATGTACATATATCTCCAAAATGGTGGATTTCAGGTATAATCTGTGGTTAATAAAAGAGACCTAAAATTTACTGGGGTAACCAAATATACTACTATACAGAGTGTTCCATTTAAAATAACGAAGTTGTGTAGCAACCGCATAAAACACAGCGCCCTCTATGATTAGAAATATTCTACAAATACGCATCCCATAATTTTGGTCAAATTTGATTTGACCAAATTATTTGACATTTTTTCTTAAATTTGCAATAAGAAAACTAGCGCCATCTAACTATTTTACTAACAATAAAAGTGCCTTTGATTATTAACCAAAACAGTGGACTGTTAGGTATTGTATCATTATCATAATTCATACTACTATTACATTTAGTGATCACTAAACTGCCGGTGGCATCTAACTTACTGTATGTTACTATTATTATTGGTTGTATTGAAGTGTCTAACGTCTGTTCACATGATTTTTTGTCAAAAGTGTGTTGCTAACACAAGATTTCGTTGTTCTCCGTGTTTTAACTGAGTTTTATGTTCTTTGAATCGAGTTAAAATTAATGTTTTTTGTTTGCCCAATATGCCTTTGTTCACAACCTCGACAGTTTATTTCATAAATATCCAACTTTTCGATTCCATTGTTTTCCGCGTATTCCGATTTTTTAATTTACTCTTCTGACGCAATGAATTTAGATTGGTAAAATAAAACAGTAAATTGTGATCATTAAATATAATAAAATGTCAATTATTAAAATATAATTGAGTAGTTGTTTATGAAAGCTTTCCACAATCCGTTTTTTCAAATTTATATAGTTGTCCAACTTTATGATGTGCATATGTACAAAGTGTACTGATAAAGGTGCAACACAATGTTGTACACAAGCGTAAAGACCAAAATAAAACTTAATTCAAAGATAAACTCCACGAAAGGACTCATATCTTTTATAAATATATGCCCGCGGTTTTTAACGAGCCATTTGTTTTAGCTAACTGTTCCGAAACTAGGTTGTTACACTCGTAGAATAACGATTTTTTTGTTCTGGCAACGGCTATTGTTACGTGCATTCGCTTGCTCGTCAATTAGACGATCCGCTTGTCGGGTCAAATGCAATCGTGACCCGACGAATAACAAATAACGATCTGCGCTCGAGTGTGCGACAGATGTACTGCTCGAAATTTTCAGCTTTGTAACAATTTATGTGTTTGCCAGTGGCGGCACTGGTCCAGGGTGCGAAGATTCTCACGTCACCACTGAATATCTCGACTATTGTGGAAGGACAAGCTGTCCGCGCGTGATGGGCACGTGATTCCCAGAATCCTCGATATTATTTGTAGCATGTGATTTGTGATGACTCATTTCATTATCTGTGCACTCTATATAGAGCGTTCGCCAAAAAGTCAGCACCAAATCGGGTAAATGTTTTTTTTTGTTTTCGAAAACTGCCTGGTATTTAACATCTTAACATGGATACAAACAATTTTTCTGTTAATTTTCTTACACAAATTGAAAATAATACATAAAAGTAATGTATGTAATTTGTAAATAATGTAATAATTTTTTTTATTTGCATAAAAGGTAGAATAAAAAAAAATCGGAAATACCAGAAAAAGTGTACCTATAGGGTTCCCAGAATAACATTAACAGTCAGTAGGTATCTCCATTATTTGAAGAGATACAAACGTAAACAAAAAAGTATGCAACTGGCTCGACAAACTACTTCTAATTAAACAAGGATTTTGAGTTGTAACTCAAAATTGGTATTTTGTCATGCGACCTTCAAGAAGTCACCTCATTTTCTACGTTATTTCATAGTCACCCATAATTATTATTACGGCTGTCTATCGTTACATGTCATAGCGGTAAATATGAAACATAACTGTCAACTTTGTAACTCAGATAAAAGTTCAATTATCTCAAATTCTTTGTGGCTTGATAGAGGAGGGTATGTGACAAACATTATATTGTGATGTTTGTGAAGTGTCATTAGTGGCTGTTATTAATAGCTGGCAGTTATTAAGTTTTATAGTTTATATATTGAGTCTATTTAGTTTATTACATCACCTGTTAGTAAAGAATTGTATGGAATGACTCATTAGCATACTAGAAGTCAAATGAATATTCTAGAACATGTAAAAACTATAAATAGTGGTGTTGCTAAGAAAAAGTTAGTTGTGATTTGAATGTTATACAATTAAGGTAGAGGAGTTGTAAAGTCTTAATAAAGTGTGTTTGAAGTGGAGAAGTGAATTATTTAACCAATTAGCGCCTGACCGGACACTTTTTGTTCTCTAATTTCAAAGTGTTACTGTGTGCATAATTTTATTGAAAAAAATTCCGGAACCACTGTCCCCTATGTTTTCAAGGGTGCTCTTTCGAACGGAAGTGGTTTGCAAGTCCGGAAAATGAGTTGTATCATTGGAAAATTGGAACCGAAAAAAAAAACGTGATTTTTTTGATGACAAAAAAATTTTGATCAAGTTTTTTTTTGCTTTTTTACATTTTTGTATATACCTAAAACAAAAAAAAAATGTCCATGACACCTAAACTAAAAGTTATTGGCCTTTCATTATTTTTAAATATTTTGTTTAAACAAAATGGCGCCGGCTAAAAAACGCTTTTTTTCAAACTTTCATATTTTTTTTCTCGAAAACGATTGACTTTTCTACTATTGAATAAAAATTGTATAAGAACAAATTTGTTTCAAAATCAGTCAACGAATACGCTCAAATTTTTCAGAATTCGGATTTTCCAAAAGTCGTTAAAAAAATCTGAAAATTTGAGCGTATTCTTTGACTGATTTTGAGACAAATTTGTTCTTATTCAATTTTTATTCAATAGTAGAAAAGTCAATAGTTTTCGCGAAAAAAAATTATGAAAGTTTGAAAAAAAGCGTTTCTAAGCCGGCGCCATTTTGTTTAAACAAGAATATTTAAAAATAATGTAAGGCCAATAACTTTTAGTTTAGGTGTCATGGACATCTTTTTTTTTGGTTTTAGGTAGGTATGTACAAAAATGTAAAAGCAAAAAAAAAACTTGATCAAAAATTTTTTTGTCATCAAAAAATCACGTTTTTTTTCGTTTCCAATTTTCCAATGATACAACTCATTTTCTGGACTTGCAACTACTTCCATTCGAAAGAGCACCCTTGAAATTATTGTAGGACAGTGGTTCCAGAATTTTTTTCAATTAAATTATGCACACAGTAACACTTTGAAATTAGAGAACCAAAAGTGTCCGCTCAGGCGCTAATGAGTTAGAGAGAAATACGTAACAATATGTAGAACTAATGTTATTTTTACCTTCTCTATATGGTCCTAGAATATTGCCGTATATTTATCGAACACCCTATAAATAATCCGAATTTTTCTGAGCAAGAACCGAAGTACGGCACTGTCACGCAACAAATAGTTATTAGTCAAGTCAGTAAATTATTAACTAAAAAAGGTATTTAAAAGTGCGTGCTTTTATTATAAGTACAATAAGGTGAATATTCTTTTAAATTGGTTTTACCTCTTCCCATGAAGCTAACGATGAACCTCGGCTTGTATCTCCCGAAATAAAAAGTAATAAAACCATTTTTTTTACGCCGAAAGATTTATGACTGCTCACTCGTCGCCCGGCGCGGAGTTAAAAGACGACATTCGATACTCGTACTGGGCCTGTTAACTTCAAAATAATAAAATTAAGTCTCTTTTCCGCGGCAATTATGCGCGACTTGCGTTGCGAGACGGGCGATAAACAACTATTTTACGACCTGTATCGTCGTGGAAATGATTTCATTAGATTACGGCCGGGCCTGCGTGCCCATTTTTCGTTTCCTGTTTAAATTTATGCCGATGTTTACGGGCTTTGATGCCGCCGAAATCTAATTCCGGAAATGCAACGAGGTTAAGTTACTCGTGTTAGATTTGATGTTGGTTGTTGTACCGGGTGTCCCAGAGATTTCTAACCCATTTTGTAAATTGTAAATTGTAAATTTCTTTTGGCAGAGCGAACTTAGAAGGATGCGGTTTTCGCCTGTCGATTTAGTATTTTAAATCTAAAAAGTGTAACAGAGTACGAAAAGTTTTTTTCGTACTATGTATTTTTGAAATATGGCCAATTTCAACGTTAAAATTACTACTATTTTAAATGCAACACCCTATATCTGTTTACGACAAATAAAAAGCTGCATTCTTCCGCTTTCCAAACATGTATAGTTTGTTACACTTCACTGTCAAAAGGGTTAGTAATTTGATTTTTAAAAACATCGTGTTTTGGACGTGAAATCTGAAATATGAAGAAGGAAACATTTATTTGTTTTTATTAAGGGGCAGTACACATTTACTACACTTTTTTCAAGATTTTTTTTATAGTAATATTTATTTTAATATTCTATTTTTTTTACATATAAAAGTCAACATCTCAAACTATATAAAAAAAATTTTTGTAATTTTTAAGCCACGTGTGGCCGTGATATGGCTGCCTGAAGTTAACCATCTAAAAAAACGGTTGGCAAAAAATATCAGTTCTGGAACGTAGGAAACAAAAAAATCAAACTGGATATTAAAATATAAACCAGCCGCTATCGTCTGAACTACAAACAAGTATTTTGGGTGAAAAAAAAAAAAAAAAAAATGGCGGACTTTTGAATCTTGTAACCCCTTTCTTTTTAGTGAAATAGTTGTTGCTTTTCTCAACTTTTACTTTTTAAACCTCAAAATTTCAGCCCGATCGGATCAATAGTTTTTTCTAAAAAATTACCAACCAGGTCAAAAAACATAGTTTTGAGAAAAACGTGTTTAAAATTTTCATAATCGATTGGCTGTCAAGAGATTAACGGAGCACAGTTTGATCACTTCTAATAATTAAGACTGTTTGGACGAGCCTTGCATTAGCCGGCTGGACAGTAAAGGGTTTTGCCTTAAATGTCTAGATAGGTCTTTATAATGATCAACTTTTTTCCATGATGCGTATTTATCAAGCTTCAATGCCTCAATTGTATTTGACCTTGGAATAGCCTAGAAGGTCAAATCCTAAGAGTTGGTCAAGGTCATAATCGATTGTAAAATTTTCCTCTCTTTTCATTTCCGGTGTCAAAAATAGGAGGTCCCATTTGTTAAAACGGACTTGACCTTGAAATAACCTTCAAGGTCGTGGTCAAGGTCAAATCCAAGGTCGCCATTGGATTGTCAGGGAAAATCCAATAACTTTTGTGAAGGTCATTTTACTCTAGGAGGCGTATTTCTCGAGTTATTCAGCCGTCCCGGAACTTTTGACATGCACTGTATATTTATTGAACATTTTGGCCTATATAACATATTGTTTTTTAAAGGCATCTTCTATAATAATTTGATGTTTTTGGAAAATCAATTTTTTTCAAAAACTAAATCTGTACTGCCCCCTTAATTATATTTTAATTATAATATCAACTAAATTTTATCTAAATGCAGCTGCAATATTTTGATTGAAAATATATCTTCTACAAGATAAATTATACGTCAGTTTACAGACTGGGGATTGTATGGGTTTTATAAAATGATATATTTACAAGGTACCCTCCAAGGTTGAAAAGTGTATATGGCAGCAAATTGGCGAATTTCTGTCTGTTTCGTACGTTCCTTCTCTCTTTGTGGCGAATTTTTCTCCTGCCCTTCACATCATCGTGAGTACTTGTATCTTTTGTGCGGTTTGATTTTCCCTTTACGAGAAATAATTGCTTCCTTTGACTCTGCAATATTTCATATATCCGTAAGTTTTTCAGTGACGTTGAAATTAATTACCAATCTCGTAAGGGAGGGTTCGAGACCCCCCTGCACCCCCCCCCACTCTCGTCTTGGGCAAACAACCCCCGCGGCAAAATATGAGAAAGTTAACATAATTCACCCTTATTAATTAAATTAAATATCCTTGCACGACAAACAATCGATCGCGTTAAATACAGCTCGTTAGCTCTACATTGTTACCTGTCTAATGGAAGGGAATTCGCATGACCCGGTATTATTAAAACTTCCAGTCTAAGCCCTGTTTTATACGACGATTTATCCTCATAAACTGTTAATAGATGTTTCGATGGCAGTTCAGTTAAGTAAACTAGGTTTAAATTAAAGTTGGCAACTTGATAGTACGGGCAAAATTTATTAGATACATCACTGCGTCTCAAAACTCCAACTTACGAGGTGTGTAAATTAAGTAATGAGAAAGCGGTTTTTTTAATTTTTTTTAGTTGAATAGAATTACAATTCAGTATTGTCTCCTTCAAAATACACAGCGTCGGAGACGGTTCTTCCATTCCTCATAGCAGTGCTGGAACTCATATACTGGAATACCTTAGCTGGTCGGTCACAGCCGTTCGAATGCTTTCTATGGTCCCAAAATGACGTCCCTTGAGGTGATTTTTCAATATCGGGAAGAGAAAAAATCAGGAAGGACTCAAGTCGGACTGAGGAGCCACAGGAATGTCTTTACTGGCTAAAAACTCGTTTACTGAAATGGCTGTGTGACAAGATTAATCTTTTATCTTATTTTTCCTCTTTATTACTCTTTTTTCTACTATACCAAATATTCTCCGATTCTTTTTTTTTTCGCCTTTTGCTCCTACGAAAGGTATTTTAGAACCATTTTTGCACAGATTTTTCTCATCTCCAATTCTAGTCGAAATCTGATGAACAGTGGTGCGATTCAAATTTAACTTCCCCCAACATTCTTGTCGTCAACTGACGATCTGAACGCACAAGATCCCGTATTCTATCGACATTTTTATCGGTTCTTGAAGATGAAGGGCTTCCGCTGCGTGGTTCATCTTCAATCGACTCTCTTCCTTCTGAGAATGCCTTAAACCTCCGAAAAAACTGGGCTTTTGAAAAAACACTGTCTCCGTAGGCGTGTTGAGGTTTTGCAAAGGTATCCGTTGCGCTGTGTAGAAGTCGGGAACAAAAACTTTAAGCACACCGTTGCAGAAGGTGCATTACATGTTAACCTAGCGCTCTTCCAAGTCCCATCTCCGCAGTTTATTAGATTCGGGCGCTACGTTGACACTCTCATTACTTAATTTACACACCTCGTAGAGGAACTAATTGAGAAAGAGGACATCGTTATAGTGCTAACGCTGCATTAACGTCGCATTAACTCTCAAGTCATGAGGGATTGATTCAAGGATGATCTGGGAGTGCCACAATGTAATGCAGGAATTAATTAGATGTTACCAAAAGGTTGTACTTTGCTGGGCTAGTGGTCATAGCGGCAACACGGGCAGTGAGAGGGCTGATGCACTAGCAAAATTCCTAAGAGCATGTTTGAAACCAGTTGCGAAGAGTGGACGACATCGTGCCACCACCAAGAATGCAAAGGGGTTCCGTAAATCAGCACTCTTCATTCTATAAGGGCCCTGGACAATCAGAAGCGGGTAAACATTGGGTTGTAACAACCAAACAATATTTGTTATATACATACAGGTCAATGTGATATAGTGTTAAAAATTGTGTTGTCAAGCGACAGAAAAATGTACTTATTACTTTTTTTATGACGAGAATCTTGACATTCAAAGCCGCCCTAAAAATTAGCATCAAAGTGAAAAGTGCTCTAAAACGGACTCACACTCCACCGCCTTCTTTGTAGCCGCGCGCAATCCGAGTAATTACCGTAAATTAAACGTCGGTCTTACCGCCGAAATCGGACCGTTTGCGAGCTTTAAATCTCGCCTCCCGACAAAAGAGCTCGATGTTCTCCTCGGCGCTAGCACCGCCTACCGCGTTAGAGTCCGTAATAGTGACCCATTAGCTACCGCGAAACAAAGAGCGCGTCGTTTGAAAAAAGGCGTGGGATCTTCTCGCGAAAGGCGTGGGATTCGCATCGCGGTCTCTGCGACATCGCCATTGTTCACCGGATTGTAATCCGTACCGCTGGCCAATAATACAGCGCGGCATCTATGCGAAAGTATACCGCGGGTGTTTTTTTTGCAGAGATAAAGTGCGCAATCACGCAATACACTCGGTATTAGCATGACGCTATTGTTATTTATGTACTCCGTTACGTCGTTATTTATGTTGCCCATTTACACATACAAGGTGTGTAAATTAAGTAATGAGACTGGCAACATAGCGCCCGATCTAGAACACTGCGGAGACGGGACTTGGAAGGGCGGTAGGGTAACATGTAATGCACCTTCAGTACAAGTTTGAACTTTTTATAATCATTTGTTTGCTCTTTGTGACTGTTTTCGTAAACCGGGTTTTTCTAGTGCGTTTAAAAAATGAGCGACATTAATTTTGAGCAACGGTGTTTTGCTTCACACTTGGACACAGCGCAACGGATACGTTTGCAAATCTTCAACACGCCTACGGAGAGTTTTTTCAAGAGCCCAGGTTTTTCGGTGGTTTAAGGCATTCTCAGAAGGAAGAGAGTCGATTGAAGATGAACCACGCAGTGAAAAGGCCTTCATCTTTTAATTTTTTATTGCCGGCAAGAAATATTGCAGCAATTTTTATTGCACGCACGCGTATTTGTGATTATTTGTTAAGAAATTGTCCAAACCAACATAAACATGCGTGCGCGCCGTAAAAATTGCTGCAATTTTCTTGCCGGCAATGAAAATTGCAAACTGTAAAGCTGCCTTATGACCGTTCTGTGTGTTCGTCATTTATCAACACAAGATCTGGTCGGTTGAAGTTTGATTGATGATAACTAGCCTATCCCAATACATCACTGCTACTTCTGGTGCCAACACAGCTTCAGTAGTATATTTGTAGCCGTCGTTAATAGCTTGAGTGTCAGTTTTGATAGACCATCTTCGCAAGTTGATTGTGCTTGGTGAGATATGCTGATACTGCTAGCCTTCTATTGTGTGTTCTATAGTTTCCATTCATATCGTCCCTTCGTAGCTTTTGGTAATTCATGATTTATATAACCCTGCCCTGAATAGCTCTCAAGAAGCTTTTGGTGTCGGGGTTCAGATAGCCGTCCTTAAGCCATTTTACTGAATTGTCCTTGTCGATGTAGTCTGGCTGTAGCATTTTTTTTTGGAAAACGGCCCTGTAAAGCATGTTCCATCTGCTGTGTCTGGAACTCCTTTTCTGTCGGTACGTTGACCTGTAGAAACTCAACTCCCAAGCTAAGGGGTTACATGCAGAGTCCTTCCTTGCTGATGGTGTTATTAGCGGGTCTCTGTTGGTGAGCAATTTTCTTCTCAAGGCAGCTTCTTGGTTGAGACATAAATATTTTATGTTTAGTCGACCTCTCTCACCTCGTCTCCACGGCGGGTAGAGGCTGATCACTGATTAAGGTTGCAAGTACCTGAATTTAGTTAGAATCTTCTTGTTAAGTCGGCTGAGTTCGTCGAGATCAGTAATGGACCATTTAACTATTTCGAAGGAGAATGTGTTAGTGCTGGGACACTCAGTGCTCTTTCGTAACACCACATACTTTTCAATGAAACCATTGACCGTTGTCGTGTAACTTTGAGAGTCAAATAATGTTTGGCTATTTGGGTTTTCCTATTTGGTGCGAGCTGTCACTATATTTTTAGTTAGTTGCAAGTTCACAACCTCTAGAGTCTAGAGAATACCACGATCACATAAAATGTTCTACAAAAAATTATATTAATCTACTTTACTTTGTAGACAGATAAATCGTGCAAGGTTTTTTTTTACCTGTAACTATGTGGAAAAAAACAAATCCTTATTAGATGAGGACGCTGTAATTGCCATCAATTTATAACAATTACCCGAGAGCTCACGCTGGCTCTCCATTCCGACCCTCCATGCATGACTGAAGTAATGTATGTGGCGTCTAGAAAATGCCATAGCAATATCGGTTTTAGCACGATATTCGTCGCTACAGACACACATAAATAAAAATCGAACGGGACCACACAACGGAGGGAGAATTGGGGAGATGTATAGGCGAGGTTGACCCAAATTTAATAATGGAAAAGTTTCTTGTTTGGTCGGGTAAGAAAGATTCACGAAAGCAAGTGGGTACTATGGGTATGTGACAGAATAACGAAAAAAATATATGTATGTGTATATCGGGTGCCTCAGAATGAGGTTAACATGCGATATATCCGTTATTTAAATAAATACGATCGTGAACAAAAGAACCTGCAAATTACACGAAAAATTCGTTGATTACTGCTCAAAATCTGTGTTGTCTTATAATCTTTAAGAAGCAACCCCCTAGTTTTTTTTCAAATAGAAACCTTTTTAACTGAACACCTAAATTTAGTCCACCCTTCATTCCAAGTACAGTGATGTGTAACAAACTTGGTATTTATTTCATTATATTAGGTAATATTGAAAGTATATGACATATTTTTATACCTACTTTAATGGCAAAGTTAGAGGAACAAAAAAACGATACGTCAATGAGAGAGTTTTGACAAAAGTATGTTATTTGTCTATGTTTTTTAATGATGATAATGTTCTCTATTAGATAATAAAAAAAAATACGTAAACAAGCAAAACCTGATAGCACACCGTTCCTCAAAATTAATGTCACTCATTTTTAAAACGCAGTAGAAAAAAACGTTTAGAATAAAACGATTAAAAACGAAAACAGTCACAAAGAACAAACAAATGACTCTAACAAATTCAAACTTGTACAGAAGGTGCATTACATATTAACCTACTGCCCTTCCAAGTCCCGTCTCCGCAGTGTTGCTAGATCGGGCGCTACGTTGCCAATCTGATTACTTAATTTACACACCTCGTATATCAATAGTATGGGTAATATCACCCAAAGTAAGATTGTAACTTTCCAAAATATGTATTTATTTGTTCAAAGACGTGACTACTACAATTATATTTTGAGCAATCTCAGTTGTGTTTTAAACAAACTCATTTCTGATTATGCTCAACTTCCTCAGTGTTTCACTCTTCCCAACTACGTTCCAAAGGCGTTACTTAGTTATTGTCCTGTATTCAGATACATATTGTATACAAATGTTGGGCCTATATCGCGAACTAAGAATACGTTTTCCCATAAGCCGATAAAACAGACACCCACATTATCGTCCTTCAAGTCGTCCGTATTGACGTCTTGCCGTTTTCAGGCCCGTCTTCGCGACTTGACAGTTCTATTACGGGCTCTATTATGTCCTCTCTGTGATTTATTAGACAAAAACCGAAATTTTAAACGGTCGTATTCAAAGTACACTGATAAAAGTCGTTTTTACACGGATGAATGATTTTTTTTGCTCTTAATTGAAGTGCGTATTTTTACGATTAGTCATGAACTTCGACATTATCCGGTACTAGATAATTTTGGCTAGTACCTATTAAATATATGTAAGTGCCAATCTACATTGTATGTTTTGGTACCCGAACGGAAGTTGGCATGCCATTTTTGAAAATATGAAGTGATTTGTAGAGTAAAGAGAGATTTGGTGGAATTGGAAATTCTCGTATTTTCCTAAGAAATCATGAGACGCACATCATAATTTAGCGAGTTTTTATTAGACCTAAATAGAAGGCTATGAAAACTACTACTAAAAATACTACAACAACAATAAATTAAATTGAAAACATGTGTACCTAACCAGAAAATCCTGGAAATGGCTGCTACTATAAAATATATCTGAATTATTTATTTCCACATACTCAAGTGTACTCAAGTAAATATATGTATCAAGTGATAATAAAAACTTACTATAACTTAATCCTGTCATAAAATATGAACAAAATAGTGGTATGAATTAATAATTTCGAGATTTCCAAAAATTGGTAAGAATAAAAAGCCTTGGTGATTCAGAAAAAAATATTTCGCAAATATTCTGCAAGCCGTTTCAAAGATTTTCTGGTCAGGCAGCCTTTTTTTATTTTATTACTTTTGCCAATATAATTCATTCACATTACAATATAATTTAAGTAAATTTAATAATAAAAGTAAGTTTCATTTGGAAGTTTTTTTGCTCATTACCTTTTACTAGATCTAATTTCCCCCCAAAAAAAAAAAAGGGGCCCCTTCCCCCCAGGGTCCCCATACCCCCAAAAAAATACGAGATTAGGTATCTAATGAACATCTTAAAGCTGCATTTTAAACACAATTTTTAAGTTAAGTTCTGTAAAAAGTATTTGCTTGTTTAAAAGCTTAAAATTACTCAATAAACTTTACTCAGTTCTAAATTCAAAATAAAGTATATGACCGTGATACAAAATTTAATTTTTAGCATTGTCAGTGAATTTTATTTTCCTGGTTAGGGAAACGTGGGACTCGTTCAGGTTTGCTCACTTTAAAATGTATAGTCCATGACATCGAAATGAAAAAAAAAAGTAAAAGTACTGGGGCAAAGTGGGGCAATATATTTTTTATTTTATTAAGTACAAATCGACAAAATAACGATAACTGTCTACAAAATAATATTTGTGTAAAACTAACCATTACTAAGCACCTGACCAGTTCAGTAGTGGAGATATATATATCAAGCAAAACTTTTATGCCATGCAATGCATTTATTTTTATTTTCTCCGATTACACCCAACATTCATAAAGTGTAGAGTCAACCATTTTTGTGCCCACAACCGTAGGTAGCTTAAGAAATTTGGAGGGTTTTTTTCATGAGGATTTTTTCTTTTTCATATTTCGATGTTATGAACTATGGTATACAGTATATCCCTGGCTATAATACCCACCTGATTTTTTGAGAAATTTAACATTATCAAAAACCATGTAAAATTAAATATTCTGAACATCTTCAGACACTATACAGAATTTTTATTCGACATTATTATATCCTAGTTTTTCACTCTAGGGTTATTATTCCTAGTTTTTGAGTTACTGTACTATTTTAAGTTTCAATTCAATATGACAAGTATTGCGCCGGATTTACACTTTACATTTTTTTCCCTAGACAGTTAAAAAGAACCACCTTGCAGATATATTCCTGGCAAACTAATAGTTTTTTTTCAGTGTATTTCCACTTCGTCGACTGCGTGGATGCAAGGCGTTCACACCGTCTGCGTCTCCGCAAACAAAATTCGATAACTCCGAAGAAAGTTCGTTCCATAATAATTCAGAGTGATCGGGTGACACCCTCCCGTGGCTGGCGGATGGGGTTGTTTGCAAACGCACGGCAAATTGCACTCAGGCCCGTCTTTTTATCTTGGGGCGCGTTCCTATATAGGTGGTGCCTTTTTTTGCTGCTCAGACAAATTAAATTTGGGACGTCGAAAAAGCGAGTCTTTGAGATTAATTTTTTTCCAATTTGCACTTTCGAGAAGCGTGAAACGACGCGGCGTGCGTATACATGTAACTGAAGGGTTGGTTTTCCAAGACGAAGACGTTTTTTCGCCCTAGTAATTCTGGCCTTGTAAATAATTCAATTTAATTATTTGTTACACTGAACGAAGAAATTATTAAATAGATTTCTTTGATAGCTCGTCGTTTAAAGACGAGCCTAGAACGATCTCTCGGGGTCGATCTAAAAAGTATACCTTACGGCTCAAGGAGGTGCGAACATAGTGATTACTTTGGGGTTGAAAATATTACACTGGATAGATAATGTGTGGTCACTAGAGAAATTATTTTTGCACTCTAGGTATACTAAAACAAAGTAGAGTGTAAGATTTTCAGATGCTAGAAGCTTTCAAACAGACGGCCGTCAACTGGTCATTGTGTCAACAACGCCATTGCGTTCATAATTAAACTATATTCTTAATAAAACTCGTAATTATAATGATTGGTGCTCGGATATTGACATTTTTTTGTATTAATCTCTTATCCTTTAAGAGATATAATAGACTACATATTATATAATTATTATTATTAAGATTTTTCTTTTGTTTTTTATTCTAGTGTTTGTTATTAAGTTGTTTCCCTTACTTACTTATCTATAATAAGGCATTAGTGGATGCTTCTTTGAATCTAGTATTTGTTTGCATTCCATGTAAAAATTGGTAAATAAAAAATAAAATAAAATAAAAAAAATAATGCGTTGAGCCAATCTGTTATTAACAAAAATGTTTTACCATATTTTTTGGAACATAAATATGTTTATGTTGAATAACATTTATTTAGAATTGCATTTTTACTACTTAAAATACTTTAAAAAATAAAGTGTATTCATGATTGTACGTTTTTCTGCATTCAACAGTCACTGTAGTAAAGTTCACTTAAAAATTAGGAATAAAACCACACTTGATACAGAATGTTTTATTCATCCACAGCATGAACAAACTACGACTCAGATATATGCGAACATAGCGATTGCTTCGTATTTGAACAGTTTATGACCGAATTATTACAAAAATTCGAGATCTTCACGCTATGAATGGTAAATTATCTAAATCGATTTTAGAATTGAAATTTTCACGACTGAATAACTAAAATATCCAATTATCGGTCGGGCAGTGGTATAACTAAAAGAAAAACACTGTGGGATTGCCAGATGTCAGGAGTTTGCAAATAGATGAACGTAAACCGGTCATAAAGTCCTCGTGTTCGCACTGCGCTGAGCTGACGAGGAGTAAAGTACCTTATTTATTGAACCAAAAAATAATGTATTTTGGATTGTACGATTTATTTAAATATTTATAGTTTTGTTACGAATGGCAAAAACAAAGACAGAGTTACAGATCCCTAGATGTCAGTTGCTTTCCAACAGACGAACCACAGCTGATCATAATGTCCTGGTGCTCGCAGAGGTCTAAGCCGACGAGCAAAATACCTCATTTCTTGAAAAAAAAAAATGGAAATTCATTTAGGATTGTATGTTTGTTTAATGATAATTTTGCTGTCTTCAAAAGTAACTGGAATAAAGTGAGCTTTATTGATTTTATTGAAGTGAGTTTTTAAATAGACGAACGTCAGCTGGTCAAAATGGTTTCGTGTTCGCAGTGCGCCGAGCCGACGAGCAAAGTACCTTATTTCTGGGAACAAAAAAATTATTTATTGGGGTGTTTTTTTGTTAGATTTTAAGTCCGGGAATGAACAACAACTATTTGATTTTTGCCTGAACGTTTCGGAGATGTATTTCTCCTTCTTCAGGACTTAATCAAAGGGAGGGGGAAGAAGGAGAAATAAATCTTAGAAATTTTCTTTCTTCAAATTTCAAATAGTTATTTATTTCCGGACCTAAAATCCAACAAACCCAAAAACTAATAAAGAAGAAGGTCGCCATTCCCCGCAGTTATTGAAGTGTATTTTTATTTAAGTATTATTGGTTTTACCACGTTCAAACATCACCTCAATAAAGCTCACTTTGTATCGTAGTTATAAAACTATCGTTCGACACAGAATGTTCAAAACGGTCGTTGGCCAACAATGCGCATCAAAAAGATAACGGTCCGACGAGATTATTAAAATTAATAATCGACATTAAACCGCAATAAAAATCGAATTCAATTACGATAATGCATGTATAATAAACAATCGCGTTGTGCGATCGAGTTAATCTTTGTTTTATAAAATGGCCGTTACTGTTCGATTATGCGACGATTTTTCGGTAAATCGTCTAATTGATGGCTCTGTTTATTGAATACTGGCATAAATTAGATAAAAGCTTTAATCGATGTGATGCATTATGCCCATTAAAAGGTTGGAGGTCGGAAACGCATCTGCCCGGTGGTCGGTAATAATTCATAATTAACTATTCATTAAGTTCTGGTTATTAGCCCATATTTTTTCATTTCGTAGAATGTTAAATGTTTTCTTGAAGCCAGGGGATATCCCCATTTTTCAGTTAAAAGCTTATCGTTTCTAATAAAAAAAATATATATAGATGTAATATATACAGGGTGTCCCGAAATTAATGGGACACAGAGCAAGACTAGAATCCTTACATCAAAATAGCCAAACTTATCTTAATTAATTTGTGGTTAATAAAAAAGTTACAGGACGTTAAAATTAAAATTTTGAATTCAAAATTCTTACAAATTTTAGAAAGTTTTCAAATAATTACTTTGAAAATTTAGATTAAGGGTTTTTTTCTCCGTGTGTGAACGAAATTTTTAATACAAAAATATTATTCTCATCTATTTTACACAAATAAGATATTACTTGATTTACGTCGATAAAGTTAACCGTTTTCGATTTTTTACTGTTTTTCCATTGAATGCAATTTAATTTTGAAGACAAAAAGTTACTTATTTACTTACTAGATACTTACTAGTTATTACTTATTCTGGAATACACATTTTAAACTGTTTTTTATCACGATACCTAATAAATATGTTTATATTTACAATTTACAATACAGATTTAATTTAAGAAGAAATAAAATAATTGTTGTTGTCATGGAAACTACAAAAAACAAAAACTGGTCGTTTTCTACGAAGCACCGAACTACTATACTTTTCTCGACGCGCGTTTCGCCAACCAAGTTGGCATCTTCAGGAGAATATTAAAACCAAATTCTAACGTACACACTTGCATTATTTATACTTAACTAGCGACCCGCCCCGGCTTCGCACGGTTTACGACATCACATTAGAAACCTCTAAAATTATCATTGTTTCTCTACTATATTATGCATGTATTATACATATAAACCTTCCTCTTGAATCACTCTATCTATTAAAAAAAACCCGCATCAAAATCCGTTGCGTAGTTTTAAAGATCTAAGTATACATAGGGACAGACAGCGGGAAGCGACTTTGTTTTATACTATGTTATGATTTGTTGCCACGGTTCACTGAACCATAACATCTGTCTTTGTTTATCAGAGCAAACAGTCGACTGGTGGGTATCGGACCATTGTCATTACTTTATTCATACTACTGTTACACTTAATGATTTCTAAATTTTCAAAAGCATCCAACTGTCTACTGTTTGTTGCATTTCTAATTAATTTTAAATTATTTATGTATATCCTATGGTTGTTGTCAAAAGCGTGAGGGGCAACACAATATTTTTCCGTTGTGATATTTCAAATGAGCCATGTGTTCTTTAAATCTAGTCAAAACAGATATTTTTGTTTGCGCAATATACTTTTGATCACAGTCTTTACAACTTATTTCATATATGCCTGAAATAGTGAAAAGTCAGGAAGATGATGAAGATGCCAACTTGGTTGGCGAAACGCGTCGAGAGAAAAGTATAGTGGTTCGGTGTTTCGTGGAAAACGTCCAGTTTTTTGTTTCTACGCCGAAGATTCCAGTACCCACTCCATGGAAACTACAGCTAAAGATTATTATTAATAATATCGTTCATTTAAATTCGTGTCACTTATGTTTAGAAATTTATAGTTATGAACATTTTTAAACATGTATAACACTTAATGTAGACATACAGTGGCTTAAAAAATCTGCGTACAGTTAACTTGCAACAAAATAGCATCTAAAAAATCAGTTCGGTGAAAAATAAAGTTAATTATAATACATTTCTATTATGTGTTTACTAGACACTTAGTAGAAGCGACAAAAAATTTCAAAATGCAGAATAGTGTTATCGGAAAGCTATCACTAGCTGCTCCAAATGAAAACCTCTATGATATAGAAAATCAATTCAATAGTTTATAAGTGATTTAGAAAATTGTTCTCATTTCATATTTGCCCGTTTAAATGAAATATGAATTATATGGGACTTTTCACTCAGACATATATATTTCCAGGCCGTTATTTATGCGGTTTTACGTTATTCGGACGCTTGAGGGTAAATAACATAGTAGCCGACGCTGTGCCAATTAATATAGGTGGGCCAGTAAACCGCTACCGAAATGATACCGCGGTAATCCCTGCTGATTATCTCACCGTTAATTAAAACGGCATGAATGCCATTCGTCGAAATTGAAGAGCCACCCAGCGAACGTGCATGGAGAAAAAACATCGCTTAAATCGACATACTAACGTCGAAACATAATACGTATGGAATAATGCCTTCACAGGGTTAACCAAACATTGCATAATAAATGGTTCGAGTAAATGTCTTCCGCAGATTATGCAAATGTCAGAAAATTTTCATGTCAAAATTGAGTATTACAAGAGGATATTTATTTGTTCTACAACCGTTCTTAAAGTACTACCTTCACCCACGCCACACAGTTTCTAAAATATTATTTTTTTCGCACTAGTGCGTAAAGAAACACAAATTCACATATTCATGACACAATTCACCAGATACTCTTCATTTTTGGTGATACTTATTAAAAAGAGGGTTTTTCCGTTTTAGTAAAAGTATTTCATTTGCAAAACTGGTAAACAATAATACTTAAAAGTAATATAAACAAAAACTCTCGGGAAGATTATCTGAAACCTGTTTGAAGAGCTGTTCTGAAATAATTAATTAATTGAATTTTAAAATTACGAACATAATCCTGGAGTGGGTACTGGAATCTTCGGCGTAGAAACAAAAAACTGGATGTTTTCCGCGAAACACCGAACTACTACACTTTTCTCGATGCGCGTTTCGCCAACCAAATTAAATAACCGTTTCCCTACCATAAAATTTACATATGAAGTGGAACACAATGAACAGCTACCATTTTTAGATGTATTAGTCATTAGAAATAGTGAAAATAAGTTAGAGTTTGATGTATATAGGAAAGAAACCGCAACTCTTAGATATATTCCCAACGATTCACACCACCCTTTTCAACATAAAATGACAAGTTTTAATTTTCTAATTCACCGTTTCTTAAATTTCCCCCTCAGTAAAGATAGGCTTGAATATGAGAAACAATTAATTAAGAATATAGCTAAGAGTAACGGTTACTCAGTCCATTTAATAGATAAGTTAATAAGGAAGCATAAATTTAAGAGGACCCTGTACAATTCCACGACTTTTCGTAGAGATACTGACAATTCGAAATTTGCTTCGTTACCATATGAACCTAAATTCACCCGCGGACTAGATAGAATTTTTAAAAATATTTAAATAAACCAAATATCAATTTGGTTTATGATTCTAAAAATAAACTACAGACGATTTTGGGTAACACCAAACACAAAACCAACAATAAAGGAGAAGTCAGGAATATACGAAATGAGTTGTAAAGATTGTGATCAAAAGTATATTGGGCAAACAAAAAAGATCTATACTGACTAGATTTAAAGAACACATGGCTCATTTGAAATATGGTAGAACAGAAAAATCTTGTGTTGCCCAACACGCTTTTGACAACAACCATAGGATAGACCTAAATAATTTAAAATTAATTAGAAATGTAACAAACAGTAGACAGGTGGATGGTGGGTCCGATACCCACCAGTCCACTATTTGCTCTGATAAACAAAGACAGTTACGGTTCAGTGAACCGTGGCAACAAATTTGGTATGAATAGTGCGAGTGTGTAGGCTAAATTTAGTTTTAATCTTCTCCTGAAGATGCCAACTTGGTTGGCGAAACGCGCGTCGAGAAAAGTGTAGTAGTTCGGTGTTTCGTGGAAAACGTCCAGTTTTTTTTATGAACATAATCTTAAGTAATTTTGATGAAGCGTTTTTATACGTTTGGTGAACCTTGTGGATATTATTTCACGCATATTATGGGGCACACTGTACGTACGAATGGGTAACTGAAGTAAATACATCCATTTGATGTGAAATAACATTAAACAAATTTAATGTTTTCAAATGAACATTTGTTTTGTTTTATCAGTTTATTAATATTATTTTTTAAAATAAGGAAATATTTCATTATGGAAATCACAGCGGAAATTTAACGTTGACCTGCTTTGGTCTGAATGTATTTTATTTTGCGTTGAATTTAAAATATATTTAAATTAGATAGGATATTTAGTTATTCTGATAAATGAGTATAAATGTATATCGACAAACACACATTTTTTTTTAATACATGAAAAATGATTAAAAAAATACCTACTTATTGATTTAACAAATCTGTTGGCATCCTTTTCTCACTTGGAAAGCATTGTCGTGTTTAAAAATGGAGTGGGTACTGGAATTGGTTGGTTGGCGAAACGCGGTCGAGAAAAGTGTAGTAGTTCGGTGTTTCGTGGAAAAGTCCAGTTTTTTGTGTTTAAAAATATTTATTTTAATCTACACGTGCTAGCCCTTAATACTAATACTAAAAAGTAATGGTTATAACTTTTTTGAAAGCTGGAGAGCTTTGCTTAGGAATCCTGAACACTCATGGGAAAATTAATGGTTTCAACCCCTTATCACTTCTGCTCAATTAGGATTAACATAAAAAAAAAAACAAAACGCTTGAAGAATTTAAAGCACTAGGTACATGAATTTCAATAAAAATGCTCAAAAAAAGAGAGGACATAAGAAGGATAGTTTTCTTGATCCCGAATCTAAGCAGTATGGAAAGAATAAAAAAAGGTAGACGATCGTTTGAAGTTCAAAGGTTTCTACTTTACGTATTCTTTTTTTATTCTGTTTGGCAAGGAGGAATATCTTACATCGTTTTATGCCATTATCTGCAGATTTAAAACATCGGTAGGTATAAACGAAAAGAAAATATATCAAAGCAGACAGACATATACTGAAGATGATATGAAATGTAGATATGCATGAACAGTCTGTCATATAAAAACGTCTAACCTATGGCATCTACAACATTAATTTATTTTGTACAAAAACTGTGTTACAATCTCGTTGATGTACTGACCTAATAAACGGTCCAATTATTTAATATTGCCTGGAAATGTTGAGGCATATTATCATAGGATCATTATCTTCTTGTAGTATCCAGTCATCATTGTCTCTGCCAAATAACTTCTTTGTTGATGTGCGAAGGTGCTTTGACAAGCTTCTGACAAGCGGCTTAGCCAGGCCTTCTTTCTAAGAGTCCAGGCCCAAAAGGAAGACTCATCACTGAACATTACATTATCCCAGTTGTGGTCAACATTTTTGGTTGCCCACTCCATTTTATTTTCGGTGTGTTTCTCTTCTATCAAAAGTGATTTGACCGTAGTACTTTTATAATGTTTTTTTTTATCTAATTGTATGTACAAGTTGTCGACATTTTTAATTTCTGTATATCGTTTTACCCACTTCTTAACGAAGGATGCCAAAGGATATTACTAATTGTGCTCTGACAAAGCATTTTACCTGCCTCTACCGTTCGATTGACGCGGTGATACACCGCCTGTCGTATAGAAAACATATCAACGACACGTTTTTATATGACACACTGTACCTGTTTACGCTTCAGAACTTTGGTCTTGGAATAAATAAAATAAAGGATGTCGTATAATCACATAACGAGCTAGGAGGGAACAACCAATGCTGTGCCGAGCATTTTTTTGGCAATGAATGAGGCGAGCATGAATGGATCGATGTAAATAGCTGTCCGCTGAAAAATATTTAATTTCTTTATAATTGGTTTTCTGATGCTGCAGCTTCCGAGGAAATGGAGATAATTGGGGAACCGCAAGGGTTGCTTGTAATTCCAGCGCCTGCTTCATATTACTTTATCGCCTTTTAATGTCATTATCGAGACGGCGGGAAAATTGAGTTGTATGTTATTGACAATAATCTGCTTATTTTGAATTTGAAAGTGCTACATGAAAAGTTGTTGACGTATTTCTACTGGTGTCGGAGATATTGGTGAGGCTTTGGGACAGAAATTGTAATGCTAATAAAAGCGCACCGGGGGTAAAGGTAACAAAAACATTTACGACTTAACAGCACTATTATCTGTCCTGGCAAACAACTGGGGTTTTTGTTAGGTACATGTACATATATAGAGATCACAAGGGTCGATGGAGTTTTGGCACTCGCACAATGAGAATTTCTCGGTCGTAATGCGCAGAGAAAGCATCGTAAATTTTATTTGTACCGGTATTGAAATCGTTGTTGGCAGAGTTATTATTAGGTGCTTATACGGGTTTAGGAGCATACCAAATATAGTGACACGCATTTGAATGTTTTATGTACTTGCGTGTTGGTGCTTATGACATTTTTAATGACGACGAATTGCAAATAGGCAAAAAAAGAATGTTTGTGTGGAATAAAATAATTTGTACCCGCGCATTCGCCATTTTTATTAATAATTTTCTGTTTAATGCTGCCATCTTCCTAATTTATTTACTCCTATCTCTTCCCTTGTGGGAAATTAAACAAATTACGGAAAACGTTATCCACATGTATCTATCCAGTGAATTTGTAGATAGACTTGCCATTTTTTACTTTACATTAATGCAAAAAAAATGTTTGTCATATCTTTATAAAGGCCTCCACTTTGTTGAACAGAAATATGAGAAGTAATTTAACTTTTCCTGAAATGTGCTCGTATTTTCTAACTAACATCTTTACTAATAGGACTATTACATTTTAATTTAAACAGTTGAATTCTAGGGCAATCTTTGAAGATTCTGTAAATGTTATTCTTGCCAAAAAATTACTAGTTCCATGGGTATTGTTTGGTCTCGTTTATTTTCAATGCAATTTTCTGCTGCCATCCGACATATAATATATCCAGTCTGATGCGATATTCAACGTGGTGTGCTTACGCGTGCAACTCTGAACTGAACCGATTAACCAACTATCAATAAACAAGTAATACTATAATATAAAAGAACATAATAGTATTGTTGTGTATATTTTTCTTAAATTTTAAAGGATTCTGGATGTTTTCCTCAAAATTAAAGGTCAACAGCTACTTTTCCCAGAGTCCATCTATACGGTTTTCTATATACATAGCTAATATTTTATTCTTGTGCCTTCAGACGCATAAAATAGACCGTCTGTTCTTGAACTTGAAATTATCTTCCAGTTTTATCGGATGTAGCCCTATTTAAATACTGTTTTTATGAGTCTGATTTTACACAGACTCCGTTTTTACTTTTTAATAAGTGTCTCCTCGAGAGAAAAATCAATTTCCATCCATAGACCTCTCTTGCTGGATTTCTTCTCGCCTCAATGAGTTCATTGTGTGTAACTAGGTGTTGCTGGCGGACTTTTTGTCGTTCGCGAGTTCCAAGAAAGCAATAGAGAAAGAGAGCGATAGAGAGAGAGATAGAGAGAGAGAACCCGGCGGAGAAGTTGTCACGGAAATTACCCGGGCTTTATGTAAATATGTTTCCAAAAAATCGTCGGACGGCGTGCGCGAAACGTTCACGGTATTGGGGGAAGTGGGGCAAAGCGGAAGAAACTGTGTTTTTAATAACGTTAATGGTAGTATCATTAAAATCGTTAACATGATTGAAATAGTAAGGGAGTATGATAAGATGTATTGTAGATAGTATGAAGAAACATATATTGGCTTATTATATCACAGGGCTTCCATCATTTTGAAAAACCTATAGAACATGGAAAATGTATGGAATATCAGTTAATTCATTAGAAAATCACCAGTCATGGAATTTTTGTCTAGGGCAGAGAATTCTTTTCACCACTAGAAAATTTACTTTATATTTACAATATATGCCAGAAGATCGTGATTCTAAATGTTTCAGTTCTAGTTGTTAGTTTCTAAATGTTTCATCTAGAATTTCAGGAAATAATTTTCATAAATCGCTGAGAACCTTGTGTCAATATTTCTGATAATAATTCTCCATATGCTGCAAAAATGTTTTCTTGCGGACGAAACAATATTGTATTCCTTCTTTTTTAAAACGAAATAACAGTATTTTATTATATTCAGGGATACCTAAAGTCTGACTAAAGGACTAAAGTCGACTACAATCGTCACTAGTCTATCCTTTCACTGACATAGAAAGTCCAGACTGAGAACTGTAGTCCAAGAATAGAAGTCCAAGAACTATTTGTTTTCAGTTCTTTAATATTTTATAGTAGTTCTTTAAAGTTAGAAGACATCTAGAGCAAGTGAAATGACGAAAAACTTAATAAAGTATTTTTAATTGATTTCTAAGGGAACTACAGCTTATCAAAGGGGTGCCCCTTAGTACTAATATTACAAGAATACAGCTCGATCTTTATTTGTTTACAAACAGCCTTTCCTTAAGTGGTCTAGCTGTCGCAGGCCTGAAATAAACTACGGTGTTTATGATTTGAAGAGGGTGATATTATATCCCAGTCTCACAGGAAGAAACATATACAATAAGTGCCCTTTGACCCCACTCATACATTCACCGTCTGAACCGAAAGGGGCTGACGAATAAAAAAAGTAAATAATGTATGCGTTTTTAACCCTTAACATTAACCTTAACTGATGGGGGTTTCTGTACCCCAAGCACATTTAGTGTCGCTACAGTTTCGCTAATAGGTAAGAGATGGCTCTGGGGCATTTAGTGATCTTAATTTGACACGTGCTGTAATGCTTTCTGCACCTTTCATTTAAAAAAGTAGAGTTTTTCAAGATCTGTGAAAGGGGTAATCTTAAATCCCACCAGTCAAATAGTTTAGGTAAATTTTAAATTTATAAATAATTTAAATTTAAGTAAATTTTATTTTTATCACATTGACCTAGTGAATAGGTCTCATTAGTTATCAAATTAGGAGGTACAACAGTTTCTGTGATTGTTTCAGACGTGGCCTTGACTAGAAAATCGCGATGTGAGTTTTGCCCTATGTAACTCACATGCTAATTTAGTTTGTAACAATTGTGTATAATTTTTATAATATAAACATATGTGTGTGTACCTGTTAATGTTATTTGAAGTGATAAAATCTATCAGATATAGATAAATAAGCTATTGTGCTTATTTTTATATTGGGGATCGCTGAAACCCCACTAGTCAGGGAATGTAATTCGATTTCATTAGTCCAGTTAAGAATCAATAAAACCCCTAACCATAGCCTCTGTTAATACTCCTGAAATACATTTGACGGTTCCAACAAATGCTCTTTGCAAATCACACAATGCAAATAAATGTTTTTGCTCTTCAACTGGTCAATGACAAAAATGAACAACTCCCTCGCGAGGTGAGAACGAAACCACCGCCTAGGAGTAACTATTGCCTCTAAAGAGATTACCCGCAGGCAGAAAGCAGGTAAAATGATCAAAATCCACACAGACAGTTGCTACTGGCGTTGCAGAACTACAAATTAACGACAGGGGCAGTAACGAAATGTCATCAAGCACTTGCAGATATGGTTCTCACAAACATTTTTGCTTGTTGGGTGAAAGACCACGCGCATTACAGAGGCAACTGTCTTGGACTGATAGGTTGGTGAGAAAAGCATCCCATCAAGGCATCCTAGTACAGAATCATAAAAGCAACCTACCACAGCAATATTTCATTGAATTAAAGAAGACACTCGTGTTTAATTTAATAATCTGTGGGATGAAGCAAGCAGCTGCCAACTTGCTAATAAGTTCTTTTGAGGTATCCCAGCAAAGGAGCGACGATGACCAGGAAGAATCTTCGTTTTGTAATAAGCGTTCTCACTAGACGTTGTCAACAAAGAAAACGAAGCTAAATGAACTCATAACGTGAAGCTAAATGAAGCACCCCCGTGTAGAAGCTGTCAGCAAGAAGAGGAAATCAGGCGACATGTAGAGATGCGAAGAAAATCCATACTGGGTAAACGTTGGCCACCCTTGGTCAACATAAGGCAGAACCCCCTTAAGGGGGGAGATACAATTAGAGGGTCCAAAAAAATGTATTGTTTTTTGTTTACCTAAAAAGATAGTAAATGTATCGTAGAATATGTATGCATGTATGCAATGTTTTAAAATCAAAATCAATATTCAATCAATACTTTGGGACGAATTAATATAGGCTCGCTAAGAGCTTCAGCAAAGTATAAATGAGTTTTATGAAGAATCTGAGAGCTACTGATGCCCCTGGCATCACTAATTAGGGCGCAAGTATAGTATCATTTTCAGGCCGTCAAAACTTTAAACGCATTTTTTCTCAAAACAGCATTTTTGAAATTTGCGGGAAAGATATCTCAAAAAGTTCTGAACCCATCTTGACGAAACTTTCTTGTTTATATAACTAGTTTCTATGTGAACCAAAAGTTTATACAATTCGACTGCAAAATATGAAAATTATTGCAAAAGTCGAAATTTTTTTAATTTTCTTTTTTTCGAAAAGCGCCATTTCTTCAATTTTTTTTTTCATTTTTTTAGTGGATCACATAGAAACTATAACATTAAATAACTCAAATTTTTTATTGGACTGTTTCAAATGAAAATTACGGCCTCCAGAACGCCCGCAAGTTGATGCCTCATTCTTGGACATGCTCTGCCTTTGACCGCTTGTAAATCTGCCATTTTGAAATTAAAAAATAAAAAAAAATATATTCTTTAAACATGTACACAACAATATGTCAAATTTCAATAAATTCCAATAATTCCTTCATAGTTAAAAAAAAAGTTTGAAAAATGCTTGATTTTTGGCCTTCTAATTGTATCTCCCCCTTAAGCAACGTCGTCACTTTTTTTGAAACATTAAGATGGCTGACTGCTTACGGTGAGTTGAACTCCCAGGGAGGAAGCACAAAGGGTCCAACGGGACCGATGTGCTGCGGCCTTCTGAAGGCCACTGTCCCACTCTTCCAAAATCCAGGACCGATAGAGAAGTCCCTCATCTAATTTAGGACAGTCGACCCTGAGCCTAGATCGACGTTCCGCCACTGTGTGTCGCGAACGTTTCCGGAACCAACTATAGTCCAGTTGCCAGGTATTTTTTCTCATGTATTTTTTTGGCGGAGGAATTGATTATTATTGAGGATTGATTATTATTGAATCCTATGTATTTTTCCTGTAGAATAAAATGGCGGGGGTCCGTACAGTCAAAAGTGTGAGCTTCATTAGTTATTTAACAGTTTATGCAAAAAAAACGTCTTTTCTTCACGTTTTAGCTTATACCTCAGTTCCCTGGCACTTTTTGTATAGCACATACATTTAGAAGTTGTTCTATATTAGATTAACCTAAATTTTAAGCCCAACCGGAAGTCGCTAGTTTTTTTTTTCATTGCAATTAGCGTTGAAAGTTGCAAAACTCCTTTTATTTTGACATGTTTTTTCTTAACGAATAAAATTCTTAGAGGGCTGAAAATTCTCGGTGATCGTTTGTTTAATTTCTGAGTAATCATAATTACGATCGAATTTTTTTTACAACTCTTAATTAACAATGGCGCCATTTCCTACAGGAAGCTTCGATTTTGACCGGATAGGGCTAGAAAGATTTGATAAGGTTTTATACGCGACCACCGTTTTATAGTAGACCACCTTTCCCGACGTTTAGCATTGCGGTATTGGAATTAAGAAGTTCTTTACTAAAATATCTTAAAAGTGCGTTTCCAGCACTTTTAATTAAAAAAAATATATCCCGCTACGACTTCAGGGAGCGGAGATATATATTTGTTGTATAATACGTAGTGGGCTGAAATTTACAGGGTTTGCAGTTAAAGAGTTATACTTTCAATAAAAAAATACTGTAAATCGATTGGCCGACTTTAACTGTTAAAAGCACTGATTGAAGTTGATGCTACGGCTGCGGTATGCGCTCGGACGCCTGGCGGGACGGAGTGGGGGGAGAGACTGGCTGCCGGGCGCGGCATTACCGAAACCGAACTTTGGCGCTTCAAATTCGCGTGAAAAAATATTTCTCATCTCGGTTTATTACCGGGACATTTCTTTGAAATTTGGGATAGCTCGCCGAGAAATGAAAGAATATCGAGTTTATTTTTAATTTTTACGGAAAAAAAGCCTTGAAAATTGACATTTTTTGCGAAATTTGATTTTTTTTTCGGCAAATTCAAATTTGAATTTGAATTAATATTTTTCAAAATTTCAATAAGCCTCATAAACTTGAAGAGATATGTGATCTTTCTAGCCCTATCCGGTCAAAATCGAGGCCTCCTGTAAGAAATGGCGCCATTGTTAATTAAGAGTTGCAAAAAAAATTCGATCGTTAATTACTCGAAAAGTTAACAACCGATCACCGTGAAATTTATAGCACTCGTTTAGAACACTGAGAGCATATTCTCCGAGAATTATCAACCCTCTAAGAATTTTATTCGTTAAGAAAAAACATGTCAAAATAAAAAGAGTTTTGCAACTTTCAACGCTAATTACAATAATAAAAAAAAAAACTCTAGCGACTTCCTGTTGGGCTTAAAATGTAGGTAATTTGATATAGAACAACTTTCTAAATGTATGTGCCATACAAAAAGTGGCAGGGAACTGAGGTATAAGTTAAAACGTGAAAAAAAAACACGTTTTTTTGCATAAATTGTTAAATAACTAATGAAGCTCACACTTTTGACTGTACGGACCCCCGCCATTGTATTCTACGGAAAAAAATACATGGGATTCAATAATAACTAAGGCTCCACCAAAAAATACAAATTTTGGACGCTTTTTAATCCCTGGCAACTGGACTGCTATTTGGACAGCGTTGACCAGGCCGGCAACTTGCTTCGCTCTCCCCCGCCTCGAATTTTGGCCGGTAACGGTTCTCCGGGGCAGATCGGCCTCTTTATCGTGCTCCTTGTGTACATATCTCGATGCACAAGAGCACGAGAATAATTTCAATTATTTTATGCCGGAGCGGAGGTATGCGCCCGATCGATGCCGGGCCGCGTAAAAAGCCGCGTCGAAATTGAAATTTTAATACGAAACTCACAAAAAATTAATTAAATTGTCACAACCTGCCCGGCCGGTGTGTGTATTAGCGGTGCTCCGCGAGGCCGGCTCCGATCTAGCCGGCAGAACGTTGACACTTTAAACTCTGTTTGATCAAGCTGGCTGCTCCGTCGGCGGCGAAAAAACAAAAGGAGAGCGGTCGAAGACGTGTATCTACAGGATCGGCGGTGGCCGTGGTGCCGTAAGTGCATGCCGCGTACGGTAAATCATAGATTGGAGAGGAAGAAGATTGGCAGCGCAGCGAAGGGTTATGAATGAGGTGGCTCCATCCACAATGATATTACCCGGGAAGAATATTGAACGACTCCGTGTACTGAGTTAGATATTTTTTAGGGGGTAACCGTGTAAATTAAGGATATAAGTACATATTTTGATTTCTGAAGTGTATTTCCAAAAATATTTTGTAATGCATGTGTATTTCATATTACACAGGCCGACAAGATTTTTAACCCAGAAACCAGAATATATATTTCCAGAATGTTTTTGATGCGCTGAATCCGAAACCGAGGTCCAAATCTCTCAGTTGGCTCTGGTTTTCGAGATATCCTAACCTAAAGTGCAAATAAAAGCGATTTTGGCCTAGCATATTTGAGGTTATGTAGCATCGCAAATTTTCTCAAAAAACTATGCACAACATCTTAAAGTAAATGCCTTGCCCTTTTAAATGCCGTCGAGTTTACTCAAATATCTTTTTTTTGTCGCTGCGATGTCGCATTTTGAAATTTTTAGGTTTGTGAATTTCTCTATAAATGAAAACCCATTAAGGATCGCGTGTACATCAAACAGTCGATTGATTTTTTTATTAGAAAACACTTGCTTTTATTTGAAAAGACTTGCTCGTTCAAAATCCAAGGTGAAATTTTCAAAAATTTTCGAGGAAATTTTCGAAGAATCGAAGAGTTCGTTACGGCCTGCAAAAACTGCTGATTTTTAAAAACTTGGACTGAAACTAAAACAACCGTACCCAATTCTATAAAAATATGTTCAAGATGGCTGCACTTACAAGCTACCCCGGAAGTCAGCATAAACAATAGAATGACCCCTTTTTTATTGTATATCTGGGTTCTACACATTATTTTAGGTGGACTTTCGTCAGGTTTCCCTATAGGGTAGAGTGGGGTAAGTGTGACCCATTTTTCGTATAGTTGACTTTTAGTTCATAACTGCGCGAATGTCATTCACATGATCCGATTCTTTTATTGAAAGAAAGAAAATCTTTCGTGCTTCAGGGTAAGGAGGCACATCGTCCATGCCTTACAGGGCACATGAAACGCACTTGCCCCAAGCCCTGGGGCAAGTGCGTTATCTGTGTTTATTTCTATATTTTATCCTTAATGTAAACTATGGGGCAAGTGCCTTGAATAAACGTAACTCTTTCTACTCGCGAGGGTAAATTTCTTTTACAATATTTCTTCATTGGCGCCAACATAACATTGTGCGGTCTGCATCGAATATTGGCGGCTTTTAAAATCATTTTTAAACAAGTTTTATAAATTTATTTTACTAAGACTTTTATCAGAAGCGAACGCACTTGCCCCGGATACCTTGCCCCACTTCACACTACCTGTTTTTTACTGTTTTTTGGAGTTATTTCGGGTTTTTTAAAATGTTGTTACCATGTACCATTTGAAAATATCTGTAACAGTCGTTTTTGAAAATAAAGCATCGGTAGCACTGTGGTTTGTACAATTCTAAAGCTTTACAAGAATGTTTTAATAATTATATATTGTTCGTATATTCGGACATTTATATACGGACTTTCATGAATCTTCTGACAGTTTCGCAGTCTTAGTTCCACAAAATTAGGGTCCGGAAATGTGTGCAGCAACGCAGGACTCGGCACCATAAAATTATATGATAATGCAAGTGTAAACCGTATTTTTTTACGCGCCTTGTAAATTATACACGCGTGTATTTCTTGCCCGTGGTAGGTACGGCATTGACCCTTCCCGATAACGCTCCAGAACCCGCGTATGCGCAGTAGTACGCCATCCCGGCGCGGGAGAGCAAGATAGTCTAACGCAGTTTAACACGCGTGACAGCAAACTTTCCGAACCCAAAACAGAATTTGTCAACACAAACATGAACTTGATTTACAATATGTGTGTAAACGGTTTCAACGTTAGATAACTGTTCACGGAACTCATGTAAAGATTAATTAATTGAAACGTATTGTCCGTTTTCTAACCTACCACTTGGAAAACAAAGAGGAATGATATGTAATTATTAGCAATATTAATAATTATGTGAAATTTTAACCAAAATGTAGTAGCCTATATTGTTTATTATTTATTCAGGGTTATTTTGTTATTTGTTTAAACCACATCCTAAATCAAAAGATGTCGAGAGACGTTTTTTGTTAAGCACTAAATGGAGATTCAAAAAATTGTATTTAGAAACCAGAGGGACAGTGACGTACATATATATATTTTTTTTTCATAAAAATATAGTGACTATCCACATGTGTAAGTGACATAAAATTAAAAAGAAAATGTTAGTCTTCTCCAGTGAAAAAAACCATACCTTTTACGCTGTGGATCTCAAAAATGTTTGACCTTTTCTGCATGAAATCACTTGAAGAAGGATCTGCTTCAGTTTTTCATATTACTTAGGAAACTCCCCGTATATCCTACTTTCATATTAACCCTCCAAGCACTATCGTTCTTATACACCCTGTACATGCGGGACATATTACGTTTAACGCCTTCAGAGCAGACATTGTATGGTAATGACTCGCCTAATAAAACATTCTCTAACGTATCGTTTCCTCGTGAAGCCCTTTTTGCCAGCTCATCGGAATGCGTCTGAAAAAAAAACGCCTCGTTTCAGACCACTTCCTTCCTAGCCGCTTTAATTACCGTGTCTACCTATTTTTACTTTTAAATCGACACTGAGGGCGTTGCGATTTTTTTCACTTTTCATCGATCATTTTTTACGGAAAAGCTCGTACCTTTAATGCCCTAATCTTGTCAGGAATTCGAAGGAAGTGACTGGAGTTTAGTGTAAAAACTTGTTTGGGTAATGGTTGAAAGGCGAAAAAATGTGCTGGGAAATATTGTTGGCTTATTATCATAAAATACTGGAAGAGTGAAGGGGTTAGTATAACTGTTAGGAACTGGGTGGATACTTTGGACGGTAGAAATATAAGGTTTTGTTTACAAAATAATTTTATTTTGAAAAGAAAGCTTTCTACTTCTAGAAAACAAAGAAAATTCCTTAAAACTAAAGTTTATTTTCGTAAGTTGGAAGTTTCAATCAATTCTACTATACCCTTAACTGTTCGTACAGCTCTGTGCATAAAAATAGCACCGAATGTATTTTACATTAAAAACATGAAATATAAAAGGCAAACCTTAGTTGCATCTGTTTAGCTTTTTATTACAAAAGAGTAATTATATAACAAAACATTATATATAACATATTGTTCCAAATAAACTAAAAATAAATGTAGCACATTCAGTTAACTTTTAATTTTAACTTTTAATTTTAACAAATAAAATTAAAAAGTTAAATTGTAACATATTAATACTTTGTTGTATAACCTTTGTTTTTTCAAAACAGCAGCACAACGCCGTGGCACAGAGTCAACCAGCGCTTGACAACGCTGTAATGGAATAGCCTCCCACGTTGATTGCATAGCATACCATAATTCTGCTGTATTCTTCGGTTTTGCTTTAAAAACGGCTTTTTTTAACATCTGCCCAAAGATTTTCAATTGGGTTCAGGTCTGGTGACTGAGCGGGCCATTCCATAACCTGAACTAGATTTTGTGCAAAAAAAGCCTTTTGTTAGTCTGCTGATATGTTTTGGATCATTGTCCTGCTGTAAGACACATCTGAGCGGCATATTCCAGTCCACATAGGGCAACATTACTTCTCTCATTATATCAATGTAGACTAATGAAGTTATCGTAGGCTTGATCCAAAATTTTGGCCCAGTACTATGATACGAGAAAGAACCCCACCCACACATTAATTTTTGCTTCGCCACGTTTAACGGTCGACTGTATACTGGGGTTTAAGTTCATCTCTTGTTGGTCTGCGGACAAATGTTCTACAGCTTGGAGTCCCAAATAACTCAATTTTCGACTCATCGGTCCAGCGGATATTTGTCCATTGTGCGAGAGGCCAGTTTAAATGTTCCCGAGCGAATTTGATTCTGTCACGAAGATGTTTGTTCTTGAGTAACGGTACTTTCATAGTTCTGGCCATCCAGTTTTTCTCTAAGAGCCTTCTTCTTGTCAGAAGACTCTTTATGTCTACATTGAGATTTAATTCCTTTTTTAATTTGAGTTGACATTATAAAAGGATATTTTTTTGTTAGTTTTAGGATGCTTCTTTCATCAGTTAAAGGTAGTATTTTCTTTCGGCCTCTTTTTTCTTCGTTTTCTTTAAATTTCTTGGCATTACTGATCATTTTATTAGAACATCCGACCACTTCCCTAATAAATTTGTATATGTTCCCTTTAGCCAATAATTTGTTTATGAACAAAAGTTCTTCTTTCGTGCAATGTTTTCCACGACCCATTTAATATTTGAAAATGAATGAAATTAAAATTCAATTCAGATATTTACTATAGGCTTATATTATTTTGCCTTTGACTTAATATACATTAATTAAACATTAATTAATTACATAGACTCATGATGATTGATGCTATTATTTTACACATGTCAATATTGATTTTATTTATAGAAACAGGGATTTCCCCTACCGAAACGAGAATTTTCCGGACTTCATTTGTTTCAGAAACTCAGTGGATCTCAAACAAATATCTTGAGAACACTTTTGAATGCATATAGTAGAGCAGTCAATACGTGATTATGGAGTTAATTTGAGTATTCCCTATGGTGCTATTTTTTTGCACATATATATGTAGCTGTACATGAACAGTTAAGAGTGTAGCACGAAAAAAAACACATATACTACGACAAAAAAAATATATTTTCACCACAAATTGATGGTTAAAGTGCAAAGCCTGATAAGTCTTTTTTTTTTGTTACACAGCATTTATGACACCATTATTTTATCATTATTCTTAATACATAACTATTAAAATTTAAGAATAATACAGCTATCTAATACACACCACGAAGTCTGACTTTAGAAGTTTTTCTGCCATCCTTAAATACTGAAGTATTTTATACTGAATTACTAGAGTTTAGATTTGATTAGTGTGGTGTCTTGATTTAAAACAATGTTAAAGTGTTACAAGTAAAATATAAAACGTATTTCCTTTCTCTTATAAAATTAACTTAAAAAAACTTAAATGTTTCGCACTTTAATCATCGAAATTCACTTATGTATGTTACTAACAATCAATCAATTATGCGTTTACTTTATTGATGATCTTTGGCTAGAAACAGAAACGTTATAATGCTTTGAGAGCATAAACTCATAAGTATCTGATTAACTGTAAATTAAAGAAAATGTTATTAATATGTGATTAATATTCTAGAAAATATTCACCTTAATTACTATAAATTTTGCTTCTTCAGATAATGATGGGCTCAAAAACTTTACCCACGAAGACAAAAGTGAAAAATCGATCCTTACATTGATTTTTAGCACAAACTACAATTTCAATCATTTCAAGCACTATGAAAGAAACACCGCAGCGCTTATTATGCAATTTTTAACCTCTTTTTCAATCAACAATTTCGCTTCGAAGTTAAAAAAAAAAATCACTACTGTTTGTAAAGGATACTTTGCAGTTTTCAAAACCCTACTTGAATTTTCTGTACGTTCATTATTTCCCAAGTAATTGAGTATCAAAGTCAACAATGACATTCTTGCTTTGAACGGCAATAACTAAAATTAAAATAATCGCACAGGGCTCAATAACAGGTAAAATTAAAGAAAATCACATTATCTAAAAGACCTTTATGATGACCATATCGAAAAAAAATATTGAGGTCCATGGACCTTTTAAAAGACAAACAGAAATTTCGAAAAAATTTGTCAAAAAATTTTAAACTCAAGATCCAAAAACTGGAAAGTTGGAGCTTCAATTTCCTTTTTGTTTTCTCTTCCCCACAACCGTTTTTCTCCAAGTTACAGCTCTTTGAAAATGATCTAAAAAATTGGGATTTTTTGATATCCCTTAATTTCTACGCCAAAATTTTAACGACCAAATTTTATGCTGAAGACAGACTATACAATAAAAAAATATGTTTCGTCTCGATAGAAGCCTGTACACTGGGTGTTGCATTTTTTTGTTCTTCAGTATGTATTTACCGGTTTCTAGATCTATCTAATAATAATCTACAGCGTGGTTAATGAGGATGTTTTTTTTTTAGTTATTTATTTCTGTATTTTAGGCTGTAGACAAGAGTAAATATTTCTTTCTTGTGCTGTAGAGGTGAAGAAATCGGCCATAACAAGACGTTTCCCACCTGTCCATGGAGATTATCTGTGGACTAGCGCCTTTTGCGTTCACAATTCACATTCTCGGAACGTGTATCAGGAACGGCTTTCCCAAGCAGGGGTGTAGTCAAGGCTGTCCGGCCGCATTAAAAATCGAAAACGTAATGTGTTTGTGTACTCGCGTACGCGAATTTCAGAATTATTGCAGTTTTTGATCCGCCGGTCACGACTAAATTTATTTGATTAGCCGTTATAGTTCGATCGGCTATTTGTAGTTGCCTTGGGTAGAGAAAGATTAACGTTTTTATTTTGTAAAGCGGGCACAGGCGGTTTTGCAATAAAAATAAACGAAAATGCCTCGTTATGCTAGTGGAGAATTATTTATTTGATTCGATGATTAATGACTCGAAAACGGAGGTGGTTTATATTTGAAATATGTGCAGGCCGTTGTTACAACAGAAACGTTTTGAATGAACAGAATTTGCGCCGAAACAACTTGATTTGTAAGCGTCCGAAGATATCAAAGTGGTAAATGTTTGTGAAAAAATGTGAACTCTTTGACAAGTCGCGTGTAAATACAGATACTAGACCCATAAACATGTAAAAATGATAATGCACTGAAGAGAAGACAACAAAATTAAAATGGACATGTCTGGGTTTGTTTGAACTTAGAAAATAATAAACACATATGATCGTTTATGATATGGTCAATCTGGACTGGGACTGTTTAAAAATGGACTGGGCCGACCAGATTTTAGACTAAATTTACGTATACAGGCTCCGGCAAAAGTCTGGAATAATGCCTATATATTTTTCACCATTTGTTATATCTGCCAATAAAATATATCATTATAATTACAAACACCTTCCTCTTATTACAATATCAAAATTAACCATTCGAGGCAGTAAGGGGGGAGGTGTTTGTGAATATAATGATATTTTTTATTGATAGATAGAACAAATGGTGAAAAATATGTAGCCATTATTCCAAATCTTTGTAGGACTGTGTATAAGCAAATTTAGCCTAAAAAGAGTCGTATTACCTGAAGAACCCACTTCAGGTGTGGGAAATAATTCTCGTGTTGATGAAATAAACATGAAAATTTAAACTGTTAAAAGCTTCATTTTCATTTAATATGGATTTTCATCAAGTATCCGCCAAATCAATCCGTTATTCAGTAAGAATACTTTAAATATTTTATATAGCCCGTATTAATTTAAAAACAAGCTTCCGAATACAAAACCACTTAACCCGTTTCAGCCGAAAAAAAAACATAATTTTTTTAAATCAATCAATCAAATTTTCAAGGGGTTTCCGGTCTGCAATGGACCTGGAAGCTCACTAAACGGTGGAATAAATGTTTGAACTCTAAGTATACGTGGTTTAAAGATCGATTTTTTTGCCTTCTCACGTTCAAAATGGCGTTTGATCTGCAAAATTTTTGCGTAAAATTTTTTTATTGGAAAATGATGCACTTTTACAAAAAATTGTCAAATAAAAAGTTTAAAATTACTCAAAGAATGCACTGGAATTTTTTCAAAATTTTTTGAGCAACTTTTTGGACTGCAAATTGTTAATTTTTGCAAAATTTAAAAAATGCTTAAAAAATTCTGAAAATCCATTCTTTGAGCGATTTTAAGAACATTTTATTCTTGACAGTTTATTGTTAAAATGCATTGTTTTCGAGAAAAAAATTTCAAAATTTCGATACTAAATTGATCTTTAGAAATTTTTTTCTCGAAAACAAAAAAATAAAAAAACCTTAAAATCGCTCAAACAATGTACTGGAATATCAGAATTTTTAAGCAATTTTTTAAATTTTACAAAAATTTACATTTGCAAAATCCAAAAAATTGCTCAAAAAAATTCTAGTGCAATCATTGAGTGGTTTTAAGAACTTTTTTATTCTTGACAATTTTTTTGTAAAAGTGCATCATTTTCCAATAAAAAATTCTTGAATTTTTACGCAAAAATTTTGCAGTTCAGGCGCCATTTTGAACGCATATAAGGCAAAAAATCGATCTTTAAACCACGTATTCTTAAAGTTCAAACATTTATTCCACCGGTTAGTGAGGTTCCAGGTCCAGGTTTCAGACCAGAAACCCCTTGAAAATTTGATTTAAAAAAATGTGCAAAAAAAACGTGTTTTTTTAAACTGCCTTTTTTCATAATTAATAATTTTTTGGAGGAATTTCATGGACACCATCGGCAAAGGCACGTCTTAAACTTCAAAAATATGTTCCTGTCAAATTTTTCTGTCGCAAATAATATTATTATGAGGCGCTGAAGAGCGATGTACCGGGAGTGGCATTTTTGGCCGAAACGGGTTAAGAGGTCTTTCTACTTTGACAATGAACAGAAAATTAAACATTTTTTTAGAGAAGGAATCGTTTTGAAATTTTGCAGGTATATTTATTTACACTTTAAGAGTACAACATATTTTTTTGGATTTTTACGTTGTTTTTTTTTGGTCATACGAATGTTTTCAAAAAAAAAAAAAAAAAAAACATTAAAAAATGACGGTGTACATGATTTTGGCCGTCTGGAACATCTGACAAAAAAAAGGCAAATTATTAATTGTTAGTCACTGTAGCCCGGACCAAAAGGAACTTTTTTTATCGGAAAATATCAAAATGGCGGTCGTTTAAAAAAACATTTTTGAGGTCGGAAATCGACTGAAAATAGGAAAATTCGTTACGTATCGGTTTTGATTTCGGTCCAGGCCATATCTATAAATGTGTACAATAACATATAAAAAATCATAGCAATCGCTTGAATAGATCTTCTTAAATCATGCCAACCAGGTCAAAAAGCGGTTAAAAAAAAAAAATGCAAAAATATTAAAAAAAAAAGCTGCTTACGTTCAATCTGCCTGCCTGGGCCATACATAAGACCTTCTAGTACTCCTCCTGCATCCTCAATCTATTGTCCATGTTCAAAAGAAGGGTGGGGCATGGTATAAGATCCACATACAGCGAAGCCTCGAAAATGCTGTCTCGAGGCGACTCGCTTTATACTTTTACTAATCAATTTTAAACTAAATTTTAAGTATCGCTCTAAACGTTGAATTTTTTTTTTCAAGGTAGAAAGACTTATTTTCAAGATATTTTTAAATCTTTGTTTAGATTTAAGAAATATCTTCATCCCGGAAAAAATAATTTTTATTGAAAATTCATACAAGAATTGATTGTATTTTAAATCGATTTATTTAGACATTAAAATTTAGATAATCAACTTAAACATCATAAAGGGTTGAGGCCAGGATTCGACTATATTTATACTGAAATTTGACCTCTCACACCCTTGCACGTCTACGCCCCTGCTTCGACTTTCCATTCCCCCAGGGCGATAGGCCGTTCTCGTACGCTTTGATTGGGCTTTATGATAATTAATTTCTACATTGTCAGACTTCATGTAGTATGTCTGTACGCGAAGTTCGATCGGTAATTTTTTTTCGTGCCCGCTCGTAATACCTGTCAATTAGAAGGTTTTTTGTTTAAACGAAAGTGTTTGCGTAATCCCAATGACCTAATGCCGCGCGCTTTCGATACGGCATCCTCTAACATTTCCTTAATTGTCCGATGTGTTATTGCGAGATACTCGGGTGGAGCAATTTTTTTTTCGAGTCGATATTTATTATATCGCCGCTTATTTATTGCTATTTGCACCGATGATCGATCTAAACGGATAGATTGTAAAGCTTTCGCGGCATGCTGTCCGTCCTTACATAAGTGCATATTTTAACGATTAACCCACATTCCGGACGCTGGTGAAATATTTATGAAAAATCCGAAATGTTTTTCGAATATTTAACCGTGTGTATCAGATGGGTGTTGTTTTTAGAACCGGGGAAAGTCATTGTTGAGGTGAAGTAATAAAGTATAACAAACAGATCGCAAAAAATGACGTATCAGAACTATTTAATGTGATTATTTGTTCCTTTTTTAAGACTTGTGAGCAAGAATTACAGACAGCGAGCTTGACTTTGTGTCTAGCTGCATTCTAATTTGCTACCGTTAAACGTGGCTTGGAGTGTTTGTCGTTCAATTAATACGTGAACGCTATTTATTACGTAACGTAACACGTGAAATGCTATTTAAGAGGTTGTACCACCCAGCAAATTTGTTTTTTTTTTCCATATTTTAAAATTTATTTTTCTGATGTATAAACTATAAAGTAAACTATAAAAGCTTTTTTAACAAAATTTTGCAGCTTGTTTTCCGAACACATCTCGGCTGTCCAGAACGTTCGAAAAAGCCGCTCTGGTGTATTATTACAGTTCTATTGGTAGTTTTCGTCGGTACAAATAAATTATACTTTCTCGAAATATATACGAGATGGCGTTTTTCAATCTTAGGGAAGCTAATAGGGCGCTACAATAACCGTATATAATACGTTTTCAAACTTTAAACGCGTTTTTCTCGAAACTGTGTTTTTCAAATTGGCATACAACGTAGTTAGCTAAGTTTTTATCCGATAGACTTGAAATTTTAATTGTAGCTTCTTATATAGTATCGAAGTACCCAAGATTTTTGCGATTGATGATATTTGCAATAAACAATTTAAGGTCAACTTTTTTAAGAAAAAATTTTCAATAAAAATCTTGGGTTCCAACTTCTAAAGAAAAACTAATGTAGATTAAGAAAAAAATAAATTTTGTTTCTAAGTGGTGTACGAAGACTGCTACAGTGTACGCCGATTTCCTCCTCCTTTAATGAATATACTGAAATACTTTTTTATACATTAATACCCCTAGAATCAAGTGTCAAAATTTAATTTTGCATTACGTAGATATCGAACAAAAAATCCCCCAAAAAAAGCTTAATTTTTCAGTGCGCCTAGGTAGTATAATCCCTAAAAAAGGAAATAGATGGCATATTATAAAAGGTCTCCGAAGACATACTTTAGCTGTATTTTTATTGTTTACATTTCTTTAAAAAATTTGTTTCTCAAAAATACTCTAAATAAGCATTTCAAATGTAATAGAAGCCTTCGAACACCGTTATTCCGGTCTTGCGTTTTTTTTTAGGTTTTGAGGCTATTAACACCTAGAGTTTCTCTTGCAACCCTGTAGCCTTTTTCGAGTTAAAGGTCTTTATGGTTTATTTAATTCATTAGCGAATACTGCTTTTTGAATGTTTTTTATGCCCTTTTCACTCTTAACATTGCCTACGATATGTGAGTTCTAAAAACGTCTACGTTTGGCTCGAATCGACTCGGCTTTTTTTGACCCACAATGACCACGTTGACTCCTTTTATGTATTCTGCAGCCTATGCACAAGCTACCGTTAGTCCTAAATCGCTTTTTTCCGTACATAAATTCCAAATGACCTCCCTCTGAGTTTTGTCTCAGGGAATTTTTTAATTTTTAATTTTTTTGTCTCAATGATTTAATGAAAATCTAGAGACTTTTTCTCGAATGAATTGTTTTGGAGTTAAAGGTCTTCACGGTTTCTTTAATTCAAGAGCGAATATTTATTTTTAAATAGGTTTTTATGCCATTTTATGTCTTTACGGTTTCTCTAATTCAAGAGCGAATATTGATTTTTAAATGGGTTTTTATGCCATTTTCACTCTTAACATTGCGTACGTTCGAGGACATGCGAGTTCTAGAACGCTCTATTTAGACTCGACTCGACCTTTTTGACCCACAATAACCACTTTGACTCCTTTTATGTATTCGGTAGCCTATGCACAAGCTGCCGCTAGTCCTAAATCGCTTTTTTCCATACACAAATTCCAAATGACCTCCCTCTGAGTTTTGTCTCAGCAAGGTCATTTAGAATGAAAATATAGAGACACTTTCTCGGATGAGTTTGTATCCCGCCCAATTTTTTTTTTTTTTTTCGTGACTTATTACGGAAGCCTACCGGGATTTTCCTAATTTCCCGATGGACCATCACGCGTTTGGTTAATACCGAAAAAAGATAGCCGTTCGAAGCCGCCTCGATATTAATAACTGCGAAATTTCGGCCTACGTCGAACGTCGGCGGCATATAATTTCGCGTGGAATATTCAATTCAGTGATGTTGCAAATTACTTTTGGCTCATGAGTACCCGAACTCGGTGTGTATATATAAATTTAATAATAATTAAATGAAAAAAAAGGCGAGGGGCCGAGCGAGAGCGCGAAAAATCCTCAGATAAAAACTTAACTCCGAGCAGATTGCGTTTGTTCCGTTCAAAAAATAAACCAAAAAGGTGCGCTATCTTCTTGATTTAATTAACTTCTGCATAAGCCCGTGTGTTAGCGGAAAAAATATTCTTATTATAAGTAATACTTAATTACGCTGAGTTAACCTAATTCTTTCATATCCGCAGGAAATAATTTTACTAAGATGAGAATACGGCATTGTGTGGCCGGTTTTGAAATAAAAAAATTAAATTTATAATACAAGTACAGGTTCAGAAAGTCAAGTAAATACCTGTAAACACCTCGGGGTATCCCAATTTCGGTGTCCCGCTTAGGAATTTCCTTTTTAATTAAAACCAATAATGTAATAAAAATAACAGGCTTATTTATTTTATCACGAAATAGAAACATTACAATCAAGTCTTGGATTATATGAATATTCTCCAAATATTTCCCTCGGTTGTTTCTACAGATGACCATGCTTTGCGTAAAATTTTCAACAACATTTTGGTACAATTGTGGTTCAGTTTCACCAATAACTAGATGTATGTTTTGCTGCTGGTCATTAATGGTCTGCGAATTGTTAGAATATACTTTGTCCTTGAAGGACCCTCACAAGAAAGACTCGAGAGGGGTTAGATGTGTAGATAGGGGTTAGAGTACGGTCTTGCAGGCCACTGAATATTACCATTTCAAGAAATGACGCGGCCAGGAAAACGTGTGCGTAACAAATCCAAAGTGTCCCTCGCCGTATGACACGTGGCGCCATGTCGTTGAAAGGACATATTGTTAAGGTGCATATTATCCAAATAGGGCCATAAAAAGTTTTTTTAACATATTGCGGTAACGTTCAGAGTCCAGTAGGAAGATAGTTTTGTGTTCTTGAAACATATAGGACTAGTTTTGACGGTTCCCTATGTATTTTTTTTTGCGTAACACGCCGGTCTTTTTTTTCACATTTCCGCTTATATCTCCGTTCCTTGGCATATTTTATATAAATAAACAAAAAAATGGCGTCATTGTTAATTAAAGCTTGCAAAAAAATTCGACCGTTAATTACTCGAAAAGTGATTAACGGATCGAGCTGAACATTTTTTTTGTAACTTCATACTACAAACAGCAGTCCCTCCAAGAAATTTCATGATCATAGTCTCCCTACTTTCGAAATAAAAAAATAGTGAAAAAAAGCACTATTTCAACTTCGGCAGTCATTTGCAAGTTAACAATAGCACTTGGATACTTCGGGTTGGGCTTAAAATTTTGGAAATTCATTGGATACAACTTCTTAAAAGCGAAAATGTGAAAAAAATACTTTTTTTTTCACAAATTGTTAATTTAAAAAATTTCAGCTCTACTCACCCCGCGCATTGTGTTCTACGCAAAAAAAATACATGGTGTTAGAGATCGTTGTGGACCTAACATTATTTATGTTATACACTTGACATTTATTATATTTTATGGTTATTTTTGTTTACACTCGTGCCCGACTCTCGAATTACCAATATTCAAATTTATACTATGAAAACTCTGAATTATTGAGAAATTTCAGCATAAAATTCTTTGAACACGCTGTATCTCTGAAACCAGCAACATTGGTATAAGACATATTGAGCTCAATCATAATATTCTGGTGTCTAGTGTCTCCAATTGTTGGCCAATTCTTTCTGACTCACCCTGTATATGTCATCGGTAGACATGCACCCAAAAAATATAAAAAGTTGTTCTGGGGAAAGACAAAAGTTGGTATTTGTAAAACTGTGTTTTTGTACTTCAGGGAAACGAATGTGCTTGTTGCAGCTGAAAAATGGAGAAATAAAAAGTTTGAATCATAACTTAATTCTTAACAGCATATTATCGTGGAGATGATCGTCTTAAAAGCTGGTTAAATATATACTTTTTTTAAAATTACGTTTTGTTTTGTGCGCAGGTAAATAAGTGTTTTTATTTTAAGAACAAAACGAATTGTCTATAGCGCTATCTTCCCATCATCCTTATTTAATTAATTTCTGTATTGGGTAGAGCTGCGTTAGGTGGGGCCCAACAACAATGCACAATTCCCATGATGGATTAACATACAATTTTAGCGTTGCATCAATCAGATAACGTATAGGGGTCAATTTAGCCGTAGTCCTAAAAATACTCTTTCCGAAATATGTAACCTTCCATTATTTATTTCTAAATAACGGTGCGGCCTTTGTATTTTTTCATATTTGACTAATGGTGTACCGTCGATTAATAATCCTACGCCATGTTAAAAAAAATGTAGAAAATATATTAGACGTTTTTAAGTTCGCCTCGTCTGCATGGTTCTATTCTATTGGTTATGTATTTCGTATTTTGAGTCTGTTAGAAGCGAACGCTGAATATAAAAATGAAAAGAGGCGTGAAAACATCATAACCTAAATGAACCACTATTGCATTGATTACACTGTTTTCTTTTGGGTTTCTCATATTTTATATTCTTCTTCCATTCTCTAAAAACTTAACAGAACTAAATTATTAAGGTCACGCACCCTCCATATCATCAATGAACCACACGCATCTATGCTCACTAGATGGCGGTACTTACGTATCACCAGCGGCAGTCTTTTGGCCAGCCACTAAGTCGATACATTAGTTTTCTGATGGTGAATGACGACGAGATAAATTTGTTCGCTCAACGATTTCTAAGCCAAAGAAGAAAATTGGTTTGACCAAAATACATGCGTTTTATTAATTCCATGAATTGATTTATAAATTTTATTATTCGATGTAATAAAGCTCTTCGAACACTGATTTAAATATAAAATCATGATATTTGTGATTTTTTTTATAATCTTGTTATTATTTTGTGTATTTCATAAATTTGAGTATTATAGAATTACATTTTATTTCTATATCCACGTAATGGAGTGGACGTATAGTATTCATGAAAATTTATATAAGAATTCTATTAATTGAATCAACGCCAGCAATATACGAACTGTGTTCCAAATCGTAAAACGATACGATAACAGCAATATTTGATAACAACAGCAATTTTTAACTTTATTTTTAGTGGCGATTTTGTTCAGTTAATGATGTTTTGAGTAGGGGAAACCTAAACTAAGAACTGAGAAAGTACCTGAAATTATTTAAATATTCAGTAGAAGTTACAATACATCGATTTCAATATTTGCAGTAATGCGGTATTGCTAACAAAAATATGCTCAAGGTGAAACTGAATCTGAAAAATAATATATGAATATTCTATGTACATTTTTATTGTACTTACGCTGAATTTTGGTTCAATGTACTCTTTGCCTTCTGGCTACAATAAAATTCAAATTGTTTAGACTTCCCAGAGTTCATTTATATCGCGACGCTGTCTTGTGACGGTCGAAAGACTAGTGAAACGAGGTGAAAAAATCGTATAATTAAAAGCGTATATTTTGGTGGAGCTCCCACGCAAAGTGAATTTGTTTTCGGTGCCACGTAATGGCTATTTAATGATTTTTTAAAATGACATGTGGAATTAAACACAGGAAGTCCCCTTTTTTTCGAAATGCACGCATGTATGTAATTCTGTCTAGAAATCGTGTCGTCTTGTGTTTGTTTTAGGAAACTAGAACGGAATTTCAGCAGGTGTGCCAACTTGAATTGTAAAACTGTCTAATACCTAAAAACCTCCTTCCAAGCTATATAATTTGTTATGTCCAGAAGTATGGCACACGGTGCATTCAAAATTAGGAGACGCATGATATGTTATGTAAAATGCCTAGAACCTATTATAAAAAAAATGCAAAGGTAGTAAACAAAAAAAAAATACTAGAATGAAAAAACTACACAAGAAACTGCTTTTTTGATATCGAGCCTACGTATGTACAGCGTGTCCCAAATTCGAGCGTGACCATTGGGGTCTCAGAAATTACAGGGTTTGTCCGGAAACTTCGTTGGTGGAGGGTGGGGATTTTAACAAGATTCAACAAGCGTCAGTTGGGCACCGGTCGTTGTAGCTGTCGCATCACTCATTCTTTGAGAGTCGTTACAGTGACCCGGTGCAAGAAAAAATGCAACGTTCGCTTGAGCAATGGATAGCGATCAAGTTTTGTGTGAAACTGGAGAAGAGTGCTGCGGAAACCATTCTAATGTTGAAGAAGGCTATCGGCGTCGATTGTCTTTCGGACAGGCAAATTTTCCGGTGGCACAAGGCCTTCGCAGAAGGTCGGGAAGATGTCAACGACGAGAACCGCGCTGGACGGCCATCAACCTCCAGTTCCGACGACAATGTGAAACGTGTGCGTGACTTGTTGAACACTGACCGTCGCGTCGTCTAAGTGTACGTTTAATTTCCGAAACATTAGACATTACGAAAACCATTGTTCACGAAATTGTGTCGGAGTCATTAGGAATGAGGAAGGTGTGCGCGAAGCTCGTGCCAAAAGTGCTAACGGACGATCAAAAAGCGAGGCGCGTCGAAACCTGCCAATAACTTTTGGACACCTGCGAAGGCACCATTACCGGGGACGAAAGTAGGGTCTTTGAATACGATCCGGAGACGTAGAAGCAAAGTGCGGAATGGCACACGTTGAACTCCCCTGGCCCCAAGAAGGCCAGGATGTCCAGGTCAAAGATCAAGACAATGCTGATTGTCTTTTTTGATTGCCGGGGATTGGTCCATCATGAGTTCGTTCCGCAGGGGACAATCGTAACCGGAAAGTTTTACGTCGAGGTGACAGACATCTCAAAATCCTGCAAGCTTCACCACGACAATGCGCCTTCGCACACCTGCTTCCTCGTGGCCGATTACCCAGTCAAGGCAGGCATCACCGTTGTTTCCCAGCCTCCCTACAACCCCGATGTGGCCCCCCAGAGTTTTTTCTGTTTCCGCGCCTCAAAACCCCAATGAAAGGACAGCATTTTTGGGTCGGTGAAAAACATTCAGAAGGCTTGCACCGACGCTTTAAAGGCAATTCCGAAAACGACTACCGTGCGGCTTTTGATGCGTGGAAGACCCGCTGGAACCGATGTGTGGACGCAGGAGGAATGTATTTTGAAAGTTTCTAAAGATTTGTACACATAGAACCAATAAAAACCATTTTTCAAAGCTCACTGACATTACTTTCCGGACAAACCCTGTATACGAGTAGAGATACGAAAAACTTGTTGAAAGTTGACGATGGACCCGAATGAGCGAAACGTTGGACTCAAGAACTGATAATGTCATTTTGTAGAAAGGAAAAAGTAGCTTAGGAAGTGCAATTCGTTTCAAAAAATCTTTTCAAATAAAGTCAGGAAACAATAAAACCAATTTTCAAATTTTCCGTTTTTTTTCCGGATATATCCGGAAGTATTCGGAATTTTCTCAATTTTTAAATAGCATTTGATTGAGCACCAACTTTCCCAACTTTGACACAACTTAAACTTTTTCGTATCTAACAGTTTTCGAGATCCCAATGTCACCCTCGAATTTGCACAGGTTGTACAAATTTCTATCATGCTGCATATGAGATCTAAAGCGTGTTGCGACCTGCAACTGTTTTCTGTCACAAAAAAACAGCAGCCACGATCCCGAACTACTATAATTGTAGAAAGCTTTATAATGTCCAACTTTCATTCTTAAAAATAAGTTCGGTGAACAGTGATGATTGATGATGTTTGTCGTCCCATTCTGGAAAGAGGTCAGGAATTGTGGGGATATTTATACGCGTTATTTATCTTGAGAGAAGTACGAAAAACTGTAAGGTATTAAGCGGTTTTTAATGTTTACGTTGGCTGTCCGTCTACTGAAATGCAGCTCTCAGTGATGCGATGCAACGCCCGCTTTTTAAGTCCGTTATTTTCCGACGCCCCGTCCATTTGGCGAATTTCCGCTGTTTCGTTTAATGCGATGAAGGTTTTTATTAGCGGAAGGGTAATTTTGTTAAAGACTTCCACAAAATAGAATTCGAAAGGGCGTTGAGTGGCGACGCGACGGCAGTTAAGTCGATATTATTAGTCAGCAATAATATTTACAGTTTAGTACACGCAAAAAGTGAAAAATCGATCCTGACATTGTTTTTTAGACAATTTCAATTATTCCTAGCACTATGAAAGAAAAACCGCAGCGCTTTGGAACTATCAGGGTTTCTTAGTGGTACTTTAAGGTTGAAAAGTTTCAGTCAATATCCTTAGTCTACCTATCCATTATTTGCAAAGTTATGCCAAGTTATGCAAATATACCTAATTATGCAATTTTTTACCTGTTTTTCAATCAACAATTTCGTTTCGAAAACATTTTTTTTAAACCAATCACTATTACTTATAAAGGATACTTTGTAATTTTCAAAACCCTACTTGAATTTTCTGTACGTTTATTATTTCTCGAGTGATTGATTACACAGCGCCACAAAAAAAAATGAAAAAATTAACGATGATGTCAGACTATGTTTACTACATGTCTTTGATGTCGCTGAATCCGAATACGAGGTCCATTTAACCCCAAGTCGTCAAGATTTTCCATAACCTCAAAATTTAGACCAAAAACCCTTATTACCCCTTGAATTTTAAACACCATAGCTCCATCATACCAAAATCCCCAAAAACCCTAAGCCCTTAACCCCCAACCCCTTAGCCCAATAACTTAATAAACCAGTAACCCCATAACCTCAAAATAGACCATAAACCCTTATTATTACCCCTTGAATTTTAAACTCCATAGCCCTATCATACCAAAACCCCCAAAAACCCTATTTTGGATAATGACCTACCTTTAGCCAAACCCAGGAACGACGGGGACTTCGTTCCCTTTGGGGCGCTTTTTTAGAGTGTGTTCTCCTTGCCTCACACTATTCGGGGTGTTTTTTTATAGTTTGATTTTTAAATATACTTTTATTGATTTCTATAGATGATTTTCAGCAGGGAGGGCTATGGAGTTTAAAATTCAAGGGGTAATAAGGGTTTTTGGTCTACATTTAGAGGTTATGGGATTATTGGTTTATTCAGTTATTGGGTTAAGGGGTTGGGGGTTAAGGGCTTAGGGTTTTTGGGGATTTTGGTATGAGGGAGCTATGGGGTTTAAAATTCAAGGGGTAATAAGGGTTTTTGGTCTAAATTTTGAGGTTATGGAAAATCTTGTCGACATGGGATTAAATGGACCTCGGATTCGGATTCAGCGACCTCATATAGTAAAACACAACCTCATCATTAATTTTTTCATTTTTTTTTTGTGGATCTGTGTTATCAAAGTCAACAATGACATTTTTGCTTTGAACGGCGATAACTCAGGGAAAACTCATCGTACAGGGCTAAATACAGGTCAAATTAAAGAGAATTAAATTATCTTAAAGACCTAATTATGATGAACATATCGAAAAAAAAAAAAAATAAGATCCGTGGACCTTTTAAAAGACAAAAAAGCAAAAATTTCGATTTTTTTTTTCGATGGTTTTCTTATGATTACTTATTATTAAATTTAAACTCAAGATCCAAAAACTAGAATCTTGGAGCTTCCATTTTTTTATATCCCTTAATTTCTGCGCCTAGTGTAGCTGCAGCTTCGTCATGATTGAAAAGTAGAATAACAGATTTTATTTGTTGGAAATATACAGTATAATACTCCTTAGTTGTATAAGAATCGGCTGTTGTGGTTCACGAATACCTAGACACCGTGTGTTTTGATATTCGAATACCAATACGTTTGGGAGTTTTGAGAAACACTCGTTATTAATGCATTCGCCTCGGGAAAACATTTTAGCTCGAGTAGTTTCTGCCACAAATGTAAAGCCCGCACTTTACACTAACAGTAAGCACGTGCAACGTGCAACGGTTGCAAGTTTCAGTGAATATGTCTCTACAGGTTTTTGAAATAATTGGCAGAGAAGTCCTTTTGATCGTCACCTTCAGGAGACTCACTAGCTTACGAAACATTTCCATACGCACGTCCGTAGGGACTTTTTTCTTATTTTAACCTGAGTGATCGCCCCCGAATCCGACACCCGGTATAATAGCTCTACTAAAGAAATATGAATTTTATTCCAGACTTCCAAACCTTCGCCTCTCTGTATCTCTGAAATTCGTATCGTATCAGAAGCGGAATCATCCGAGGCGGATGTTAATGCCTACCCCTCAGGCAAATCGCCCTGTCGCAGAGGGTTTATTCCACCTACGCACATTACAGACGGGGATCCTCTGTCCACACGGATACGGAGGAAAATATTGCCGCTACATTTCGGCCTCCGTCGCCGTATCGGCTTTCGTTCTACTCCGACGGGCGAGGGAGCTTCCGTTCATTCAATCATTTTTTTCAATTACAGGCTTTTATAAAGTCGGATCGCTTATGAGGCGACCTCCGTTGAGTAGATACAGAAAAAAGTCGCCCGACTGTATCACACTTAATTCGATTTCGTTTCTTCTTCGCAAAGGAAAAAATGATGTATCGGCATTAAGGGAATTTGATATCCCGTTTTGTGTAACTTTTATTCCCGTGCTGACTGAAAAAAAAATGGATTTTTGTGCGATGAGAAGTTTATAGTCAAAGTCGATTTGTCTTAATGAGCGTAGAATATTTTTCGTTTAAATGATTTTCGATCTAAAAAAAATTGAAGATCCGATCGGATTTATATCTGTTAAACCGCTAGTTCCTCCGAGACTAGATATAAAGAACTTTCGCTTCTTTAGACTTGAACAAACATTCAATTTATAAACCATTTTTGTTTATTCTAATTATAGTTTCCCAAATTTAAATAACTTAACGGCTTCGTTGATCTTTTTCACTCATTTTAATTTTGCTCATTAAATATTAATAATTGTAGATCTGCGAAATATTTTTCAAAATGACATGTGACTTCTTTACCATGTTTGTACGAGGTGTGTCTATTAAATAGCCAGTGCGATGCGAGCGTGTCGCGACAAGTTTGAACAGAACTGTGTCTGGTGATACTGTCCCCACCCTGAGCTCGCTGGACAGACCAGTGGGTCGCTCAGTTCGATTGTAGCCGTTGTTTGAATTAGTCTACACACCAGTGAGGCGTCGAAAAAATGTTAAGTGTTCAGATGGAGCAACGGGTTAATCTCAAGTTTCTTGTTAAACTGGGAAAAACTTTTACAGAAGCGTATGCAACATTAAAATAAGTGCACGGGAATTAATGTTTATCCCGCACACAAGTTTTTGAATGATTTAAACGGTTTAAAGAGGGATGTGCAACGACCGAAGACGATCCACGCTCCGGATGGACCTCGACGTCAAAAACGGACGAAAACATTGAAAAAATTGGTAAATTAATCCGCCAAGATCGTTGTCGGCTTGCTGAAATAACAGGCATCGACAAAGAATGCGTTCACCAGATTTTGCATGAATCGTTCAACATGCGCAAAGTTTGCGCAAAAAATGGTGCCAAAACTCCTCACTCACGAGCAAAAGGAATCAGGAACGAACATTTGAGCTGACATTCTAAACAACATTGACACTGATCCAGGCCTGTTAGTCGCGGTGACACTGAAGGGGACAAGATTCGAAAGTATGGAAGCGGTTAAAGCAAAAGCGACGGAGGTTCTGAACCAGCTGACAGAAACGGACTTCCAGTACCGCTTTCAACAATGGAAAAGTCGTATGGAGCGGTGTAAAGATCGCCAAGGGGAGTATATTGAAGGCGAAAAAGTTGCTTCTGTAATTGGTGACGAATAAAATGTGTAATGACAGCAGTTCGGTTATTTACTAGCCACACCTCGTATATTAATTTACTTCCAAATGTGTACTGTTATAAATGCTGTCACCACCGATTTACTCTCATTCTTTGTGAATCGTGTTTGAACATGGCGAGCTTATACATATAAGTATGTCGTTTTATGTAACATAATACATATACTTAGTGGTAAAAGACAAAGCAGAATTTTAGTTATCATATTTTTTTAGTTAATTAGTTATTTAGTTATTTTATTTTTATCCTATTAAATTTCGCTTTACTCTTTTTATTTCAAGACAATAGTTTCCCAACATTGCATATTTTTTTCAATTCTAAGTGCTATATTGGAGCTGTACCTCGAATTCATATAAAAGACCGGACAGTATCTGAACGTACATATTTCATAAGCCAATTTTTTTGAACCGTCACTGTAGACTGCTAGTAAGTATAGACTGCTGATGCAATTTGTGGGGACGTACAACAATTAGGAAAAGACAAGCTGAGACCAGTAGTCTCTTCGACTGACTGAGCTCTAGTGGGATAAAAAGTAATGGAGGAGGAGTGACTGAAAGAGAAAAAAAATAAAAAACCACAAAACCCCCACAAAAGAAAGAGAAGAAGACCACCCAGCCCCCCTTTTTTGTGAATCCCCCCCCATTGAATGACATCACTCGTTTCTCTAAGTTATGGGAGTCTACATATTGTGGTGAAAGTTTTTGATCCGGTTTTGACTACTTATGATAGTTGTCAGTTGTGGTTGCATTAGAAAATGCATAGGAACAAACCTATAAAGATCATAGAAATATATTTGAAATTGCCGCCATTTTAGTAAGTTCATCTTAGTTCCCGGGATGTTGCCACTGTCTACATACCTGTTTCCAAGAGTATAGGATTGATTGACCCATCTTTTCGTTTATCTATGCCTTAATATATTTTTTTTTCTGGGGGAAGATAAAAGTTAAAATTTGTAAAATAGTGTTATTTTAATGAAATGTGCGGAAAACATGAGGTGTTAAAAATGATCTCAAAATTTATCGAACCTGTTGAAAATGCGCCCTTAAACACACGAAAAAAGCGGCGAAATCCTCGCTCTACACGAATTCATGAGGGTACCTCAGTAATATATATGTATATAAAAAATCCGTTAAACGAGCCTGCTAGATTTATTTGCACACGCTCGTGTCGAGTTATGGCCGTCATTATGGCGGCGGTTTTCGTGCGAAACGTCGAATTCCCGCTCCCCGGCCATAAATCAGAATTATATCAAAAGCGGAGCTTAAAAGAGACAACGCCCCGAACGAGAGGGTTTAAATGTGGGCGTGATATATACGAAATCCCGTCGATTCACCGGCGAACACCTAAGGTCCAGAATCACATTCAAAATAACACTCATGAATATACCATGAGCAGCGTCAATTCGTTAGTTATATTCCCCCGGCCGAAGAGGATATTGCATTATTATTATTTTCAACACCTTCGTGAATATTCCCGCCGGGAGATATTAGGAAATAATGCGAAACAGCGGCGGATCGGGATACGTTTCTCGTGGGGTTTGTTCGAGAATATTATACACAAAGGTTTGTTACACTGGCTGTGATTCTATTAAAATAATTGAGATTCATTCCCACTTTTACTTTCAACATACGAGGTGCGTAAAGTAAGTAATGAGACTGATTTGTTTAATTTTTTTTTCGAACATAATTACAATTCAGTATTGCCTCCTTCAAAATAACTTCCTTGGGAAGCCACACAGCTCTGGAGACGGTTCTTCCATTCCTCATAGCAGTGCTGGAACTCATATACTGGAAGAGCCTTCACCTGGTCGGTTACAGCCGTTTCAATGTTTTCTATGGTCCCAAAATGACGTCCCCTGAGGTGATTTTTCAATCTCGGAAAGAGAAAAAAAGTCACAAGGAAGTCAGGCGAATAAGGATGCTGAGGAGGATAAAATGGCTGTGTAGTAAGGCGCATTGACGTGAGACAACATCCAGTTGTTCTTGATGTTTGGGTCTCACACGCATGACCCTTTTTCGAAGTTTTTCAAGAACTCTGTAAAAGTGTTGATTTACTGTTTGGCCTGGAGGCACACTCTTTGTGGATAATTCCCTGGCTATCAAAAAAGCAAATCAATATGCATTTGATCTTCGACTTGCTCATTATTGTTTTTTTGGGTCTTGTTTCCGGGTAGTACTCAAAAGCCCAATAATCACCTGTAATGATACGTTCCATAAAATGGGGTTCATTTTCAATCGATTCCAAAAAGCCAAGACACCTTTCTCTCCTGATGTCCTTTTGTTTCTGCGAAAGGTTTTTGGAACCATTTTTGCGCAGATTTTTCTCATCCCCAATGCGTTAGTCAAAATCTGACGATCAGTGGTGTGATTCAAATGTAACTCTTCCTCGATCATCCTTGTGGTTAACCGACGATCTGAACGCACAAATCCTGTATTCTGTCCGCATTTTCATCGGTTCTTGAAGAGGAAGGCCTTCATCTTCAATCTACTCTCTTCCTTCTAAGAATGCCTTAAACCACCGCAAAACCTTTAGCTTGGGTCGTTCGTCGGACCCAAAGACGTTGTATTCTATTTCTGTTGTTTTTGTTTTGTTTGTTAGTGTTTGAATCACTAAATGTGACGTTGTTCCAAATGTCTGGAGACTTGTTAATACATTGTTTTGCAAAATTTAAACATTTAATTTGTTTTACTTGAAAAGTACGGTTTCACAGCAAAGTATGGCGGAATGGGAAATATACAATTCAAAGACTTTATAATGACAAATAGAAGTTTATCTTACTATCTTAAAAAAACATTTACGTTTGTTAGCTCAAAAACTTCGAATGCTGCGTGTTTACTACTTTCAACACGATCGTGCTCCCAAACATTCCTTACATTTAATTAAACAGTAGCTGTTCCAAAATTACTAGACACACCTCCTCAATCACCGGATTAAATTCAATTGAGCATTTGTGGTCAGCTCATATACGAATATGAGTGATTTTGACAATACACAATACGAACATGCACATACACAATACAGGGATCATTTGGGTTTAGTAATTTGAGATGTTTTGATCTTCTGATATGTTTTTGACGCATTGAAAGGCGATATGCCGATTAGGTAATATATTTTTTAACGACCGCTATGAAAAACGGCATTTTTCTCACACTTTACACAACTACAAAGTTATGTATTGTTCATACCCGTGAGAAATCATTTCTCACAGTTCGTTTCCTACACCTGTACATTTTAAATGGGGAATCGTCGACATCAAAATGAACGTAGTTGGCTGCTAGCGCTTCTGTTTTAAAGTAATTATTGAAAATAATTGTTTGATCTGTCAAATCGTAAATATCGAATTATTTAAGTAAAACAAAGTCCTTTAAATCAAATATATTTAAAAGCAAAATTTTAAAAATGAATAATGTATTCAATGTATTTCAAATACATTGAAATATAGTCATATAAAAATAAATACTTGTAGTAAATTTCTTTCTATATTTTTATAAAAAATGTGCAGTCGTAGAAAAAGTATAGTGTGCAACATGTGCAAAAATGCAATTTCTCACTCGTTTGAATTTTTCAAACTAGTGAGAAATTAGCCATTTTCTGCACTTGTTACACAATATAGTACTATTGTAACGAAGCGAGCTAAACTAACACCACAGCCTAACACCGTTCATGGCTTTGCTCAGTGTTAGCAGTTCGTTAGTTAGTTGAGCAGTTAGTTACTTCATAGGTAGCTGAATCATCATAGTCGTACTGGTTAGCTAGATCTATTAAAACGGTTAGGATGATCGTTTTGCATGTTTGGATTGGATGCTCGGTTGACAAAGAAAGATGATTGCCAGCCTGTATAGCAAATGTTGCCAGATTGATTTATCGATTCTAATAGAACATTGTCTTACATATTGTCTTCGTTTCACAACGAAATTGGTTTACTGTTGTCAATCAAATGAACTTTTTACCAAAGAAGTACTCCTCATGCTTAAATTACACAGGTTTATATATATAAAAAAAAAGTTTGGATCTGGGGTCAGACCATACGTTTCTTATGTATTTTTCGAAGCTGAATTCGAATATACTTTTAGTTTTGTTCTAACAGGTCAGGATTTTCAGATATCGTAACCTAAAAGTGCAAAAAAACACGTTTTTTTTTATATATATTTGAGGTTATGCAGCTTTGCGATTCTTTTTTCTCGAAAAACCATGTGTGGGATTTTAAAATACAAATCTTTATCTTTAAAATGCCGTTGAGTTTGCTCAAATATCTTGTTTTTTCCGCCGAGATATCGAATTTTGAAAATTGTCTGTTCGTATATCTTTCCCAATACATTTAATTAGTACGGAAACCTTATGGTCATTATTTATATCATTATTTATATTATTATTATTTATATTATCTCGGCGAAAAAAAATATTTGAGCAAACTCAAGGGCATTTTTAAAGTTGAGGATTTGTACTTTAAGATCCCACACATGATTTTTTGAGAAAAAAAATCTCGAAGCTATATAACCTCAAATATGTCAAAAAACCGTGTTTTTTGCACTTTTAGGTTCGGATATCTCAAAATTCTGACGTGCTGGTGCAAAACTAAAAATAGATTCGAATTCAATGGTTTGGGTATTGGTGGAAAATCTTCCCAGTTTCGCGACAGTTTTCTCCAATCACGCCTGCAATTCACCGTACTCCAAGTCACCATGGACTTATTTCTAAAACGACTTCTCTCTTGTTACAGGTACCTCGTCCGCGACCTCATCACATGACGCACCCCCACTGACCCGTCGGCGCCGCAGCCTCCTAGTCTCACCGCCAGACCTCCCTCCAGACCATGAACCTAAAATGATCTCAACGGGTGCACGGCATGGTGTCGACCGGATCTCGGAGAGACTAGAGCACCCGACAGCGTCGCCAGCGAGCCGCACCTCACCGTCGTCGCACCGCCCCACGAATATGGACCACGGTGCTGCCGACCCCGGCGTCGCGCTCAGCAATGAAGACCGACTTCGGATACGCCGCACTGGAGTTTGCGCTCGAGATTGGGACTCTGATCGGCGTGATGACGCTGATGCGGCTCTTCCCCGTAGCCATAGACTTTGTGGAGGAACGCGCGCTGGCGACGGTGGCGCGCTCCAGCGTGGCGAACTGAGGCGGCGCCGCGACGCCGACAACGTTATCTGTGATTGTTCATATTGTGAAAAAGACTGTGCCCGCTCTTTCAGTTATCTCGTAGTATTTATATTAAGTTTAATGAGGAAGATGTTCACGTGCCTATACAAAAGTCAACGGTCAATTGCGAGGCGGGACTCGATCCGCTGTCGCGCGCTGCTCGTCGCGACGCTGCTCGCGTCCGCGTCGGAGGTGCGAGGGTTCGCCAACGAGTTCGACAAGATGGAGCAGTTCCACGACAAGATCAACCTGGAGAAGAGCATCGCGGCCGTGTTCAACAAGGTGGCCTACGGCAGCACCACGAAGCGCTCGATACCGGACAACGCGTACCCGGTGACGACGCTCGCCACGCCGCTGCTCACCACGTACCGCTACTCGGACGGCAACGACGAGTGGCGGCGCGTGGACCTGAAGAACATCGAGAGCAACAGGGAGGCGGCGCGGGCGAGTGTCGACTTCGAGCAGCCGGACTTCGAGGGCGAGAACACGCGCAGGGACCTGGACTCCGGCTACGGGGCAGACCTCGAGAAGGACCACGCGCTGCCCACGTCGGCCCCGGCGGCCGACATACTCAAGAACAATAACAATAAGAACTACAATAACCCCAACAGGTACAATAACGACCGATTACGGCCTGATTTCCCCGCGAACGGCGCGGAGCAGGTGACGGAGAACGTCTACAAGACCACGACCACCTACAACTTGCTCAAGAACGTGAGGCCGACGAAGTCGATGTACGGCAAGGAGCCGCCCAGTTACGTGCCGCCTCTCAGGTCCTTCTTCACACCCCCACTGCCTCGGGGAGTATCAGAATCCCTTCGCGGACAAGCCCACGTTGCGGGGCACAAATTCCGACAGCTTCGTCAATCGCCGGCCTATCCCTCCGCCAAGCCTCATGCCCAACAGGCAGGACAGGATACCGTTCCGACCGGACTTGCCCAAGGTGAACGCGGAAAAAGTACCCGAGCGGCCTAACGGCAACATCAATAACGAGCAGTTCAGGCCGCCTAACCCGAATCATTCCGGACAGGATAACAAGAACGAGAAGAAGAAGTCGCTGAACACGCCGTCGCAGAACGTCCGCGTCGGGGACTCCTACGGGCTGACCAGGAACGTCAACGAGAGCAATTTCGAGTACGAGAAGATCCTCGTGCCCTCCATTACCAGGATCCTGAGCGGCTCCAACGGCAGGCAGGACGACCTCCCCGAGATACTCCTGCGTACGGTGACGTCTACACCGAACGTGCAGCGTTTCGAACCGAAAGTGCCGAAGACCAGAGCGCCCGCGGCCGAGCCGAGCTCGAAGATGCAGGACCCCGAAGAGAAGGATGTCGAGAAGCCCAAGATGGAGACGCCAAAAAACGAGGAGGTCACCGTCAAGAAGGATATAGTCCAGGACTCGGGGCCGCCCGATCGTTCGGAGAGCGTTACCATAAAGAAGGACGTGCCCGTGCCCGAGAAGAAAAACCACCCCGAGGACGTCACCACGCAGATGTCAGACATGATAAATTTGCCCAACGTGAAGGAGAAGGAGAACAACGTGACGAAAGCCAATTCGGACGAGATCTGGTTGATTTGTTGGAACGTCCACGTGTACTTGGTCGTGTTCGGTTACATCTTGCTGGCAATATTTTCCATTTACAAGCTCATACGATACGAGAACGACCCTCACATGTTTTCCAAGTCGTATTTTCTAACTATCCATCTGATGCTTACGGTGATATGCGTCCTGCGTATATTCTACCTCACGTACGATCCTTACAATGTGGACAAGTCCTTCAACGTATTCCTCTATGATTTCCTTCACAGCTTTCCCCTAAGCCTGCTGGCGACGACTTTCGCCGTACTCATTCTGTTTCTGCTCAAGAGGACCCTGACCCATTTAGAGGTCAAGACTCGGCCAGTCTTCTTGGTGGTATTCGCTCTGTTACACATCGTCCTGTGTTTCTGCTTGAGCATCGTCGAAACGCTGGGGCACCTCGAGAAGGCTAGTCTGACCATCTGCAAACCAGTGTTCGTATTGCTCGCGTGGGCTCTCGGCTTCAGCTATCTATATCTGTATCGCATAATCAAAAACGTGCTGGCGAAAAAGAGCCAGAACCTATCAGAGATGTGCACCCAGAATATATCCTATGCTAGTCACATTACCATCGCGGTAGCCTTGCTCTTCGTCCTGCTCGGCCTGGTCGAGTTATACGCGCTCTTCTTCATCAAGGAAGACCGCTTTAATAGCGAAATAAAGCACCACTGGATACTGTGGAGTTTCGAGCTGTCGGTCAGGTTCATAGAGATCTCGATAATAACGCTGTTAGCCATAGTGGTGAGCCTGAAGATGTCGCAGAGGGAAAAACAGTCCGCGGGTGGTTTCCCTCTGTTCCCGTGCACGACTAGCGACTCCAGCACCGACAATATCTACCCCAACAACTGCAACACCAATCCCAACGCCTTAAACTACAGCAGGCAAGAGATGATCCTGGACAATATTCCCACGGAGACAGTGGAGAGGCCGAATCTTCTGAAGAACGCCTTTCAAAACGATTCTTTCGACAAAAAGTCGACCCTGGAACGTTACCAGAGCGACGGCGAGCGTGGCAGCAACTTCGATCGGTTCGAGAGACCGAAGTGGGGCTCTGACAGGTTCGATTCTCGCCAGAACGTGGACGGCGTCAGCCTGAACAACTTCATACAGCCCAGCTCGGGGAATTTCGAACGCGGCGTCCACAACTCCGCGCACAACTCCATCAGAAACGAGAGGGCCTCGGCCAGGAAGGCGTACGACTCCGCCAAGTATTACACCAAGCCCAAGTACGACGTGGAGTACAACAACGACGATTACCAGCACGACATGTTCGGAAACAACTCGGAGAGGAACATCTACAGCGAGCCGCTGGACAACCCGAACGCCCAGCACCAGTACGAGAGGACGAGGCACGAATTCGAGCGCTCTGACTTCGACAGAAGGTCCAGGAACAGCTCCAACACGTCGGGCCGCAGGTCCACCGGCAGGGCGAGGAAGAACCATCCGCGGCCGCACCTCGGCGTCCAAACGCTGCCCAACCACGACCGTCACCAGGTGCCCGACTCGATGCTGGTGGACGAGCAGGGGTTCGTGCGCTTCCGCCACATGCAAGAGGAGCTGGACAAGCCGAAGAAGATCAAGCGCCAGATCAGCGACCAGAACCACTATAGCGACGCGTAACTCTACGTTAGGGCTAGGAAAAAACGCACAGATGGCGAGGTATTTTTGTGAGGTACAGGGTGGGGTTTTTCAAAGAAGCGAGAAGACCGGTCGGTCGGGCGCGGGAGGTTCAGATCCGGCCCGCGAGCCGGCTAGATGATATATACTTATTTATTTTTTTATAAGCAGGCCTGTACTTAAAACTATTTAGATAGCATCGATAATTTAAGGAAAAGAAATATCGTTTTCTGTGTGTTTTTTTCTCGTAGCTCGTTGGTAATACGAATGAAAGAAAGAAACTGAATAAAAGAGAGTACACGACAAAAAAATGTAGACATTTTGGCCTAAAATTTGAAGCCTTTGATGTAGTGTAAGCCAAGCCAAAATGAGATTGTAACCTAACCATGACGTTTTATATGAAAGACAGACACTATAGGCGTTTTATAGATGTTTTGTTTCGTTTCGATTGTTTCGATAAGTGATAAATATTAAAATACTCTTGCATTTTCAATGTTGAATATTGAAATATTAAAGAATAAACACTAACTAATTGTTAGATATATAGTGTATCGTAAATATAAAAAAAGGATAATTATACTTCAACTGGTAGTGAAAACGTGTATATTGCAAATTTTGTAAATAATAATATTAAGTAATAAACTATAATTTTAATTTTTTATATCATTTTATACGTTACTTGTACAATACAGGGTGTTCGTGTTATACAACCAGGCAGCTTGAAACTAGCTAATAACCGTTACGTGGAATAAATGCCACGTTTTCGTTCGATGTACTTCTCTGTACCCTGTATAAACTTTTGTTTATATGCAAACAAAAAAAATGACTGAAATTCGAATATTTATTGATTAGTTATCTGTAATTCGGGCTAAATGAACAAAAAAATATTAATTAACCGTCCTAAAATAACCTGCGTTTGCGGAAAAACGGCGTACCGCTCGTACACCGATTTTCCGAGACTAATGTGAAAAGGGTTTCTCCGTTTTCAAGGTCAAAAAGTTCGGCCGCGTGATCAAAAGGCAGCGCCGCGTTGCGGACATAGTAGGTACCTGTAACTATACATTTTTCACAGCGACAGCGTATCGGCTTGTTACGAATTTTTGACACTGAAACGATTAAATGTAGATGTTTTTTTGTATATATGTATGAATATATTTGCCAACATTTAAACCACTTGCCATTTTTTTTTTTATTTACTGGGTTATTTTATAGATTACGGACTCTATTTTTGTATATTTTTTTACAGTATTATTCCTTTTACAGTATTTATTATATTAACGTATAAGTACGTTTTTTTCCTGAAACTACAACGAATTTTACTTTGTTGAACTTTTATTGGAGAACGAGGAGGTTTCTATAGCGAACCTTCTTGTATTTTAATGTAACCAGTAAAGGGTGCATAGCAATTGCGTCTCCTCGACATTTTGACGTCCTCTTTCCTTTTATTTTTCTTTTTATCCACATTCCTCCGTTATGTTGCCGTATACCGCGTGATTTTAGTTATTTGTTCCTGTGCAGCGTACTTATAAAGTAGCTTTTTCAAAGTTTATTTTGCCAGTATTTTCTCTGAAAGCTCTATTCGTGTAGTATAGTAAAGAAAAATGACGTTTCTCATTTGATGTCTCACAAAAAAATGTTGTTTTTAATATATGAACGCAATATAGCGATTTTTAAAAATGTCTTTAATTGTATATAGGCAGTTTTATTTTTTTAAAAGTCGCCATATTATTCGGAAAAATTTAACTTGTATTATATAATTGTAAAATATAAACAAATGATATGTATTTCTGTGTCGTTTTTTAATTTAACAACCATACAGCCCATTTACTGATCCCATTTAGTTTTTTTTTTACCATACAGGGTTTGTATAAAAAGTAATGAAACTAACGTTGTAAAAAATAATTTATCATGAATATCACTACAAATCATTACTATTCTTCAAAGTAAGTTCTTTGGTCGTCCACACACATCCAGCGATGTTTCCACGATTCGAAGACGGCTTCCGGACTGTCTTTTAAAGTTCGCGTCGTAGCCGCTTTGATGGCAACCAGGGTCCCGTGGCAGCGTCCTTTTGAGGGCGGTTTTAAGTTTTGGAAAAAGAAAAAAGGGATGGGGACCAAGTCGAGAGTGTAGGGCGGGCGAACAGTGGAGCGAGTCCATAAAAAAACCCTGGACATAGATAATTTTTTTTTCGTCTAAAACGTCTTCAAAACTGCTATTAATTATTGTTCGAAGATTGATTCAACTAAATTTCAAGTGGAAAGAAGGCCAAGAATGTTTGTTATTGATATCCGCATTACAAAATGTCTAGACATAGAAATTGTGAAGAATTAACGTACATATATTGATTCTCCACCAATTCAGAGTAATGCCACACATCAACGCTTCTATTGTTTGAACAAAACCTATTAGAATCAATTATTAATATTTAAAACTTGTTTCAGTAAAAATAGGAAACGTAATACTGTTTAAATGAATTTTCAACGCATGAAATCCAAAACTTTTCGAGGTGTATAAAAAAGTGGTACGAGTTGCCATGAAATTTCTATTATGAGAATTCAGAGGAACTTTCTATGAAACTACATGTTCATCTTTATTTGCCCCCCCTTTTGCTCCTTTTCAAGAAATATGCATTTTTCTATGAGTGAAATGCATAATCAGAGTCCGGATCTCGGAGTTATGGTCCCATTTGTTACATTACACGGCATAAACAGCAATGCTTCTCTTGCTGTTTTGTTGCGTTCGGAGTTGAAATAGAAGTCCGAAACCAAGACTTAAGAGTTTATCTCTATTCGTGAGTTTCGCTCACAGAAAAATGAATTTTTCTCGACTCTGCTCATAACCAATGCTGGGATATCAAACATGTGCATGCTAGCGTTTTTCTTTAGCTTTCATTGAAAAAATAGATCACATTGGCCTAGCCTTGAAAAGGCCACTCAAGGTCAGGTCCATATTTGTATCATCTGTCCCCCTTAATATCTTATAACTTTTGTCTGAAAAATTTTCCATATCTAAAGCCGTTCCTGAGATTCAGGGGTTGAATCAGACCTTACGGACACCCTGTGTAATTGTTATAAACACAAAAAGAAAACATATAAAACTGTTACAAAGTTAAAATACTACAAAGTATAATAATAACATATAATAAATAAAAGAACAAAAACTAAAAAAAATGTAAAAAACATTGAAAACATTTAAAAATAAAAAAAAAAAACAAAACGTTAAGACGTTAGAAACAAATCATACACTTCTGAATGAGAAAAACATGGTTTTGTTACAATTAGCAATGGAACAATGCTATGTCCGGGTTTCGCTATTTTCAATCCACTGTGTGGCTGTGGAATCGTTAAAATCCCGTTCTTGGCGAGGTAGCTGCTCACCACAAAGCAGGCGTGATTTGAAGCATTGTCGTGGTGAAGCTTCCAATCGGCGGCGATGACTGGCCTCACTCGGTTGGCCCTTTGTTTAAATCTTTTGAGCACTTCCACGTAAAAGCTCGCTGCTCAATTGATTTCTGCATTTCGGAGCTTCGACCGAGTTTCATCACAGAGTACACTAAAAAAATAATGCTGCCCAAACAAGTGGTTGTAAACGACTTGTCTTGACCCGCCGTTTCGAAGCTTAGACTCCCCACCACCAAACCCACGAGCTACGAGCATACCGGGAAATACAATCACGTGAGGAAAAAAATGAGTCTCATTACTTTTTGTACAAACCCTGTACAAGCTTATTATTTCCACCAACTTTTTGTGTTCATCGCTTTCTATTTAACGTCGTACCATATTTTAATAAATGCCGATAAACGAAGATAAGAAACGCCTCGTTTCAAGCGGTATTATTTAAAATTGATTTATTACAAAATTGCACGCTTATTAATCTTATTTTTATTGACGTAATTTTGTGAAAAAGTTTTCCTTACTATATTAAGAAATTAGCAACGCAAAGCTGTTCAAAAAGTTTACGACAAAAGTAATTTATAATAAATTTGTAATTTGCAAAGTACTTTTGTAATGTAGTTTTTCCCAAAAATTTAACGAGACGTTTTTGTCTTAAGATAATTGAAAAAGTAAATGCAACGCCGTTTGTTTCGCCGCTGTTACTAATAATTGGCCTTGGAAATTATTGATTAAAACATTTATTTAAGAAAAACTTCGAAAAAGGATATTCAATAAACAATATGTGACTCCAAAAAAATATAATAACTGAAATATCCCCATATTTTTCTTAAAATACGAGAACAGGAGAAAATATTCTCGTATTTTCTCTCAGTGGTGATCTTGCTCAAAAAATAACTTACAAAAGTTATACTTAGCTTTTAAACCAGAGAATGCTATCCTTCTGTAAAATTGTTTCAGTATCACAGTACCTAAATACACATTTCAAATCACCTCACCTGCCCATACTTCATTAAATCGGTGGCTGTTCTTTTCACGTTCTAAAAACATTCTAATGTTTTTATTTGTAAGACTCTAGTTTCTTACGTAAATACAAATAATTATCGTCGTGGCAACCTTGTTAAACGCGCAGGTCTGTGATGCTCTAAAATTCAAAATAGAAGACTCATGTTAAGTTCGTGTGGATTGAGCCCCCGTGCTAACGATGAGTGAAATGCAATTTATTGCCCTCATAACTGCCGTATAGGGCAATAATACTTTAAAGAGACGAATACATAATTGACAGGTATAAATTTAAACACAGCAGAACCAGTATTTAAAAGTGTATTTGAAAAAATAAGGTGGTGTCTATATACATATAAAGATGTCACTTCCGCTAAATTTTTGACGCTGTTTCATTCTCATTTTAGTCCCCTAAGAAATGCATGGGCTTGAGTTATAGGTATCGATATTAAGAAATAGGTAAGTAATTTAAGATAAGCTTCTAACAATCAGTAAAATTGTGGGAGGTATGCCTTTACGCGATTGGTAAGTAAGAAGGCTAGGTGTCGATTTGATGTGAAAATTAAAAACCTTCCAAGAACGATTGTTATTGTTTAGGTACATCTGATTTAAGCATGTAGCAGCTGTTAGTAATCAATATTTCATCGCACACGCTTTTAACCCCATTTTTGATAAGGCTATTCTGTTAATCATATATTTGAATATAGACAGGTTCCTTCTTGGTTCTTCCAGAAACCAAGTGACAAACGTCCTAGTTTCTGTTGTTTATACTCAAATAACTTTAAATGAGCGGAATCGCCACCAAAAAAATGACATTTTTAGTAGGCCAATTTTAAATTCCCGCGTATTGCAGAAATACATTGGGCGCGTTCAATCATGCAGGCGATGAGCTAAACGGTAAATATTTACTCTTAGACCAGCGATCCACTTTGCATTCGCCATTTTTTCTAGCTAAATGTATTTACGCTAGATGAGGTAGCGATATTTTTGACATGTTTCTAAAATCACTTTTGACAACACTTAATGCCGCCAACAAGCGTCATTATTTTAAAAACATTCACGAGACTGTCCGTTCCTCCAATTTCCCATATCAATATACGAGTACTAATAACAACATGAGAGGATCATGCTATGCAATAACAACATGATCCTCCTTTTTCTATCCGAAATAAAACGCCAAACCAGAGGTGAGAGATGCAACAAACTTGAGCAAGCAGTAATTAGCAATGAGCAATTACAATTCAATATTGTGTCCTTCAAAATAACTTCCTTGGGAAGCCACACAGCGCTGGAGACGGTTCTTCCATTCCTCATTGCAATGCTGGAACTCATATACTGGAATAGCCTTCACCTGGTCGGTTGCAGCCCTTTGAATGTTGTCTATGGTCCCAAAACGACGGCCCTTGAGATGATTTTTTAATCTGGGGAAGAGAAAAAAGTCACAAGGACTCAAGTCAGGCGAATAGGGAGGTTGAAGAGGAATAGGAGAAAACATGAGTGTTTTTATTGGCTAAAAACTCGTTTACTGAAATGGCTGTGTGACAAGGTGCATTGTCGTGATGCAACATCCAGTCGTTCTTGATGTTTGGTCTCACACGCATGACCCTTTTTCGAACTTTTTAAAGAACCTCTCTGTAAAAATGTTGATTTACTGTTTGGCCTGAAGGCACAACCTCTTTGTGGACAATTCCCTAGCTATCCAAAAAGCAAATCAGTATGCATTTGATCTTCGACTTGCTCATTCTTGCTTTTTTTGGGTCTTGGAAAGCTTGAAGTGTCCCATTCCATGCTTTGGGGTTTGGTTCCCGAGTCGTACTCAAACACCCAAGTCTCATCATCAGTAATGACACGTTCCATAAAATGGGGATCTTCCTTCTGAGAATGCCCTAAACCACCGAAAAACCTGGGCTGTTGAAAAAACACTGTCTCCGTAGGCGTGTTGAAGTTTTGCAAAAGTATCCGTTGATAACCTGATAGCACACCGTTGTTCAAAAGTAAGTAATTTCACAAATTTTTACAACGCACTAGAAAAAAACTATTTACGAAAACAGTCACAAAGAACAAATAAATGACTCTAACAAGTTCAAACTTGTACTGAAGGTGCATTACGTGTTAACATACCGCCTTTACCGGTTTAGCAAGTAAACCCCTTATAAACCCCAGTTATCGGAACATGAAAAATCCCATTTAGTCCCAAGCCTATAAAGAACTGTCTCACATACAAACTGCTTCTCTTAAACTGCGTGAGCAGATATGATTATGTTTAGCGATAATCTCTTTGAAAAATGGTTTTGTGACGTAATGTTTCGAAACTGCGAACCGCCGACTACGCCCAACGTTAGGCCACGCCCTCCTCCTAGAATTCCCGTGACAATTAGTTCACTCACTTTTACAATTTGCTAAGATCAAAGGAAGCTATCAGAATATAGTTTAGGACCCATTTCGTAATCTTGCCTATTCGGTAGTCTATTGTACTTATTTTCTTGGAATATTTCAATATTTGGAAGGCCAGAGCCCTTAAACCCCCCATGGAGCACCCGCCACTGCGTAAAGTACATAACATTTCCCCGCCTAGGTGAACTGTACTCGTAAATGCTATCGCAAGGCCGTAACATTTTCTAAGTTCGAAAAAAGTATTGACAAGGTCATAATAACAAATATTTAACTAAACCTATCATAAATTTAGTAGGTAGGTATGTATTTAAGTACGAGGACGCCTTGGTAATCGACAACGAAAGCCGTTTAGGGCAGTTATCATGAAGTGACGTGCCACCCGCTGTTTTACAAACAGGTATAGATCGTAAAAAAATAATTAGACGTTCACGTTTTAATAGACCTTTCCACAAAGCCGGTTCACAGTTACCTATCGATAGACTTAACTGTACAAATACGGATTTCGAGGATATATCACGAACGTACAGTTGCTTAAAAAAAGTAAACGTTTCGAAAATAAATGTTGTCACTAACTGATTTTTTTTCTTCTGGATAGAGGATGGGTAATTAAGTTATTATATACTGGAGTCCAAAATTCACGTATCACTTTGTGTTACTCAAGTTCTCGGCACATTTTAGATTGTATGCTTATTTACTTGTTTCCAAATAATTTACTTGTTAGCAATAAGTTTGGGAAATTGTATACGAGGTGTGTAATTAAGTAATGAGACTGATTTTTTTTTAAATTTTTGTATTCGAGTAGAATTACAATGCAGTATTGTCTCCTTCAAAATAACTTCTTTGGGAATCCACACAGCTCTGGAGACGGTTCTTCCATTCGTCATAGCAGTGCTGGAACTCATATACTGGAATAGCCTTCAGCTAGTCGGTTACAGGTTACAAACATTTAAATGTTTTCTATGGTCCCAAAATGACGTCCCTTGAGGTGTTTTTCAATTTCGGGAATATAAAAAAAGTCACAAGAACACAAGTCGGGCGCATAAGGAGGCTAAGGGGTCACAGAAATGGTTTACTGGCTAAAAACTCGTTCACTAAAATGGCTGTGTGAAAAGGCGAATTGTCGTGATGCAACATCCAGGAGTTCTTGATGTTTGGTCACACACGCATAACCCTTTTTTGAAGTTTTTCAAGAACCTTTCTGTATGTGATGATTTACTGTTTGGCCTGGAGGCACAAATTCTTTGTGGATAATTCCCTGGCTATCAAAAGAGCAAATTAGCATGCATTTGATCTGCGACTTGCTCATTCTTGCTTTTTTGGGTCTTGAAGAGCTTGAAATGTGCCATTCCATGCTTTGGCGATTGATTTCCGGATCGTACTCAAACACCCAAGTCTCTTCACCAGTAATGACACGTTCCATAAAATGGACATCATTTTCAATCGATTCCAAAAAGTCAAGACACCTTTCTCTCCGGATGTCCTTTTGTTCCTGCGAAAGATTTGTTGTAACCATTTTTGCGCAGATTTTTCCCATCCCCAATTCGTTAGTCAAAATCTGATGAACAGTGGTGTGATTCAAATTTAACTTTTCCCCGATCATTCTTGTCGTCAACCGACGATCCCGTATCCTATCCCGACGAACGCACACGATCCCGTATTCTATCGACATTTTCAATGCTCATAAAATGTACCAAATTTCGTTTCGATTCATAACGAAGATAATATTTTTTTACATTAATACTTGAATTTGATAACTTGGTAAAGATGGATTTTGGTACACACCTTCACAAGTCGTATTTTTTACCGTAAAGTCAATCGCCAAAAATAATGGCATGAAGTCAGCAAACGCCCTGTGCGTTAAAAACATGATTAGAGAACCATAAATGAAAAGTGATTCACCGCCTCCGACGTTCGAACGAATGAACGAGAAAAAAAATTATGAAATCGTTAAAATAGATTCGAAATTAACAAGCCATTAAAGGCGTCCCATTGATTTTCCGGAACGGTGAATAAAACCGGAGGAATTCCGTGTCGACTACGATTTTACGGCTCTAATTTACCGTATACCTACTTAAAGAATCATTAAGATAAATTTTACATCGATGAAATTTAAAAAGTTTTACGGGAGATAAGGTGATTTACGTCCTGCCTACACCTTTTTGTTTATCGGAATGCGAACGGAATAATACAGGATTTTTGTAGAGGACCGGCTCTAGCCGTTGTACGACTTAAACGAAAAATTCTACGATCCAGACCTGCTGAAAAAAAAATACAAGGACTGGTATCATAATAATTACACCAGAGTGACCCACTAAGGACCACAACACTCCTGTTTTTCCATTTAATGCACAAAACAGAGGAAGTTATGTGTACCGTGTGTCCCAGGAGAAGTGAACAGAGGTGAAAAAAAAAATTTTCGAGTTGAAATTTGACCTTTTGGGATCAAGTGCAGCTTAATTAAAAAAGTGATTTTTATAATAATTTCATTTTCGAAAAATCAAGTAGATCTTGATAGAAGCAATTTAATTATTATATGTGTGGGTGAAGTGCCTTTTCTAAGCAAAATATCGAAAAATGATAGCAAGAAAAATTGTTCATTCAATTGTTAAAGTAACAAGTATGGATGTATGCCAAATTTCAAAACCATTTTTGAAATTATGTTTTTTTTTTATTCGATCCACAACTTTTTTATTTAGGTTTCTCGGTAGAATCCCCATCAAATACTTACTTTAACACACTTTTAATCAAGTATCTTCTCTTATAGTGTTTTGCAATATTTTCTTTTTTTAGAATTCAGCATATCATTTAGTGATTTAGAAGAATGAATTAAAAAAAGAGTAGAAGACCCACCAATTAAAAAAATATTACATCGACACAATAAACAAAAAAATTAATACAGGTTAATTTCCCTTTTCTCCGTTCTTTTTAGAACTACGATTTTTTTTTCGGATTACTTATTTGAACATTTGAAACGAAAATATATAGCAGCTGTAAGTAACACATTACTTTTATTTGTAGAATTTCCCTTGTTTTACCATTCTTTATCCTCGAGTGGGTACTGGAACCTTCGGCGTAGAAACACAAAACTGGACGTTATCCAAGGATTATCCAAGAATCCAATTAAAACTAGTTTTAATCTTCTCCCGGAAGATGCCAACTTGGTTGGCAAAACGCGCGTCGAGAAAAGTGTAGTAGTTCGGTGTTTCGTGGTAAACGTCCAGTTTTATGTTACCATTCTTTGAAAATTTGTTTATTTGTTCTAAATAAATAAATAAATATAAGGTATTGAAATGAAATTATATACAGAAATATTTGAAACATGGTTAAATCGAAATCTCTATTCATTTGTTTTGAAAAAATATTGCCTAATTAATAGTCAAACCCTGTTTTCCACACCTAATAGCCAACCAGAAAAGGCTGTAGACTGACCAAATTTTAACATTATTTATATAATTAAAGAGAACTTTTGAGGTTATCATATTTTTTTTGGAAATCGCTCAACTGCTTCCAAAATAAAAGGGTGGTTCCATTTTAAAATGCACACCGTATATGAATGTGTATGAATTTGCTCATCCAGAACCAGATTCTTAAGAGGTATGAAGGATTGGATGAGTTTCTCCACGACTAGGAAACCTTTAATTCTCGCCTTCATTTCTGCTTCTAGGTCAGAGGGAGTATAAGAAAATTAGTAGGGAATCATTATAGGTACACTTTCGAGCTTAAGTTATCCGATTCCCCCTTCTTAATTAATTATTGACTCGACAAAGGGGATAAAATCTAAAACGAAGTCGACGGCGTGGATCTGTTTTTGACAATACGTAATGGTGGCGATCTAAAACGGCTTTTGATCTCCTTGTTATATTTACCCCCGCTTCAAACCGGCGTAAGATGTTAAACGTAAAAAAATATATTAATATAATAAAGCATGTGGTAGTGAGGCTCAACGGAGGATGCTGAATCAAATACGCGGATAATTTGGGTGTGAATTAAATCATAGTGTACTTTTGTATGGATATGTATTGATTGTACAGGCCCACAAAAAAGAAAGTAGTCTGTGCTGGGGTTGTAACCACATTATACCTTTGTATTTTTGCGTGAATGCGAATCTGAAAAAAAAAACTATGCTGCTATGCTATCAGAAAAACCTATTTAAATCACGTTTTTCCAATTTAAACTGCTATGAACGATGTTAACAGGTATACCAAGCAATAAAGTGGGATAAACAAACCAGATAAAGATACGGAATACTAGATACCTAACCTGATGTCCAAAGTCAGGGTTATAGCATTTATTTTGTTCTTAGAAGAGATACAATCTGTAAAAGATCCAATATTTCCCTCTTTGGCAGTGACATACCGTCATAGAGTGGTGAGTAAAATGGGCATTCGGGAACGCATAAGCAACTCGCGTAGCACGTGAGTCTCGTTTCAATTCGTATTTATATCAGTAGTCGCGTGATAGCTGGTGCTTGTACAACCTCAGCTGTATGTATGTTGAATATATGATATAATATCCGCTATCTGTTGAATAGTGTGACATAATAACGTGAAAATTAGTGTTACAAAGCCATAACTTGAACTTGACTTGAAATACATTGTTCCAAAAAATTGGGACGTACCAAAAAGTTTTTTTTAAATGTAGAATGCCCTGTACATTTTCACATTTTCCGATACTCTTTTTAGAGCTGGTTCGAACGAACTAACATCTAATTTGAATATTTTGGAAGCCGCAGACAAAATAAAATCGTACGTAGTTAGTTTTCGCACATTTTTTTTAATGAAAACTAAAGAATTGAGATAAAATGTAGTTATTAGATTTTGTGACAAAAATTTGTTGTGATTGTTTCACTATTCGCTTATTAAGCCCTGAAGAAGTCGGAATATAGTAGACGAAACATTGGTTTACGTTTTTTTTTGCTCAAAAACCTCAAAAACCCTTCGTCAGTTATCGTTATTGGTCGCACGAGAATCCACACTAGATGCAAGAACCTCGTACGCAGAATCATCGAATCATAGAGTCATTTCTTTGGCTGAAAATTTCAGGACCTAGATTCTTAGTTCTTACTTGGTATCTACCAAGTATATTAGCTCGTTAAAATCAGCTCATCAAATAGCATTGGAAAATGTGAAACTATACATGATATTCCATTAAAAAAAAAATCATCGTTTTCTGGAACACTCCTTTACTTCAAGCTAAATTCAAGTTACAGTTTTATTTTACAAGTTACTTTATTAAAAATATAGCTACGAGGTGTGCAAATTAAGTAATGAGACCGGCAACGTAGCGCCCGATCTAGCAACACTGCGGAGACGGGACTTGGAAGGGCGGTAGGTTAACGTGTAATGCACCTTCAGTACAAGTTTGAACTTGTTAGAGTCATTTGTTTGTTCTTTGTGACTGTTTTCGTAAACCATTTTTTTCTAGTCGTTTTTTTCTAGTTTTTCGTAAATAGTTTTTCTTTCTTGCAAAACTTCAAAACGTCTACGGAGACAGTGTTTTTTTCAAGAGCCCAGGTTTTTCGGTGGTTTAAGGCATTCTCAGAAGGCAGAGAGTCGATTGAAGATGAACCACGCAGCGGAAGGCCTTCATCTTCAAGAACCCATGAAAATGTCGATAGAATGACGTCTAGATCTTGTACGTTCAGATCGTCTTCATCAGATTTTGACTAACGAATTGGGGATGAGAAAAATGGTTCCAAAAAACGTTTCTCAGGAACAAAAGGACACCAGGAGAGGAAAGGTATCTTGACTTTATGGAATCGATCGAAAATGATCCCCATTTTATGAAACGTCTCACTACCAAGGAAACCAAGCGCCAAAGCATGGAATGGCACACTGCAAGCTCTCCAAGACCCAAAAAAGCAAGAATGAGCAAGTCGAAGATCATATGCATGCTGATTTTTTTTTTTATAGCCAGGGAATTGTCCACAAAGAGTTTGTGCCTCCAAGCCAAACAGGAAATCAATACTTTTACATAGAGGTTCTGGAAAAACTTCGAAAAAGGGTCATGCGTGTGAGACCATCAACATCAAGAACAACTATATGTTGTATCACGACAATGCGCCTTATCACACAGCCATTTCAGTAAACGAGTTTTCAGCTAGTAAAAACATTCCTGTAGCTCCTCAGCCTGTTTATTCGCCTGACTTGAGACCTTGTGACTTTTTCCCTATTCCCGAGATTGAAAATTCGCCTCAGAGGACGTCATTTTGGGACCATAGAAAACATTCAAACGACTGTACCCGACCAGCTGAAGGCTATTCCAGTATATGAGTTCCAGCACTGCTATGAGGAACGGAAGAACCGTCTCCAGCGCTGCGTGACTTCCCAAGAAAGTTATTTTGAAGGAAACAATAATAAATTGTAATTCTATTCGAATAAAAAAAATTTGAAAAAACAGTCTCATTACTTAATTTACACACGTCGTCTATTACAAAATTTAAATCAGATTAAGAATAATTATAATGGCACAAATGGAAATTTTAGGTGAAGCGGTGCATCATTAGCGTCTCTTGGCTAGCTGCCATTATTTAACGACCCTTTTTCAGTACTTATAACTATTGTAATAAAAATTAGAACTATCTATAATAAATATTACTATTATAATTTTATCTTGACTACTTAAATCTAGGATTTTTTTAAAAAAGCTCGTGCCAAGGATACCGTCTACCGTCAGGAGCTCAGTAGATGCCAATTAGTTGCTGCCGCCTCTTCGGAGAATCGCAATAACAATAAACAATAACCATCGAGGCGGGCACAAGTGCAAACACGCCGGCCTTTATTAACAAATGAAGTCTGAGTAATTTCACGTAATTATTTATTCAAATGAAACGCTCGCGTGAGATACGAGGTATAATAAGGCAATACGACCTCCGCGTTACTTTATGCCTTAATTGTTTCTACAATTTCCTATTCATCTTATCGACTATATTATTCTGCGGCAAATCGTGAAAATTATGTGTGCTAAATTGTTACAAGGATATGGGTAATGTGGGTATATTTCATATGGAAACGCAAATCAAGATATCAGTAATTAAACACAGGGCCGGTCTCAGACAGAAGCCAACGAGGAGGGTGGCCAAACGCAGCACAGAAATCTCGCAGCACTCATCTAATATACATGGTGTCCCCGGACTGAGTTACCTGTAGGTGAAATGGACAAAAAATTTAATTTTTCGACAAGAAGTCATCCAAAAAGTTTTGCTTGTCTTGAAACGTCCAGAAAGTTTGTTGTTTGTTCAATTTAACATACGGGTATGTTCAAAAATAACAAAAATTAAGTATCTTACTGGATTCATAATGAAGTAGTAAGAAATACCTTAAATATTAACGCTATGTAAAAAAATTATTAAGAAAAATTGTTTACAATTAAATTTAATACTCAAATATGAAAGCATGGTCTACTAGTCAATATTAAGTATTTTGAAGAGATTCTGCAATTTTTATCATTGTTCTAGTTTGAGTATACATTTTTATCAAGTATTATGTTTACTAAAGGCGCAGACATAATAAGAAATCATAAACCCCAAAAATATTATTTAAACGTTTATTTTGAAGAAATTATGATTTCATTCGAAACAAATTCAACAATTATTTTAAAAAATCGCAAAATTATTATTCACGCACCATAACTATTCTACATGCAGGCCTCCAAATTGAATACACCTCTCCAGTCTCATTCTAAAAGGTGTGTATGTTAAATGGATCATTTCTTGATTTACTTGGGCTACTGCTTGAATGATCCGAGTCTTGAGTACATCAATATTGTGTTCTATCGGCAGTCTATAAACTATTTCCTTCAAAAGTCCCCAAAGGAAAAAGTCAAGTGGCGACAAGTCAAGGGACCTTGCTGGCCAACAAATAGATCCATATCTTCCGATCCACTTCTCTCCAAATTGGTTCCAATTTCTCTCCAATTCAGGTCCAAAAAACTCGGACCTGAATTGTTGAATGGGCGGAGCATCCGTCCTGTTGAAAATACGCTTTTTTTTCTATATTCTAAATTCTCTTCGTCTAATTCTGGCCAGAAAAATGTGTTTAGCATCTCCAAGTATGAATTTTGATTTAAATTTTCTTTAAAAAAAATACCGATCACATATTCGAATGAAAGTAATTGCACACCAAACATTCACTTTTTTGAAATTTTGACTTCTAGAAGTAACTGAAAAAGACGGATTTTCTTGTGCCCAAAAACGACAATTTTGCGACGATACCACTCCATTGGTAGAAAAAGTGCTTTCATCGGAAAAAATATACTCTTGTAAAATGTGTATCTATAGTAAGCCTTGCTCATATGTCTAAACAGAAATCCAATCGACGTGCATCATCAACTTCCAACTTGTGTATTATTTTCAGTTTTCAATCTAACAACTTGCAGATAGATGGTTTCGAACTACAGATTCAAATGGTCTTATCTCTGAACTGTGTTAGTTCGTTTTTGTTAAATTATCATTTAGACTTAAAAAAATTGTTTTTAATAAAAAGAATAAACTTTTGGTTCACCCCGTAATATATTATATTATACAGTGTGCGCCTAAAGTATGGAATAAATTCAGTAAATGTGAAACAAAAAATTTTTGGAAAAAATCCTCGAACAGGTCGATTATGTTTAAACACATTTTTGAAGGAGTCAAAATTTAGAGAAACTGGTGATGTTAAAGATCTACCAAAATCAGGACGTCCAAAAAATTACCCAAGATAAAAAGATTGACATTGTGTTAAGTATGGAAGGGAACCCTCAGAGTACCTCTACACAGGTTCCCTCAGAAGTTAGTCAGACGACAGTTCTACGTATCCTGAGGAAAGAAAACTATCATCCCTACAAATTTCAGCTTGTGTAAGAACTCAACGAAGACGACCCCAACCGGCGACTGCAATTCTGTGACACTATGATGAATCTTTGTCAAACAAATCCAAATTTACACCAGCAAATACTCTTTTCCAATGAAGCCGCGTTTTGTCTAAACGGCACAGTGAACCGTAAAAATTGCAGGTATTGAAGTCAGACGAATCCTCATTGGATCATCGAAGCACATACTCAACATCCGCAGAAATTAAATGTGTGGGCCGGAATAGTCGCAAACAGAAAATAGGGCCTTTCTTCTTTGAAGAAACTCTCACAGGAGAAATATATCTGGAGTTCTTGCAAAATGATCTAGTTCCAGCGCTTGCAGTAATTTTCCCAAACGAGAATGATCCTGACATTCCAGATAACACACTCTGGTTTCAGCAAGAAGGAGCACCCCCGCATTATGCGCGCTCAGTTCGTGAATATTTAGATGTCATCTTTCCTCAGAGGTGGATTGGCAGACGAGGACCGAGAGAATGGCCCGCGAGATCCCTAGATCTTACACCACTTGATTATTTTTATGGGGTTATTTGAAATCAAAAGTTTACTGTAGAAGACCACACAATTTAGCCGAACTACGAGATATTATTAGAGATGAAATGGGATCTTACCCCGGAAGTCATTCAGAATGTACAAGAAGAATTTGTACACAGGCTTGCATATTGCCAAGAAGTTGATTGACGGCATTTCGACCACTTAATTTAAAATTGTGTTTGCTTATCAAAGAAATTTTCGTTTATTTATTGTGAAAAATATATTTTTCATTTTGTAACATTCAATTGTCTTTTACTCAAAAATTTTGTTACGTAAGGTGGCAACATTTTTATACCGTTAAATCGACAATGAAAGGGTCTCACAAATTAAATTAAAAAAAATGGGGGTTGCCATTTGAAAAAATAAGTTGATGACTTCATTACTCAAAAACAAATGCCATCTGAAAATAGACGTTCCCTCAAAACTGTGTGTTTTTATTAAACAAAATCGACCTTTTCGAGAATTTTTTTCCAAAAATTTTTTTGTTTCACATTTACTGAATTTATTCCATACTTTAGGCGCGCACTGTATATTATAGAAGTAATATTTTTCTATTTATGGAAATACTACTGCTACTACGGGATCATGGGTGTGTCCGAATTCCTTCAACTTCTCGCTTCCTCTAGAACTAGATTCTTGCTAGAATAACACAATGGGCAGGACCGGTCCTGGGTAATTTTCGGATAATGCTCCGTCCACGTTTCGAGAAACAAAAAGGCGTCGGAGAAACGCAAATTGCCTTATCTCCTGGAAAAAACTTTTTAAAATTTCATCGATGTACAATTTCTCTCGGCTGTAGGAGGCGCGTGAACTCGAAGTCTCGAACATTTTTCATTTCTCTAACAAATTAACTAACTTAAAAGCGATCGTCACAAAGCGTGGGATTGAAGCAAATTAATACGCGAAAGTTTGATAAACGATTTTACCGAATTGAGAATTCGTTAAAGAGCAAATAAAAATGCGACAATTTTTCATCAGCTGTATCAGGTTTTAAGAGGATAATTATTATAGACCAAAATAAAACTGTAATGTTATATTTAAAGTTCGTGCCAGCACGGAGTGTAACAGGACCGTAGTCAGTTTACGAATGAAAATATTAATATGTTTACATAAATTATGTAGCAACATAGTAGTATTTTTACCAAATAGTACGGTTAAGTCAAGGATAAAATATTAACTAAAACTAGTTATATTTAAAAAAAAATGGCTGCGTAAATTATTTTTTTGGTAATTTAAATTACACCCTATGTCACTAGGGTCCTTTGTTTCAAAGGAGAGTTATTTGTTTCGAAGATTGTCCTTTGACCTTTTTTGATGCTCCAAAGGAAGATATTAATGTCATTAAAAAACATAATTTCAAATAAGGTAAAATAAAAAAATCTCATTAGCGCCTAAATATACTTCCAAACTGCTTGGAGTGGGGAAAATCTACCAGTGAAAATGAAATCTATCCGTATGACTCGGTGATTCCCCGTTTATGTTTGCATGTACAGGGTGTTGTGAGGGTGGATGTCACTTGAAACAGATGACATAATAGGTCAAAGGGAACAATTTGTACATAATTTACCTCTATAAAAGTATCACGGTTTTCGAGATAAATTTGATTAAATTAATTAAGTAACATTTGATTTTGTACCGATGCCTATGAAACACATGAAGCTTGTACATTATAATAAGTAAATCAAAGATATAACTAGGCTTCAGACTGTTTGTCTGCCCACATGTAAAACTGCGTAACAATATCCCGCGTTCCCGCGGCGGGATGGCGTATTACTCCGATACGAGGGCTCTGGAGTGTTTTCGGGAAGGGTCAATGCAGTATGTAGCACGGGCAAGAAATTCACGCGTATGTAATATATGCGCTTAAAAAATACGGTTTATACTTTGATTACCATAGAGTTTTATAGTTCCAAGCCCTGCGTTGCCGCACACATTTCCGTACCCTAGATATAACATATAAAGTTAATAAGGTAGATTAGAAATTTTTACTTTTGTCTTTTCTCAGCATTTTTTTAATTTTTTTGATACGATGAAACATTTATGTCTATATATTAGTCAATACGTAGACAGAAATATTTATTACGCATGGTTTATCATCACATTTTATGTTTATGAGATAGGAGAGCCAGATAGCACCATTACGTTAAAAAGGTCAGTTAGAAATGGATTATTATATTCTTTGTAAAAATGAGCCTGAAGTACAATCCCGTAGTTCCATTCAAAAATAGAAAATATAAAAATTCAAATAAAGATAAAAAACTATTATACCTTTCGTTTACATTAAGCTTAGTTAAATGAAAACTAAGTAACTTTGTGAAAACGCCTGACCAAAAAGTTGTATTTAAAGAAGATATCTTTACTGGCCTACAAATTGGCCCACAAAAGAACAATTTTAAAAGAATTTAAGGAAAAAAAGGCTGCTTAGAGATCTTTTAGAATAGTGGTAAACAAATTCTTAGGAAAAAAAATGAGAACTATAAACAAATTGTTTCCAAAGTTTTGGTTAATTATGTCATTTAAAATCCACTTTCTGGATTCACAAGTTGATTATTTTCCTACGAATATAGGAAGCATAGGTAATGAGTAATGTGAATGTTTTCGCCAAGTCTTGAAGTATCTGAAGCGTATCGGTGCTTCAGATGCTTCAGGTGTGCTAGATTTTGGGAAGAGCATACGTTAGAGGGTTATTGTTGACTGGAGATAAGAGACACAAATTTATAAAAAGAGTGAAAAGAGAGGTAAAGTGATATTTTTTTTGTGTGTAGAATGTGTGTTTTGTGAAAAATCTGTTTGATTGTAAAACAAAAATGGGAATAAATATACGAATATATATTGAATTATTATATATGAATGTATATTGAAAATGTGACGTGATCGAATTTTCTTGGCTTGGAATCAATTTGAAATTAGCGACCCCAACAACCCACCAAATAACTATTTTCGTCAATTGAGGAGTAAACCTATCAGTAAAGAGATAATAAATAGATAATATATTTCGGGTACATTATAAATAATAATCAAAGTTTATAAAATATTTTAGTTCCTGAAAGTTAAAAAAAATTGGAGTTAAGATAAAATTATAGTAGACTACTTGGCGAGATATACCGCTCAAAAATAATAGATAGATCAATATTTTAATTAGTTGAAATATTTGACCAGTAAATTACTTTATGTATTTGATTTTTTAATCCTACGTAAACCACTGAAGTACTCAAATACTTAAAGTTATTTCTTTATTCACTTTAAAAGAACCAAGTCATGTTTTCCAGCTAAGGTTGCCCTGTCCTGAATTTTCCGGGATGTTCCGGATTTAGGGGTATGTTACACCCGTCCTGCAAGAACTACTTTCGGGGTGCTAATTGTCCAGAAATCTAGTTATTAAAAAATATTGTTTTTTATATCTCATATTAAGAATATATCATAATTTCTTTAGATTATAGTAACGCATTTTGGATTACGTACTGTTGATTTTTTTCGTGTGTATATGGTACTTTGATTAAAAAGATCTAGCCGTCAGTATCTATTCATTACCAAGTTTTAAAAAAAATGGACACCTACTAAAATTAATTATTTAGTATTCTTGTTACAGTACTAAATAAATTTGCAGGAAAACAGTAATACATTTTCAGGAAACAAATGCGTCACGTTTTTTTTTAAAGTTGGCAACCCTATCTCCAATAACTATTCCATTGATTGTGCGATTGAGCAATTCTGGACAACGATGAATGTGGAATTTTCCTGCAAACACAACAAACAGAAATGCAATTATTTGATATGCCTAGTTATGTATAAGTATATACACATAACGCTATAGATCGATTTATTATTAGAATTTGCAAACGGCATAATGATCTAGAGGCTGTTAGAGGTTTGAATTTCACGCTACTTTATAATAAACTGCTCGTCAAAATTAACGTATAAGCGTAACACTTTTTAAATTAGCGCCATTTGCATTCTATTTGGGTTAGAGACTTGCGGTTTCTAAATTTCAGTAACCTATAGAGTTGGTTACATCCCCAAGTCTCTTAAACTGTTCGCTGTCCACACCCCAGAAACCAACCCCATGTCAAAATGTGAATTCACAATATTTTGACAACAATTTCAGAGACCTACAGGATGGATATAGAAGGACGTTGTCGAGTAAAGCCTTTCTTCCGAAAGACTTTCTGAGTCACTCCACGCATAAAGACCGGCATACAACCCCTCAGCGTGGTAAATTTTCAGGGGGTGTGTTGGAGGTGGAATTTCACTTTGACGCTCAATCGACCATCCGCAGTAGATCCCGTCAACTTCAAGAACCTTTAAGTAATACCATGACTTAAATAGAGACAAAAACACATCCAACGCTGTCTCTAACAGTGGTGGAACCAGAGGGGGTGGGTGGGGAGTTGGTGTAGGGACGGCCTTCAGGTGTGCTTGAGCTGTCAAGGGTACAAGCGGGTTGTGGCATCACAAATCAATTTATTTGGCAGCATTAGGATCAAGGGAATCTCCCAACAGAGATCAAATCATGCAAAACACAGCATAAATGCAGAGAGGTGACTCACGGGTCTGGAAATGGGTGAAAGGGATGAGATAGGACTTGTTGAGAAGGTCTTAATGTGTGCTAGGATGGGGTTTTTACCCGACAGCGTCCTTCTCAGTCCATCCTGCAGGTGTCTGAAATTGCCGTCAAAATCTTGTGAAATAAAATTTCGACATGGGGTTGGTTTTTGGGGTGTGGACGGCAAACCGTTGAAGTCACAGCGTAGTGACTTCGGAGCATTAAAACTGGCCCTATAACCCACCGGAATTTAAAACCGCAAGTCTCGACCCTGAATAGAATGCAAATTACGCTAATCCAAAAAGTGTTACTCTAATTTTGACGAGCAGTTTATTTAGATCTCGTACCTAGTTATACTCGTAAAAGTTTGTACGAAAAACGGGGACTCCTGAACGATATAAAGGAACTGAGACGTGAGACGAGCATTTTAAAGCAGGTCCCTTTGTAACAGACACGTGTGAAAATCTTTGTGATGCGGTAAGGTAAATCTTAAGGGATAATAAGATTCGGTTGACAGTATATAGCGTTTGGATACAGACACATCCTTAGACGTGAAGAAAATACAAGAAATGTTAGAACAAATATTTTCTGGTTTCAATAAAAAATACTCCTACTTTTTATGTTATTGAAAATATATACGTAATGGTTACGTTTTCTAAAATGTTTGCTAGTAATTGGGTGGACTGCATTTTGATATAAATTAGACTGATTTTTAGTATACCCAGTGGCGGCTCGTCAGGGGAGGCAGAGGAGGCAGTGAAAATTGTGAAAATTCCAAAGAAGTTGTTTTTATATAAACCTATCTACTTATAATACCTTTCATTTTTAAATACATATATCGGGTAAAAAATTAATTTATAAAAATTAAATATTAATAAACATAAATATGTCAAAGGAGTTCCTGCACTATTATTATTAACTTCCATAAACAACCCAGCGCCTAGTCTATCGCCGTGGTGGCAAGCCTCCGATGCCAATGTTTTCCCAAATGTACTAATACGGGATAGCGGGTTTCGCGCTTCACAGCCACCTCCGTCTCTTAACATATTTAACCCTTAACTTTAGTGGTATTAAAAGTCATTTAAAAAACGGAGCGGAGGCAAACACGCCCACCTCCCACCTCTCACACGTGACAGCGCAGAAAGCGAGTTATTTGATTTCATGAACTTACAACCTAACCTACAAAATTTAATATTTAACTGTTATTGTTCCCTGTTTGGGAAATTTTCTTTGAAAAGTGCCGTTATTCATGCCGGTTTTTTTGAGTTGTGAGTGGTATAGGGAGGGTAATAATAATTATTGAAAGTGTACCATATTACTTATGTAAGTCATTATTTGAACGTTTTATTTAATTAATTATACCAAATTATAATGGAGGTAAATGGCGAGTGTAGCAGTTTGTTTCATAATAATAATAATACGAGTTGTAATGACACTCAAATAAATATTTAAACCTGCAATGATATTGTTGAGTATCTTATAAAGTACAAAATTAGTCGCCTGTTTTATGAGGATACATTATTATTAAAGATTTAAGACTACTACGGCCAGATCTAAATAAAACTTTAATTAATCAGGGTAAGCTGGCTCGTAGTTTTTGTTAATACATGGTATGATACATGCAATTGGCTAAGTGGTTCTTTAACTTTAAATAAATTATTGCGCTGGCCCTGTGTATTATTTTCAGATCATGGAGAAGATGCTTGGACAAAGTCTGGATTTGATAATCTTAAAAATGTATCTCGTTCAATTGACACATTCAAAAAGTCAGGAACATATTAGTTGTGTTTGCAAATTACATCTTTTAGGCAAACAACATATTATGAATATGATCAATTCAGCCCGTCAAATCGAAATTGACGCAGTCCTGGCAAAAATCCGTATTTTATTTCACTGCATCTTTTAACTGTAAAATAATTTGAAGGAAACTCTACACCTTCCCGATGGTTTTGCTGAACCAATAAAATGTATTAGGTACATCATGTTAGACAAATGTACTTAATATATTTTATTGACCAAGTAGAGGGCCTTCTCCTAGCTATACGGTATATTACTAACAATGTTTACCATTACAAACATTTAGGAAACAAAATTTTTTATAAAATCTGTTTGCCTCCCCCAAAAAAAAGTCACGAGCCGCCACTGAGTATACCCTAGAGATTTACAAATCAAGAAAAGCTATAGATGATTTGTTGATATAGTGATGGTGTAATAATTGATGGTATAGTAATAGTATAGGGGTGTTAGATCTAGCAATCGGGCTGGCCACTCAATTAGTCCCTTTATTCCTGTTTAAGGATGTAGGAAAAACCTTACCTAAATAGTCTCAAACAATAGCTGCATAATGAGAAGGTTGCATCTCTACTGAAACAATATGTAAGTTCTGAGAAGATCCAGACGAACTCGATCTCCCGAAAACCAACATATTTTTTACTATATATAACAAGTACGGTTCATTTACTTGGAAGGAAAAATATGAAGACTATTTGTAGCTTTGGTCTAGCTACAAATATGCCACTATCTACTGATTAAGCGAGGAGTTAAGAAGCATCTACGAGGGGTCTTATTCGCAGTTTCTTTTGAAATGTACTGTCTGTACAACTTCGAACTATAATCAAGATGTGTGTAGGTAACGACCTTTTGGTCATTTCCCTTTTCCGCGCTGTTCGCTTTCTGTTGCCGGACATTTGTGGCTTTCAGCATGTGTGTTTAGTAGCTACATGTGCCGTAATTAATTTCGGCATGTATATATGTGATTATAGTATTGCGAAAGTGATTCGAATACACCGAACGACTCGAGACGCGTGTTCATAATGATATTTATGGTAACAATATCCAGACTTTAACAGGAGTGCATTCTGTCGTCAAGGAGTGGGGGTAGTCTGCATTTTAAGGGGAAGTGGGAATTTTACTACTCTAGAATTTTCAATAAATCGTTTTTTTTTGCTTAAACAACGCTTTAGGCCCTTAAAAATGATATCCAATAGGTCTTATGGTGAAAACAAAATTTTAATGGGTTGGTTTTTGATTTTGCCGCAGTGTCTCGGAGCGTGCGTTGAGGGCTGCGGCAAGGGGGGCGCGCTCGCTTTTATCCCACTTTCAGTTTTCAATAAGATAGACGCTCATATTATATCATATTACTCACAAATACTACTATATTACTCACAAAGCAAAGGTGTTCCAGAGTCCCTCAGGAGTCCACTAGAATGCGTAATTATATAATAAACGTGTATGTATGAGTCAGTATAGCTGTAAAACCGACGCCAAATACAACTTTAAACGCGATTTTCTCAGAATCACTTTTTTACCAGGGAGAAAAGATAACTCGGGCGTCATTGCTTCGATGTACTTGAAATTTTAACTGAAACTTTAAAATAACATTCTCTAAAGAAGTAGGTACATAGCCGTTTTTTGATTGAATGTAAATTTTTTGTTATAAACAATTTCAGGCATATTTTTGGTCGAAAATCCAGTTTTTTCTTCAAAAGTGCGCCATTTGCACAAAAAATCAATTTAAAAACAAATCCCTACGTATTTCTTTAGGCAATTGTATGTAGATTATGAAACTTTTTTACTTTTTGTTTCAGGTCTCATAGTTTCGGAGAAATCCTTTCTCCCGCCAAGGCCTTAAAAAAACATGATTGCAAAGATTGGTTATGTAGCCGCCATTTTGTACCAAAATGTTAATAAAATAGTTTTTTTTTCACACCTCAATACATTTCAAATAAACTGTTAAAAAAGAAATTCGATTCCTTTTACCATAATCCTACAATACATTATTAAAAATGGGCCTTTTTAATTATTAAAAATGTACCTACACTTGATTTACACTGTACACGGCCTGATTTACACTGTACAATAATTATCTGTATTTTGTATATGTCTCCCTTCTTAGGCACCTATTTAAAAAATATCTATTTTAGGTGGAGACACGTGAACAACATTGTGGTTGTTCATAATTGAAATAACTGTCAACTGTCTGACTGTGACAACTGTCATTGGCGACTGTACAACTGACAACTGTTTCATATTTTATTTTAAAACCTAACATAGTGTAAGAACAGTCCTAACAAAGTGTTCATAGCCACCAATTAGACGATTATCATTAGGGTTCGGAGAGTGTTCTATAACGCAGGGCCGGACTCGTAATCCATCATATTATTGACGGGAGACGACAAATGAGAGATCAATAAGACAGGAGTAAAAAATGTGTTAATAATGTAGGTATGTACATACCTGTTGCTTGTGTCATTCAGTAACACCAACTGTTCTCATTGCTTGAGCGTACGTGGCCACGATCAGTAGTCTTTCTGCATTTCTTCTTGTTAAACGTGAGCAATTTGGCTTGTACATATGGTTGTAGAAGGTAAATGATTAGTCCACATCTACTGAAGTTAAAGGTGCAAATTCAAAAAATGGTTCACATGGACGGAGGACGACATACCACGCATATTATTTTCACGAATTTTGCAGTTGTATGTATGTATCACTAACAGTCACTAACATCAGTACATTATTATTTTTTACATCAACAGAGGACAATGCACTAGTTACTACTATTTCTATACTTATTGCCGCTGTTTACAAAACCTGTTTACTAGATATCAATATCTGAAACGCCTAAAAATCATATCAGAATATTAACGACCTTATCTGTTCTTAAATCTGTTGTTTCGTCCACTGTTAGTCTAAAGTTAATATAGTCGACCACGTTCCACGAAAGGCTACATGCGCAAAACATTATGCACAAATGAAACTAAAATTCCTCTTTTGTAACAGTGCCAGGTATATTTTTTTGAAGGATGTTCGAATCTAAATGTCCTACACTCTCGACAATTATGAAATGTATACTGACGATTGCAAGGAATACATAAAATACGTGAACCGTCTATTTTAAAATCGTCGTAATTTTCAATAATATGTTTCAGTCTATTCACAAATAGTAACGACTTTGCCATTATTGCAAAAAATCCACACAAAATCGTGGATGCAACCAACTCCAACAGTATATCTGTGAGTTGAGTCACAAGTCATGCACAGTGCAAAGGCAATAAAGAAGCTGACAAATTGGCTGTAAGGCCGGCAAGTCTAAGTATTTTTAAATCAGTTCATAATGAAACCTTACCATAGGTAGCAATGATACATATGATCAAAGGAAACACCTATGAGAAATTCAGGAAAGTAAAATGAAACAACCAGCTGTCGATTTGCTAGGAAATTTATACAATATCTCACCGAGGATGTCGCAAAGAGAGCTATGACAGGAAAAACTATACGCCTTTTAACAGGAATCCTGACAGGACACTGTCAGCTACGGAAGCACTTATACAACATGAAACACCCCTTTGCAGAGGATGCGAGCAGGAAGAGGAGACTTGGGTGGTACCACCACCTTTTTCGGATCAATTGGGTGGATGCACAAGGTGCCTAATGAGGCATAAGTTTTGTGGCTTGAGTCGCATTCATAAGCTTCACAATCCAGAATGTTATCATCCTGTATATCGACGGCTTTTCGCGAATATCCGAAGGTATTTCCAAGCGAAGGGCATTTCGCTTTCGAATCTAAATGGGATTTCCGCCAATCAGCGCCGTCTGCTCGAACTAATCGCCTCATATCGACCCCTCTTCCGGTCCCCGCAGCGTCTCGGGGACCGCGGGCGTACGTCATATTTCCGCCCCTTCTCCAACCCCCAACCCACCCTCTCTCGCGGCGCTTTGCCGCCGGCAGACGGAAAATACGCGAGTTACTTCCGGCTAGCGGGTTAGCCGGAAGCAGCCCCTAATGCTACGTTAATTGTGCCATTTGACACGTAATTTAACACGGGATTCCAAAAAAATAAAAATACTGGACGCGGTCTAAGGCCCCTTACTCATTGGTCGAAGCGAAGGCAAACCTCGAACAGAAATTATTAACATCTTCGAAACTGATTTGCATTGTTTTAAATGCCAGAAAGTCGTCTTAAAACAAGATTTTTTATTTTAGAAAAAATTTCGCAAAGATTGCCAATGTAAATGGGAAAATACCAATTTACTATAGCGCGGCGTAAAGTACACATGAGTCATTTGTGATGTGACAGCCACGAGTCCCGAGGGATGAGATGAGCCGTATTTCCTAAATAACTATGTGTACATCTAAATAAGTTTCTTCAGATAAATCTCTGATATCAACTTTCAAGAACATTGTAATGTCGTATGCAGGTATACGTCGTTAAAAGTCGGTATTTACCACACATATTTAGACACAATGAATTAGGTAATCAAGTGAAAAGCAAACCTGTTTCTCTTTTTTTGCAGCGCTGACGCGACGGCGACAACGGTCGACGCTTTTATTTTTCAGATTAGTCGTGACCTTTAGCAAGGGTTGTTACCAATGGTCATTGTAATTATCAGAGTCCTTAGATTAATAATAGATTTCAGGACCGGTCTTAACGCGACTGTAATATTATTATATGTGTTGTGCGCCCCGCTCTAACCAAGGCGCGTGCTAAAGGTCGAGTTGCGAACGTGAAGTTAATTTACACTTATTTTTAGTATTACTTAAACTGCGCTGTTATTAATTAAACGTCGAATACGTCTATAAAAGTTTATGAAAATGTCGAGACATCGTCCGTCGCAAGTTACGGTGGAGCGCTGGATAAACAATTTTGCGGAACTGGAATGAACCGGAACCGGAACCTTTAATGGCAATGAACTTCGTTTTACCGTGTGTGACTGTTGTGTACTGATGTGGCACGTAAAACAGCTGTTTTGCATCATGTTGCTACAGACAAACATAAAGCTTGTGCAAGTAGTCGTGTCAGTGCGCGAGACAGACCGAGAGAATTTAACTTGGATTTAGTGAAAATGATGGTAGCGTGTAATATTCCATTCACTAAATTAGATCACCCCGAGTTCAGACAAGTTGTCCAGAACGCTGTGAGTGGAATGTACAGCGAAGTTTCTGCCCACAAAATAATTTTATGCGATTATACGGAGCACCCACTCCGTGAGGACATGAAAATATACCTATATCGTCTCGAAATTGCACGCTAAACCTATATAGGCTTAGTATTGACGAAACGATGGATGTTAAAGGATATATCATATTGAATATAATATGTAGCTATAGAATATACTATGAATATACTATACTATAGTCACTTTTAGAATCTACTTTACGGATACGTATCCATCTTTCACATTTCCTATCTTTTTTACTCACTGTCGGCTGTGCTATGCGTGTGATAAACAAAAGACAGTCACAACTTGTGACAACTAGATTTTCCATAAACGCCAAGTTTCCAAAAACGCCCGACCTTCATCAGCAGCCCGTTAAGTTCCGTTAAACCTCCATTTTGATAGTATCGGACCGAACACAGATTCGTAGGTTCCGACATTTTGGATTCGGAGTCAGAATTTTCTAGTGATAGTTAGGTTTTCAGTGAGTTATGTAAGGCCTTCTTTCCGTATAATTTCAGTAAATATTCCGTAACATAAACTAAAACTAAAAAAAAAAATAATGAAAACATTTTGGTCGTAAAATGCACACGAATTTTTAATGTATGTATATACCTAAAGAAAATATATTTTTTGAAAATGTGGCATGATCGAACTTTTTGACAATAGAGTTAGATTTGGCGATCCCAAAAGCTCCCACACTTTTCGTCACCGGGGGGCTCAAACTTGTAAACTACTGTAATCATTTGTTCTAAACTATTGCTTCGACCAGTGGGCAAGCACCCTAATGTCCAACCTGTTTCCCGTAGGAACGTCGCGAAGTACAAAAAAGAAGTGCGGAAGGCCGCAGGGGGCAGATCCGAGGTGGCTGTGACACGGACATAATTCACGGGGCTAGGGGTGAATGTAAGATTTATTAAGGGTGATTTATAGCCGCGGGCCTAAAAAAATGTGTCCGGAATATTAGCGTATACGGATGCAGGGTTTAGAAGGGCAGAGAAAATTGTTCGGAAGCAGGTACACAACTGAGTCCAGGTTGTGACAGGCGATTGCGAGTTTTTTTAATTAAAATTAATTCCTCTTACGAAATATTTATATTTGGCGGTACTTACAATATTTTGAGTTAAGTACATTAATAGCACAGCATAAGGACGACCAGCAAAAGCTCTCGATTGTCGGCGCTTTGAAGTGAGTAAGCCAGATTTCGTGACCTCGGACTACCGGTCAGGGCATGTGTTCTAACGATTTACGACGGAACGAGGCATATTTGCCATCAGGGTTGTACTAGGATTTCTAAAGAAAATATTTTTGAGTTCGTTTTTACACGATGAATATGTGAGAACAGTATTAATAACGTAAATAAACATTAATTTAACACTTATACACAATTACGTCTCTGGACCGGTCGATACTCACTAAAGAACGTTAGAGATACGAGGGCGATGCGCAATATGCAGTACGCCTACTTATGATTTTGGATAGAGTGGTTTTGCTGGTTCTTCTTATGCTGTGTGAACAGTAAATGCTTGTAGGTATATTATCATATTGCGCCTTGCATATAATGTAACCAGACATCTGCCAGTTATGAAAAAGGACAAATAGAAATGAGACGACAGATAAGAAGCAACGGCATCGAAGGTAGTGACGGAATATGACTGTCCCTCTCACCACCTGCGTTAGTAGTTAGAACGAGAAGTATAACATGCGTTTTTTTTTCACAACCGTCCGATGTCTTCTTTACACATATGGTGTATAGTGGTGCCTTCTGAATCCTTGCGTAACCAACAATACTATTCGATTATTAATATGCATGTGCAAACGCAACGATTTACAAAAATCAATATATCCTTTTAAAGTCTTTAGCACAAACACATTTCATATCTTGCTTTGTACTTTTATATTTACACTCAATAAAACCGATGTCTAAGAAATCACTACTTCGACGTTTAATTTTTCCATAATTATGATTAAATCTCTAAAAATATATATAACCTTTGGATGTAGCTTTTATCACGTGTAACCTGTCTCACATATGGCCTTTATGACCTTTATTAATTGTATGACCTTAGAGGGACCATTATGACTTGTTATTTATGATCTGTAAAACCTTCATGATATATGATTGAATAGCATTAAAATGGCCTACTGGACTTTTATGACCTTTAAGATACAGGTCATACTGGTGTATGACCTGTATATTTATGGCTTATAAGTCCTTTACGATCCATATGACCTTTATAATTTCTAGGGATCTTAATGGTCCTTTATGAATTTTATGATAAATATGACCTTTACGACTTATCATGTTGATCGTTTATGAGATTTTTACCAATATGTCGTTTATTAACAGTTTGACCCATATGAGCTTTATGACTTTAATGACCTGTATGACCCAATATGACCAAAACGAAGGTTTTGGTCATATTGGGTCATATTGACGAGCTGTCGGCCATCTCCTCCCTTTGTCAATACATCAGCAATAACATATAGCCTTACCGAAGAGGACAAGACAAAATAAAACCACCTGGTACAAAAACATGGAAAACCATTCGTAAAATCTTGGTTTATGAGAGATTATCTTTGTTCTACGTTATATTGAGACACCCCGTAATCTATACGATTTTCGGTATAACAAATCGGTACACAATAAACTTTGAAACGGTTCCTGGCTCTCCACTGGAAATTCATTAAGTTATTTCTAGCCCGCATTGGTCATGCTCACAGGCTCTGGTGTCGCGATCATGCTTATAAAACTCGACAATATTAATAAAACTATAAAAACCAGTCGCGGTAAAACCTCGAAACTATTAGATCACCAGCGGTGGCTGTTGTATAGCGGTCAAGGGCTCAAGCCACCCAAATACTTTGACAGAATAAGGTACAATATTGATACTTTTTCTACATACTTTTCGCTCTTAGTTACTTTCTCTACACATTAGTTCTATTTATACCTCCTATTAACTATGAGTTCGATTGTTTACCTTGTACAACAGTTATGAAAATCATAAAATACATTTCGACATAAGGGATCTATATTGGCCTGAAGACCGTATGAATGGATCTCTAATAGCTTTCCTGCTATTTCCAGGGCTCATTTTCGTTCAGTTAAATGACGGTCTGCTTAGCCGTATGAATTAATATACTATATAACCAGCTAGTTATTTAGTGGAAGTACTAGCTTCCCTTCAGTGCGCATTGTTTAGGGCTAGCTGGCCCCTAAGCTATGTGCCTCGAGGATGGCGAAAAGCTGATTCATATCTATTCATAGCTAAGTCTGCACGTGAGTCATATGCCTGGGCAAAATCATTTTCACCAATCAGTTTAACATCGTTTTTATTAGAGACGGTAGACAAATTAAACCCTTTGCACCGACACCAACATGCCTTCCAGGGAGGCAAATCCTGCGAACTTCTATCTAAATCTATCTCGAAGTGGATCAGCTCTATAATAAAAGAAAGGACAATAACAATCTGTATTGTCAATGTAACCAGAGGTATAATGGCTATTAAGGCTCTCCGCATACTGTGGAAACTATTGATGGACTATTTGGTGGAATATTTGGGAACTCGAACAAGGAGGTACACATGCGCAAAGATACGCAGATGACATCGCTGTTCTAGGTAAGTAGGAGGTAAGTAGGAGGTTTTGCAGGAATAATATTCTACCTCGTGCAAATGACCCTATCAATAGTACAAGAAAAAAGGAGCTGAGTGTCAACTCTGTCAAAACGACAGTCCTTATCTTGACTAATTGATGTCATGACTTCATCTGTGGGAAGTGAACTCCAATTTAGCAACGAGGTTAAGTGTTTAGGACTAGTCTTCGATGCTAAACTAAACTTTGGGGCTCACTTGGAAATGACTTGATTGATAAAACGTGGATATTAAAGGTAGCAATGGCACTTTGGATATACATCAATGTAATCATTTCCATGGTGTCATGTGGTTCCCTGATCTGGTGGTATAAAGCTAGAAAAAAGGGAGTCATAACAAAATTAGGCCAACTGCGAAGACTTTCTTCAGCAAAAACTTGGAATAATATATATAAACTTTCGCCACTACACGTTGTGTTAAAGGCGGAGAAAATCTGGCAGCAGTGTACAGACTGGAAATTTCAGAGTATGGAGTAACCGCCGCAAGGAGCTTCCATGCTGAGATTTATATAGCTATAATCTTCCACAAACCTTATCAGATTACTGTACCGAGCGAGGGAGAGGAAAACGACAGACACATGTCAGGCGAACAAAACGAAACCATCTATACAGGTAGGTCTACAAATGAACAAAACACTGGACCAACCAACGGAAACCCAGGGTGCCAATCAGCAAAAACCTGAGAAACTCAGCAACCGTATTTCAGGCAGAAATAACTGCAATATGCGCTTGTGCGCAGGAAATGATAAAAAATCCAAATCGTCATTGATAGCCAAGTAGCAATGAAAATCCTGGGAAGCTGTAGAACCCTCCACGGTTTTTAAATACTGTGTGGATTCGGTAGTATAACTAGCGGAATACAGCAGAATCATGCTAAATGGGTCAAAGAGCTCCAGGGTCACGAAGGGAACGAAAGAGCATAAAATCCACTGATAGGGCCATAACCCACCTGTGGTTTGGCTTACCAGACAGTCAGGATGGCTATAACGGACCTACCAAGACGAAAACATTTTTCTCATTAGGCAAAGGTTTGAGTCAATCGCTGATGTTCGAATTGACGAACCATCCTGGAACAAAACAAAAAAATATTAGAAATTAAAGTGTGCACACTTTTAACCAGTTGAAATGGACAGTGCGACTATTCACACTGTCTACTCATGCGACATTTCTCCACAATTGAGGTGATCCCGATTTTAGGAGGCTATGGAGAGGAGAAAGAAATTCTCTTCCACATATTATGCGAATGTCCAGCTCTGGTAGCTGTTAGGCATTCGATCTTTGAGCTGTAACAATAGAACCAAAAGAGGTAGCAGATGATCCAAACTGTCCTTAAAGTCCTTAAAGAAACAGGACTAATAGAATTAACAGCCTGTGAGGGCACAATAAGCATCAGTTTCATTGGAAAGGGGCTTGTACCTACTTCCTAAGTATTAATGAAAATAATTAATTATTTCTGTTATTTACTATTCCATTTGTGCGCCCAGATACGCTTGTGTTTGATAGGCTCAGCCACCAACACGATTATTTTTTCCTCGAAACTTGAAAAAGGACCATTTTCTGTCTGCAGTATTGAAAAAAAACAGTTTGTCGAAAAGGAAGAGTTTCGAGATATTTCCTTTATAGTTAGCTTTACAATTTGACTGTATATAACTTAAATAAATCAAGTCTCCCAAATAAATTATTTACGAGCCGCCACTGTACATCACCGTCTCCGACGGTCTCATTACTCAGTCGCGCATTTTTCTTTCGTCCATTCGGGGGCACATTAAGATTAAGACAGAAACCAAATTAACGTATGATTGAATTTTTAATTTCCTCCTATTTGAGCATTAAATAGAACGGCTGAGCACATGGGAACGTTACCATGTGCGACGCGTTCGGCTTCGAGACTGACGCGAGGCTGATCGAACGGACGACAAAAAAAAAAAAACGTATTAAAATAGCAAAGTGCAAATGGGTATTACGGCGAGCACGATGTATCCAGTTATGGTAGGCAAATTAAAAATTAACTTTTGAAACAAAAGAGGCGTCCTTGATTGAGCGCATTGCGAGAAATAGTACGAGTCATTTTTCGGGGGAGAGTTGGACAAGTAACGACGGCGTTTGTTCAACAAGTGCAGTGCAAAATTGAAGGGTACTGGAATAAAACAGGGAGAGTCCATTTGAGACGATTTTGCGATAAGTGGTGCCATCTGTAGGTATATTTCTAATCTTTCTACCTGTCAAATATCCAGGTTTAAAAGTGGCAAGGTCCCATAGTACAAAGAAAAGAAAGAAGACTGGTAGAACACAAGAGGGAATGAAAAATCTTAGATTGGCATGTCATGAAGAAGGTACACCCTGCTTGTGTAACCGATTAAAATGTTTTGAGACAATAAGCATACATCCTAATACAATTTTTTATTTTTATACACGTCCGATTTACTAAAATAAAAGAATAAAATAGAAAACGTAACTTTTCTCAGAAGCAGGTATTTGTGACATTCCCTGTTTTATTCCTTTACCCTTCAATTGTTACTGCAAAGAGACAAAAAAATATGATCGATAGTATCTTTTTGGATTTATGGAAAATACACTGATTGCACAAAATTTGAATTGTTGCTTTTATAGAGCTTATTTTAACATCTCATAATAATTATTACTAACAAAGGTAATGTAAGTGTGAAATTCAAAAAAGAAATACTTTGAATCTTTGTGAACAAATGGGCCACAATGAGAGATACAATTTAATGGGTGAAAATACGCTCCTTATTTTTCACCATTCTCGCCATTTTCTACCAATAAATTGGTTACTAAGTCGAAATTAAAATGTTACTCTAGATGTTTTCTACCATAGTTATATAGGAAACATGTATTCAGTGTGGCGCATTAAAACCAGAACAGGAAAAGGAAAGAACAAGTTTGAGGCACCATCTCTCCTAAATACACACAGCTTTAAGTTTCGCTTCGGAAACGAAATATCTTGGAGTATCCCGCGATGCTAAGCTATCTTGGAGTCACCATTTAGAAAAGGCACTAATGAAGACATACATATCCTAGGAGCGTGTCGCAGGACTCAAGGGAGAATCTGGATATGAAACCCAAGATACGAGTAGTCATATGGATATACACTACCATAATTAGGGCGATGTCAGCCTAAGGAGTTGTTACCTGGTGGCCTAAAAACCAACAAACCACAGCAAAAATCAAGGCAGGTACAAAGAGTTGTTTAAGTATTACTGAGACTATGTGAACAATACCAAGAGCTATGGAGGTGATGCTATTATTAAGAAATACTACTTGTACTTGTATATTATCTTCAGAACTTCTAAGAAACCATATACAGAATGTTTTCAAATGAAGTAGCATAAATAATACCAGTGAATGTGAATATAAAAGTCAAAATAAGCCAGTTACAGTAAATATACCCTAGTCCAATGGTGCATTCCTGTTAGATTAACTACTCGCTACCTCAAGAATATTCACACCAATTATGACCTTAATAATAAAGGACTGAAATGTTGTAATAGAAAATAAAGTAGTAGAAATATTATATTCAAATTTGGGAAAACCTTTCTCTTATAGAAATCTACTTTCTCTTCCTGCACTTACTTGTAAATACTTCCTTTATCTTAGTAAATGTAAAACTGAGTGAATCAATTGTCATGAGAAGTGAGCGTGTCGAACATATTCGTTTGAGACATTCCGTCACAGAAGCCGCTATCCAATAAGATTACCGCTATACATAATTCCTTCCACTACTTACCATCTGCTAAGATCAAGGCTTTCACATAGTACGGTTCCTACAATATTAACAGTATTTGCAATTCTAAGTATTTTTTATAATCTGGATATTTCGATTCTCTCATAGCATTCAAGTGACCAACACAAAAACGATGGCATATGGTTGCCCCACTTCACCCTACCTATTGATTTTGCTTGAAACTATAATCCATCAAACTTTTATTAATGTAAAGAGATAAAAATCCAGAAACTGCAAGTAAAAATTTCAATTCCTGTGTATTTTTCCATGCAATATTAAACTTTTAATAATCACAATAGTCTTTAGTTATGAACTTTTGGTACTAGACAATGTTTTATTCTGTTTTTAAGATTTTTTTTATAGGAAGCTTGTTTACGTTAAAAATGCAAATAACTCATTCATCATCATCATTTTTAGAGCAGTGGCGTCCAATTGAGCAGTTTTATGTTCATTCAATGTTATAGTTCGAACTATCTCAAAAAAAATTGTAGAGTTCTTTATTTATTTTTTGGCAACCTTAGATAACGCCCAGGTCTGTGAATAAGGGTTGTATAACAGTGAATTTGATATTTTATATTAAACAAATCGCATTCCATGACATATATATTTACTTACACGCGTCTTTCATCGAATTTTCTACATCTACCATTTTTCTTTGCATATGAGATATATTCCTCGTCACATAATGTGTACATAGGACGACAGATCCTTTACGTAAAAGGCACAAAACGGAAGGTTCGTTCTTTAGAAAAATGTATTTCCATACACAGACAGAGATTTCTATGCCTGGCTTCAGCAAAAGTAAAACTAAAAGGATTCAGAGCTCAAGAATTAAATTATAGAACATTATCAGTTTTTTGGTTAGTTGGATTAGGTCCAGGAATAAATAACAAACTATTCGATTTTTGCTAACGTTTCGGAGCTTTATTTCTCCTTCATCAGGGCTCAATCAATGTTGTTATTGCTGTCATTGGCTGTACTATCTATATCTATATATATATGTAGCAAATGTACAAAGATAAAAACAAAACACTATTTTCAGGACAACACACTTTAAAAATTACTATAGTAATGATATAATCATTACTAGGAAAGTCTGTTGTCCTGAAAATACTGTTTTGTTTTTATCTTTGTACATTTGCTACATATGTATATAGATAGTACCGCCAATGTTCGTAATTTACCACCTTACATGACAGCAATAACAACATTGATTGAGCCCTGATGAAGGAGAACTAAAGCTCCGAAACGTTTGCAAAAAATCGAATAGTTTGTTATTATTCCTGGACTTAATCCAACTAACCAAAAAACTAACAGAGAAGAAGGTCGCCAAATTCCCCACAGATATAGAACATTATGATGATTTTTGTACCCTTTAAGAAATAGTTTCGTATATACTTTGTAGTTTCTTTAATTTGGACGATATCATAAGAAAAGAACCACAAATAACGGTTTAAAAAAATGTGTTGTCAACAACTTGTGTACGGGCATTCTCAAGCAATTATGAAAAATAGTCAAGTTAATCTTACCTTGTATCTTCTAAGTGTGTCTATTTATTGCTATAACACTTTTATATCATTGACATAACTTTCCAATCCTCAAGATTAACCGTAACATGAACATATCTAATTGGTAATTACGTGTAGTAAAAGATCTGAAATTCCATGGGGAATAAGTAGTGTTATCAGTTGCATCTTGAAGTTTCTCCCTAGGTTTAATATAAGAAAATGACTGGGACAATCATACAAGTGAAACTAGATAGTTTATCATCACCTTAAAATCGCATATAAGTACGTATTAAAATGCAGATGTTAAAAGGTAGGCAAGTTGTTCATGTTTTTATTTCTCCAAAGCCGTGAAATCCTTCATCTGTGACATATATTACACCTTTCATTTCACTCCGTCACTTTTATTTGCGTTTAATCTTTTTTATGAGTATTGCAGTAAATATACGAGGTGTGTAAAGTAATGAGACTGTTTGTTTTTTAATTTTTTTATCCGAATAGAATTACAATGCAGTATTGTCTCCTTCAAAATAACTTCCTTGGGAAGCCACACAGTGCTGGAGACGGTTCTTCCAATCCTCATAGCAGTGGTTGAACTCACATACTGAAATGGCCTTCAGCTGGTCGGTTACAGCCGTTTGAATGTTTTCTATGGTCCCAAAATGACGTCCCTTGAGGTGATTTTTCAATATAGGGAAAAGAAAAAAGTCACAAGGACTCAAATGCGTATTAATAAGGATGCTGAGAAACCACAGGAATGTTTTTACTGGCTAAAAACTCGTTTACTGAAATGGCTGTGTGACAAGGCGCGTTGTCATGATGCAACATCCAGTTGTTCTTGATGTTTGGTCTCACACGCATGACCCTTTTTCGAAGTTTCTCAAGAACATCTCTGTAAAAGTGTTGATTTACTGTTTGGCTAGGAGGTACAAACTATTTGTGGACAATTACCTGACTAAGCTAATCTAAAAAGCAAATTAGCATGCATATGATCTTCGACTTGCCCGACTTGCCCGACCTTGACTTCGATTCTTGCTTTTTTGGGTCTTGGAGAGCTTGAAGTGTGCCATTCCATGCTTTGGTGGTTGGTTTCCGGGTCGTATTCAAATACCCAAGTCTCATCACCATAAAATGTGGAATCATTTTCAATCGATTCCAGAAAGTCAAGATACCTTTCTCTCCGGATGTCCTTTAGTTCCTGCGAAAGATTTTTTGGAACGATTTTTTGTGCGCAGATTTTTCTCATCTCCAATTCGTTAGTCAAAATCTGAAAAACATTGGTGTGATTCAAACTTAACTCTTCCCCGATCATTTTTGTCGTCAACCGACGATCTGAACGCACAAGATCCCGTAGTCTATCGATATTTTCATCGGTTCTTGAAGATTAAGGCCATCCGCTGCGTGGTTCATCTTTAATCGACTCTCTTCCTTCTGAGAATGCCTTAAACCACCAAAAAAACTGGGCTCTTGAAAAAACCCTGTCTCCGTAGGCGTGTTGAAGTTTTGCAAAAGTATCTGCAGCGCTATATCCAAGTCTATGTCCAAGTAAAACCTGATAGCACGCCGTTACTCAAAATTAATGTCACTAATTTTTAAAACGCAAAAAAAAACAGTTTACGAAAACAGTCACAAAGAACGAACAAATGAATCTAACAAGTTCAAACTTGCCCTGAAGGTGCATTACATGTTAACCTACCGCCCTTCCAAGTCCCGTCTCCGCAGTGTTGCTAGATCGGGCGCTACGTTGCCAGTCTCATTACAAAATTTACACACCTAAATTATAATGTGAGACAGGTTCCCCTTTCTTTATTCCATGGTATCAATTATATGTATGTTAAGTTAAACTACGACAGAACCGAAGAACAAAAATCGTTTGAGAATCCTTTTCTAAATACCATCAAAAATGGCCAATAAATGTTCTTGCGAAGGTCGCTGGGTTTAGTCATTTAATGGCATTAAAACGAAAAAGAAATTAATCAACTCGTAAACCATAAATATGTTGCTGCAGATATAATATATTTCGGTGTCCCCAAATTCCTATTTGATTGCTTTTAGAAATAGTAATAAAACTATTTTATGGCTCCGCTGGCTTCTTAGAACTTTATCGGTAAGCTATTGGTCACAATAATTTATCTGTTTTGTTACAAAATGTGCTAGCGCTCATACAAACACATGATTTTATAACGTAAACTGCAAATATATGTACTGTATTTCCATTCTAAATTGAAAATAGGTAGAAAAAAGCAAGGTTGTCAGATATATTTTCGAAAATTGCTAAGCTCACTATACAAGTATACTTCATACTTCAGTAAACTGTTAGTTCGTGACGTTCTTAGAAAGCTAGTTTGGAAATATTAAAAAAAAATACATATATATATATATAAATTTATTAGTTAGCATTCAAATAAAGCGTTTAAAATTGCTGGAAAAAATATTTATAAATTAAAACAACTTTATGTATATTACTATACTTAAGAAAATTTTGAAGAGCCGACAACGCCGTGCCGTTCCGGCAACTGGAATGCCGATCCAGTATACTATTGTGCTTTGTATTATCTAATACATTCCTTAAATACTTATTCGGTCCACTGTGCCATAAAATTTTTACGACGAATGTTAAAATGATTTACGACTTTAGGCACTCTACTTGTTTAAGACGCCAGTGACGTGTATTTCAGCTAGGTTTATTAACACAGACAATTTTTTGAGATTGTCTGGCTAAATGAGCATTATTTACAGCAAATTATATTACAAATATTAAGAGTTTTGTATGCAGGCTAATTTTAATCTCCTATATTGATTTGAATGAAAAAAATTATTTCACAATTTTCGAATTTATAAAAGATATATGCACGTCCATGGAATCATAAAGTTGCACCGCTTTTTTTGTTCCCCAGGCGTATTTATCATTTTCAATTAAAAATAGAAGGACTATACCTTTATTAGACGCACAGTCTTATTATTAGCCTGATTTTCTTGCTTCTCCTCTAATTTTTGTTTTAAACGAATTGATTTCTCTGAATATAACACCCTAATTCTAGAGAGACAATATGCAATAATTTTTAAAGTGAAAACGGTCTATAGACGTGCCTGACACGCCAGAGAACTAAAAAATCGCGCTAATATAGTGGTTATCAGTGGCGGTTGGTGATATTTCAGTTAGCCATATCTTGAAAACGACGCATGGGACCCACTTCACTTTTTAGGTGATGACTATACACCTCTTACAGAAAGGATTTACAGTGAAAAAACCGTCAACACTAGACTAGATTATGAAAAAAAATTTACTGCAAATATTCCACAGAGCGTTACTGAGATCCCAGGGAGTGCTCCAGGTTTTTTTTAATTTTTTTCTTCGCAAACTTTGTTGACGGTTTTTTTCACTATAAATCCTTTCTGTAAGAGGTGTATAGTCATCACCTAAAAAAGTGAAGTGGGTCCGATGCGTCGTTTTCAAGATATGGCTAACTGAAATATCACCAACCGCCACTAGTGGTTACTATAGGTATATACCCCCTATTTGGTAAACCTATCATATTTTTTTCATAAAAAAACCGGACGGTACCTGTGGCATGTGTCTTCTATTTTATTACACAGAAAGAAAGAAAATGCACCACAGTAAAATGCTTTTGGTGTTGACTAGAAATAAAATATTAATCTTTTGGTATAGATAGGTGTAGGTACAATTTACATACCTACATAAAAGAAACTAACAAAACAACTAAATAGTCTCATAACAGAGCAACAAAAAATAATATTTAAAAATCGCTTTTGCTGCACATTTTAATTGAAAAAATGGCAGTACATTGAAATAAGAGACATCTACCCGTCCCCGCAAATATTTTGGGGACGCGGGACGTAAGTCTCTGAAAAAGGGACGGTCCCGTAAAAAACGGAACGTCTGGCAGGTTAACTATTTGGATGGTAATAAAACTACAATGTCAGGCACGCCCGACACGTCACGCCGTCACGCTAACATGGCGGCTATACCCTCATTTTTTTTTAAATAAACTATTGTCTACTAATAGTCGGGGAGCCCGAGGCAATCTGGTGTAATGATTTGAGTATAGCTAAAAATCCCTCAGATAGTAGTTGGTATCGTATAAGTTACGAATATGCGCATCTGCCACCTGAGAGCCGTTGCAATAATTAATAACAATTATTTAAACATGTAAAAAATTATAAGGTGTACTCATTTGAGTACAGCTGAAACTTTTTTCAGTAATAGTTTACACCTGTTTAAATAAGAAAATGGCGGTCTTCCGGGTCGAGAGCGTTGCTTTCATGAGTCTGCCACCCACGCAAGTTGTCAAAAAAAATAATTGTTAACTGTACTCATTTGAGTATGGCTGGAATTTTTTTCTACAATAGTTTACATTATAAAACAACAAAAAAATCCGGTCTGCCGATGCGGCAATGTTGCTAAAGCTTGGCAGAGGCACCGGACTGCGCGGCTTCGTGGGCGTAGAAGCTGCATCTTGCGCTTCGCCGTGCAGTTACAGGCCGCTATTAATTATTGCATATGCCGGTATAAATTATTAATTATGTATATATTTATGTCTTTTATAAGTCTTATAAAGTTTATTATTAAATCATTGAGTAAGCGTAGCCGGTTATTCTTATAAATGATATAAGATACGTTGTCGAAAAAAATAAAAAGATAAAGAGCTATCAACATTTAATAATAATATTATTCGTCTTCAGAATCACTGTTTCCACCATATTCGCTTTCATTTTCGCCTTCTTTCTCGCATATCATATCATCGTCTTCATCTTCTTCACGAGCTCGCATATCTACAAATAACAAATATAATAATAAAGAAAAAGTTTATTTTTTGAATTAGAAATCAATTTTGTTTTATATATCTGTACCTGAATCAGTTTGTTGTTGCTGAAGCGCTACTTCATCGATAGATTGTGGCAATTGATCGCTGCTAAACCATTTAAACATATATGTCTTCAGCGACCCTGGGTCGCTTTTTTCTTTATTATTTTATTTGTTATTTGTAGATATGCGAGCTCGTGAAGAAGATGAAGATGATGATATTGTTACGAACGCTGGGCCAGTCCCGCCCCTGCCTGCTTCGATGAATCCAGCCCACCGCACGTCGATGACGTACGCGGGCAGTGCCCGCGTCGAAAGATCACGGCTGCTTTGCCCGATTGTTCGGGAATCGAAGCGCCGGGAAGCTACTGGTAGAATCCGCATGGATATATAACGGGGTATTTCGACGCGGGACAATAGTCTCTATTTGAGTCATGTGAACGGCGCGCTCTCCGTACAACGCTCTAATATAAATTGTATAAAAATAAATTAGTGTAGTTACGTAGTGTTTAGTCCGTAGTTGTATTTATTAAATAAATAGTGTTAGTTTAAAAGTGCGAGTTTAATTTTTCACACCTCACGAACCCGAGATAAATAAAACGTTACAATATGATATGCGAGAAAGAAGGCGAAAATGAAAGCGAAGATGACGGAAACAGTGATTCTGAAGACGAATATTATTATTAAATGTTGATAGGTTTTTATCTTTTTATTTTTATGTAGAAGAGTAATAAAAGTTTTGAATTTCACGTAAAAAAAATACAATTTTTCGACTACGTATCTTATATCATTTATAAGAAAAACCGGCTACACTTACTTAATTATTTAATAATAAACTTGAAAGACTTATAAAAGACAAAAATATATACATAATTAATAATGTATACCGGCATATGCAATAATTAATAGCGGCCTGTTCTGCACGGCGAAGCGCAAGATGCAGCTTCTACGCCCACGAAGCCGCGCAGTCCGGTGCCTCTGCCAAGCTTTATACGCCAGTCAATAGAGCTCGAAAAGGGGTGAGTTTATGACACGATTGATACCTGAAATCCGACTACGGGATACTTTTAAGTTCAGTCCTTAGATGAAAACGTATATGAATTGGACTAGGAAATAGTTGCACTTTTTTTTAATAACAAATTAGTGAAAAAAAAATGAGTTTTCAGTTTTTTGCTTATAGAAGAAAAGCTATTGAAGCAATCACATCGCATCCAATAGGAAAGTTGTAGAGAATTCAAAAACTTTTAAAATGAAAAAAAAAAATCTAGTCGATCGGTACATTTTTCGCTGAGAAAACTCGGAAAAAACAGCAAAAAATTACCTTGTCTTAATAAATTCGTAATTCGAGTATTTTTGCATAAAAAGAGTCAATCTTGTGGGAAAATGTAGGTAATATCACGAAATATGAGTGTGCAAAAACTGGATTATGTCCGATGAATAGTTTTTGCACAATAGTCGAATACAATTTTTTACATCGTATTTTGACTATTCTATAACACGTCGAGCGATAGATTAAATAACATTTTCTCGACGGATTCGGAAACTACAGAGTGTAAACTACAATTCGTCCATTTACTTTGTTTCATTTAAATGCCATTAAATTGGTGTAAAACGCCTCTGAACACCGCGCGAAATTTGCTGGTCGCTGCCGCCGCTTCCCCTCGCTCCCCCGCCCCCACTACCTCGATCGGCTGTCAGCGCGCCGCCGAACATTTTGCGCGGTGTTCAGAGGCGTTTTACACCACTTTAATGGCATTTAAATGAAACAAACTAAATAGACGAATTGTAGTTTACACTCTGTAGTTTCCGAATCCGTCGAGAAAATGTTATTTAATCTATCGCTCGACGTGTTATGGAATATTCAATATACGATGTAAAAACTTTATTCGACTATTTAGGCCAGGCGGCAAGCCGTAAGATTAAGCCCAATAAGGAAATAATTCCAGGAAATCTGGAAATTGCTTTAATCGCTTTACTTTTATCTCTTGATAGACATACTAAGTTTCCCCCTCGAGCGAGGTCGGCGTCAGCCGCCATATTGGAAAAAAGGCACCGAAATTCAGTTTTTTTGCGAATACTTCCTAAAATGTTAACTTTTCGATGAAAACACCTATTACCAAAATTGATCCCCATTAAATTTTCTACAAAAAAGGTCCTTACGAACTTTACCGTAAAACGTACCTTTACGGAGATATTTAGCCGTAAATTTGGATAATCCCTGGCAACTCAGCTAAAATCTTTTTTTTTTTTACTTGTTATATATTACTTTTTGTGCATAATGCATATTTACTTTAGTTTCACGGTCATCTGAAGCAGACACGCTTAGAACATCAGAATAGCAAGGTGTGTACTGTGTACGCTGTACAGCCGCCGCCTCGTGGTGTGGAGTAGGTACGATCTGCGCGGCCGAAACGTAAACACGTTGCCTGGCGAGCATACTATCATAGATTCACATCACGGTCGCATTCCAAATTCCAAACCAGTCTCGTTTGCGAAAGTAATAGCATAGCTACAATGATGGCTTCCGGTAGTGCGGTGCATGATTGTTTCATTTGTGAGGAAAGTTTATTAAATGCTGAAAAAACTATAAGTAGTGAAAGAGAGAGGACTGAAAACTTTACAAGAATATAGTATAAAAAGACACGACAATAAAGGAGCTCAGCTAAAAGGACTAAAATCTGTGACGGTTCATGTTAAGTGCCAAAAATCGTACACAAAGGAAAAGAATGTTGCCGCAGCCATAAAATCAGGTGGAAAGGGCACTCAGGGATCTAGCACATTACGATCACATGTACAACAATTTAATTTCAAGATAAACTGTTTATTATGTGGCGAAAATGCTTCCGAGGAGTTTCTCAAAAAAGGAGGTAAAGAAACCTATTTTAAATCGCGATACAGTTCATCGTATTGGAACGCTTACATTTAAACAAAATCTTCTGGACACGGCTAATAAACGGAACGATTCATGGGCTACGGCTGTCGTCATACGAATTTCTAACGTAAATGATTTGGTTGCCGCCGAGGGTATATACCACGGCAAATGCATGGAAAAAATTCTCTACGATTCCATCTACGTCGACTAAACAAGTAGGCCGTCCAGAAGATGAGGATGTTACAGCTGCATTTGATCATGTTTGCTCCTACATTGAACTGCATCGAGACGAGTGTCAATTCACGTTAACAGAGATATTCAAAGACTTTAAGGGCTACATTCCCACAGAAAAAACGTTAAAAACTAAATTGCTCGACAAGTATGGTCAGGATATCATAATTACTTCCGGAAAAAACAGGCAACCTGTAATTTTCTTTCGGGATACCGGTGTTAAAATTTTGACCGAAAAGTGGTATGAATCTCGAAGCTCAGACCAGCAAGAAGAACGTCTTAGAATTGTTAAAGCTGCAGCGGATATAATAAGAGAAGATATCAGATCGAAGTTCCATGACATTGGGTCTTATCCTCCACCAGAAGCTTTTTTTGATGATGCTGTTCGCGATATTCCCGAATCTCTCAGATTTTTTCTTGAATCCGTAATTATGCATAACAAACAGGGAAATAAAGACAAGTGGACTAGGAACTGCATATCCATTGCACATGCGGTTATGACAGGTAGCAGACCAAAATCATTCATATCCTGTGTACAAGTTGGTGGAAAACGTGCAGGCAGCCGCAGATGTTTTCAAAAACCCAAGAGCACATCCAGATGAGGTGGATAAAGCGGGACAGTTCGTTATCGCAAAGCTTTATGGAGCCAACGACGATGGAAGCACATTAGATACATTAAGGTACCAAATATTTGCAAAGTCATTAGCGAAAAATCGTTTTAACCTTGCAAGCTTACCACCAACTCAAGCAGCGGCCCGTCAACATGCTCTTCGAACATACCACCAAATACAAACATGGTTTGGAAATAATAAAAATCCATTAGACTGGGGATGGAAAAATTCCAAATATGGTTTGGTTCCGATTACCACTACCAAGAGCCCGGCTCCAGAGTCACTTTTGAATACAATATCCTGCACATGTTCAAAAGGATGCAAGGCAGCATGCGGTTGCAGGAAAGTGGGATTAAGATGCTCCACAATCTGCATCAATTGCAGAGGACAAGCCTGCACAAATGTAGAAGATGTGGAGGAAAACGACTATTATGACGTCGATCTAGAGCGTCTAACGGACCAGACCGAAGACAATGTCGTTTCTGAGATCGAGCATGAAAGTGCTGACAATAAAGAAGATCAACAAAGTCAGCCTTTATCGTCGAAACGAAGGAAAATAAGATAGATTGAAAATTTACCGTGGATTAGGCCTACAGGGGAAACCACTGAAAAAAAAACGCGCCATTTACTCTACCGCAAGGTGGTGTGGAAACGAGTATTGTATATTTTCTGTGCATAACTCCTTAGGTACATGCTTGATTTCTTACTATAATCTTAATGGAAATCAAAATGATGGACAACAAGTAAATAAAATCGAATTTAGATGAAGTACAAAAGATTATTCAAATTTAAGGCTAAGTATCTTCGTAAAGGTAAGTTTTACAGTAAAATTCGTAAGGACCTTTTTTTGTAGAGAATTTAATGAGGATTAATTTTGGTTATAGGTGTTTTCATGGAAAAGTGAATAGTTTATGAAATATTCGCAAAAAACTGAATTTCGGTGCCTTTTTTCCAATATGGCGGCTGACGCCGACCTCGCTCGAGGGGGAAAACTTAGTATGTCTATCACGAGATAAAAGTAAAGCGATTAAAGCAATTTCCAGGTTTCCTGGAATTATTTCCTTATTCAACTGCTTGCCGCCTGGCCCTAATTGTGCAAAAACTATTCATCGGACATAATCCAGTTTTTGCACACTCATTCTTCGTGATATTACCTACATTTTCCCACAAGCTTGACTCTTCTAATGCAAAAATACTCGAATTACGAATTTATTAAGAAAAGGTAATTTTTTGCGTATTTTTCCGAGTTTTCTCAGCGAAAAATGTACCGATTGACGATTGAGGTTTTTGAATTCTCTACAACTTTCCTACTGAATGTGATGTGATTGCTTCAATAGATTTTCTTCTATAAACAAAAAACTGAAAAAAACTCCAGTTTTTTTTCACTAATTTGTCATTAAAAAAAAGTGCAACTATTTCCTAGTCCAATTCATATACGTTTTCATCTAAGGACTGAACTTAACAGTATCCCGTAGTCGGATTTCAGGTATCAATCGTGTCATGTCAAAAAGCTCTATTGACTGGCCTATTAGCAACATTGCCGCATCGGCAGACCAGCTTTTTTTTGTTGTTTTATAATGTAAACTATTGTAGAAAAAAATTCCAGCCACACTCAAATGAGTACAGTTAACAATTGTTTTTTTTGACAACTTGCGTGGGTGGCAAACCCATGAAAGCAACGCTCTCGACCCGGCAGACCGCCATTTTCTTATTTAATCAGGTGTAAACTAATATTGAAAAAAGTTTCAACTATACTCAAATGAGTACACCTTATTATAATTTTTTTCGACATGTTTAAATAATTGTTATTAATTATTGCAACGGCTCTCAGGTGGCAGACGCGCATATTCGTAACTTATACGATACTAACTACTATCTGAGGGATTTCTAGCTATACTCAAATAGTGACGTAATTTTTGAACTGGCTCCCCTACTATAAGAAACATGATTTATATAGTGTGAAGTAAACATTAATTTCTATAAATAGTCCAAATTTTGATCAAAATATCTCTTTGTATTAGTGTTACAAAGTTATGGGTAGTTAAACATTAAAATACCGGCAATTAGTGGAAAAAATATAGGATATAACACAATAATTCATAATTAGAGCTGACCGAAATGTGCCGCGGGACATAGGCGTCCGCATCATAATATAATACATGTAATACAAGAAAGTAACTAATATTAAATATATTAACAAAAGCAATAAATTCACACTTTATAGCCATATATGTATGTAAACCATATCCTCTTAATTAGCAGTAGCTTGGTTAACAGTACTATTATGAACTGGAGAAGATTCGTAAAAACTTGATCGGCTGTGGTGATTCAGGAATACCAGGACACTTGCTGTGAATCTCGCGAAGGCGTTTCGGGGATTTTAAGAACACTTTTTTGTTGCCTCTATTAATGCGTCGACGTTGGGAAAGCATTGTCTAATAGTTGCTACAAGATGTAAAGCATGCGCTTTGCACGTAATGTGCAAAAACCTGCAACCGCGTCCTGAAAGCAAACGGCCTACTAATAGCATCGTGGGTCGTGGGGGCACCATCGGTCATAGACATCACCACCTGACAAATTATTGTTGACAGTTCAAATTGTTCCAGCTCCAACACCACCCTCGTAATTGTGTTGCCATTACACCCTGTTAGTCTTTTACTAGCTAGTAACAGTGGTCGTGTATATTTTGGAGGGTCCAGTAAACATGCTATAACATTTAGAATACTTACATATTTTTTTACAGTCTGTTGTGTCGTCAATACATAACCACAGGCTTGTATTTTTGTAATGCACTTATAATCCACTCTAGAAAGTCACTGTGTTTTTTGTGCGACCTGGTGACGGCGTCTCTGGTACTTATTCGTTCCAGAACTCACGAAATGGTTGTTTATCGAGTACATTCAGGGGTACATACATCACAGACACTTAGCATTAAAAGTAACTCGAACATAAACTGAGTTGTCAAGGTCACGCCCTCTATTATTTTTATGTTTCACACTATTTACGCTTACAATCGCGTTTGTCCCTACACATCATTTTTTCCTTACAGACTCTATACATTACGGTCGCGCCATCATAAAGTAAATCTTCGAAATCACCGATGAATTTATTCTGTGCAAAGTGTCAGCAAATGGTAGTTTTTCAGACGTTTGCACGTGTGACATTTTATTATTAATGATAATGTAATACCGACGCCGACGACATAAACACCTCGAATACATTAATAATAATGCTAGAGTCTGCCAGACGGTCAGGCAAAACGACTGAACCCAATAGTCTCATTATCATTATTAATTTAAAGGATTTAACATTTATTATCAATAGATTATAGATTTAATTAATAGAGACGTTTTTAGATTAAATTTTTCATGTAAATTTTTTAATTTCTAATGTTAATAATTTCGTTTTAATAAGTTAATAATTAAGTTTTAATTTCAATGTTAATAATTAATATTTCGTCAATGTTATTTTTTTCTAAGATCGGTAACCCCATAAAACCAAATGAAACAAACGATTCACCCTCATTAGTTCGTTTTCACTTCTGTCTACCGTCCCACGACGGTAACATTCTTTTTTTACCACGCCTTGCCTATGGATAAATAATTAAACTATGTATATTAACGTCAATGTTTCGAACAACTTTCCCCTATATCGAAATAGAACTCTCCAGTTACGTCAAAATTATATTTAACTTTTCATTACCTCACTGCGAAAAAAACATCTTAGCCAATGTAACCGTTAGCTTTCATTAAAAAAAAAAGTGTATTATTATTATTACAACTCATCCGAGCTTTTTAATTTTCTCATATCATCTGGCGTTGAATACAAAGCCTGTGCGAATGCGAGGACAATAAGTCCTTTGGAAAAAGAGTCCTTGGTAGAGGTGACGCGAATTACGGTAGCTGAAAGTTTCGTGCGCATAAAAAACTACTGGTTAATTAATGAGGGCTTTATCAGTGGCAATAGTCGACTGTTTTAGAATTAAATTATTTTGATAAAAAAGGCACAAACTTTAACAGGCTTTTACTAACACCGAAATAGTAAACTCATACTCAGCGCGCTCGTTTCGCCAACCATGTTGCCATCATCAGGAGATGATTATAACTGGCTTGGAAAAAGCTAGTTAGCCCACGAAAGAAGTTCAAAAATGTTTCAAACAAAAACTAAATCACAATAACTAGAATCTAAAGGTCATGTAACATATATTTGCAAACGCCACTGTTTTTGGAACAATACTTGCTGTATTTTGTGAAAGGACACAGTTCGATAAGCAATTCTCTACAACTTATGGAATAAGTTGTAAAAACCGCGAGCAGAAGTACCTTGAGCAGACGAATGATCAATTTTAACTTTTAACTGGATTGAAAGAATAAAAAAACTGAACGTTTTCCACGAAACACCGAACTACTATACTTTTCTTGACGCGTGTTTCGCCAACCAATTTGGCATTTTCAGGGAAAAAGGTTAAAACTAAATTGTAATCTACACACTTGTACTATTTATACTAAATTTGTTGCCACGGTTCATTGAACCGTAACATCTGTCTTTGTTTATCAGAGCAAACAGTGGACTGGACTTATTCATATTACTGTTACACTTAATGATTTCTAAACTTTCAAAAGCATCCACTGTCTACTGTTTGTTACATTTCTAATTAATTTTTAATTATTTATGTCTATCCTATGGTTGTTGTCAAAAGCGTGTTGGGCAACACAAGATTTTTCCTTTCTGCCATATTTCAAATGAGCCATGTACTCATACCCAATATACTCTTGATCGCAGTCTTTACAATTTATTTCGTATATTTCTGACTTTTCGTTATTGTCGATTTTGTCTTTGGGGTTACCCAAAAGCGTCTGTAGCTTATTTTTAGAATTATAAACCGTAACAACGTATAGGATATATAGGATATATAGGATATATAGGATATATAGGATATATAGGATATATAGGATATATAGGATATATAGGATATATAGGATATATAGGATATATAGGATATATAGGATATATAGGATATATAGGATATATCGGATATATAGGATATATAGGATATATAGGATATATAGGATATATAGGATATATAGGATATATCGGATATATAGGATATATAGGATATATAGGATATATAGGATATATAGGATATATAGGATATATAGGATATATAGGATATATAGGATATATAGGATATATAGGATATATAGGATATATAGGATATATAGGATATATAGGATATATAGGATATATAGGATATATAGGATATATAGGATATATAGGATATATAGGATATATAGGATATATAGGATATATAGGATATATAGGATATATAGGATATATAGGATATATAGGATATATAGGATATATAGGATATATAGGATATATAGGATATATAGGATATATAGGATATATGGGATATATGGGATATATGGGATATATGGGATATATAGGATATATAGGATATATAGGATATATAGGATATATAGGATATATAGGATATATAGGATATATAGGATATATAGGATATATAGGATATATAGGATATATAGGATATATGGGATATATGGGATATATAGGATATATAGGATATATAGGATATATAGGATATATAGGATATATAGGATATATAGGATATATAGGATATATAGGATATATAGGATATATAGGATATATAGGATATATAGGATATATAGGATATATAGGATATATAGGATATAGGACAGCAACCATAGGATAGAGATAAATAATTTAAAATTAATTAGAAATGTAACAAACAGTAGACAGTTGGATGCTTTTGAAAGTTTAGAAATCATTAAGTGTAACAGTAGTAGGAATAAGGACAATGGTCCGATACCCACCAGTCCACTGTTTGCTCTGATAAACAAAGACAGATGTTACGGTTCAGTGAACCGTGGCAACAAATTTAGTACAGATAGTGCAAGTGTGTTGGTTAGAATTAGTTTTAATCTTCTCTTGAAGATGCCAACTTAGTTGGCGAAACGCGCGTCGAGAAAAGTATAGTAGATCGGTGTTTCGTGGAAAACGTCCAGTTTTTTGTTTCTACGCCGAAGGTTCGAGTACCCACTCCTGGATTTAAAATACAATAGAACAAAGAATTATCGTATAGAACAGAGAAATGTTATACTAGAAATAGTAATAAACGATTAAAATACTTCAAACCTACATACAGAGGTGCCCATGAAAATAGAACCACAGTGGAAAATTATGAAAATCAGCAATAAAAAATACAGAACTGAAGTGAACACTAAATTGTTATATAGGATAGTTGTATTCTAATTGCAAGTAAAGAATAGAAATAAATATACGACTTATGTAACTCAAAGATTTAAAGGCAAAATAACAAAAAAATATAAACGTGGTTATATTATGTAAAAGGATGTTATATTATGTGACATCCATTATTTATTTAACAATTGTGACGGCCACTGGTCAAAAGTTTGACAACAGCAAAGTTTCGTTTTGAGCCTCGACATAAGCGTGTTGTGTAAATTAGATTCTTGAAATCCTCGTTGGATGGTACGAGAACTTATTTCTAAGCCTATTTTTTTTTGAGTTGAACTGATTCATCAAAATGGTTCATTTTTACTATATGAGCAATTCGTCTACAGTTTGTTGTGTAGTTTTACGTTTAGGATCTATTTTTGTTACACTTTTTAACGTTTAACGCATTTTCGACCATTGTTTTGTGCGACCAATTATACAGGCTATATCCTTTTAGGATTTCCATTCATTTCAAGTTTACAATTTGCCCTCTCTTCTGTAAATGGACATTAAATGAACACTAAAAATAAATGAACACTACTAATTATAATACTAATAAATGGACACTACGTCGCATTATTAGTAAAAATATTGGTCTTATTCTAGAATTCAACAAATAACACGTTTGCTAGTTTCTATATTAACACAATTTACCCAATAAATACAGAACACCGCAATAACCTCACGATTAAATGCTTGGCTTTATTATTTTGACCAGCTGTAGTTTACCGATTACTAGTGTTGGGATTTCCTTGTGCTCTATAGGAGATGTTCTCTTTTTATTCCGTATTTCTGAGGATCAAAACATACTACTGCTTCTGGCTAACAACTGGCGATTTCATTTCGTGCAGGCAACAGAGCGATGATAACGAATTATTATCTTGGATGGCGATGTTTTATTGACCACCACTGTACTTTCTAGCAGTAAACAACTGATAGTCTGGAATTTATTAAATAAACTGCGAGCAAAAATAAATTGGGTAAGCAAAGAATAATTTTAACTAGATTTCGAGAACATACGAGGTGTGTAAATTAAGTAATGATACTGGCAACGTAGCGCCCGATCTAGCAACACTGCGGAGACGGGATTTGGAAGGGCGGTATGTTAACACGTGTAGTCCATCGCCATCCGCTTTGATGACTGCTCAAGGGGTCCAAGGCACCGTCGGATGCCTGATATTTGCTGAAATGGCAAAACGACATCCGAGAGGCACCGTTCAAAGTGAGGGACTACAGAGCGGACAGTAAACAACAGGCTACGATACATATTAGACGAGAATATACATACGAATAATATATTGTTAATACTTGCGTATCCAGGTTCAATTAAATTATTTTGAACTTTTTCTCCGTGTTTCCTTCACACGTAATGCACCTTCAGTACAAGTTTGAACTTGTTAGAGTCATTTGTTTGTTCTTTGTAAACCGGTTTTTCCTAGTGCGTTTTAAAAATGAATGACATTAATATTGAGCAACGGTGTGCTATCAGATTTTGCCTCAAACTTGGACACAGCGCAACGGATATGTAAGAAATCATCTTGGTTCACCTCCACCCGAGCAGTACAATGCGCCTCTGTACATACCTGGTGTTACTGATTTTTATAAATTTTAATATTTTGGACCTTTTTATTTTATTTTTCACCTTACAGATACTTTTGCAAAACTTCAACATGCTTCGGAGACAGTGTTTTTTCAAGAGCCGAGTTTTTTTCCGCGGTTTAAGGCATTCTTAGAAGGAAGAGAGTCGATTGAAGATGAAAATGTCGATAGAATACGGGATCTTATGCGTTCAGATCGTCGGTTGGCGACAAAAATTATCGGGTTAAATGAGGTAAATTTGAATCACACCACTGTTCATCAGATTTTGACTAACGAATTGGGGATGAGAAAAATCTGCGCAAAAATGGTTCCAAAAAACCTCTCGCAGGAACAAAAGGACATCAGGAGATAAATGTGTCTTGACTTGTTGGAATCGATTGAAATGATCTCCATTTTATGGAATATGCCATTACTGGTGATGAGACGTAGGTGTTGCACATGGAATGGCACACTTCAAGCTCTCCAAGATCCAAAAAATCAATAATGAACAAGTCGAAGATCAAATGCATGCTGATTTGCTTTTTAGATAGCCAGGGAATAGTCCACAAAGAGTTTGTGCCTCCAGGCCAAACAGTAAATCATACAGACTTTTACAGAGAGCTTCTTGAAAAACTTCGAAAAAAGGGTCATGCGTGTGAGACCAAAACATCAAGAACAACTGGATGTTGCATCACGACAATGCGCCTTGTTCCACAGCCATTTAAATGAGTCAGTAAACGAGTTTTTAGCCAGTAAAAGCATTCCTGTGGCTCCTCAGCCTCCTTATCCGCCTGACTTGAGTCCTTGTGACTTTTTTCTCTTCTCGAGATTGAAAAATCACCTCAAGGGACATCATTTTGGGACCATAGAAACAGACATTCAAACGACTGTAACCGACCAGCTGAAGGCTATTCCAGTAAATGAGTTTTCTACTTTTCCCTACTAAGTAAAATCTCCTGCAGCTTAGACAAAATTCCAAAATTTAGAAAAAACTTAAAAAAACCCAAGCCGATTAAATGAAGTCGTTAATTATTAAACAGAATAAAGAAATCATTCGCAAAAGTATTTGTTCAGATCGTTTGTCCTTATTGTCTATACTGTTAACCTTCATTTTATTAAAGTTTACTAGTTTAAATATGGATGAACAGGACAATGAATCCATAAAAACAAGATTATTCAGGGATTACAACGATGCAGGATCCGGTATGCATGCATAAATGCACACAAACACCCACGATAAACAAAATCATTCATTTTCGCTGTAACAATCGGTAATTTTTTTACGTTGTGTCATCCTTACGTAATGATTATTCCAGTCGTCCAGCGAATTCGCGATTTTTTTCTTCGACTTTCGACTCGTCGAATATCGAATGAGCGCCTGTAGCACCGAAACGAGTATTAACAACATGTTTTTAGATATAAGACTTTCACTGGAGTCTCTCGACATTCAGTCATAATCAATATATTGTAAAGTGCCCATAGCCGAGTAATAATTACGAGCGTGCATTGTTCTCTGCCATCTTTAGAATAATTAGAGATGAAATCGGTAAGTTACCAATCGCGACTCGCGTTATATAAGGCGCGGGTGTGTACAGACATAACCCTAGCGTAGTTTGTTGCACAATTATGTTCAAAAATTTAATGTGTTTAATGTGTCGACGGTTCTCTCTGCCGACTGCTCGCCCGCAGGTACTAGGCTTTTAACCTTTTGTTGCCACACAGGACCGCACCCACAAGGTTCAAATGAAAGTTGACTGATAACTAGAGCCCTGGTTTCAATCATACATGACGTCACGTATCAGATGACCGCAGCGTGCGTCAAAGTCGGCCGAGCAATAAAAAGTATTTCTATTCCATTTTAAATGTATCCCCTTATTTAATTGTCAAGGCACTCCATTACATTATATGGCACTCATTATTTATTTTACAATTGTGACAGTCGCTTGTCAAAAGTTTGACGTTTCGTTTTGAACTTCGACATAACCGCTATTTCCATCTCTCTCGTTCATAGCCAGATTTGATGACGTTTTTTTTTTGATGTCTATATTTAAAAATATTTTACCTTACACATCTAAATACACTTGTTTATGAGGTCGCTCTCAACTTTTGCACTAATAAACTAATACAACTATCGCGTTGTTTTTTAAAAAAATAACAATTTGTTTTCACTTCATAGGAGTTACTTATTAGTCCGTACCTGGAATGTACGGTAGAGATCCGGACTCTACTGATAACTAGAGCTCAGATCTCTTTCATGCATTCCAGGACTAACTTAATGGACTAAAAAGTAACAACAGGAGTGGAAACAAATTGCTGACATTTTTAAAATAACGCGATAGTTATATTGTAGTGCAGAAGTTGTATGCGACCTTATAAACAAGCGTATGTAGATCTCTAATGTAAGATATTGCTAATTATACAGCTCCACAAAAAAATGTTTTTGTTTGCAGAGGTTTGACTATGTATACTATTATGTTTTTTGGGTCGCTGAAACCGAATCCGAAGTCCAAATTGCTCCATCAGATTCTATTCTTTTCATAACCTCAAAAGACAGGCCTAAAACCATGAAATTCAAGCTAAAAATAATCAATTGATAAAAACCCAAACGATATCCCATAATCATATATTTCATCAATTCCATAACCATATAATCTCAAAACTCCATAAACTTAGGCCTCATAACCTCAAAAACCCAATAACCTTATGATTCTAAAACCCCATAACTCAGTAAAAAAGAGACTTATACGTGCTTAAGCAGTGTAAATCGATATGTTTGAAATGGATTTGCCCTTCAATCCAAGTACCACTTAACCTCAAAACCGCGTGATCCTAAAACCTCATAACCTCAAAAAATCCCATAACCTTGTGATTGAAGAACCTTATAAACCAGTAAAAAAGAGACGCATTCAAGCAGTGTAAATCAATATGTTGAACGGATGTGCCCTTCAACCTCACCCCCATCCCAAATTTGTTTGGTTGAGTTTAAGAGGGTAAAGGTAAGAGAGGTTAAAGGACCTTACTTCTATTTTTTTTTTTATTGGTTTATAGGGTTTTTCAATCACAAGGTTATGGGATTTTTGAGGTTATGAGGTTTTAGGATTAGCGTTTTAAGGTTAAGTGGTACTGGGATTGAAGGGCAAATCCGTTTCAAACATATCGATTTACACTGCTTAAGCGCGTCTCTTTTTTACTGAGTTATGGGGTTTTAGAATCATAAGATAATTGGGTTTTTGAGGTTATGGGGCCTAAGGTTATGGAGTTTTGAGATTACATGGTTATGGAATTGATGAAACATATGATTATGGTATTTCGTTTGGGTTTTTATCAATTGATTATTTTTAGCTTGAATTTCATGGTTTTAGGCCTGTCTTTTGAGGTTAGGAAAAGAACAGGATCTGATGGAGCAATTTGGACTTCTGATTCGGTTTCAGCGACCCAAAAAACATAATAGTATACATAGTCAGACCTCTGCAAACGAATTTTTTTTTGTGTGAAGCTGTGATTCGTTAGCTTCTTAACCGCTTAATGACCGTACCCAAGATAACTTGGGTGGTGGCACCGTTTCGATCTTCCTATACCCGAGATAACTCGGGCGACAAATATGTCTATAGGTATAGAACACTCATGCCTCATATATTCCGTGGTAATATGAGAATATGAGACACATGATCCCACCATGGTATTAGTCGTTTCGTTTGCCAATCATTGTACGTGGTCTTGTGATGCAACTAGTAGCGTAAGACCATCAGATAATAGATATATCAGATAACAGATAATAAAACGTAAGTCGAAATAATTTTAGTCCAGTCTGTTATCTAGTTGAGACAACCACGCTATTGCATTGTTTTGTAACTGTATGTTGCATTTGTTGTATTGACTGTAGTTATTCGCTGTCGGAAATCCACTTCTGAGACATTATTGATAGCTCTCAGACATTATAGATTTTTTTTCTAAATGTAATTTATAAATATCGTGAGGCACAGTAAATGTTGCGTTTTTATCGAAAACGAATGTTTTTTTAGATTATTAATTAGCTATGCACATAGTTTTAAAATATGTGACTAAAAAAGTCGGGACTGCGAACTTACTTTTGCAAAGGTCGTTAAGCGGTTAATATACGAGCTGTTGTGTGGTGTTTTGTCTTTTGTATTGATGATTCTGTATATTGAAATGCAACGCACAATATTGTTTGCTGTTAAATTACATATTATTGTCCGTGGTATGGTATTTAATAGTAGATGATAGAGTATAGAATATTCATCTCTATGATTATAAACTTAGTACCTAAGTACCAGTGGCGGTCGGTGAAATTTGACATGCTCGTATTTTCGTAAGAAAGCATGGGACCCACACCATATATTGGGGGGTGGATTACTAGACTTCAGTAGAAGGCCATAATGGCAAAAAATCTTCAGGGAAAACTTGCGAAATTATTTTTCCAAAAATGGCTGCCTCCGGGCAGATATTGGAAACGGCTTGCAAAATATTTGAGAAATATTTTTTTTTCATAATCACCGAGTGAATACAATTTTTTTTATACTTGCAATTTTCTCGAAATTTTAATATCTGTAAAAGTTATGGAAATTTGAATTTTTATTTCATCATTTCGTCTATGAGATTTTACAATAGTTGTATCTTTAAGGAAAATAAGAATTTTACGAAAATCACAAGTATAAAAAAATTGTATTTACTCGGTAAAATATTTTGCCAATATTTTGCAGGCCGTTTCCAAGATCTGCCCGGAGGCAGCCATTTTTGAAAACAAAATTCGTAAGTTTTCTCTCAAGATTTTTTACCATTACAGCCTTCTACTTAGGTCTAGTAACCACCTCTTAAAATATGGTGTGGGTCCCATGCCTCCTTACGGAAATAGGAGCATGTCAAATTTCACCGACCGCCACTGATAAGTATAGACTGCTTTTCCCATAGTAAAAGGTGGTAGGAACGTACAATAATTAGAAAAAGGCAGGCTCTTTAGACCAGTAGTCTCCTCTTCGTCTGACAGTGCTGTAGTGGGGGAATAGTGATGCCGTTTAACCCCTCGGCGACTTCTCCTCCGCTACTTTTCAACCCCTGCTACATCACAGCCAGACGAAGAGGAGACTACTAACGTATCAACTTACTAACAATAAGTATATGGGTATAATATACTGTACGATCTGCGAAAAATATTTGGAGCATAAAACACAATGTATAGGTAAAAACCAATATAGCTCACTGTAATAAACAAGGTGGAATCCCTCGGTGTTATTTCTATTTATGTGTGATGTTCTGCGTTTGTAATATCTCTTTTCACTATTTGGTAGATAATCCAGTTATTCAAAATTATCGAAAGAGCATGTTGCATCTCTTACAAGGGAATCTATTAAGCTCAATTTACAAGTATATTATTGAAAAGTTTATAACAAATTATTATAAATAAATTAATAATTATTAAAAATAAAAATGATTCAAAAAAATTATGAATACACTGGGAAACAAAACAAAATATGCGGCATAAGATTGATTAATGATTTGGATATACATAAGAGCTGTGAATGCCAACTGTATGATGAGTTGAAATAACACAAGTTTCAATAATAACCATCCTTGCCATACTTGCCTTACTAAGTTGTACTGTAATTCAGTTCTTTCCTTTTTTACTTATATTTAAAAAATCTCATATATTACCGCGTAATGGTAATAAACTATCTTACTTAGTTAGGTAATAAAACCTAAGGAAGGATACCAATGTTTCAAAAAAAAAAAAAAAATAATTTGCTCAAGACCCGTGGTTGGTGTATAAAAAAAAAAAAAAAAAAAAAAAGGGTTTTAAAAAAGATTGGGATTTTTTTTATTTTTTTTTTTCCCTGGCTAAAAATAGAAAAATTTTAGGGAAATTTTTTTTTTTTGTTAGAAGCAAACGGTACAAAAACATCTGGTTGTACTTTATATCTCTCGTAAAGCTGCAAGACTTATGCCATTTCAAATAAAATGTTACAATACTCAAAATAAAATAATAAAAAAGTGTCTTTATTTATTTCACAATAATGGTAAATATTTCTATTATTTTGGGTATCTTGGCCATATACATACGGCGATGGCATTATAAAACGTGGAAATACCATCAACGGAAAACTAAAATAAAATTACCCCAAAACAGATTTCAAACACTGAATCGTCCAGTTAATTCAAACGAAAGTTTTACGAATCCTAATCCCTTTTTGCATCAAATAGTGTCCCGCCGTACACATATTACACACCACGTTTGCGCTGGCCTTTATATCTTTCTTAAACGGCCTTCACCGCTTACACAGTTTCGTGATTTTTTTGTAAAAGAAAACTTGTGGAGTTGCGGGGTCCATATTTCAGATGTACCCGTAATTGCTTTTGTGTGTTTAACATGGAAACATACTGCTGTTGCTCGTCAGTTTTAAGACCGAATTCAGGTCGCGGATCAGTCTAGTCTTCGTAGTAAATAATTTTGTAGAGTTTAACCAGATTTACCGAATTTTAACAAATGATAGTATCTTTTTTTTAAAAAAAATTATTGTCTTAACTATGAATTTTGATAACCTTTTTCATCATTCAAAACTTAAAATATTAATGTTGTACAGGGGGGGGTTGTTTTATCTCACCACGTGCTTATGTTCCTTATTCCATCAAAGAGAAAACATAAACATAAATTATTTTTTCCACCAAAGAACCCACCTGGGTTTTCAAACACTGCCTGTCTGAAAGTGGTAATTCGAAGAGGAAAGTATTACGAATTTATGACCATATTATTATGTTATTAATTACCAAATGGTCATTAATAACATAATACTTTATTAATATTGATTATAATTTGTTTTTGACCAATGGTCATTAATAACCAAATAATATAAGAAAATTTCACATCTTTATCTTCAAACCTATCGATTCTCTTATTTTTAGCGAATCATGGTAACGAAAAATTTCCGTAAATTAAATTATTATTTAAGTCTTATATTTTATTTCTACGGTATCATAAACTATATTCAATCTTCAATTTATTCTCAAATATCTATTACTTATGTAAATAACCAAATGCTAAAGATAAAACGATAGATTTTCATGTGTTATACAAACTGCAAATGTAATAACATAATAGTTATTAAATAATATTCAATAAACGTCACATTTTACAAAACTTTTCTACCAGTATGACCTACTTCATAATTTTGTTTTATACTGTCTTCTATAATAAAAACCTCAACAATGTCAATATTTCTTAAATCAATTTTTACGTACGAAATTTACATATGAAATTTTCTTACTGAATCTCTAGAAGATTACTAGTGAAAATCAGACATTACATTACTTATACAGTGTGGAACAGCCAAATGGAATAAATTGTATCTCCATTTTTTTTTAGAAAATTCTGGAGACACGTCAATTTCTAATGCTAAAATAACACTTGGACGTAAAAATGTCCCCACCAAAAACCCCACCCCTTAAAGTGGACGGGGACCGGCCCCTAATTCCAATTTTCAAATGGATAGTAGGGGTTTTTTGTTAAAATCAAAGATATTTTCATTCTCTATTCAAAACTGCTATGGTTTTAAATTTTATTGCAGAAATTAACAAGTAAAAAAAAGTTTCTCCAGCGTGGGAAATTCGTTACATTAAAATAAAAAACAAATCGTTATTTATGCAGCAGATGTTCAAAATGTTCAGTCATCTTCAGCATCCTAGACGTAAAAGTATTAACGTTAGTTAACATCTTGGGGTAATCGCTAATCACAAGTGTTATTATTCTTCTTAAGTCAGCTAAATCATCGGGTTTGGTTTTTAGACCATATTTCTCTATCATAGGAAGAAATTAACGGCGTGAGATCAGGTGATCGGCAGGCCATTCTACAGAATCAGTCTCATCCAGCGATTTGGAAAGATTATGTGGAGATATTTCCGATATTGACTTCGTAATATACTGGTGCACCATCATGCGGAACCATATTGCATTACCTGGAAGTTGTGGGTTTCCTTCAGCTGGATACAAGTTTGCCATTGTCGGTTTAACATTATTTTGGAGCAGCGCAAATAGATTCTCCATTCAAATGCCGTCATGAAGAAGAGACCAATGATATTTTCTCCAATATTTTCCTAAACATTAACTTTCTCAGGTTTTTTGTCAGTTCCCTTCTTCCAGTGAGGATTTTCTCGACAATAACGACAGTTTTGGCGATTAACATGGCCGTGAAGTGTAAATGTAGATTCATCCGAAAATTGGTAAAACATTTTCAATTCGTAAAAGTCATCTTCATTTGCATCATTTGTTCACAAAAGAGAATTCGTCAATCAAATCGCTTCGGGCTCTAGCGGTTCCAGTTTTATCTGTAACCAATCATTTCAGAATCGTTTGATGACTCGACGTATGCAATATTTTTTTCATTTCTTTTTTTCATTAATTTCCATCAAGCATAATTACATCCAATTTCTGATCATCACTGAGTTTATTGGGAGGATTTTTCTTTAGCTGCCGTACATGTCCACGTTCCCAAAACTGCTTCTCTATTTTACCTTCCGGTACCTTGAGACGTCGGCGGCAACTCCGGAATTTTTCTTGAAATAGGCGAACTTCGGCCTGCGTTCGTGTTCCATCTCCGTAACCAATCATCTGCAGAATCGTTATCGTATGCATTTCTGTTAGGTAAACCATCTCTCTGAATTGCAACACGAAACTAAAGCACAGTTTCTAGGTAATTTCATTAAAGCTGATAATGGCCAACTTCTTAAATTTTAGGTTTGTTTTTTTGCTGCTTGCTCGTTTTTGTCGTTCGATTATCAAGAAAAAAATTGTATTTATTTTTTTGTTATTATTAACATTTCAGAACCTAAAATTGACAAATAGTGTTAGGTACTTATAAAAGTTTTATTTTAATGTTACGAATTTCCTACGCTGGAGAAACTTATCTTTTTTTCTTGTCAATTTCTGCAATAAAATTTAAAACCATATCAGTTTTGAAAGAGAATGAAAATAACTTTCAAATGAAGTATCACAAGGCCCTACTTCCAATTTTAAAATTTAGGGGTTGTAGCTGTCACCTGAAAGGGGTTGAATTTAAGGATGATATTTTTACGTCGCAAGATGTCATTTTACAATTAGAAATTGATGTGTTTCAGGATTTTCTAAAAAAAATGCATAATAATGGAGCTACTGAATTTATTCCATTTGGCTATTCCACACTGTATACAGGTAGTTGAATATTACCATAGCAATGAAATAACTATGCACCAGTCTGGCATTAAAATAGTTGATATTTTGCTTTTTAAAAGTTTGCGTGGTTTTTGGTCGCGATTATTGTAATAAATAATGGAAAGCTGCAGTGAAAGAGAGACAGTGGAAAATGTGTGTGACAAATTTTCCAACGTAGCAGCTGCTACAGCACAACTACTATCTGGAAAATCATCAATTATATCAATTTATAATTTGTCCATGAAATGGATGAAAATAAAGAAATGAAAAACTATGGAGGACTATGGTTTATTTAGCGCAAAATGAGTTTTTAGTGCGTATTTTGTGTATAGAAGCGTTGGTCATAAAACATGTTTCCTACCTTTTTTTTTAAATATTGCCGAATTTACAGGGTGTTCATATACTTCTGAGCGTCGAATAACTTTCATATTTTAAATGGAACACCTTATATATTTTGAATCGAAAACATGTAGCATAACCTACACCTAAACCCAGCTCTTTCGGAGATATTTGATATTTTTGTAAAAAAATTGCAGATGTTGGGGTCTGGAAAAACCATCATAACTTTTTTTTGAGTAGTAGGCTCCCGTTTTATTTTTGGCACGACGTAAGAACATGAGGTGCTCCATACTTTGTAATTTAAATGAATTCGAAAATGCTATACCAAGTGTTCAATTTATTGTGTCACATTTTGTCAAATTCCAATCGACCAATCGAGAGTAATAGTTCAAATCAAACACCATGTAATTTTTCCACCCAAGTTGTCAAACTTTCAGCTCTCTTTTTGTACTAATATTATACTTCATGGGAGTTCAAGTTACAGATTTGGGATATAGTTTCGATTTTCCTGTTTGTTTTTAAAAATTTTTCTTTGGGTTATAACACTGTGAACAGCGATATTTCAATGGTTTTTATTTTATTAATTAAAAAAAAAACGGCTTGACAGATTTACATGAGACTTTACAGATTTACATGTCAATTAATGTTAAAATTATATGAAAAAGGTTTTTTGTTTTTTTTTTTGGCGGCCATGTTTTTTTTCTGCAGCTAATCCAAAATAGTTTTTTTTTTAAATGACCCTTGGGTGGTCGACAGCATTCCAGCAAAACGGAGCGTAATAGGGCAATTAAAAAACATTTTTTCGCGTACATTTTCGCACTAAATTGTTTATAAAAAAATATATGGCATGTATCAAAGAACGGCTACGTAGTGCCATAGCGACACATTTCCTCTACAAAAGCCATTTTAAATCAGGTCGATCGGATAAAAACTGTTTGAATTATGCTGTCAACGAGGTCAAAAAACATGGTTTCGAGAAAAACGCATAAAACTTTCGTCAACAAAACAAGAGCATGTTGTGTTCACTAAATTTAGGGTTATGTTTACCGCAATATATATATATATGTATATGTGAGTGTATATACTTTATGCTGCCACGTAGGATTTTTTTTGGAGCTAGTATAAGCTAGTATAAGCAAAGCAAGTGGGAGAAGCTCCAAAATCGCTTGGACAACACGTCAGCGTTTGGCGCTCTTTTTAAATACTTAGAGTTCGAATTTTCACTTTAAATTTGAGATACATGTTCTTTGAGGTCTAAAGTCTAAACTACTGATTTAATGAAAAATAAATTAGAACTTTTTTGAAAATTTTACAGTATTGTAACCAAGGTTACTATCAAACTGGCGAACAAACATGTAAATTGCAAACTTAAAATGATTGTTTACCCCTCTGTACAACTAATACGACAATTAATAAATACACAAAAATTATAATATAGTAATTTTCTCTGCTCTCTGTTGTAAATATTAACGGAGATAGAAGGAAGAACAATCTATATCGATCACCACGTAGATAGCTCTAAAAAAGACCACCCTTATCCTTCAACTCAAAGAATAAAGAAGATAATTATGATGAAGTTTAGAAAAATATTTACATATCTGAGAGACAATATGTGATGCATTGTTTTGTAAGTTTTTAAGGTAAAGGTATTCAAATATTCACACTTTTAAGTTTGGTCTCTGATATTTAATCTAAAAAAAAAATAGTGGAAAGAATGTATGTGAAAGTTCCTATTCCTTAGGCAGCGGTTCTTGTCGTTTATATTTCCCTTTTCCAGAAATTACTACATTTTCACAATCACCATCAAAGCGATTTATCATTTCCTTATGTCGCGCTTACCGTTACCTCAGTGTATCTCATCTCGCCGTTTACTATCAACAACGCAAGGACAAGTGGGATTAGCGTCAAAATTATTTAATTATACACGGTAGCTGGACTTCCTGGTTGCTTTATTCTCTAGATAGCCAGAAAAATTTTATAATTCGGTGTGACAAACAACGGACAATACCGACAATAGATACACACGCATTCTTGAAGTAGGTGCCTTTTCAATAACGTCTTGTCAGCAGGATAAGATATCAAATTATAAATTAATAAATTTTAACCTTCTCGATTTTCTTTGCTATTATTATTATATCCTGTCAGTTATATTTTTTAATTAGCAATGACATAAATATCCCAATTTAGAGTAACAATGCAAGGTGTTTAGAGTAAAGTATTTCATTCACTTTGTGAAGATATAAAAAATATTTATTAAATATAAACTATTAAATTATTTTTTACAGTGAGGTCCTGAAATTTGAAATAGATTTGATAAGTATATATTTTTGGAAAAGTATTTGTAAAAACTTTAATTCAAAAAAAGGAATTGTTTTTGGGGTTATTGGACAAATAAAAAAGCACTAATTTTTGCCGACGTTTCGTTTAATGTACTTAGACGTCTTCAGGGCTTAATTATTATTTTATATAACGGTCTATGTCAGTTAAATGTTTGATATTTTTCTTTACCTGCAGGTACATGAGTTTGAATATCCTAATAATTGTGTTGTATTTGTTTCTTTTGTTTGTATAATAACTCCTAGGCAAGTGTTCGATCAAGTTTCGGTAAATAAAAAGTTCAAACATTTAACTGACATAGACCGTTACATAAAACACTAATTAAGCCCTGAAGAAGTCTGAGAACGTTAGACGAAACATCGGCAAAAAATCTTTTTTTTGTCCAATATCCCCAAAAACAATTCCTTTGTCAACTTATTATATTTTATGGACGCAACTGATTTAAACTACTGATAAACTACTATATATAAACACTGCTCGAACAGGTCAATTTTGTTTTTCAAAAATACACAGTTTTAAAAAAATATGGCCTTTTTTCCGTTTTTTCATTTTTTAGTAAATTCGGAAAGTGGGCCATTTTCTGCAAACAAGAGTGTTAAAAAATTGTGTGTCACAAAGAAAAATGTTATATAAAAGATATTTGACTTCCAAGTCAAAAAAAATTCAGGCTATCGGGGATGTTAAACAAATGCCAGAATTTTCAACAATAAGTACATGTAATAATTGTTTTTTACAAAATCGTTTATTTTATGGACTATATATATGTGGAGGTCACTTAAAGAGTCTACTATAAGATTTATTCTTACTATTTACTTATTAGACTAATTTATTTGTAATTTATATAATTTATTGTTTTCGTTCTTATGTTCTTGCAGCAATAAATGGTACATGCAGGCAAGAGACAGAAAAAGGATATTCACATATGTGACATATTAACATAGGTCACATTTTGTCTGAAAAATATATTTTTTTGAAAATATTCTTTTTAATTTGTTAATCTAAAATATCTAAGATAAATATTACCAATGATATCATAGCTCGAAAATAAACGACGGTCTGTAAATTGCATTTGTTGAAAAATGCATTTTTCTGAAAAATAAAATCTTTTGTAAAAACTTGAATCCATTGAATTTATTCCAAACTTTACGATGTCACGGAATATTTGCGTCATATGGTGAAGGCATTACAAACATATTTAACAGTTTTGTCCTTGTTATTTATTGCACATAAAATACGAAATATAGTGGTAAATTAATGATGGATAGTTGAATATTGTAAGGACTTCATAAATACATCAAAATGATATTATCAATCGTAAATGCGCTGTCAAAGAGTAATTTTGAAATATACGATAATCGAAATGCGAATCCATAAATTATAATTATAACAGAAAGTTCCCAAAACATAAAGAAAAAAATAAACAGAAATGTCATTCATGAGTCTCAAAAACGAAATTTCCGTTACGAATTTCAAAAGACAGTTACGAAATAAGACTTTTTTGAAAAGACAATTATGCATATTGGGCATTCTTTTTTTCTGATATCGATGAATTATGTAAAATAAATCTGAGAGTATTCAATTTTTAGGTTGGGTGCATTTTAGATAATTATGTTGCAAAAATATTACAAATGTATAAATTATGGGATTTTTTTTCGGGAAAAGTTTGTAGGTATACTTATTATTTACAAATGTATGTTGCAATTTAACAGTTTTGGTTCACGTAACGATGGGTATATTGCCAAATCTAGCTCTGCCCGTCTTGCTGACGACTTCAAAAACAACAGGGTGATAGATACATGGTTTCATTGACACCCGGTACAATTTAAATATTATTATAACAAAAAGTGATACAGTGCAACAAACAGACCATTGCACTCCTTTTTTTCTCACTTTTAAATTACACAAAAAGTGTGTAACTGAGGAGTAAAACTTGTACTATTTTGTCCACATTCATTTTAATTTTAATATACCGTCAAACATTTATTTTTTAGTTTGTTTAAATCCAGCAAAAAAAAGTTTTTTATCCGAATACCGTTTACGTGTTTAACACCGTAATCCGTAAAATTCTCAAACCGCTAAAAGATCAAAGACTAAACAAAAACTATTAAACCAAACAAACCTTTTTTTCCACACTGTCGAAAATTACAAATACCATATATGTATGTGCATAAATAGAAACGAGTATTTGTTTTTCTGGGTGAAAGTTAGCAAAAAATGATTGACTTCAACGTAGAAGTATGCTGAGCACTGTCAATTAATAAAGAGAAACCAATAATATATATTAATTCTGGGCCATATAGCAAAAAATATGCGACAAGAAAAATATGTTTATTGAAATAATGTGGATTTTCTCCAAAGTAAGAATATTTAAAATAAAATATATATATTCTATATCAAAACTATAAATACTTGTTTCTTAAGTCTAAGTATAACCTTTTATAAAGGCACTAAATATTTTAAGGGCTGAGACCAAAAAGCATATTCTATTTTTTCTGAAATTTGATGTATTTGACTTATAATGAATAATATTCAAGGTTGATATTTTCATTCTAGAAATGTATTTTATGAAAATCTGAAAAACACTTGGGGAAACTTACAACTGAATGTAATATTTGTCATTCAGCAAAAAATGTTCCCCCGAAATATTGAAAAAGAGTGTCTTAGCGTCACTTTTAGCAGCACATTTTGCTAGTACAACTGAGACTTATTTCCAAAAAAAATAATGTCAGATCTATCTATTCGATTCAATTCATACTTGAGCAATCCTTTTCCTTGAAAGCCCTTTAACTTAATTCCTTTATATTATATATGACTCTGAAATAGAAATTTTGAGAGCCACTGTTCTTAGACAATATTTAGTACACTGTTCATTTAGCTGAAGCATACTAAGCTAGGATTCACAAGATATCTTGCGAAATGCACTATAGTACACAAATTTTTCGCAAACTCCTATAGTTTGAATAAAATTCCAACCCCCAATCAGTTTCAATTAAATGTATCTATATAATAGATAAGTATGATATTGAGCTGAAATACTGTAGCTTAGCTAATGTAATAGTATTTTAGCTGAGTTGCTAAACCCAGATTAAGATATCTTTGGAACAAACTATGGTACTGAAACTCAATACCTTAAATGATGTAGGTAAGGTACATAGTCGACGTACGGTGGCTTAGCTAATACAATAGTGTCTTAGCTAATTTAGCCAAGGTACTGTAATTCATTACCTGCTTAACAAATATTTGTTTAATATTAGATATAAATATCACCATTTACAAACTTTTTAAGTCTACTGGAATGTAGCTTAGCTAATGGAGTAGTATTTTAGCTAATTTAGCTGAGTTACTAAACCTAAAGATATCTGGCAAAAACTGTAGTACTGACACTCAGTACCTTAACGGATATAACTAAGGTACAGAGTCGAGGTACTGTGGCGTAGCTAATGCAGTAGTCTTAGCTAATGTAGCCAAGGTACTGATATTCATTACGTGTTTAACAGATATTTTTTTAATATTAGAATAAATATCTTCATTTACACCCTTTTTAACACTACTGGAATATTTTAGCAGTGACGAACAAACAAATAAGAACAACTATGGGGAATGACAGTATCGACAACGTTATTTCGTTTGTTCTGTACAAATTCTAGTCTAGATAATTCAGACATTAATTTAACGATAATTGATGTGTTGGTACTATCCAGAATAAACAGTCGGATTTCAGTTTATTCGTCTATTGCGTAAATAACTAACAACAGAGACAGGATGAAAATATCCCGACCTCATTACAGTATCCAAATCGAATCGAATCGAATTGGTGAAATAAAATAATTCTTCTCTCACAAAGCTAGTCCTTCAAAAAATCATTTGATGTTTAAACACATTTGTATAAAATAATGTATATAAAATTATTATGAACATATATTATTAATTGTATTAAATTTTTTTATAGGTGTCACAATTTTTCTCTTTGTAACCTTTGTATCCTTATTGTATTCCACGAAAACTTCAGTGGTCATTAGTCGTTAATAACATAATTATAGGATTTCTTTTGGATAGATCCCGTGTTCGTAGAAAAACCGCAAAATTGAACCATAAAAGGCTCGTTAAATGGCCAAATTTTATATAGCTTTTAGATACAATGAGCAGATATCTCAATATAATTATTCAGAGAAGAGCAATAAAAACTGAAAATTCGGTGTATTCACATACCATGTCAATGTTTAGACATACCATATCAAAAAACTACTAATATCCTTCGGCAAAACATTCTTTTTTAAATTTATTTTTTTGATCACGTGTTTTCAGGACATTATTACCATCTCAAATTTATGAAAAATATTAATTCATTAAAAAGATAAGATATAGTGGATGTAAGGAAGGAAAAAAATACAAATATTTGCTGCAGCGGCGCAATGCATACCTCCCCCTTCTCCACCACATTTGTCTCAAAAGCGTTTGGCCACAAACACCCCCGCTTTTGAGACTTTGACCTTTAACTGCATATATTTGTAAAAAAAATGGGTCTTATGGTGCTTCCTGACATCCACTAATATACCAGGTGTCCCGCTTTAAAACATACACATGAATAACTATATCTAGAAAAGCCGCCAATCCAGAAATGTGACCATGTGATCCAGCACCTTATCCGGCATCCTAATAGGGCACTGAGGCGCCAATTTTTTTTTAATCGGAACCCCCAATTTTCATTGCAGAATCCGATTCTACGGGAAAAAATACATCCAAACGTATCACGTCTAATTATAGTAAAAAAAATACTTTTAACTGACACTTCTATATATCATGAGCAATAAGCTCTAAAAAGTGGAATTCGTTAAGTTTTGAACCAGGGTTTGAAGGCAATTTTCACTTATTAGGCTTAAATTAAAGACCAAAATTAATGAGGAGAATATCCGGAAAAAAATGGTGCATTGCAATGATTTAGCACTAGTCCAAAGGTGTTAGAACTGGTGTTAACGCGAATATCTGCAAGGTTTTAAGTTGGTCCGCCAGTCATAAGTGGTTCAGAACAAAAATTAAAAATAGACCTGTTAGACCGAGCGACCTATGTCAAAAAGTATTAAAAATCGACAAAATAGTCCATAAAAAAAGTCTCAACGGTTTCATATAGAGGAAGTATATACCGTCCTGAAGAAGGCGGAATCACGCAAGTGGCCCCATCATGTTTTAAATAAACAAATTATTCCTGAAACACCATTTTTTTCGCTTCAAGTCGAATTATCTCGAAAAGTATGCCTCCTACGAAAAAATTATCAAGAGACAAATTGTTTATTATTAAATTTCCCATCGAAATATGTAGTTCCGATTATTATTAATTTTTTTAACGAGAAATCGAGCAAAAATTTGCGAAAAAAAACCGTTTTTAAACAAATTTAGTTATCTCGGTTAATAATAATCGTATCGTCATGAAACTTTCCAAAAAGTTGCCTTTTTTATTGTTAATGAGCTCCCGCGATCGGCATTCTGTGCGATAAATAGTTCCCCGAGTTATAATCAATCGAATCCGGAAAATCGCTAATTGTTAACAATTTGTTATTACAAAATAGGGGCTTTTCGCAAATGCCAACATTTTTTTTACACATACATTTGGATGACCTTTATCATATGCCGTATGCGGCATATCGATAAATTAATTATAGCGTTGTTTATAACAAATTTTCTGGAGATATAGTTTTTTACGCGACGTATAAAACCTCGTACATAGCAGCAACAGAAAAAATCCGTAGTGCAAATGATTTGCAAGTGAAAGTACTTCAAAAAACGCACATTAAATAGACATGTTGCTAAGTTATTAGTATAGTAATTAAGTAATTAAGTGCTAGTTATTAAGTAATTTTATTGTTGAGATATTTAACGTCAAAGTTTTTGCTCATATCTCCGTTCCTAATAAACTTTGTTAATAAGCTTTGTTAATAACGCGACTGCGACGTAATTCATGAACGCAGACTTTTCAAATTTTAGGAGTAGATATCTCATGAGATAAGCTAAAAATTGCTTCAAAGCGCTAGTCGAAAAGTTTATTAGGAGCGGAGATATAAGCCAAAAAGCATTTGCACTACGGATTTTTGCGGCTGTTGCTGCTATGTACGAGGTTTTATACATCGCGTAAAAAACTATACCTACCTCCAAAAAATTTGTTATAAACAACGATATTATTAACTCATCGATATTCCGCATACGGCATATGATAAAGGACATCCAACTGTATGTGTAAAAAAAAATTGGCACTTGCGAAAAGCCCCTATTCTGTTATAACAAATTGTTAACAGTTAGCGATTTTCAGCATTCAATTGATTATAACTCGGGAACTATTTATCGCACAGAATGCCGATTGAGGGAGCTTATTAACAATAAAAAAGGCAACTTTTTGGAAAGTCTCATGACGATACGATTATTATTAACCGAGATAAGTAAATTTGTTTAAAAACGTTTTTTTTTCGCAAATTTTGCTCGATATCTCGTTAAAAAATTAATTTTGCAATAATGGGAACCACATATTTCCGATGGGAAATTTAATAATAAACAACTTTTCTTTCTTGATCATTTTTCGTAAGACGCATACTTTTCGAGATAATTCGACTTGAAATAATTTGTTTATTTAAAACATGATGCGGCCACCTGCGTGATTCCGCCTTCTCGGATCTTTAATCAGGACGGTTTCCTGTATATGAAACCGTTGAGACTTCTTTTATGGACTATTTTGTCAGTCCGAAACATAGATCGCCTGGACTCCTTTAATTGCCAATATATGGGAATAACATAAAGAAAAAACAAAATTGTCAAGCAACCATCTTTGGATCACTTCATAGGGGCTGACCCCACTGTGATTGACACAATATGCCCGCCAAAATTAAGCTTCCTGGGTAATGGTCCCTAATAATTACCAAATCCTTCTATCCATAGTAAACAACGTCGTTTCAAAAACATTGAATGCGTACGACATTTAGAAACGAAAAAAAAATAGGACGTTCACGTCGAATCCTCGATAAACGCTCGAGCGGTTTCTACATGAAATAAGCGCACGCCTACGTATGTACGTCTTAATTCCCGTATTGTTCTGTCTGTGTTGGTTCGTTTCATCGCGTGGACATAAAAGTAGCCACAATTATCGAATGAAATGGATATCGTTGATTTGGGTCCGATTTCTGTAACCAGTGACGCAGCTACAAGATAGAACAACAGTAGAGGAAACAAGCCGATTGGATTCATTTGGGTACGACGAGAGAAGATCTTCGCTTCTATGACAGCGTATTTTTTTTAAGATACTCATTACAAGATCCCTTAAGATTATTACAATCTGATCTTTTATGCAGATCAATGAGTAATTTTTTGCTAACCTACATTATTACATTTGAAAATTCTTAAAACTAAGGCTTTACTCATTAGTTGCCTTGTGTTCTACTCGTAGTAACTTTACTACACTAAATTTAACATGTAGCACTGATACCGCACTATACTCTGCTTTGTATTGTCACTATTTCACTAACTCAAAAGGCTTCGTCCTCTTGAGTCTTCTTAACTGGCTTGTGTTGTCCAGGAGCTGGATGGCCTCGACATTCACGTGGCGGAGCAATCTTTTTCATGGCTGCTGGCAAATTTGGTGATGGTTTGATCAACGGTATCCATTTGCAGGTCTCGATGGATGTCTCTGTTTCGATAGTACCAGGGTGCATCTACAATGTTCCTTAGTACTTTGTTCTGGAAACGCTGGATCACTTGGATGTTGCTTTTGCTGGCACAACCCCAGAGTTGGATACCATAGGTCCAAATGGGTTTCAGTATTTGCTTATACAGAAGCAATTTATTATATGTAGACAACTTGGAGTTTCGTCCAAGTAACCAATACATTTTTTTCAGTTTGAGGCCCAACTCTTCACGTTTCTTTTTGACATGAACTCTCCAGCGGAGTCTAGCGTCTAAGGTCATTCCCAGATATTTAGCTGAGTCAGCATAAGGGATCTGGGTATCGTTTATTCTAATTGGTAAACGTTGTTTCCTTTTGTTAGTAAAGTCTACGTGTATAGACTTATTTTCATTTAGTTTGATGCGCCAAGTTTTAGTCCAGGTAATGATTTTATTAATGGAGATTTGGAGTTTTTCTGCAACCTCTTCATGATCTCTTCCAACAGCAATTACTGCGGTGTCATCAGCAAATGTTGCTATTGTTTCATGTTCTAGGTTTGGGATATCACTAGTATATAATAGATAGAGTACTGGACCTAGTACACTACCTTGTGGAACCCCTGCTCTGATTTCTTTTAATTCGGAATGACAGCGTATGATATGTAAATATTATCTTGATGCAGCACAACGATCGGATTGGTTTCTATTTCTGTGTTATGCTGTATCGAAAAATTATGTTTTATTATAGAACATTACCTCTTTCTCCAAAAACTTACTTTATATATACTTCTCATTGAGATAAATTACCATAAGTACTTAGCCTCTAAAGTTTTATGTACCTATATCAAATAAAAACTACAATTGATTTGACCAATCGATCAAAAATCTATATGGGCTCAGAGTTAAAATGATACGGCCTGAAAATGTATTTTATTCGTCATCATTATTGGAGTTGGAAAATGTTGTGTACATACGACTATTTGACTATTGTTGTTTACCAAATAAACATTTAATAATTCACAGTTTTATGCAACACCCTGTTAATAATGTTAGACCAATACATTTTAAAAATGACAATAATTATTGTAGTAACAACGAATCAACGTTATCTTTCTTAATAAAATTACTTTCTTATTATCTTCTAATTTTTTTAGCTCACATACTTTTTACGTTGAGTTTCAACTTACGTCACATTTTTTTTGATGGACAGGGTTACTTTGTAATAGTTAAAAAAAACTTATAGTTGTAATGCGACAGGTACGCATATATCACTATATTTACTACACATATGACGTGTGTAAATTAAGTAATGAGACTGGCAACGATCTAGCAACACTGAGGAGACGGGACTTGGAAAGGCGATAGATGGGTTAACATGTAATGCACCTTCAATACAAATTTGAACTTGTTCGAGTCATTTGTTTGTTCTTTGTGACCGTTTTGGTAAACCGGTTTTTTTCAGTGCGTTTTAAAATGAGGGACATTCATTTTGAGCAACGGTGTGCTCTCAGGTTTTGCTTAAGACTTGGACACAACGCAATACTTTTGCAAAACTTCAACACGTCTACGGAGACAGTGTTTTTTCAAGAGTCCAGGTTTCAAGGGTTCAAGAGAGTCGATTGAAGATGAACCACGTAGCGGAAGACCTTCATCTTCAAGAAGCGATGAAAATATCGATAGAATACGGGATCTTGTGCGTTTAGATCATCGGTTCTTGAAAACTTGAACTGAAAGAAAAAGGGTCATGTGTGTCAGACCAAACATCAAGAACAATTGGATGTTGCATCACGACGATGCAACCAGCTGAAGGCTATTCCACTATATGAGTTCCAGCACTGCTATAAGGAATGGAGGAACCGTCTCTAGGTCTGTGTGGCTTCCCAAGGAAGTTATTTTAAAGGAGACAATACTGAATTGTAATTCTATTCGAATAAAAAAATTAAAAAAATCTGTCTCATTACTTAATTTACACACCTCGTATAGTATCCTTATTTGAAAAACAGTTTTCTTTGTTTCTCAGTCGTATTTATAGCTTGATAAACATCTGGTGTCCACCAATAGTTCAAGGAATAGTGGAATTTCACTCTTCTAAACAGCGTGGTTCAATAATATTGTTGAAGTATCTTCTATCTATCTATCTTGGCGGAGCGTTTAGCATGCTCGTTGCTTACTTTTTAGAAAAAAAAAGTCTGGATACAATATGTAGTGTTAGGGACATATTAAATCGTAGATCTTCATACGTTACAACAAATTCAAAAACTAATTGCCTAAAGTTTTTAGTTCCTCACTTGACTGCCCAACAATATTCAAGTATTTGTCTAAGCCTTTGTCGCACATATGTAAGTTATATTCACAGGGTCTACAAAAAAAATGTTCTGTCTTTGCGATCAGACCCATCATTTCTATGTATGTTGATGCACTGAAACCAAATTTGGCAAAAAAATTTCTGCCGCATCAATTTTTCTCTCGACCCCCATATAACCCCCATACTCTTTTGAGGAAATTAAAAAAAAAATATTTTGGTTTTTTGGGTCGCTGCTCACGAATCTGAAGTCAAGAATAAATTTCGATTTGATGACAGCTGTCAACAAGCTGTCAAATTTCACTAAAAAGTAAATAGTTGATATTAAATGCATATTTTTAAGTTTTTTGGGTTGCTGATTACGATTCTGAAGTCAAAAATGATTTTTGACATAATTCATTTTTGACTTCAGAACCATAATCAGCAACCCAAAAAACTTAAAAATATGCATTTAATATCAACTTTTACTTTTTTTAGTGAAATTTGACAGCTTATTGACAGCTGTCATCAAATCGAAATTTATTCTTGACTTCAGATTCGTGATCAGCAACCCAAAAAAACCAAACATTTTTTTTATTTCCTGTATATGGGGGTTATATGGGGCTGGAGAGAAAAATTGATGCGGTAGAAATTGCCAAATTAGGTTTCAGTGTATCAAAATACATAGGAAATGATGGATCTGATGGCAAAGACAGAACATTTTTTTTGTAGACCTGTGTTATTTATGGTCTAATGAATACGCCTTCTTTTATTTTTGCGTTACCAATTCTGAGGAGGAAGTATTGCTTTCTCAAAATTTACAACTGATTGAGCAATAAGGTTTTTCATTCAAGGTATTTATATTTTCTCTTTCTCGGATTTTCCTTTTTTCAGCTACTGCCTTCTGGTATCCCGTTTTAATGATGATATTTGGATTCAGCGTCATTCGAGGAGCCATTACGATTATCTTACATAACCATATACTCGTATAACATATAACCATATCTTCATAACCATGTTAATGTTATGAAATTCCATGATATGAACATAGCGTAGCACACCTCCTAAGTAGATACTACTACATTTATTGTGAAAGTAATACTCCACCCCCTTAGCTACGTCGATGTCCTAGCAAGATCCCCAACCGAGATATTAGGTATGGTTCGTCTAAAAGAATCCATACATTACCCGGAGAACGTATCGGATTACCGTGGAATTCGTTCCGGCAATTCCGGGGCTGGAACGAAAGTGAACATCTCGTTCCAAACTCCGTCCGCGACGTAGAAGTTATCCAAATGGGCCAATTAATGGAGATATCAATTAGGGCCGTTTCGGTGCCGATATCTAAACGGGAAGCGGCGCGACGAACGTGTCACATGTCCGCACGGGTTAACTGGGGATGAAAATCGTTCTTAATTACCGGCATCGTCGAGCATTAGACGAGGAACGTCTCAATTCCGAACAACGGGGTTGATCAAACATCGGTTAGGCGGAAATAAGTTTTGAGGGTTTAGATGTGCGGATTGAGGAATTCGTAAAGAGAGCATGATTCGTTTTTACTGCCATAAAAGTAAGGACGTGCGCAAGGAAGGAAGAGAAGGAGACGGATAAAAGAGACAATAGTTTGGAATAAATAGTACGTACATATGTATAGTATAACCAATCTCATTTTAAGACAATATGAAAAGACAGCGCGACATTTCCTTTGTAAGCACAGCTGCACCGACCTCGAACGCGTACCATCCTTAGGCGTGCGCGTAACTTACTTTTCAAGGCATTACATTATCTTACAATTAATGTACGAGGTGTGTAAATCAAGTAATGAGACTGTTTTCTTAATTTTTTCATTCGAATATAGTTACAATTCAGTATTGTCTCCAAAATAACTTCCTTGGGAAGCCACACAGCGCTAGAGACGGTTCTTCCATTCTTCATAACAGTGCTGGAACTCATATACTTTAATAGCCTTCAGCGGGTCGGTTACAGCCGTTGGAATGTTTTCTATGGTCCCAAAATGACGTCCCTTAAGGTGTTTCTTAAATGAGTTTGGACTTTTGGACTCCTTAAGATGAGGACGGTTTGCCCAAAAGTCGTCATTCTGCCCCTGGTTATCAGCGAAACGTCTCAACAAAAGAATGGAGAAGAAAACAGCTCCAGATGAGAAAAACAGACAAACCTGTTTATACACATTAAAAGGGGGAGCAAAAACGGTCTAAATTCTCCGTGAAAAGCATGCAGATGCTAATTACAATTAAAGAGCACACGAATGGGAACAAGAAGAGCCTCGAAAATACAAGAAACTCAATCGTTGGGGTAATAAACGCGAAGACGCGAAGTCTCAGGAAGTTTGTGATAATATTTGAGACAAATTAAGACCTGAAAGGGGTTCGAGTAGTCACACTGATTTAAATATGTCAATATAATAGAATATTGCATGATTTAATTGATATGAATGCATTTCATCACCATTTATGTATGTATTTACAATAGAAAGCAATGAGAGTACCATACCAATGACCATTTGGTGAGCTTTGGTCTCTTTACCAATTTGCATACATTTGTATGATCAGAGAATTGTAAACTGTAACAACTGTAAACAAGAAAGGATATAAATTGTGTCAACAAAACATACTGGATGGTCACTAAATTAAATATGTCATATAATATATCTGGATCAAGTATGGATCAAATCAACATCCTAATAGTCAAACGGTTCCATCAAATTGGTTAAAAATCTACATATTGGTATTGCTCTTTCTTTGCCACACACATATTTCTTAAATAGTCAAATGAACAAAACCCACCTAAAATTAATCAGACTGTAATTAATTTAAGCAACCTCTTAAAAAAATTCTCGTCTTAATTCTATAATATTTTAAGCTCCACTAATAATATTCCACTTTTTTTGCAGATAATCGTACTTTTTTGTTTACTACTCGAGGTGTTCTGTGGCGAAGTTCAGCTGTTAAGAGTGAAGGAAGAAATCAGGGAAGAAATAACAACACCTCCACCACCACCAAAGCCGTACGCATTTGGATATGCTGCGGGGAGGTATCCAGGACACATAGATAGGACCCATTCGGAGGTATCTGATGGATCCGGGGTAGTACAAGGTAATTAATACGATATATATCATTACTAAGCAAACTTATATAATAACTATTTGTATTTATAATAAGCTACAAATATCCTACAGTTCAAAAACGGTCGGCCTTTACTAGTTTTTTTTTAAGTGAGTATAAAACAAAATACAGTAAATTGAATAAACATCAAGGTTAATCTCAAGGTATGACGTCCGTTACCATCGTTCAAAGAGAATGCAAATCTTTAAAAACATTGTTTACATAGATTAATTTAAAAATTATGCTTAATATACGTGTTTTTGCCGTGTAAACCTTGAATAGTCACAAATTTATATTTTACGCGTATTTTGAATCAAACTGTATGCGCGATTCCTGTTCTCTGAATCATAAATCGACTGAAAGTTATACGAACTACATGTATGTATGTATTTTTACGTGTTCAAAATTCCGTTTATATCCACCATGTGGATTCCACAATTTAATGTTTATGCTGCGGTTTACAGAGGCTGAAAAATATCTAAACAATAGAAGCGCAACAGATGCGGATGGATGAGCTTTTGTATGAAAAAATAAATAATAAGTATAACGCATACGCTGTTGGATACCTCAAATTTGATAATACCCAGTTTGTTTTGGTTGTTTTTACGGGGGAAGGTTTTTTCATTGTCAGTATCGTTGCGGCCACATCCTTATGCCTGATTCTCTACAGAGTGATCGTAATTCTACGATTAAAACGATTTCAAAAATAGCAAGAAAAGACGAAGTAAAATTTATTTCAAAATCGAGGGTCTCTTTATACTGGATAATTTTACGTATTTTAAGAACACTTCGCAATTATTTTAAATAATAAATAATCATACTTACTAACTGGCGCAATTTTTTATTTAAAAAAGAACTGAAATAGTTGCTCTGAAGAACCGAAAAAATCGTTACTCAAAATTTAGGAAACACATGAAACTGGCACAAGGCTTTACGACATGGTTAGTTAATGTTTAATTACTTGATTAGTTATGCTTTTTGCGTTACCATATGTGTGTGTGTGTGTGTGTCATGTAATAACCTCTATATTAATACTCATTATCTACAATTAGTAGGATTGACACGGTATGATACCTCATATATTTTGAACAAATTTAACCAAATAAGTAACACAGCTGGAACTTTTCGAACAGACTTTGACGCCCATATACGAGGTGTGTAAATTAAGTAATGAGACTGGCAACGTAGCGCCCGATCTAGCAACACTGCGGAGACGGGACTTGGAAGGGCGGTATGTTAACATGTAATGCACCTTTAGTACAAGTTTGAATTTGTTAGAGTCATTTGTTTGTTCTTTGTGACTGTTTTCGTAAACCGGTTTTTTCTAGTGCGTTTTCAAAATGAATGACATTAATTTTGAACAATGATATGCTATCTTCTTGAGAGGTTCTTGAAAAACTTCGAAAAAGGGTCATGCGTGTGAGACCAAACATCAAGAACAATTGGATGTTGTATCACGACAATGCGCTTTATCACACAGTCATTTCAGTAAAATAAAAACATTTTTGTGGTTCCTCAGCCTACTTTAAGTAACACTAAACCAATTGTAACAAAACTGCAATTGTCTAACAAGAGACGAAAAATATTGCAAAATATAGGTCAGAGCTAGTTAAAAATAGTATTACATCTTGAAGTAACTTTCGGATTTTGTCTTTAGAAAATCGCGGGTTTTTTAAGAATTGGTTTGATGTTACTTAATAATACACTCGACATCCGCATATCCGAACTCCACACATCCGAACTCACCATATTTCCGAACTTTTTCTTACCATATTTCCGAACTTGTACTTCCAAACAACCGAACTTGTCGCTGTCGAATGTCAAATGTCGCTGTCGAATGACCAATGAGCCAGGAAAACCCTGTGCGCATGCGCCAGCAGTTCGGTTATTCCGAGGTGACGAGAGTTCGGAAATGTGGAATTTGGGGAAAATTTTGGGGCTGTAAAAATAGCACCAAAAGAGGTAACAGAGGCTCCATTAGAAAATGTCCTTAAGTTCCTTAAACAGGAGAAACAGAACTATTGGAATTAATGAGTGTAGGTGTACAATAAGCATCGGCTTCAGTGCATATATTTTGTATCTCCCTATAAACAATAATAATAATAACATCTCGTTTGGCATTATCTCTAGACATTTTCTATTTCAACGCCTAAGAACACCATTTATATTTTTGTTTTCATAAGTAATCTCTTAAGCTGTAAATTATCCTCGTCATACGATACTTACAAAAAAATTAAATTTCTTGATTAATTCATTACTTTTTACGGTGTAAAATCCAGCGAATGTGTCCGTGTCCAACACGCCTCCTGTCTAAAGAACTAAAAAACCTTTATGATTATGTCTGTACCGTTGTATATCTTCGAGCGCTTCCAGTGTAAACATTTACGTTGATTGCGATATGACAAATTAACCGTGGGAACATGCCCGGGACGTATAATCGAGCGTGTTTTATTAATATTTTCTAAACAAAAGATGACGGCGCAGAACTCTACAGCTTAAATATTGAGCCGTCGCAGACGAATAAAGTATCTCGACTGCTCTGAATTATTTAGGCGGCGTCGCTCTATTTCGAAGTGTCTGGGCCAAAGGGTTGAAAATAAAATATTCTAAATGTGGAGGAGAGTTGATGAAGTAAACTGCTTTGCATACGTAGTGAATTTTTTTTTATAATACGGGTTTATTTTGAACTATCTGAAAGAGACAATTAATAAAAAATCTTAAAAAATGGTAGAAGAAACCGTAAAAATTAATTGCAGTGTATTTGTTGTTTTATCCCATTGTTAGTTGATTTTTCGATTTATTTACACAAATATTGTTCGTTAGTAACTGATAAACTGATACACCATTATTGAATGGAAAAAACACTACAAACGTTTCTCTAATATTCTTTCAAAACAACTACCTTTCAGGCTATAGGTATGCCACGCTATATAGGTATATTGAAAGATATATGACATATGTACCATATACCATTTATTGTGTAAATATGAGAGTTACATTTAGCACAACTGGCATAGAATTGTAAACCTTTTATTTATATCCTAAGTAAATAAAATAAAAACTCAAAAACTACAACAATTCTGATTTTACACTTCAAGAAACATCCACAGTCCAATCCACAGCGTCTGTGGATTTAGCTTTTTTATATTGTGCTATAATGCAGTTACCTAAATAATAGGCGCTTTACTCACCCTATCCACAAAGCAATACAAATTCAGTGGTTTCCCTAAAGGAGTAATTTTATTAACATATTTATTGAAAATATCGTCTATTATTAATCATATGTAATATTTACCTAGTTACATTATGACTGTTTACAGGAAATGCCTTGCAACTCGACGTAGGACGTTAGGATTCAGGGTTGTCAAGTGTTAACGTTTCTATAAATTACGACCAAAGAATTAGCTTCAAAGTTATAAGAGATCAGTCGATAATGCCTTTAAAACATGTAGTCAGCGCTCCGTTTAACCACTGGTAATTTATCGCCTCGGCGGTCAATATTCATTAAAAATTTTAATGGGGGTATAATAAAGCACAATGAAATTTATTACTTCCTTCTGGCGACCTCGCTGAAATTCTTTAGGGTCAAGAAAAGAAATGATTCATATATGGATACAGTGATTTCACGTACATTCATAAGTACATATCGCCTGCTGAGAACAATAGTAGCGAAACTCAAAGGGTAGGAAACTTATTAGGTACACATTTTGGACTTTTTTCTTTATAATGTGTGCTTCATTTCCTGATGTAACTAGTAATACAGTTTTCAAATACAAAATTCCGTTTTTTCAATTTATTTTCATAGTTTCACCACTATTGCTTCAATGCTTAGATCATTTTTTTAAGGGTTTGGTGTGACTTAAATACACAATAACAGACCAACATAATCTGTTTCATTCAAAATAAAAAAAAAAACAATAAAACAAATTAATATTGAACTTGGCTACGGATACCTTTAAAGACTTCTAAAATGAACATGTCCTTTATTGCCTACTTTAAATAGCCTCACATTGTTTTTTTTTCACAGCAACTGAAATTACTTTTATAAAATCTTTTTACTTCAAGTAGAATTTTTTCGCTTCAATCCTGTCTTGTCAAAATGTAGGAACCAATGTAATGAAAATCGTGAACGCTTAAATATAATAAGCTGTGATAGAATAGCTCTGCAATGTATGAATGACAAATACAACTTTGTGAAGAACAGTATTAACATTTTTATCTTTAAAGGACATCTTAAGTTTTTTTCTCACAAAAATCCTAACTTTTACATCTTAATTTTCTGTCTTTGTTACTGAATCAGTTCTTTTTCCTAAAAAATTATAAAAGTAGGTAATCATTCAGTTCTTTAGTGGCTATCCACTTCACAAGATAAAATTTTAGATCCAATATAACAAAACGGATTGTCTTAAAAGGTGGAGTAAAAATGTAAAACCTTACATATTACCTAGACAATTATAGGTATAATTCTTTGTGTTACATTCTAAAAAACGTGTCAGGACAAACTGAATTTCATCTCTATCGCACACATCGTTGCGACCATTTCTCCTCAAGGCGTATCTACCGCTATCAGCAGGAAAGAAGTGAAATGACCTTTCGCCTCTATTGCACATGAAACAGGACCCATTTTGAAGTCCTTTGGTGGGCTTAACTCAAAATCGCCTTTTTTTAAGTTTCGCCACTATTGTTCTCAGCAGGCGATATGTAGGTATCAAGAAATCAGGCACAATTATGAAACAAAACTAGTTACTCTTCAAAAAAAATGGGCGAACACACTAAAATGAATTAAAATAGAAAAATTTGAAAAGCTTTGTAATGAATTTGAAAGCGTTTTAATTCTATTATCTATTCTTCCATTCTAGTTTTAAAAAAATGTGCAGGAAAACATCACAAATGTCTTGGAAATTAATTTGTTTACTGTGAATTTGGTTTAACGTCATAATATATGTACATATCTTAATTCAGTGGCGGTTGGTGATATTTCAGATAGCCATATCTTGAAAACGACGCATGGGACCCACTTCACTTTTTTAGATGATAACTATATACCTCTTACAGAAAGCATTTATAGTGAAAAAGTCAGCAAAGTTTGCGAAAATATTTTCAAAAAAACTGCAGAACACATTGGGATCTCAGTAACACTCTGTGGAATATTTGCAGTATATATTTTTTTTCATAATCTAGAAACAAACAAGGAGAGGTTTTTCGATTTATTACAAAATGTTTTTTTTTCAAAAAGTTTTGGCCATTTTAATTTTGGGAAACAAAATGTTCCTATAAAATTAAAATTAAAATGGCCATAACTTTTTTTGAAAAAAAAAAAATATATTGTAACAAATCGAAAAACCTCTCCTTATATTTGTTTCTAGATTATGAAAAAAATATATACTGCAAATACCCCACAGAGCGTTACTAAAATCCCAGGGTGTTCTGCAATTTTTTTTGAAATATTTTCGCAAACTTTGCTGACGTTTTTTGTTGAAATTTTTTTCACTATAAATCTTTTCTGTAAGAAGTTTCTAGATATTTAAGAAAAAAATATACTGCAAATATTCCATAGAGCGTTATTGAGATCCCAGGGTGTTTTGCAGTTTTTTTGAACATTTTTTCGCAAACTTTGCTGACGGTTTTTTCACTATAAATCCTTTCTGTAAGAGGTGTATCCTTCCCACTTCACCTAAAAAAAGTGAAGTGGGTCCCATGTGTCGTTTTCAAGATATGGCTAACTGAAATATCACCAACCGCCACTGTCTTAATTCATAAACGTAACTAAGGGGCATTTACGGGCACGTGCCTCTATTCAATAAATCGACTAAAGGTGCATTTTCATGCAGTCGCTAGTCGCTCGTTTTCAGCGATAAATGAGGTCACGTGGTACGATTTCAAATTGTCTGCCACTTTAAGAATTGTAGCGAAAAATTGCAGCGATTAGCGTCAAATTTAAGCGACAAATGAAACATGTGTATCCAGTGGCGGACTAAGACTTTTAGGGGCCCGGGGCGGCAAAACTCAATGAGGCCCCCGGTCTTGGAAGTTGATATATTTTTACAAGCTTTTTATTCAGTTCACATTTGTATGTACGAGTGTGTATGTTTAGTTCAAATCTTGCAAATTAAATTCAAACCAGTTCCTCTCAATCAATTTTGCTGAAATTTTGAATACTTATGTAAAGTCGGTGACAATGTAATGTTAAGGTACCATGGCGAGGGAAGATGGCCATATAAATTCTTTAACTACACATGATAAACCCATCGTGTTTGGGCTCGTTTGATTTGTCTTGATGGTTACTCTTATTTTAATAGTACTGTCAACAAAAAAGTTTGTAATAAAAATTAAATGTCTATGTATATAATGTGTCTATGCTAGGCTCTAGCAGATAATTGTAATTTACTTACATACACATAGGTACATAGAATATAGATATGGATGAGGAAGATAAAATACGAATCAGCAACAAACAATATAAAATGTAGTTTTTATTTTCTGTAAGTATATAGCTATTCCACATGTTTTCATGCCATCATTTTACCGAACTCCTCAATAACTTAAGTGAAATCAATTTCCTTTGTAACTTTTCTTTCAATTGAAAGCATGGACAGATTGACGAGTCGCTCTTGATTCATTGTACATCGAAGATAATTTTTGATAGTTTAAGTTTGGAAAAACTTCTCTCGCATGATACAACTGAGACACAGAGATCAAGAAGTATTAAGCGATGTACAGGGTAACGATTAGCAGTAGAAGTAATTTTAATTTAGAAATTATAAATCACCGGTATTTATTTGTATCTACGGGGGACTCCAACTTCAAACTGCCTCTTACTTAGGTAGGTACTGAAGCATATTTTTTAGCCTTGTTTAAGGTTTGATCAAAAGAACTTGTCAACATTTGGAGGCCCCCCCCCTGAGACCAGAGGCCCGGGGCGGACCGCCCCTTCCGCCCCCCGTTAGTCCGCCACTGTGTGTATCGATTCATCGAAAGTCGAGTACCACTATATTGTAGACAATGGTGAAAAATAAATATGATACTTATAATATATTAATAGAGAAAATCGTCTAGTAAATAATCAAATTCAATCAAATGTGGATTTATCAGTGTCAAAAAAATTATCCGGCAAGCGCAAATTAATAGGCTTCGACGAAATAGGGTTATAACCACGCTTTTACTTAATCATATTGCTATTCATAATAAACAACAGCGATATAAAAAGAAAAGATTTTGGGTCCATCCATTATATATATGTAAATTGCGACGAGAATATGGATTTTTTGAAGCTGTGTTCCCGACACTTTCTTCATACTCTTTCGATTGTTCGAATTACGTTGACGCTGGTACTATGTAGCGATGATGGTAATTGTAGCGATAAAGCTAAACAAAATTTAGCTTTATCGCTACAATTCTTAAAGTGGCGGAAAATTCAAAATCGTACCACGTGACCTCATTTGTCGCTGAAAACGAGCGACTAGCGACTGCATGAAAATGCACCCTAATAGAGCGATACACAATATAATCGCAACATTGCAGTTATTACACGTATTTCCTCCAGGTTCGTACTCGTACGTGGACCCTCGATTCAAGATCCGCACCGTGGAGTACGTCGCCGACAGGAACGGCTTCCACCCGATCCTGAACGAGCCCGCGCCCGAGCTGCCCTCCGACACCCCCGTCGTGGCGGCGGCCAAGGAGCGCCACCTGCGCAAGTTCGCCGCCATCGCCGACGCCCATCGCGCCGGCCCCGGGGAGGCGGTCGTGCCAGCGGACACGAGGGCCGTCCAGTTCGCCAAGAACAAGCACCTATCGCTGTACCAGCAAATCGCCGAGGAGCATGCCAGGCTGGCCGCCGAAGCCGACGCCCTGAGGAGGGCCGAGGAGGAAGCAGCGAGCGCAAGAAACAGCCTGGAGCACCGCTAAGGACGAGCGCCGTTTTATTCGACGACCTCGAAACTAATAGAACCAACGAATAAACCACAGTTTAGAGAAAATTTCTTTAAACTATGAATAAACTGCAGATAGACCGCTTAAAAACAAATTTTACACCGCCATCTATCGTTGATACTTTTACTAGTGCCAGCGGCGGCAAATTCAAATAGACCCGTTCCCTCACACCCATTAAAAATTCATTATAAACCTAAAATTTACTTAAATTCAATTAGTATCTCTTAATAAACCAATTATTGAAGGAAATGGTCTTAGGTAGGTATCACAAAACTTACAGATACAAAAAAAAAAAGTCATTATAGTACATGAGAAGAATTGGAACTTTTGTCGTTGAAACAAATTCACACTCGAACACTTCCACTTAACATGGAAATACTTTTTTCCACTCTCTCTTTTAGCACACGGTGCAAAAACGTGTTTCTTCGGTTAAGTGAAAAGGTGTTCATGTTCAAGTGTGAAGACCCTATAGTCCCTATGCTTAACACACTACTGTTTTGTTAAGTTAATTTGTTTATAAATGAAAACATGATTTATGTTGAAATTAAAGAATAATATATTGTTGGTGTAACTTCTTAAAAGTTTATGAATATATTTCCATTAACTATTGATTAACTAAACTGACTATACTCCTTCATATTATATTTATAACATATGTTTTAACTTATGAAAAGCACCAGCAATCACAAGTGAGAAGGAACTACCCTTGCATGCACATAATTAGTCCCCATAGTTTGGCTTTGGTTTTGGTGTGTCTATTAGTTTTGAGGTCACTGGTTCCATTTTATATTTTTTATGGGTCGTTTATATATTATGGTTTTATATATTATATTTATTTTCTGTGTTTTTGTTTTTTTATAACGCAATACTATCATAGTTTTATTTACTTCAGTTATTTGTTCAGATCATGTCACAGAATCATCATATTATACAAGAGAAATATCCGTAACTCCGAGAACAGATATTCAGGCGTATGATGTATCATTTGCCGTTATTTATAACACCGCTGTTAACAACTTCAGCCAAGTGGAAACTGGGATTATCTCAAAATGATAATCCTGATTGGACAAGAATTATAACATCACTGTTATAAATAACGTCAAATGATACATCGTAGGCCTGATTATGAGCTATTTGATGCAAACAGTTTATATGTATACCTCTGAAAATGCGTTTTTACTGAAATATAGAGTCTTAAAGTGTACCTTACATCTTAGTTACAACGCACTTTAGAAGAACTATCTGACGTATATGTTTTACAAGAACTGTTTTCATCAAATGATTTGTACCACCTCTTCCCGAAGTTAGAGACATTCCTCTGGAAACACCTTGTGTATACTTAGCTATTTGGTTTTAATGTACCTAATTTGTAATTTTGTTAGCAGTTTTTGCTTAAAGCAATATATATAATATTAATAATAATATGTCTCTTTTTATTATTAATACCTTCTAGTTTTATTGTTAATAGTATTTCTAGAACTGTCGCTATTACATAAGTTAGACGGTACCATTGTGACCCACTCCCCCACAAAACGTTTAAATAGCCCCCTTTTGACACCAATTATTATTACAATGTAGTTTTGTACATGTTTTTAAACATATTATTGCATTGTTAATTTTAAAGTTGACAGAAACGCGCCACAGAGGCGTATGCACTATAAATGTGATACACGAAATTAACTAGTAGCATTTCTCATGTTTGCCATATCTTATTATGAATTTATCACACTACTCAACGTATTGCATACAGCGGGGTTATATAAAATGACCAGCTGACATGGGGCTACCGCAATCAAATCAAACTGGAGTAAACCCCATCAGATACTATGCCAGTTTTACCTATGTGTCGTGTCACCATAAGCCAACTTTAATAATGAGTATGTCTGTATGTACTAGGGAATCCAAACTGTAACGACATCATCAGCAATCATTTTTTTTAATCACGGTCCTTCTGTGACGTCATCACATTCTATATTCCTTAGTTTTATAATTGAGAATTAAAAGTTTAATTAAATAATTATAATCTTATAATGTATTGTGAATTAAGTTTCTTCTCGTTTTAGACCCAAATTTTATTATTCTTTATAGATCAGTTCTTTTGAGTGTTATTTTTCTTATCACCGATATTACCTCACCTAAGTGCGGCTCTGTCATAGAATAAATAGTTTGTCTCTACACCCGACAGTTTAAATGAACTACTAATATTGTTGCGACAAGATCAACTGTCAAGTGTCAAAATTCAAGACAAAGGTTAACGCAGTGAATTGTAGCTGTGACATTATTTTATTGTTTTTTAAATCGTGTCCCGTTTCTCGCTCTAATTAGACCGTCAAGTTAGTGCAAAGAATGTCCGGCCATACATACATAAAGTCGACGAATCCGTTCGATGAAGACGACGACGTCGATGACGAAACTTTTCTGCGAAACTCTAGGCGACCCGTTTCCAATATGCAGCCCACTTTCGAGGATCAGATGCAGACCTTCACCGAGAAGCGGAAGGCCATTGAAGATCGCACGATAACCAGCACGGAGAAGAGCATAAGCCTCCTTCGGGATTCGAACAGATCGGCATAGCCACTGCGGAAGAGTTGATGAGACAGAGGGAAAAGCTGGAGAAGACTGATAGGCAACTGGACGAAATCAACGCCACTCTGAGGTTTTCGCAGAAACACATCAATGGCATCAAATCGGTGTTTAGCAGCCTTAAGAATTACATGTCTGGGAAGACTGACGCTAGTCCTACGACATCAAGTTCAACTCCTAGCACTGTAAAAGTAAGGATCCTCATATTAAAATTAAACTCAAAACTCAAAATGTTTGTGTCTTGTATTTATTTGAGGACTGAGGCCATAAGAACCAAGTTAATTTATGATAACTGCTAATCAATTGGTACAACATATTTTTTAAGTGTCCAAATAACAATTATCAAGGTAAGAGTTCTCTCACAAACAGTCCTCAAATTATATTGTATTTATTATAAAAAAAGCAAATGTGAAAGTCAAATGTTGGGTCAGTATTTACAGTATTGAATTTCATTCCATATTTTTATTATCAGACTCTACTTTCCGGATGATAAAGAACTTAGTGGGTACATTATCTGTGTTAATATTATATTTCCTAGGTTCCGCTATTATATATACTAGGTTTATTAAAAAAAATACAATTTTTGATTTTGATAAAATTAGAGATAAATTATTAAAACATGTTCTTATAAATTGTTAATTATGGGACAATATACTTTCTGTAACTTCAATATTGTATAAAATTCATCGATATTTGTATTATTCAGGTATACTTATTTAATGGTTAATTTGAAATTATTCTTTTCTATAAAGCACTATATTTTTTGTAGTCCGCAACAAATCAAAACCTAGAGAATAAATTGCCCACTTACGATCGTTACGAGAACCACCCATCAACGAGACTCCGCGACAACGACTACAGTTCCCCTCAGAAGCAGCTCAACAGCTCGTCTGGCAGTAAAGACTTTAGTGCCCGTCTAGATGCCAATCTGCAGGAAATGTGCAGCAGTATTTCAGTACTGAAAGGCCTGGCAACGGAACTAGGAACCGAGATCGATTCTCAAAACGATTTGATAACAAATATCACGGATAAGGCCGAAAATGCAGACATGACGATTACCAAACAGAGCAAAGACATGCAGAGAATCCTTAAAAAATAGATGTTACTGTGTTATAAGCTATACCAGAATGCAGTGTTAGGCTCTACGATATTTTTGTTGCAAATTGTTTGTCCATCTTCACAAGTACAAAGCCAAAGGTATAACTGAACATCTGTTTCACTTAAATGCCCCCCGAAGCCTCTACGTCGTTTGCTCATTTTATTTTTGCTGTATACTCGGCGATAATTTGTACCTTTGAATAATTAATATTTCTTAAAATAAAATAAATACAATTTATTATAAAGAAATTCTAGCATCGGGATATTTTAATACTGTCGAAAAAAATCTATTTTGATATATGAATTACTCTACCAAATGAGTTAGTTAATTTTTTTAGTTTTAGGGTTTTTAGGTGTATGGAAATGTAATTGTGATCAGAATTGTCTAAAATTGTTGAATAATGTGTATGTTACTTGAACTTGTGTACGTTTATTTTTAATTTGATATTATGTGTGTATATATATATGTTATATGATCTAAATTTGTTTAAAAAGCAATATAAGTATTATAAAAATTGTCACTTCTTTGAAAAATCTTCTACAAAAAAGACACTATATTGAATAGATTTTTCTGATCTTGTGTATTAAATAAATACTCTTTACAATACATGATTTGTTTTCAAAAACATGTAGCCTTTTGCTACAAACACTTAACAGAAACAATTTTCTTCTCTTAGTTAAAGAAAAATTGTATTTTGACTTGCGTTTTCAAAGTCTAGACCAGAGGTTCCCAAAGTTTTTTGCCCCGTAGACCACTAAACGTTTTTCGTGAACCTGCCTAATATGAATTTTCGTAAACGTATTGACTTAAAATGTGTTTTTCGCAGCTGATACAGCTCTACTCACGTTGATAGGGTTTTTTGTATAAACAATTTAGTAAGTAATTTCTTCTATAATGTCCATTATAAATATTATGTACATACAATATGTGTTAAGTGCAGTGGCGGCTGGTGATAAATGGCACAGGGGCACGTGCCCAGCCCAAATTTCAATAGAAAATATTTCTTTTGTGTTAATTTACTATAAATTACTGTTACAATAATATCAATGAATTGTACACGACAAACTATTCATATTCTAATTATTATTCCTTTTATACCACAAATAATGATTTTTATCACATATATATGACAGACTATCGATCGAGCACCGACCCATGCACCGTAGTCTGAATTCTCGCATGTCGCGCGCGTGGGCGAGGGCACACAGTTTCCCAGCCCTCGTTTTTAATCGGGCTTTTTCGGTGACTGGTAAAGTTTGGCGACCATTGCAGACAAAACGTCGTTAAATCGCTCGAAAATCAGCTGAAGGAGCCACACTTGTTGAGTGACCGCTTTTAGTTTTATTGTTTATTTTCTTCGCTGAGAAGTGTGTTTTTACTGTTTTTGATTGTGAAACGTTTCAAAATGAATTCGGTGGACATTTTATTGACTAATAAAGATATTACATACGAGATCCGAACGGAAATTAAACGGTTAGGAAGGCCGATACCCGATTTAATTATTTCCAAAACAGACGTAGGAAATTCCCGAAATTATTCACGAAATTTTAATAGTAGTGTCTACAACAGATTTAAGTGGTTATGTGAGTGTCCTAAAAGAAACAAACTGTTTTGTTTTATTTGTTTAGTGATGGGTGGCAACCAAAATGCATAGACTCTAGAAGGGGTGAGTGATATAAAACATTTAAATGAACGAGCTAAGAAACATGCTAGCTACAATGAAAAACATATACATAACATCTTAGATTTTAGTGTGTTGGGAAAGGTAGACATAAGGCAACAGCTTGATAGTGCTTATCGTGAAAATATAAGACGTCACAATGAAAATGTGGATGAAAACATATTTTAAACCAAATAATTAATTGTATTAAATTTTGTGAACAATAAGGACAGGCGAGCTGATTTCCTCTAAGATACGTATGTCAAATAACGGTAAGATACCTATATCAAATTCTTTTCACATGTTGCCACCCATTATTTTAATATATTTAAGCCCTCAATATTCGTGACTAAATATTATTTCAAAAAGCTACCAAATCCCAAAAATTATTATTTTTTTGTATAACAGAATTTTTAATTTAAATTCTGGTGAAAATTCTAAAAATTTTCGCCTGCGGCGCCATTGGTAGCTAATGAGTAGTCCTACTGACACACCCTGTGCCACCCATGTAACACACCCACGAGCCGCCACTGGTTAAGTGTAGTAAGTCATATACAGAACGTTTAAATGTTGATGACACACACCCTTTGTTGATCACGCAACCCCTTTTTTCTCACTGAAATAGACCCCCTGCAAGTCTAAATCAACCCTTGGGAGTCCATATAGACCACTTTGGTCTAGAAATCTATGGTCTAGACCATAAAGAAACCAATTTGGTTTCTTTATAGTAGAGACACTGGATTTAAAATGTTTCGTTCGTGACGTCACTATTTCATCATAGAAATGTAAGAAACGAACGGTATCTAAACCATTATGTCGCAAAAAAGCGGTTGTAATAGTTCGCCCATTTGTAACAGATGGCGTAGAACTTCGAAGTTTGTCAAATGTCGAAATCTGTTTTTGTTTTTACTGCTGTCAAAATCGCAGCGTCTATAAACGTTATTCGAACGTTTTAGACGAAAAGCTGGTCACAATCTTTGATTATTGTAAGCATCGTAGCCGTTTAAGTGCCAATTTTGTAAAAAATCGTATTACAAACCTTTAAAATGTCGATCGGTGTTCCAATTAAAGTGCTTCACGAAGCGGAAGGTCATATTGTAACCTGCGAAACGATTACCGGCGAAGTGTACAGAGGAAAGTTAATAGAAGCCGAGGATAACATGAATTGCCAAATGACTCAAATCACTGTTACTTATAGGGACGGAAGAGTAGCCCAACTAGAAAATGTGTATATTAGAGGCTCAAAAATTAGGTTTCTTATACTACCCGATATGTTGAAAAACGCCCCTATGTTTAAAAAACAAACAAAAGCGGGGACGGCAGGCCGAGGGAAATCTGCCATTCTACGAGCACAAGGTAGGAGTTTTTCTGTTCTTTGGATGTTTTTTTTAAACCTATCAATTTCAAAATAGATTCTATTGATCTATAAACAACTTTTATGAACAGAACTCTGCATGTTGCAATGATTTTTATAGATTATTGATATATACAAAATTGTTCTAGCAGCTCGGGGACGGGGTAGAGGTCAAACACCGCCGATTCGAGGAGGCAGAGCAGGCCCTTGGCAGAATCAGCAGGGTGGCGCCCCTACTGGCAGAGGAAGATAAGATCGTACTCATAGGTTTTATATTTTTGTAAATATTGAAGTGTTCCTGAAATGAAGAATTGATTTTCCTCGTAAGTATCTCACTTGCAGTGGATATTTCGTTTCAGAAATAATGTTAGACACGATAATTTAATATTTAATAGTATATGTAAGATGAAACATGTTTTACAAGTTTTGTATTAAAACATTTCAATAGATGTTTCTTTAAAGCTTAAACCCAGTGTGTATCGCAACTACTCCCAGAGTTAGGTTTTCATATGAAACCTCGGAAAACCCGCTTCCTCTATCATTGTCCTGAAAAGTTCCTAAAAAAAGTGAAACAAATAGGGAATTTTTTCATTCTCTAGAAAACAACGAAGATATTTTACAAGCAACCGATAGTTTTCAAAATATAGCCCTGATGTATATTTTTGATTGCGTATGTTATAGTCTGAGATCCCGACCTAAGTCGACCTCCCCTCATCCTTTTTCTTAATTAAATATATATTTTATACAATAAAATGTATAAATCAATACAATGTGCTAGGGTTGCCGCGCCATATCCTCGCAAGGCTTTTTTAATTAAAAACTATTTTTTTGGGGGGGGGTTGGGGTGTGTTTTTGGGGGGGGTTAAGAAAAATAATATAAAAAAAAAAGGAAAAAAAAGAAAAAAAAAAAGGGGGGGAGGGGGGGGGGGGGGGGGGGGGGGGGGGGGTTGGGGGGGGGGGGGGGGGGGGGGGGGGGGGGGGGGGGGGGGTTTGTTTTGTTTTTGTTTGGGGTTGGTTTTTTTTTGGGTGGTGGTTTTTGGAAAGGGGGGGTGGGGGGGGGGGGGGGGGGGGGGGGGAGGGGGGGGGGGGAAAATTGGGGGGGGAGAAGGGGGGGGGGGGGGGGGGGGGGGGGGGGGGTGTTGGGGGAAAATATTTTTTTTTAATTTAAAAAAAATTTTTTTATTTTAAGGTTTTGGGTTTAAAAAAAAAATTTAAGGGGGGAAATTTTTTGTTGTTTTTTTTTTTTAATGTGTATTTTTTATATGGGGGGGGGGGGGGGGGGGGGGGGGGGGGGAAGAAAAAAGGGGGCCAAAAAAAAGGGAAAAATTTTAAGGGGGTGGGTTTTTTTTTTTTTTTTTTTTTTTTTTTCCCCGCGGAAACGCTGGAAAACACCCATCTCCGGCGTTGCTTCCAGCAGGAATTAGACTCAGGCGAGGGGAGGAAATTCATCTTACCCCAAAACCTTTCTAACAATGTGACACGTTTGTAGTACAATTGCCTTCTGGCCACTTCTAATAATATTATAAAACTGTCCTAATGCCGCGATGTTCTTGGTGAATCTGATTGTCATCACTCCCTCTGCCGATTTGCTATTATTATTATTATTATCATTTGTTTATTATGATTGTTGTTGTTAATTATTTACTCCAGAACACTTCTGTATCCTTCTCTATCACATATATTTATATGTGCAGTGCTCTCTGTCGCGCCTCATCCCTTACTCAATTATTCATACTTTAAATCGCGGCAACCCTAGACTCTGCGCACTTTCGCAAAGGCAACCCTATACCATCATATCCGCAATAAAATTAACTACATTTTCATATATAATTCATTAGAAAAAACGATGAGGGAAATTTACTAATATCAGTTCACCTGTTTATACCTGGCAACCCCGTATACGGCGGGAAAAATGGTAGGCAACCTTACTTTGACGTTTTATGTACATCTTTGGTTTTCGAATGGTACTATTTTTTTTAAGAAAAAGAATGACCGTAATGACCACAAAAAATTGCATTAAACGATTTTTAATTAAAAATAGCCTTGCGAGGATATGGCGGCAACCCTAGCACATTGTATTGATTTATACATTTTATTGTATAAAATATATATTTCATTAGGAAAAAGGATGAGGGGAGGTCGACTTAGGTCGGGATCTTGTACTATTATGATTATGACTAGGCTTCGGAATGTTTGCGTGCCTGCGTGTAAAACTCCATAAGACTATTCCGTAGTGATGGAGAACTATCGATAGTAGGCATCATCGATAGTTGTCGATAGTTTTATTAATGACCATTGATAACTATCGATAGTTTTCAATGGTTGGGAAAAAATGTGATGTTATTAATTATACAATATATATCATTAAAAAACATATAGGATTTTAAGATATATTAGGAACAAATCAAATAGCGCTAAATAGTTGCAGTGGATTCTTATGAAAATAAATCTAATTGTTACTGTACACTAACATTAAGTTGATGTCAATATTAGATTATGTTTAACATTCTGGCAAATATTAGTCAAAATTGTAATCTGGAAATACTAATATTAATAATGCTAACTACTAACTTATTAAATTATTATTTATTTAATTATTGACTAAATAAATTATTAGTTCCACTAGTTCTCTGGTCTATAATAATAGTTCTAAAATACACAATCTCACTTATCACTATTTCTACTTCGTTTAGATTTAGAACCATTGCGGGAGATATTTAAAAACGCCTCCATTTTTATTCAATATTCACATTCACAATTCTATTACCTACCATTTGTCAGTAATATATTAATAAAGGATTCAAAACGAGAGCTTCAAATTAGTCTTGGGTAGTTCAGGAACGAACTAGTTCAATGAACCGGCTCCACTAAGTGAACTAGTTCAGATCTCGCTCTTATCTGAAATTATCTCATTTATTTAATTATTTCTAATTAATTAAAATTATGATGGTGTAGAAAAATTATCGATAGTCAAAATCAATAATTATCGATAGTTCTACACCACTACAGAGTATTCCGCGTTTCCATGACAACGCCAATGGGGATGGCGTACTACTACGACGGCTCCTGGCGTCTTGATAGGATTGGTCAGTGGCACAGGAAAAAAATACACACGTATATAATGTACAAGGCGCTTAAAAAATACGGCGTATACTTTAGTTATCGTGGAGTCTTATAGTTCCGAGCCCTGCATGTGGCCGCACACTGTTCCGGACCCTAATCATTACTTTGTTAAAATTATTTTACGTTATGGAGTAATGTTTACAGCTTGAATATGTAGGTGATAAATTTTAAGAGATCGGTTTGCTTCATATAACTAGTTTCACAATGGTGTTTTTTAAATATGCATTGGAAAATGTTTTTTAGACGAAAAATAAGTACATGGATTACTCATTTAAAAAAATGATCTTTGCTAGCTCTAACTGCTAACCTTGTTAGGAAACTGTCTAATACTTTCTACAAGGTACTGGTAAGGTTTCCACTGTCCAGCAATTAGTTGTCCTAGCACAGGGATAACTTGAAAACTGTACTGATCGTAAATCCTAAAAATATATTTAATAAAATCTTAAGCTGTGTGAAAAACTCCATTGTGCGTATGAGTTACCATTGTGCGTATGAGTTCTCCACATTACTAAATTCGAGGCACATAAATCGACCACCCGGTTGTAGAACACGATAAGCCTCCTCTAAAACCTTATCGATGTGAGTACAGTTTCTTATTCCGAAAGCGATAGTGTAGGCATTGAATGTATTGTCTTCGAAGGGCAACTTCTCTGCGTTACCCTCAGTCCAAGAAATCTTTTCTGGGTCGTGGCCAAGGTTTCTACTTCGAATTTTTCCTACTTCTAACATGTTTGCGTTTATGTCGCACACAGTAACGTGACAATTCTTATGCCCTTTATTCTTGATGTAGTTGAGAAACCTGAAGGCAATATCTCCTAAAACGAGATGTTTAGATTCAGCAAATGTAAATATAATTTGATAGTTACCTGTTCCGCCAGCTACATCCAGTAACTTCGTATTGTCTGTGGGGGACAATTCGCACATGAAATAATCCTTCCAAATTCTGTGCACGCCGAAAGACATGGCATCGTTCATGAGATCGTAGTCGGCGGCGACGTTTTCGAAAACCTTGTGCACTACATTTAGAAAGTTATGATGGAAATTCGGTTGTATTCGTAAGCTCTTACCTTTTTGTTCCTTTTCGCTCTCCTTGACCGTTTCAAAACCGAAATGCGTAGATTTTTCTTCGTTTTTAGCGAATTCTTGTTGGGTGGCCAAATGTCTTCGAGCTATTGTAAATGTTTTCCTCGGCAATCTTCTAATAAAAAACCTACGTAAGTGTTGCGACATGTTTTTAGGTTAATTGTACTGCGAGTCAATTATAAGTAGATTAAATATGGCAGATATTATATAAATTAATTTTTGTAACAATTTGTGAATGTTTCAGTGTCGTTTTTAAACGCAAGGTATATCGTATATAATTTTACTTTCAAATTCGTAAACATAACCTATATTTTTTGCTTCACCTTTGCGGCCAACTTCACAATAAATTTCCTACAGGGTGACCCAAAAACAGCCATATTCTTTGTCGAGCAACAGTCAACAATACAAGGTCAACGCCAAAAAACGACCTCTACAAAAAGACGAAAATTAAAAAAAACGATCTCTAAACCAATTACATGATTTTATACTTATGCACATAAGAAAAAAGTACGTAGGTATATGTACCTATTTTTTTTTTTGTTAAAAACTGATTTTGCAAATAAAAGGTTCATAAAAATAAGAAACACATTTTTTTATTGTGAGCAGAAACAGATGATAAAATTTAAAATTTATCAAGTAGCAATAGTAAATATCTAAATGTTGTAGTGGTTAATATAAAATTATTTTTGATATTTCCTGATGAGGGATTTGTTTGGTCTTGTAGAGAAAAGAACAGATTGTTTTTTACAAATGTTTATTTTTTTTTTGTAACTGATAAAATGTTTTAAAATAACATTTCGATATATAAATAATAAGTGTGTTTTAGCATGTCCATAGACTGCAAATTCCATGGTGATCGGTGAAATTTTTTGTTACCAAACTATATATACCGCCTATTTTTTTTTATTAAAACACCAGTATTTTTCCAAAAAAATTGCCCTTATAACAACATCCTATAAAATTAAAAAATCATCGATAATAGTAATATGTAAACCATATTAATAATACTGATAAAAATAACAACAAAAAAAAAAATAAAAAAAAAAAAACACTAGTGGATATTGCTATAAACGTAATTTTCAGGAAAATTTCCCTACAATATAACATCTAGTTTTACCAATGAATTTTTTTCTTATGTCGAACACGATACCTTAATCTATATTAAATTCATGTATCAATTTTATCATTTGCCAACATATGTAAATATATAATTATATATACAAATTAATATTAACACCAATTATTTCTATAATTTCATACAGATTAAGCCAATAGAACACTAATCAACTTTCAGAAAATATTTTCAAATCCAAGAGAAAAAGAAAAATGTCATAAAGGAATTAAGGAGAAAAAAGGAACGGGACATATCGAAATTACATTTAAAATAAGGATATTAAAATTCGAGAAAACTTATCACAGTTAACTTTATGCAAGGTTGAACACAATTTGGCTTCATTTTATGCCAATTTTAAATGGAACCTCTAGTACGGACAAATACAGCTTGATATATAATTTAAGAAAAAAAAACAAAACAAGGAACACAAAGAATAATGACTTACCCACTACATGTGCAAAAATAAAATATGACATTTTAATTTCTTTTTTTTTATGTATATTGTTGAAATTTCGTATCATGTGTTTCATTTTCGTGTTGATACTTAGCACCAATTGCTTTTTGTGTTATTAAAAATTTTTTAGATGTTCCTATCACATTTAGTTATCAAAAATAATTTTTCTTTTTGATTTTGTCCTCCGCCAATGATGAAATTGACACATTTTCACAGTAATATTCCGTTTACGTTTATACCTGACAAACATAAACGGAACCCACATATTTCTATATAAACAGTTTCATAATAATCATGAATTATCGAAACTTTGAAAAGTACAATTCACAACTAAAACCGAAAACGCAACTGTAATGTTATCTCTTTAAATGGATGGCAGATATTTCGTACTTTTAAAAGTTTATATTTTCGTCTAAAATCTCCTCTGAATTTTTTTGTCGGAGGTGGAGATGACAGTAAATCGGTCTTTTGTAAGGTTGGTGCAAGAAGTCTGTCACAAAGTAAAAAATACCTTTAGCTTTTCGTCTCAACAAAAGGAGCATAAAAAAATATACATAAAATTTAAAATTAACTGCCATGCCTGGAAAGAGGAGAAAAGCTAAAGATATCTTTCGGATACATAACCATAAAAAAAATTCAGAGAATCGAAGAATAAATTAAAATGTCTTGCACGTAATTATAGAAAATTCCAGTACATACATAATCTTTTCGCAACATTAATTAACTTTTTATAATATATAATTTATATCACTAAAAAAAGCTATTTCCATTGTTGAGTTTACATTTTGGGAAAAACCAGGGCAAAAACTTGAATGCTTCCTCATGTAACCTAGCTTACACAAAAGGGACCGAACCCAGAAGTCCACCGGGTTATGTTTGTTGTACTAGATCAAGAATTTGTACGGAAAAGCTTCGGAAGGAGCACAACCCGACTTTTGGGTTCGGTTCTCTTGTTAAAATTCAACAAACGAGGTTCAGGTTGCGTAATCTAACGAAACTTTAGCGAAATTCAAAGATACCACTGATAATGCCTACACGTGAGCGCCTAACGAGCAATGGAAACATCCAAATTTCCAAAGTGGCCCAAGAAAGGAAACTTAGATGACTAGTACTACAAAAATAAAAAAAAAATCTAATAAAGTAGCAGTTAAAAAATAACGTCATTGTGAACAAATCTTATATAATGTTTTTTTTTTTCATTACTATTACGTCATATAAAATTTTGATGAAAACTTTCTTCATAGTGTTAAATGAAAAAAAGTATCTAATCACAATGTTTTTTTATAGAATGTATATTATAATTCTGAGCTATACCCGTGAAATAGAATCACTATCTCCATGTATGAAACTCTATGGGGCACCACCTTAAAAGTGAGGTTATGTCGTACAATCAAACACCTTAGCTGTAACAAAACGATCTTGGTATGTCTGCATGTATGTACATAATTATTTTATACATAACATTACCTTCCTTAATATTACAATTGCTTCTGAAATAATAATGCCGAAATTCACGCTGGGCAAATCATAAATGCTCATTTTATATAATAGAGTGATTTTTCGACAGGTATATTTTTTCCCTGTAAAGGCTACTACTAGTTTTATGTCTGCTAGAGTTAGACGATAAAATCAATAAAACCGCTTCAAAAATATTGTCAAAAATTTACTAAGCACTTAATTGGCAGTGAAAACATTTTGACAATTAACAAATATGTAAAAATTGTATGGTCCTTTAGAACCTAACCTACCCTACTATGAATATACACAATTTATTGATACATATATACGGGGATCTTTTAAAGCTTTTAGTAAAGCAAAACATTAATATTTATAGGGTTAATTTTTATTTTACTTACTGTAACAAAAAACTCACAAATTTCTTAAATATAATAAAACATAAAGCTTCATTTTTTTTTCCATAAAGATAAAACAATAATCACAGAGCTACGACAGTATATAATACTGCCATAATGTTATAATAAAGATCACAAGAGAAAAGTGGTGCCCATCGAACCTTGAAAATAGAAACCTTTTGAATAAATAACAGCCTAGAACACGCGCATACCAGCAGATTTCTAGATTCCAAGAAAAACTACAAAATCATCTCTTAACATTAGGGCAGTTTTCCATTTTCATATAAAAAAAGACCCCGGTCACTTGGAACTATTTTTATTCGCACTAAGAAAAATAAAAAAGTATTACTTTGTTCCCCCAAGTTATATTTGGGATTATTTCTTTTTTTACTATCATTAGTTAATAAAAAGAGTAAGTACACCAGGGCTTCCTTAAATTATTAACAATAATAAACATAAAATTCCGTAGATTTTCCTCTTCCTTTGATATGCTTTTTTTTTTCTCGACTACCATTTACTCAAAAGCAAGAAAACCATCGTCATACTATCGTAACAACTTAAAAACAACTAAATAAATAATTTAGTATTATTTTGTAACATATAATAGAGAATCTAACATTTATAGTGTTCGTAACACTGCACAAAAAAACCAACTCCTTGAACTGATCATTTTTCTGACGAGTGTCGATTTTTCACCTCGACATTTAAGAATCACACGTGAATTGAAGGGAAACTAAGAGGCTAAAAAAATCGACTCCCGTGCCTGTCCAATTTTATAATTTGTTATATTAATAAATCTAATAGTCTAAAATGGCCAGCTAGCCTACTTTAAACTTGTCCCAGTGTCTTGTTGGGTGTTATTTCCAACCTGAAATGAAAAAATCTATTTCAATCTCCTGTACAGGTAATTTTCAGGCCATCTCAAACAAAATATGATGCATTATGTCATTAGCTATAACTAGAGTAACAAATTTTAATTCACTCCCTATTTTATATTAAAATAAATTGCCTGCCTATATTATATTAAAATAAAATTTAATACAAACATTTCACCAGCGAACATATACAGTATACCATTTGTGTACTCCAGACATTGTCCAGTTATGGAAAAGGGTCAATTAGGAGTGAGACGATAGATTAGAAGCAACCACATACGCATTGAAGGTAGTGAGGGAATAAGACAGGCCCTCTAACCACCTGCGCTAGTCGTTAGAACGGGAAGTGTAGCATTTGTCTTTTTTCACAACCAGTTGATGTCTGCTGTAGACATACGGTATATGTTCGATCGGAACGGTTAAAACTACCTGTGGGCACAACAGGCAAATACCCTCGCCCTTGATACAACCCGAGGAGAAATGGTCATTCATGATAGATGATGGACGAGCTGGTCAACATTGCTGGAAGTGAAATGAGAATCCAACACTCTAGTTATGACTACACCGAATGGTTAATACTGATAATTGATACGTTATTATAGTAACAATTTTACACACTGGGGGTAGTTGGTGGAATTTGAAATACTTGTATTTCCATAAGGAAGCATGGGACTCATACCAGATTTTAGGGGGTTATTACTAGATTCAAATGGAAAGTTAGAATAGCAAAAACTTCAATCGAAACTTGTGAAAACAATTTTTCAAAATGTCTGCACTCCCAGAAAATCTTGGAAACGGGTTGCAAAATATATATATATTTTTTTATCACCAAGTAAATACAGTCTTTTTATCCTTGTGTCTTCTTCGAAATTTCGAGATCTTTTATGCACATTTGAATTTTTATTTCATACCAGCATTTCATTTCTGAAATTTTGTTATAGCTGTAACAAAAATAAAAAAATTGGGAAAACTTCAAACGAAACTTGTGAAAAAAATTTTTCAAAATGTCTGCACTCCCAGAAAATCTTGGAAACGGGTTGCAAAATATATTTTTTTTTATCACCAAGTAAATACAGTCTTTTTATCCTTCTGTCTTCTTCGAAATTTCGAGATCTTTTATGGACATCTGAATTTTTATTTCATACCAGCATTTTATTTCTGAAATTTTGTTATAGCTGTAACGAAAATAAAAAAAATTGGGAAAACCATATGAATAAAAAGTTTTTATATTCACATGGTAATTAGGAACAAGTTAATTATTTCACAAATATTTTACAGCCGTTTCTAAGATTTTCTGAGGGTGCAGATGTATTTTGATTTTTTTTTTCGCAAGTTTCATTTCAAGTTTTTTTGCTATTCTAGCCTTCCATTTAGGTCTAGTGGTGTGGGTCCCATGCTTCCTTATGAAAATACGAGAATTTAAAATTTTACCAGCTGCCACTAAGACATAATCGCTAAGGTTTATTTCGTTATCCTGGAATACAAAATATACTAAGAATGCAACGTAGCTATAGTTATACTTTGTCAGAAACCGCCCTTTCCATAATCAAAGTAACAACTAACAGCGTCTAAATCATGCGATAGAAAAAAAGATACTATACCTGTGGCATCATCACTGTGGTATGGCCGTAAGGATCAAACATAAATATCAAGCAGTGAAATAGCAAATTTATTATATCTAAGGTTTGAAATGTCTATTCAGTTCATAGCTAGAGGCACCAGGTGCCAAACAGGCAGGAATCTGTTACTTTCATTAAGGGTTTCCAATTTTAATTCTAAATATGAATGTGCTCCACCATTCAGAGAGTCTATCTTTTAGTCTCATAACCTAACATATGATGCAAACATGACATTTTATTCAGCCTCTTTTGCTTAAGAAAATAACTGTGTTTACATAAGACGGCTGATGTCATACACAGGAAATATTACTTGTCATGTGAGGACTATATGTTGTCTCTAAAGCATATTGGTCCCGATCAACTTTGTTGTTTTGGAATACACTTGGAAATACCAAATTGCAAGCAGCCAGCAAAAAAAAATATACATATTACATCAAATAATATAATCAAATGAGTGCACAGGGCAGCAGCTGTAAATTCTAAGAGGTCATTGTTTCTCTTTTACACAATAAGTTAAAATTAATTTACCTGGAAAGTCTGTCTCTGGCTAGTAACTGCACTAGATAATTTGAATGTAGGTGTAATGATAATTTCGGTAATTATCATTATATTCTACATACGAAAAGCCTTATTTATATAATAGTTGCATTTTTTGTAACAATTTTGCGTACTGCACAAAAGCTATCGCATCACCTGGGAAAATGAAAGTAAGGAAACAGATTATACACCCATATGCTTGTAAAAGTTTTTTAAAAGGTGCTACATATTGTATTTAAAAAAAAAAAGAAAACAGTAAAATAATGAGTTAAACTCTACAAGAATGATTGATTTATCAAAAGAAAGTCTTTTATCTATAACCTTTTTGCAACTATATATTTACCTATATATTGGAACTGTTAAGAGTTCCAACTTCAGGCAAAACTATAATTATAGAAGATACAACATAAAAAGAGCACAAAAACTTGTTGAAGTCTCTTTTATGTAATAACCTCCATTAGTGTTACTCCATTACTGTTTGAAGATGGAACTGTAAGTCTGTTCCTAAACTAGTTGCAATAAAAAGAAGTACAATTATATAATATATTATATAAAAGAGAGTACAAATAATTTTGTTTTGATAAATCAATATAAATTATCACCCGCATATGAGTGACTGCTGCGATGAAATCTACATGAATTACCAACATTATAGTAATCTATATTTCCCACTGCCATTAAAAAAAAAAATAGTATAAGCACTAGCTGAAATACTTAAAAGAACGGTTTAATAATTTCTAAACTACGACAACTTCGCAATTAAAGTTCAACAAACAGTGTGCAGTCAGCGAAGCAATAGCCTTTCTGTATCTGCAGTACATGAACCATTCGTAAAAAACCTGAGTACCTATTAGCGCAGGCCTCTCCAACTCAGGTGCTATTGCCACTCCGGCCGAACGCCGACGAAGCACCGAAAATTAAATGCAAGAATATGATGCTGTCTGTCTCTGTCGCGCAAAGGCGGCTGTGCTGCGAACGAGTGAGAAGGCAGTGGACAGGCACCGGTGCTGCGAAGTGCAGCACTGGTGCGCGCCGGCACCGAGTGCTCGTGTTGGAGAGGCCTGTATTAACGCAAACAATAATGTAGTAATGTAGTTAAACCATAACGACAAAAGAGGCTAAAAAGATTAATGCAAATCCTTATTTATGCTCCACTTACGACTGCAACGCACTGTTTAAAAAAATTATCATTACACATACGACAATGATCTTTTCTGTGGGAGTAATGTTGTGGGACTTACCAAAGGATGAGGTTGGTCTTGTGACGATATACCCCCCCACTGGAACCTTGCGTTGGCTGCTTAATTTTGTCACAATAGTCACTCAAGATGTCCCTGAATCGCTGCCAGCTCTTTTCAGGTACGGTGATGGCTGTTCGGAAATTTGTTTTCACTTCGGAGATGCGCATGTACACGCCGCGGTTGTTTTGACCTGAAACAAACCCTTGAGAGTTAGTATGTGACGCGATACGACATTCGCTAGCCCCGCCCTCGTATTTTAACTGTGTTAACAAAAACATATGAACATACACTACAATTTAACCTAAGAATTGAATTCGAAACTCACCTATATCGAAATAGAAATTCTTGTTGTCCACGTGCATGTGCCTGCCTTCTGGCAAGTCCGGCTTGTACGCGTGCTCGTCGGTACTGAACTCGTCCAGGAGATCGGTTAGGGCATCTCTAAACTCGATCATTCCTTGAGCCGGAATAGCCACCTGACTGCGGGGGCCTCCCCTAGTTATCGTCTGCGAGACTCGCAAGAACCGCCCCGCGAGTTCTCCTTTAAATCTAAATAGTACCTACGGTTGTCCTTGATCATCATTTCGCTCTTCAGCTTGCCATCTTCGGGGGACATTGTCGGGATTCGGGGGTCCTGAAATGCGGACATCTCGTAAACTCCATAAAGGGGGAAGAAATAATGTGAATATATTCTTTGTGACATACTCGTATTGAACATGTGCACAAAAAAGGAACCAGTTGCTAAAGAGTATGGTTTTATTGAATACTAAAATCAATAAGGACTGTACATAAAACCGAACCTAACTGCAAGCATATAATTATTATATACTGCAAAACCTGGATATAGTGAGGACTCAAAGGACCACAGTTGTACAGTGATAATCAAAAATAAATGTTTTACCATATTGAGAAATGGGACTTTTGAAATTGACCGCTACATCCGATTTATCGTTTTAACCAGTGCTCGTTTAAAAGATTCACTGTAATTAATTTTTTTTTAATGTATGTGGAAAGAAACAAGACAAAGACATTTCGACATAATGTGCACAAAGAATGTTTGCATTGATTTAACAAATAACTATGGAAATTTTTACATTGCAGAAAACTCAATTGACTTTTTTTAAAAACCCTTTCAATGCGCATGATACACATGTGGGTCAAAGTTAACTAGTCGCTAGTCGCGTCGTCGTAGGGAAAAGTTTAATGATGTGCCTAGCAAATTCAGGGCACAGTCATTTGATACATTTACCAATGAAATGGAAATTCCTTCACTCATTTCTAATAATTTTGATAATGAAGATTAACAAGATTAAAACCCTTAACAGGCTGTTTGCATAACTAATTGATTACATGATATAAACTGTTTTTAAACAAAATTATCTAAATTGAATGCTGGAGAGAATTATTAAATCATCTTTTATTATTGGAAATTACTATACAAACCTAAAACAGTACTCATATATTTCATTGGGCTAAATTTAGGAATTTAAAACGATAATATCCGATTTTCAACTTTTTTGACGAACAAACAAAGAATTGCACCAGTTTGTAATTACACTCAAACCCCTCTTAATTCACCAAATCTGTGCATCATCACCTCGCACCTCGCTTAAGTAGCGAAATTTAGTCTCGCTTAAGTCGCGATCATAACGTCAACATTTTCGTGTTTTAGTTGCAAAAAGAAATATTTAGAGATATACCACAGCACTTGTTATAACGAAAAATGAGCCAACTGAACAAAAAAATAAACGTAAGTATACCCAGTCGTGCGTGACAAAGTTCAATTTTCAACTTGAATGAATATTTTAAAGGTTAAATATTTTTAAACGACACCTAACCTATTTTAAAGGTTAGGTGTCCATATTTAATGTATTACACAATCATTTTTTTCAATAAAAAATTGTATTCATGCGAGAATCCAATTTCCAAACGTAGTTCTAAAACTTTTACAGGCGGCGACTTAACCGGTCGAGTGTAGTTATAAAACAAGTTGTTAAACACATTTTAATGATCATAAAAAATACTAATATTGGTTATGTATTACAATATGCCAAAACAGATGACACTAAATTTTAAATTGAATAACTTCACAGTTTCTGGGCATTGCCATTTGAAAGTAAATTTTTTGTATTGTCTGCAAATATCATGCCTTGAGGCTAGGTGAATATAATGAATACATACAATTTTTAGTGCCCAGTAAAATGTCGCCAACAAAAGATCTGATGAACTGTAAAGAGCGAAATGTTTATTGGATTCATGCAATATTAATGCTTTAGACACCTTAACAGGTAGTCTAATATATATAGAGTTTAAGAATAAATTAGAAGTACATATATAGTAAAAAAATACACACATGAAACTGTTTTAGAAACCGAATATTATTTCTACAAATTTTAATTTGTAAGGGATTTCAAATTATTGTTACTTCAACATATATTTTCTTGATATTATATTTTTAGAATGTATACTAATGATTTTTCTTTTCATCAAAGTGTTGTTATGCCAACGAGAAGTCATATCATTTACTGAAATGTATACAAAAATAGAAGTGTAAAAGAACACACTTTTCTAAATGGATTTATAGATATTAACTGTCTTTTTTAATGTCTTTTTAATTAACACAGGTATATAGTTTCTTGTAAATGAGATTTTCTGTAAAACCCTTATTGTATATGATTTCTTTATTAGAAACACAGAAGTATGTATTCAATTAATATGATATAGAAATTACTTAAAAGTGCATATTTCCACGTGCATTATTATTATTTTTTTACCAGCAAATAAAATTATTATTTTAAGAATTACAACTGCACTAGTGAATTACTTTAAACTTTTTTCTAATCTAATTTTTTTGGAGGAAAAATCATTTTATTTATTGGTACTAGTAACTTATTAGTATTAGTTACTTTATAGGATTTCTACATTAATTGTATTAAAAATCACATTACGAACTAGTCGAATTTAACACCGAACATGGGGTCCCCTTTGTGTGCGCAGAATTAAATAAAGCAACATTTTCGTCTAAATCCTATCTTACCAAGTGAAGAATAAAAGTCGCTAAAGGCAGAGAGGTGGTCTCGAAACTCGGCAGCTGTAGAGAGGGCGAGGAATATTTGCGAACGCCTTCCATCAGCACCAATCTAATCAAATATAAAGAAAAAAAACAGCACTAAGAAAGTAACGGGACGAAAAGAGACATACCTCGGCAACTTTGATAAAGCGCCCCCTTCGATTTTGTTTAACGTCTAAGTAGAATCGTTTACTTTGTATTTGTAACATTTTTGTGGCCAATTCCTGTTCGACCTGACCCTGTTGACCTAAAAAAACACAAATAAAAATTAAGGAATGCAATGAGGAATGGAAAAAATGCAAAGTATTAGTCAGAAGTTAGGTTAAATGTACTAAAATAACCATAGGTCGGTGTTGAAAAGCGTAAACAATACAAAGCTACCTACTAGGATCGTGCCAGTATTGAATTTTGCCAAGAGTCCATTCACTTTGGTCCATTTTAACAATGCAAAATACATGGAATATGCAAAAATGTAGTGGAGCAGCCAGAAGATTTTATTTAACTAATCATGAATCACTTTTATGAAAAGTCTATAGTAAAGAACTTACTATAAATTCCTGGAATTCTATGAGTCATCACAAAAGAACTCCATTCATGAAATTCATAGTAAGTGTACAAATTACATAATTTGTTCATTTTAGGTAATCTGAATGATTTTTTGAAATTTCCACGGACTTTTGGTCCAAAATGAGATACTTTCTTTTGTTAAGTCTCACATACCTGAGTCATATTCGCTTCCCTGTTCCATTCCTTGGTGATATTCTAAAAAATATGTGCGGAAAAATTATTATATACACCGGCACACATTGCAAAATAGGTATTTTTGTCTGGATTTTTAGTTACGAACGGCACCCAGCAATATTTTCCCGAAATTGATCAAAAACATTAAACATTTTTCACAAGGACCATTTTCGAGTGCTTTGACACTTCGTGTAAAGTAAGAGGCAACCGAATTGACGTTGGCCAAGGTCACTATTAGTCTAGGACAATATTTAACTTATGCAGGTCTTTTGCGGCAATTTTGACACACTTATTGACCTTATCAGTAAAAACGCGAATAGCCACCCCCATCAGATAACATTTTATTACACTGATCCGTTATGTTTTTGCATATATCTCAGGAGATTTTCAAAAAAATCTACAATATTCCTCGACGGGACCCAATGAAATTCGCCATTTTGGTTTACTTGTCAAATTTACAAGGAAGATTTAAAAATAACGGGAAAGGATGAAGGACTCATTTTTAACTAACAGGCACATGATAAACATTCCCCGTTTAGAGGGTAATATTATGGTAAATCAAGCACTTACTTTGCGAGCTTGAACCTTCATCGCCACTTCCTATATCCGACATCGCAACCCAACACACACACAACCTTCACTATTTGGGGGAAACGTGAAATATTACTAAAATGTCACTAAATTTATATGACATACATCGAAACCAGGGTTGCTTCAAGGAAAGGGGTAACAAAATTTTAATCAGAATCCACAATTTAAACATATGTGGGTAAATCATTTTATGAATTGAATAAAAAAATTGCAGCTTTATTTGACTAATGTATGGAGCAATAAAAATTCATTGAGTATTTTAAAAATAGTCAAAACGGCACTATGAAACTTAATTAACAATCCAAATAAAACACATTTCCAATTTTTATTAACCATGACATCTAAAAAGATGTTTCATTCTGGAAACAGGATGTCGCCGTCTAAATATTATTAAAAAAGTTCCTAAAAAAAGGATGACAATTGCCTTAAAAAATAGAACATGGATGATCCACCTAAACTATAAATAAACAAAACCTCAACAGTTATGTCATCGTCAAGATCATTCGATGTTCGTGCAGACAAAATTCGATGAACAATGGGTTTATTGAGGCATGCGCAGAGTGTTTCACTTACAGACAACACGAAGCAGCAAGGGGGAACAAAGATGGCTATGGATCTATCCGCCATTTTCTAAAGTGAGATAGAACAAACTGATTTTCCTCATTTTTGCGTTAATTGAGGAAATTTTTGCGTTTTTTTTCACTCGTAAAGTGTGTGACAGTTGTTTGTTTATGTTATTTTGTGCATTTTATCGAACCTTACATTGAAAAAGTGTGTTTTTTTTACAGCCGAATATACGCGTCTTTCAAGACAGACTGTGCGAGAGAAGGTAAACGGTTTTCTTTGTTACTTATACTTATTTCATTTCATTTTATCAGCATCTTTGTTATAAAAAGAGATAAATTTTGAGCGAGAAGATAGACTTTTCAAATTTCCTATTTGATTGACGTCTGTCACGGCACGTTTGTTTTTCCTTCCTTTTTTTTTGTTTTTGTATTGTGCCGCGCCCTTTCATCATGCTTTTATTTCCTTTTTTTATTTTTGGCCATATTTGTCGGCGAAATAGCCCCGAAAGCCGAGTGTGGTTCGATCATCCTTTTTTTTTCACAAACCGGCTTTTTTAAATCCTGCATCAACGATTTCGCAGTATTGATAAAGTAATCCGCCTAATTTAAGTTATGCTAAATCTATTTTTAGATTCCTATTCATCGGTCGAAATTAATACAAATTTTTTTAGTTGCCGGAATGATAATTGAATACATAACACATACCAGATAAGAAATTATGTTTTGATTTGATTACTTTTAGTTTTTTAAACGTTATATTTGCCTACATAAATCAGATGTTGCCTCCCACCGGGTATTGAAATCAGGCTAATAAATATGTTTCCTGATCAAAAAGAATTTTAACATTATTTGTAACAATAACATCATTTTAGTAATACATTTTGATAAGGTAAATGGAAAAGCAATACCTTACTATGAAACAAATACTATATGTACATAAAAACGAATTTTGTTTATCCAACTGGGTATAATAAATTGGGTAGGTAACTGCTACATACATAATATATTATTTTAACTTCACAAAAATACAAAAGATACAAAGAACTTAATTTAGATAAACTGATTGGGGAAGAAATAATTTCCACTCTAATCTAATTTTTAATTGAAATACAACTACTCAAGAGAATACCAACCTATAAAAAAATTGCAAAAAGGTATGCTTCATATAAGATACTTCTATTAGCGATTTTCTAGAAGAAGGAGATTATGTGCATGACATACAGGGAGAATCAAAAAGTGCACAAAGCAAAGATACATACTTTTTTCACGTTGTACTGTTAGTTTTTTACATTTTAATTGCAAATTGTATCCTGATTCTTGAACGTTTCATACTTTCAAACAGTGGTAGCTAGTGAAATTAGATGTTTTCCTATTTTCATAACGAAGCATAGGACGCACTTCGAATTTTAGTGGGTGATTATTAGACCTACATAAGTAGAAGTCTATAGTAGATAAATAATTTTAAAGAAAACTTTTTTTAAAGAAAACGAAACTCAAAAAGTGTGTGCCTCACGAGATAGGTTGGTAGGCTGGCACAATATTTGCGGAATATATTTTTCGTAATATATTATTCATAATTCCCAAGTAAATACTTCTTATACTTTGTGGCTTTTAAATTATGTTATAGTAACTTTAATTATTATTTCACTTCAGCATCTCGTTTTTGCAATAGCCGTATCTTTAAACAAAAAGAAAATATTTCAATAATCACAAGAATAAAAATATAAACATTTTCGCAAACATTTTGCAACTCAACTTTCCAAGATCTTCTGGAGGGTTTTCAAATGCCCCATTCGTAACAATCTCGCCAGATTTCAGGTGACTGTGGCTTTTCGGAGCCGAAGGCCTTTCGATGATGTTCGATCCGAACACCATAACGACGCAGCAGTCGCAGATCCAGTACCAGCAGCCGCAGCAGGCTGAGAAGGACAAGGGCCAGGATCAGAAGGACACCTTCTCCCCGTTCTGCTACGCCAATGTCAACATGATACACAAGATCACGCCGAACACCACCCAGACGCACAACTCCACCGTCAACATGTCGCAGCTGACAGACGACAAGTGCTACATCACGCAGCCCTTCAGCTACAACTACACCCTCGTGAATCAGAACTTGCTGACGCAGAACGCCATATCGAACATAACTTTTAAGTGTGAGGTGTGCGGCTTGATGTTCGCCCACCTGTCGTTGCTGAATCACCACAAGAAGGTGCACCACGGGCAGACGGACCAGGGGCAGGCGCAGCAGCAGCAGATTACAGTTCAGGTGAGTTAGCTGTCAGAATACCAAAGAATAACATTGATTTTTGAGGGCTTTATTAATTAATCTGTAAAGGTTTTCAAACACTGTGTGAGAAAGGTATGTTTTAATGAATATTAGATTTTTTTTTAAATACATAATAATTAAAAAAAGGGCAGTTGTACTTACAGTACATGTAAGTTGATTTAGATCTTTTTTTTTTGGGGGGGGGGGGGGGCTTCAGAAAAAATAATGTACATGCTGAAGGTCTTTACAAGACTGTAATGGAGTTGTTTGGGGCTGGACATATAATTACTTAAAACGGTCCATAAATGCGTAAATATGCTAAAACATCCATTATATTCATTGCCATAGAAAGTTATTTGGGGTACTTCTCGGTGAATGGTGTATTAAATTGATATTAAGATGATATGAGCACTATATGGAGCTGAAATCTGTATTCAGAGATGCACTACACATCTAGAATAATGGCGACTCTCTGGCATTTGCGGATACACCGGAAGTGAATACTAACTTTCATTATGAGTTCGTGCATTTCATTCGTTATTTTCAGTCGTGCTATATTTTTATGCCATATTTGGTTTCTAAACATAAATTTCCAGTTACTTTAATAACTATTGTATATCTCTTTAACAGTTTTCAAGATATTTCAATTTTTATGTACAGGGTGTTCAAAATAGAGGGTCAAACTTGAAAATGTTGCCATTTTGTTGCATATCTAAAATATACTTGGAAGTGAGTCAACCTTTCAATCTCACAGGGTAAAAAAAAACAGATTTTTACCACAACGAAAATTATAAACTTCTAGGAGTTTACAATTCCAATTTTTTGAGCAAAGCTCAATCTCAAAAAGGACATCTGCATGTGTACATTACAGGGTATCAGGACGTCTGAATTAAATTTTTGGGGCTCTAGGCTGACACTAAAGATGTTCTCAAGCATTTAAAAAAAATCCGTAAGCATGTATTGTGTCTAATATTCCAACTTATCCTCTCAAGGTCCAACAACCTCAACAGCAAGCCACTCAAATACAGATAGTTTCGGCGGATCGCATCCGCTTTTCTTGCGAAGAATGCGGCCTCACTTTCAACACCCAGACGGACCTGAAGTCTCACAAGATCCAGTCTCACCAGCCGCAGCAACAACAGCAACAGGTACCATCTCAAATATCCTCCCCGAAGATTAGAACGAAATTGAAATAGATCTAATGTTTTACAAATTTTCTCATTGAAAAAATTAAACAATTAATTGAAATGTTATTAAATTAATTAACAGATAAAACACGCCACTCAAAATTATTATACATGTGTTATTGTTCTGAACAAATTTTTTGGTCGTTTTTTTTAATACAGAATTTTTTAGAAAACCGTTTCGTATTTAGATCGAATAGATTAAATGCATTTTTGTTCTTAAGTTTTGGAGATTAATCTACTATACTTTAAAAAAAAATCCAGGTCCAAACCCAGCAGCAACCGCAGCAACAGCAGCAGAACACGCTGAAGATAAAGAACTGCGAGTCTTGCGGGGCGCCCCTCCCCCAGGACAACAACAAGAAGAGGGCGGTCATGAAGGTCAAGTGCGAGAGCTGCTTGAGCGCAGAGGCCATTCAGCCACAGATTTTTGTGGTGGCGACCGCCCCGATACTTCCGTCAAGTTTGAGGAGAGCACCGGGACACAGACTCAGAGTACGCTAGGTAACATATCTTTAGAATTTATGATTTTATCTGGCATCTGGCTTTTTTTCAAGTATTTGTTGAGCATAGCGTGAAGAACACATGAGCAATTTGTAACATCACAGCCATGAGTGCCGAGAGATAAACATCCTAAATACATACATCCAAATAAGTTTCTTCAGAACAATCGGTAACATCACTTTCATGAATTATGTAATCTCGTATGTACCAATCGTAAAAAATTATTTACCACACATTTAGAGGTTTTTTTTTGGAGCGACGACGCGAGGCCGACAACGGCCGTTGCTATTTATCTTTCAGTTTAGTCGTGTCCTTTAGCAAGAGTTGTTACCGGTGTGTATTGTAATTATTTGCTGTATTTTGTGAAAATCGTGACATTTTCCCTTGATGATTTATATATCGCATTATTAAGATTTTCTTATATTATTTGAGGATTGCGTACGTTTAACGTGTTTTGTTTGTGAAATAACATTTCAAAGTTACTGAAAATGTGATGTAGACACATATTAATTCGAAAAGGGATATTAACAAAATACCTAGTCAGAAGTCCTTAGTGTTGGTGAATTTTGAAAAGAAGAATTTTGAAGAATTTTGTTGGTGAAAAAATTTTTTTTGTATGTTTCTGTTTCTAACATTTAATTATAATTATGCAGGTACACAAAATTCCATCCCCATCGGGGTAAAAAACAATCATCCAGTCAAACGGAGGGGAGTGACGAGCGTGACAAAGTGCACGAAATGCAACGGAAGTGGAATCATCTTTATAGGGGGCTCGAAACACCAACAGAATAACGTCGATAAACCGTTTCATTGCAACATTTGTAATGGTACGTATATATATACAAATTGTAATTGTGAAATGGTTTATTTTGGAGGTGGCTTCTCAGTTGACAGTTTTATTAAGATATATTACTAATTTCCAACACTAGAAAAAATACATATAGAAAAATAAACTAAACACTTTGATCATCCTAAATAAATCTTTATTTATGGTCTCTTGCTTAGCCCACTTCTTTTTTCTAATTTCTTTTGTGATTCTTTTATTTCATGAAATTTTTAGGATCGTTCAGTAGGTATTCGTCCCTTTGGTCTCACAAGCGTCTGCACACTGGAGAGAAGAACTTCAAGTGCAACATATGTGGGCTGGCGTTCGCAAGGCGGCTTACCTGAAGAACCACTCGAGGATTCATACCGGAGAGAAGCCATATCGGTGCAACGTTTGCGGTATGCAGTTCTCCCAGTCGCCTCATTTGAAGAATCACGAGAGAATACACTCGGGCGAGAGGCCATACGTTTGCGAGGTGTGCGACAAATCTTTTGCCAGGCACTCGACCCTCTGGAACCACCGCAGGATTCATACCGGAGAAAAGCCTTACCGGTATGATTTTTTCATTTATTTGTCTTTTTTCATTTATTTAAATTTAACATTAAAATAAGCGCCTATTCAAAATTTTAAAGTTACTACTTAAACATATGGGTATATGTACATTAGACTGTATAAAAAAATCGACTATATTTTTTTTTTCAGAAATCACTCTGAAAATATTGTTCAGGATGTCGAAAAAATGAGCCTGTGAAAATATCAGCTCTTAATTTTAATATTAAGAGGTGACTCATCGCGATTTTCCATTTCCCATTTAATTAACATGGGAAATTTTTTTCCCAGCTTTGGAATTTTGTAACTCTTCAACTGATTATCAGACTGATAAGACCAAGACATACTTTGTAGGGAATTGAACGCACTACAAAAAATGTCTCATAATCTTTTGATAAATCTAGTCTTTCAAAAGTTATTTAAGGTTAAAGTTGGACTCATTAGTTTTACATTCTAATACATACTAGTACATTAGTAGTGGAGTTAAAATCATAATTATTAAGCAAAAACAATTTATAATTATGATTTTAACTTAGATTTAGATATAGTTAATGTAGAAAAGAAAATTATAGATAAGAAATATCAAGTTTGCTAATAAAAATTAATATTTAAAATGTTCATATCAAGAAAAAGCGTCTAAATCAAGGATTTTTTGACAAAACTACTGATCAAATGGACTGAGGATACTCTCAGAATTTCAAAAAAGCTCTGATAAAGATAATTTAAGACAAACATTTTGCAATTAGTTTGATAGATTCACCAAAAAAAGTGAAAATACCTAGCAAATTCTGGTGAGGCCAACTTTAACCTTAAATAACTTTTGAAAGACTAGATTTATCAAAAAATTATAAGAGACGTTTTTTGTAGTGTGTTCAATGCCCTACAAGAAAAATGTCTTGATCTTATCTCTTACGCTTTGAAAATATTAAAAGAAAGGAAAAAATTAAAATTAAGAGCTGATATTTTCACAGGCTCATTTTTTTGACACCCTGAACAATATTTTCAGAGTAATTTTGGAAAAAAAATTGTCGATTTTTTTTATACAGTCGTATGTACCTACATAGATAATAAAAAACAAGTTCAAAAAAGGTGTATGTTTTTATTGCATTTTCAATTTCAATTAATTTTCAAAATTAATTTTTTATTAGATAACTTACTTTATATTGGCATACTATTTTTTCTATTGGTCATAATCTTTGTAATATTACATTAGTCAAATTAAAATCAGTTTCAAACAATTTAGTTGAAACACATTATGATAAAATCACACATTAAGATAAATAAAGATAATAAAGTAAATATTGTCATTTGTGAAAATAATTTAATATCCATGAACAAACCTTCACACTTTAGTTGAAACTGTAAACAAATTATTATTACTCTTAAAAAAATGTTATTTACTCTTCAAAATTTACTTGGATTATTTATTTATTTATGTATTTTTTAATTGCATGAACTTTGTAATATTCAATTAGTGTATTTCAAACCAATTCTAAAAAAATTAGGATAAGAATGTCTATATCTCAGACATAAACAGATTAAAATCTGATAACAAAGTAAATATTGTGTTCTTTACATTTTAAATTGTTTATTTATAATATAAAAAAATATATACTTCAATACCAATCAATACCAATGGTCAATGTTTTTTTATTAATGAAACGGATGATTAATTATTACTATTAAACTATTATTATTAAGGGGTAATACTACCTTGTAGGACCAAAATCAAGGGTGATTTTCATGAATTTATTGTGGAAAGACAAAACATTTCATTTAATTCCGGTTTTTTGTACATGATTACACATCTCTTAAGGTATATAAAAAATTTTTTTTTTATATTGTTCAAAAACAAAATGGCGGCACAACAGCTATCGGGATGAAACATTGTTTTTTTTTTATGGCCTCCCTTGCCTTGCCTTTTTTTTGGCTTGCCGTACTCCTACAGGTCGCAAATTCGCTCCTATAACAAAAAAACAAAAAAGATTCTGAAATTCCATTGCAAAATCTAATGAACGGCCGTAGAACTTTTCGAAATATTGATTTTGAAAAAAATGGCGGCGATTTGAAAAAAAAAAGAGCTTTTTCAGGAAAAATCGACCGAAAATCGGGTATAAAATCGGTAAATTTTCACTAATCAAAAAAGTTCTACAGCCGTTCACTAGATAATTCAATTTTCTAATTCAATTGAAGACACTAGCGGTACGGCAAGCTCGAAAAACATGGTTTTGAGAAAAACGCGTTTAAAGTTTCAAGTACATATATTTCGATGTAATTTCAAATAGTAGAGACACCTATAGGTAATATTTTAACGTTTTACCGTACCGACAGTAAATATAATACGTTTAAAATTTAATAGTGACCTCAACTGTGCCGATATCGAACGCACTCATATTACTAGTGAAATAGCGCCATGACCGCACTCGAAAAATCGAATTTTTCGATCACTTAAAAAATTTTCCCGGCATAAAATCTTTTGGATATTATTTTTGAATAGTTTAGGAAGTGTTTAAGCCATTAAAAAGAAATGGTCAAAAATAATTTACAAGGTAGTATTATTACCCCTTAACTTGCAATAAACAAATGCAAAAAGCCTTGTTTTGATGACATTTTCCATTAATCTCATATAAGATTAATTAGTTTCGTTTAATTGATATAATTAACGTGTCATAAAACTAATCACAATGTGAATTATCCTTATTTGTCTTTTTTATACCATAAATACTCACTTTTTTCGGAATTAGAGGATACATATTTTTTTAAACTCAGTAAAAAAAATTGAATACAGTGTTTTGATGTTCCATTTTCTTCAATTTAGTAATTCTTATCTATATTGCTAGGTGCGACATCTGCGGGTCTTGCTTCAATCAAGCTACACATCTAAAGAACCACGCCAAAGTCCATTCGGCGAAAAACCTTTCAAATGTGACATTTGCTCCGTTGGGTTCTCTGATAGGTAAGTTTCATGAATTTTAAATTAATATAAAAAATAGGAGCTGCTAGTCCGGAAGACCTCAGAGATTAACTTTGTGTGTGTTTTTTTTTTTTTTTGTAGGTTTGCTCTCAAGAGGCACAGGAATATCCACGAGAAGTATGGCAGGACCAAACCAAATCCTCCCGCATCCTCAACAGACGACACCCAGACAAATAACACCACCACGGATTCCGTCAACACCTCGACAGTTACGACTGTTGCCACCGCCACGCAGGATAGCGCTGACCACGAGGAGATCGTTGAGGCTAAGTTTGAGGAGAAATTCGAGACCGTTGACCCTAATGGCGACATGAACGAAGAAATGACTGACATATCTGAATTACAAGTTCAGTTGCAATAAGGGCGTGACTCCGAGGAAGCGAGAATCAAAACGGTTAATTTTTAAGTCATGATTGCCTTTCTTTCAGCTTCTTTTTTTCGTTATGCAGGTTAAGTTTACTTATTTTTGTACACGTTTAGTTAAGCACCGGTAATATTTGATTTACGGAGTACACTGTATTTTTTTTTAAATTCCAAAATGTGATTTTTACATTGTTTTCGGTTAGATACAAGCGATGTATATAATATTTGCGATGAATCGGTAGCCTACCACGATGGTTTTAAAGGATGTTTTATGTAGTTTATGCCGATTAAAATGAATATTTTATTAATTGTGTTTTAATCAGGGTTCGATGCCATTCTGTTTAAAGTTTACCAGATAAATTTGTATATAAATTTTTTTTAGCAATAGACATTTCTACATAACGATCAGTTGTAACCGAATGGGACAGGAATATACAGACTTCGTAATAGTGTAACATGCTAGACCAGTTTGTTTACAGTATAGAAATAAATACTCTACCGCTTACTGTTTGTTTTATTAATTTCCATCATTGCAATTAAATATATATTCGAAGATTAATATTGTCTTAGAAAATCTGTTAAATTAATTCACACTTGGATACTTTTCCACTTAACACCAAAACAATTTTTTTGTACTCAAGCTTCGTTAAAACTGCCTTCAATTTCGCTCATAAATCAACCACTAATATACCATTTAATTAATTGGACTTTTTAGGCAACTTGGTAAATATCCGTTTTGGTACTTTTAGGCATATTATCTTTAAAATACATTTGTAACAACGCAATTTTCTAAACAGAATAAAATGGTTATTTCAAACGGAACTGCAGCGAACTGCAGACCTTCCCACTACCTCGCTCGCGATTGACTCATCCCTTACTGACTGTTCATCCCTCATATTTTGTTTGCGTTTGAGAGAGTTCACATCCCAATTATCAATTCTCGACGCATGCGGTTGATCAATTTAACCTATACTTTACTGTAAAATAATCCCTTTTTAGCCCTGCACCTGCGCTACTGTCCCAGAGATTAAAATCTCAGGTAACGAATATATTAGACAATGATATCATCAATAAACATTGGTTGCAAAAATAATACCTGTTTTTTAAACGAATATGCGTTATGTTATACAATAAGCTATAAATAAAATTCGGTTAAAACAACTTCAGACGGGACACCCTGTATAGCGACAAACATTTTTAGAGGGCGCCATCATCGATCTCAGTGGGTGACATTTTCTCATTCGCATTTAAATTTGGCAGCCCTGACTCACTGGTCATCGAACGTTTTGTATTGACATTCGTGTAAAAATTGGAGTCTGCGGTATTTTGTAAATATGGCCAGTAATTAGCCGCGTAAAAGGTTGTGCTGGTGTTAGAAATACTCCCTTTGCGTTGTATGTGTGTTAAAGAAGAAAAAAATCAGCACAAAATGGACGCCAAAAGAAAATTATCGTGAGTATTATATTGGTAACACATTTACCCAACATTTACACGTTCGACTGTTATTCCTAGAATTTGAAAATTATTAAAAAATTATAAATACGGTGGCATATAAATCAAGATAATATCTAGTATCGACCGAATGTGATCATAAAAAAACACATTTTGTGTCTAAAAGTAGTACCTACTCATATACAATGTAATACCCCTTCTAAATTGTAATACATGCATATGCCAGTTAATTGATTTTTCATTGGGGCAAAATACTATCTTAAATTTGATCAACACGAATGTTTCTCTCAAAGAAGATAAATAACTAAATTCCTCTTAGGAATTGTTCATCCTGTTTCAAGAAAGGTTAAAAAAGTTTTGATGTTTTTATTGTCTTAGATCAAATATTTGTTGATCCCTAATAAAATGTAAAGATTATTGTAGGAAATTAGCCAAACATAAAACAATTTTTTTCTTATCTTATTATCTCCGTGACCTGTATTTATTTTAGGATGATTTGTGAAAATCTTGTCGATTTGCATAATGTTGATCAAGGACCTATAAGGCTAAGTGAAGTACTTTCCCGTAGTTGTTGATTGCCGTGTTTAACACGTTGAGTGCGGATGTTAGCCGGGGCTAACAAGCGTATCACTCTCTGGGGTACGTGTGTTAGCCCAAGCTAACACAGTCCTTGGCAACCCTAGCATCACAATTTCTACCTGCTAGGGACTGGTGGGGGGACGAACTCGGGGTACGGTTGTTAGCCCGGGCTACAACCCTAATAAAACCCAAATAATACATATATAAATTTTTTATATTTATCCTTCATTATTGAGGTCATCAAATATCCGTACCCCGGGTTGAAATGAAGGTTGTGCTCCGCACTCAACGTGTTAAACAAATTAATGGGTGTTAAGTGGAACAATTACATATAATAATGAGAAAACTGATTTTCCTCATTACAGTAGCATAAAACATACTTATTTATATACTACCTAGTATCCGATAAATAAGCGCTGTTTTTGAGGATTTTGCAAATTATAAGCCATATCCATTTTTTATAACACATTAAATTGTCAACCTTCTATGACAGGCAAAAAAATATGTAAATGATTTTTTTAAAAAGTTCAGTTCATAAAATGTTTATCAAAGCAAGGATTATTGCATTTAACAGAATGTTTATCAAAGCAGGTAGCATTTAACAGATATTATGTTATGAATCATGGCTTTATTTTTACAAAAAACAAATTTTTAGATAGCCTCATTTTAATCTTATGTTGTATCTTTATTGTTAAATATGTATTCTTCATGAATTATTTATCAGTGTGGAGTTCATAACTTGAAATTATTGAATATTTAACTAATTAAGATGTAAATTGTAAACACGATATATTTTGTACCTAATTATTCTATTATCCAGTCACAATATTTTTTTCATTGAGGTTAATAAAAGGAAGCCAAATATTAAATTAGGTCAGGTCATTCACATGACTGTGTTACATTGTGATAGGTCAGTTGTATAAAAATAACACTGATTTGTATGTGGTTATCCATATCCATCTAAGCTTGGTCTAAAATTAAATTAAAATTATTGACACTGAAAGGAGGAGATAATAAGTTTTTATGCAAATATTTTAAAACTTTCAAGGTCATAAATTTAATCCAATATAAAATTAACTTTTTTTTTCAGTTGCTTTAAAAAAGATTCCTATGAACGGTGACAGGACTCCTTACAGGCCACTGTCACCTTAAAATGCACCTCCACATGATAAGGGTCATAGATGATCCTGAATGGATGGTGCATGGAGGATGAGGAGACTGCATCTCCTCATCCTCACAGAATGCCCTGCAATTGCAAGGGTCAGAGAATGGCACTTTGCGAGCTGTGTTCTGAACCCAGAGGATGTTAAAAGTATTCACCCCAGGAAAATATGTGCCTTTTCGAGAGAGGTCGGCATACCGGGGTGAATACTCATGGAATGTGGGTGCACAATGGGCCCGTCAGGCGGCCTAAGTGCATGGGTTTTCCCGCCCACTTCTTTTTTCATTCGTTCAAAGATTCCTATTGGTATGCATTCTGTTTACCATAAACAAAATTCATTGAAGGTGTAGATTTTGATATTATATTATTAAATAAACGACTATTTATTTCAGAACGCAAGGTGATTCTCTGTACGAGGTCTTAGCGTTGCCGAAAACGGCCACCAACGATGAAATCAAGAAGACTTATCGTCGCCTAGCTTTAAAGTACCACCCGGACAAGAACCCAAACAATCCAGAGGCAGCCGAGAAATTCAAAGAGGTCAACAGGGCCCACTCTATTTTAAGCGATTCAACGAAACGAAACATTTACGACAACTACGGATCGTTGGGGCTGTACATTGCTGAACAGTTTGGCGAGGAGAATGTCAACGCCTACTTCGTTGTTACCTCGACTTGGTGTAAGGTAAGAAAAAAATAATCCATTTTATTATAAGCTTATTTATTGCCTTATCTCGTCACATATATGACGGAAACTAGGTTTACTTTCATTAAAAAAAGTTATTTTATAATGTGATAAGTGTGATAAGTAAAGTTGGCAGAAACGAGTCGCGCCACAGAAGCTTACACGTTATAAGTTAATGTACAAAAGTAACTAATAGCCTTTCACACGTTTGCCATGTTTTACTATGAAATTATATCACACTATTGAACATATTGCATGCAACAGAGGTAATACAACAGCAGCAGCTGACACAGGAGTACTGCAATCAAATTAAGATGAAGTATGATGACGCCCCCGCGGTGGTTTGGGGCCCCCCCCCCCCGGGGGGGGGGGGGGGCGTTCCCACTTCCCTTTTTTTTTAAAAGTCCCATGATAGCGGGTGCTGTTGTAGAACCTCCGCTATATGTAATTTATTGAATACTGTGATATAATTTCATAATAAACTGGCAAACATGCGAAAGGCTGTTACTTACTGTCACATATTACCATTACGAGCAACGAGCCAAACTTAGTTATAAGTGTAAATGTAGTTTTATCTATAATTGTTATTGTACAACTTTAAAAACATGTATTTTTAACTTATCAATACTTATTTTAGGTACTAAGTTAACAGAAAGAGGAAGGAAGTATTTTTATTGGTTTGTTATCTGCTTTTGTTGTTTTTTTTTTATTTGTTTCACAATTTTTTAATCATCATTGATAAGTCATGGATGTGAAATACTTTGCCTCTGCCTTACTTTAATGTAATCTCTGTGGGTTGATAAATTATAAGTAAGAGATAAGCAACATTATGGTTATTGTAAGAAAGCATTCTGTAGTATGCATTCCTTCCAATAAGAAAATTTTAAATGGGAATATGTGATAAAAATATTCTAGAAATGAAAGAAGACAATGCTAAATAACGTAAATCTAACTATTTTCACGTCGTATGTGCAAAGTGCAAGAGTTTTTGGCTGGAAGTTCGAAGTAAGTTTTTTATTCAAGTTTTATTTAAGTTTGAATTTTTATTCAAAGTTCATAGCATGGTTCGTCACTAAAGTGATTATTTGCAGGTCAGAATTTGTTGTCAAAGAAATGCTATACTCAGCGTGTTGACATTCTTCAGTTTTACTATTTTACAAATTTTCTTCAAACTTGATTCATATGGAAACTTATTTTTGTTCAAAAAATCATGAACTGAAATCAATCAGACAAACATTTGCTAGATTAGAGCCCCACAAATGTAGATAAATACATATTTTTTTGTAAACCTGTTCATAGAGGGATATAATAATCAAAAAACAACTAAAGTTGTTTCTACGTAAAATTCTTTATAAATCATGTAATTTAAAAATTTTTGATTTATGTATATATAATTTTTTTTATTGAAATGTTTTAAATTTCTTCTTATAAGATTTAAAATGAGCAATGTTGTCGATTATTAACAATACATTATTATTTAGAATTTAATATTTAAATAATTGTTATGCAAAAAGTTACTGTTTGCATTGGGTTGAGTAATTTGATTGTATTTTTTATTGGTCAGATGAAATTGTTAGAAATAAACCATGATTTGTAAAGGCTATAATTAGTTTGAAGTTATTTTTAGGACGCTGTCTTACTTAGGCGCTTCCAAAGGCTTAGAAAAAGTGGTCTCATCCAGATATTCATAAAAAAAAGTTTGTAATACACAAGTTTTATGGTTATGAAATATTGTTGGACTAATTGGGTAAATTTGTTTTCATATACCACTCAGAAGCAGAAAATAAGATATTCGTGATATAAAAAAGTTAACAAACAGCTGCCATAGCTAAAATATATCTGTATAAAGGATTTGCGTTTAATTGAAACTTGTATTGTTTGAAAACCACACATATTTATGTAATTTAAATTAAGTTTGGTATCTAAGTGTGTACTAAAATGATATCTTAAATAATCCATTATTGAAATGTTTTGAAACCTGAAAAAAATCTTTATAGTAGGCAAAAATAATTAGATAAACTATTAAATGGTGTATTGCATGAAAATTGTTTGAGGTATTTTCTTTTCTTTAAGTTCTATATTTTATGATTTGTATATATACGAGTATAGTTTATAGACAATTTCCTAAACTCCAATGGGTTTACTGTCTATGTTACTGCTGTAACCATAACATTTTTTATTGCTCTATTAAACTCGGATTTTTGGTTATTGGCCTACATTGTATGCATTGCAAAGTATGGTATTAGTGACTGATTAAAAAAAAAGTATAGAAGAAGATATTAGTATTTAGATAAAGATAAACTTTTAATTAGAAAATTATGGAAACAAAATGTCTTACTTTAAAAAAAAAATCTCCAAAGATGAACCTTCCTTTAAACATATATTAATGAATTTTTGAATATTTTGAGTTATTTGTTATTAAAATGGACAGTTTTCTTTGGTCAACCGTAAGATTTTGTATTCGTAATCAGGTAACCTAAAAATTAAATACGACTTCCTTCTTCTTTATCTGTTCTGCCTATAATTTCAAAATTCTCCTAAGTCTCCTGAGAGATATATAATCTTTAATTTCTATGTTGATGTACCACAGTGAAGATTTTCCAAATTATTTCAGAAAGAATTTCATATTTTATAGTACCGAATTATTTTTAGATTCATAAGGTTCATATTTTTCAATTTTTTTCTTCATATACAGTGGTTGAGGAAATTATTTCATTTCTCTGTTACACATTTGACTGTTATCTTGTTTTAAGAAATGATATGCCATGTTTTATAGTGCATCTACATCTATTACTGACTTGTTTTTTTTTCAGGCACTATTTTTCATCTGTGGTATAATAACCGGCTGCTATTGTTGCTGCTGCCTGTGCTGCTGTTGCAACTTCTGCTGCGGCAAATGCAAACCCAGACCTCCAGAGGATACGGGAGAGTATCACACGCTCAATGTAAGTAACCTTGAAGCATGCCTTTCAATACATCATTTCTCTTGGCACTGTGCACCCTAAGTGTTTTTAATCGTTTCAAAATCTAACTGTGAAAAAGGTCAGTCGTACAGCTAGATGATAGAAGGATGGTCAGGTAAAGAGAAAGAAAAACCATGAATGAAAAATAATTTTATTCAATTCCGAAAAATGTGTGTTTGCTACTGTAGTTTCGCCATTCAGTATATTATAATTTTTTCTCATTGCTATGCAAACATATCCTGAGGTTAATAAACAAACACAAGGTTGACAAACCTTTTTTTTTTATAAAAAAAATAGTATATTTCAATAATAATTTTGTCTTAAATGTCAAGGAATATTTTGAAAACAGGGTTTTTTTCTTGATTTTGATTTGTTTTTACCTCCATCTTACTATGTAAAATTGGCAAAAGTAATGTGTAAATATTTTTATTTTATTAGCTATTGAACTGAACAGAAATAATTTGAACCTAATTCTACATATTCTAAATTATATTTGCTGCTAAAAAAACTTTTTTATATAACACCCATCCATTGTAATGCCTATTATTGTTAAATAATGGAAAAGTATCCATTATTTTTGTTACAATTCATTTTAAAGTTTTTAATTTTTGGGAATGGGTTCAAATAATATTTCTCTCTTGAAATTGCTTGATTTGCCTTATACATTAAGAACACTTGTTCCTCTATGCATGTTTTTGGGTATTTCCTGTTTGCAAAGGTAAGTACGCCACTGCACTCTCTGTGTATCGTTTTTCGTTTCATTTTGTTTTATCTGTATCTCTTGGATCTTTTGACGCCGATCTATTTCTCGAAGAAGGTAAGAGGTCTCGATGTGATTTTCACTGATGTGTCTGCAATTAATCGGTTTTTATTTGTTCGTTGTGGCAATTGGCGTTTTTCTTCTACAACAAAGTGCAGTCAGTTTTGTAAATGTTTTGTTTATTTTTCTTTTTTAACGCCTAAGAGGTATTATTAATTTTGGTAAGCACCTGGAGCCAGTAACCTAATACATTAGTTTAGTTTTTTCAATACAGTTTTTAATTATGTGGTATTAAATTTTGTGTTCTAAGTAAATACATTGCAAGATGGAATTTTAATTGATGCCATTCATGAGAAGAATCGAAAGATGCATAACCTTAAAATGTTTGTAGTGTCTTATTACTAGAGTTCGGAATGTTTGCCATCACGTGTGTCAAACTGCGTTAGACTATCCTGCTCTCCCGCACCGGGATGGCGTACTACTGCGCATACGCGGGTTCCGGCGGGTTGTTGTGCAGGGTCAAAGCCATACGTCGCATGGGCAAGAAATACACGCGTATATAATTTACAAGGAGCTTAAAAAATATGGTTATACTTTCATTAGCATAGAGTTTTATAATGCCAACCATGCGTTATGGCACACATTTCCGGACCTTACTTATTACCACATTCAGGAAAAAAAAATAAAGTTTAACCAAAGCGGTACTGAAAGTATGCTAAATTTCTAGTTATTTTATTTTATGGATTTTAAGTTTCACCTATCAAATTATACTCGAATCCGTTTATAATGGAGTCCTAGGGAACCCTTGAAATTGGTTCTTTATAGTGCAAGTCGAATAGTAGAAGAGAAGATGTAAGAATTTAGGCAATAATTGAAAGAAAAACAGTGAAATGCAGATTACATGAAGAACTGTATTATAGTAATTATAAGAAGCACCTTAACAAACATTAATATTAACTACTAGTTGACAAAAAAAATCGGTAAAACAGACAAGTTATTAGCACGTTTTTGTTGATACCAGTTAAATAGAATTTCTTCCACTTTTGGATGAACTGAATGATGCACTTTTTTCGTTTCGTTATTAATTTTTCTTACTTATAATTTTTTCTGGGTTTTCGAAATATTGAAAACAGTGGACATCTTAAAATCGATGTTTTTCCAATTAATTGCACTCGAGTGATTTGATTTTCGGTTTTGTTAATATATCCTTTTTGTGATGAGAGAAAAGTTTCCATTCTAAACAATGTTTTTATACAATTGTCATATATGCAAACTGGGACCTTTACCATTAGTCCATTTTAGTGAGACGTTCATTAGTGTGGATTCCACTGTATATGAAATTAAAAAAATGCACTCCCAGTATCCTTTTTATGCAATATTTTGTAATATTGACCGGGAAAACCATTTTAAGAGTAGGAGTCTTGTTTTATTATTTGACCTTTGCAGACAGAAAAAACACATTGTGAGCAGTTTTAATTCGGGAGAGGATTGTCGGAATATCTTTAATTATAATTTTTAATTGAATATAAAAAAAAAACGACGTTTTCCACGAAACACCGAACTACTACACTTTTCTCGACGCGCGTTTCGCCAACCAAGTTTTAACCAAAACTTTCGAGTTTTAATCTCCTGAAGATGCGCAACTTGGTAGAAGTGAAACTTCAACTTGGTTGGCGAAACTCGCATCGAGAAAAGTGTAGTAGTTCGGTGTTTCGTGGAAAACGTCCAGTTTTTTGTTTCTACGCCGAAGGTTCCAGTACCACCTCCAGGATAAATATAAGGAATTAAAAAATAAGGAATGTTTAGAATATTTCTTGAATTGAAATACCTGTTCTCGATTCAAAAATTCATATTGCAATTTTTAGGGAGGTATGAATTAAAAACGATATACAATAGCACTTAAAACTTAATTGAAAGAAGTACTAAGAGAAACTTATGTAATAGAATATACAATATTTATATTTTATTAATTTAGATAATTAATCTATTTAATTAATTATAAACAAGTGTGACTCAATACATTGATTTTTAGTTATCTGGATGTTATGTATTTCACTGACATTGCAAAAACAAAAATATATTTCTGGAGTATTTATTTAGAAAATACAGAAACTGCTGTTTTTAAACTTATATCCAATACAATCTCAACAAAAACCCCGAATTTTTCAAAGGAAACATGGGACCCACATCATATTTTAGGAAGTGATTATTACACTTAAACTGAAAGCTATAATAGAAAAAAAATTGAAATGAGGCTACCGTTAATCCGTCATTAACCACCAAGAAAATGCTGTCTTATTATTCTTGTTACTTTTTCAAAATCTTGACATCTTTTAAAATTATGGGAATTCTAATTAATATTTTGTTTCTGACAATTTGTAATAGCCGTAAGTTAAATAAATTTTTATACTTCACTTGATAACTGTAGAAACAAAAATTTTCAAGCACATTTTACAAGCTGTTACCAAGATTTTCTGGTGAGCAATCCATTTTTCAAATTCATTGTTGCAAATTTCATTTGAAGTGTTTTTGCTATTATAGCTTTCTATTTGGGTGTAATAGTTACCCATTTAATAAGGTCCCATGTTTTCTTACGAAACTACAAAAATTTGTAATTCCTCCAACTGACACTGCTATCTACTCCTCTTTAATGGGGTTCTGTTAAGGTACACGATTTCTTGATTCTAATCATAACCTATACCTAAACCCAGCCGTTAAAAAAATTGAGTGATGGAAAAACAAAGATTCATAGCTAGTTTAATGCTAACTTTTAAGCAAAAATTCTTGAAAAGAGAAAACAAATTCGAAAACTTGTTACTTTAACCCCCATGATGTGCATATGAGCAAACTGATAGCTGGACTGAAAAAATAAAATTGTTTTACGTGAACTAAACAAGTTCTCTATTTGAAGTTGGCAAAATGTAATATAATATTTTAGCTCACACAAAGGAACACTTGGTATAGCAGTTCCAAATTTATTTCAGTTGCAAAGGGTATATCACTTTATCTTCTTATACTGTGCTAAAAGTGAATGGGAACCTACTACTCAGAAAAAGTTTTCTCTTCTCTTTCTCAAAAAAAAAATAAAAAAAAATGTTCTATAAAACGACTGGGTTTAGTATAGCTTATGATACGCTTTCTACTCAAATTTGAGTGTTCTTTCGAACTGTAAAATACATTGTTTTTTTTTTGTTTTAAATAAGGAAGTTAGTTGACATCCAGAAGTATATGAACAGCCTTTAGATTCAACAATATTAAAAAGAAAATGACAAAAAAGGGTGCAAACAACCTCACATATTACATTGTTGTTTCTTATGAAATAACGATATGCATTAAAAATTTGCCCTATACAGAGATCAAACAAGAATTTAAAATATATGGATGAAAGACCATTTTGCAATTTCTTTAAACATCTGAATAGAATTATATGCCAACAAAACATATTGCCATTTCATATAAACATTCTAAAAAAATACTTTTATTTAGGGAACTTACAAATATTAAGTTTTCAGCTTATTTAACCTCATGTGCTTCCCTATGTGCTAAAAAACCCCTACCTTTTCTTTTTTTTATTTGGCTTTTGTTTTCTTTTTTTTTTTATAAATTTTAGTTTGTTTCGTGGTTCTGATATGTAGTGATGTTTTCAGCGAGATCAGGGGCCAAGTTCGGGTCAGCCTGTGGTCACGCAGCCAGGCAAAAGGGTGAGTAGTTTTCCGCATTGTACGATACCATTGAGAAAAGTATGCCGAAACTGGTGGAAATAATCATATCGCATGTTATAAAAGCTTGATTATTGTTTTATTTTTCATTTACCCCATCCTTTTTGTAAATAATATAGTAGAATAAATATTTATTTTCTTGTTTTCGAATTAGGAAACAAGATTATTTATTAATTTTAATTGTTTAAATATTTAGATACATGGTATATTTGCCTAAATAAATAAAAAAGTTAAAAATGTTAAAAAAAGTGTGCTACAATAATTTAGTTATTATGAGATATAATAGATTTTTGCGTGTTTGTTAAGACATATCGTGTTTACCAGACGGAATATTGAAAAATCCTACAGTGTGTTGTTGACTTGGAAATACATACCTGAACTTTTTTTTGTGTATAGGAGTGGGTTTTTGGAGAAAATTGGTAAAATAAGAGTTTTAAGATTTTTTCCTGGCTATCTAATGGTTACATCGTCTTTGACCTTGACTATGACCTTGAAGTTCATTTCAACTTGAAGGTCAACTTGAAAATCTTAAATAGATTGTGTAGTTTTGACGCCGGAAATGGAGAGCGGAAAATTTTACGTTCAAATATGATCTTGAGCATAATAAAACTTTGAAAATGATTATAACCATAATTCTATACTTTTTCTCTTATTGTAAAAAGAGTCTTAACCCTAGCTTATAAAAACCTAGCAAGGTGATTTTACTTTAATCGAACCCTGCTACCTGATTTTGACCAATGTTTAGCTTAAATAATCATTAATAACTAAAAATTACTAATCGTCACCATTGATTACCACTAATAAGTTAAAGTTATTACTTATTATTTAATTGACTATTTCTAACGTCTAATAACCTCACAAGGTCATACCTCATACCTGAACGTAAAATTTTCCGCTCTTTCTATTTCTGGCGTCAGAACTATGCACTTCTATTTAAGATTTTCAAGTTGACCTTGAAATGACCTTCAAGGTCATAGTCAAGGTCAAAGGCGACGTCACCATTAGATAGCCAGGTAAAAATCCTAAAACTTTTGTATCAACGATTTTCTCCGAAAAACCCACTCCTATCGAAGTGGGTTCCAAAATAAGGAAGTAAAGAAAATATAAAAAAGAATTTTTTTGGCAGCTACCAGACATAAAAATTTGTTGAAAATGTTGAAATATAGTTTTTGCTTAAATCAAACTATGGACTTTGGCCCTTTGTTGAAATTTAAGTTTGATAATATTACCATTAACGTTATATCAATATTATACAGTGTTATATCAATATTATACATGGCAAAAGTAGTGTATACATTCAGTCTTTCTAATTTTGACATATAAAATGGCACATTTTAAAACTGACAAGTTTTGAAACATGTGCCTGAAATGTACATGAAATGTGTATGAAATGTACATTTTTTAGTGACAATTTTATACAAATGAACATATGAACTTATAATCTAGACAAGACAATTGATTGTTAACAAAAATTTTTATACACATCATAAAAATGAATAGTCATTCATTTAGAATACATATTTTCGTCAAACTTAGAAAAAATCTTGTATTAAACAATAATTAGGATATGCAATTTTGTTTCTCATGTAATTTTACTGGATTTCGCTATGCTCATATCGTAGAAATTACACTCGATAAAAAAAATGTTATGCATTTTCTAACTGGTTACATAAATAGTTATTGGGCATTATTCATTTTGAAGAAAAAATCTGAAACAGGTTGATTTTTGTTTTTCTATCAAAACTTTTTGATACAAGAATGTTTTATCATAATAAATCATTCTTGTAACTGTTGTATTTATGAAAATATATTTTTTGTATTACCTTAGAATAAAAAAATCTTTAAATCCTTATAAGAATCGGTATTTATCTATGTTACATTTCTTGGTAATGACATTAACGATTGACAAAAACATTGCATAAAAAACAGCTGTACCTGTTGCGTTAAGAAAGAAGGAATCTAAAGTTACCTTTTTTTAATATTTTATATTCTGAGTATGCATCTAGTGCAGGAGGAGAATATTGTGAGGTGAATAATGAAGGAAAAATAAAGAATATATTTCAATTTTGACTTGTGATAGGTAAATTGAAAGCACCCATTGTGACGTAAATTAAAGTAAAAGTTTTGATCTAAAAACAAAAATCGATCTGTGTCAGGATTTTTATTAAAAATTAATAACATCAAAGATGAATTTATTCGCTACTTTTACCGAGCTCTGGATAAAATCAATAGTTGTTGGTAAAATTTTTAATTCTTATTTTTTCTTATTGAAGCATGGAATCCAAAACATATTTTAGGGGATAGTCATTGTGCCTAAACAACAAACTAATATTGTAATAATAAACATAACTTAAAAAAAAGTTCTTTTTTTACATGTTTTCATTTTGGGGTCTACATAAAACTTTTCAAGCCGTATAATGTTGTATGTTATTTTAAGAACACACATAACTGTTTATTGAACACATAATTGTTTCTTCACATTGGATAAACATACTTTTAATTCAAATTCCATTAAAAATTGTGTCCCCACGTTATTCTCAAAAGCACATCGTACATCTGCTTTTATATTACTTTATAGTTCCAGAATTCTTACTTCTCTTTACTTGCATCGATTAAGAGTAGATTTTTTTTAGGAGGACGGGTCCGATGAAGACAGGGCTGGTACCCCGGTGACGAGCCAGCCTTCTCCTAAGAAGGGCCAGAATGCCCCAGTGTACGCAATGCCTGCGCCACCATCGAGTAATATGGGCGAGAGCGCGGCACTCAACCAGGGCGATGTACCAGTATATACGCCCGGTAAGTCTTACTTTAGTTCTTCTTTAGGTGTTGCCGAAGATAAAGTGAGGTTGGGTTATCAATGATAAACGCAGATCCGTATTTTTTTATATGCACCGTCACTGTACCTAAAACAGTTAGGTACACTATTTCTAATGTCAGTTTAAAATATAAATTTAGTGTTTCTACCAGGAATGTTCTTTACAATGGCACAGTATAGGCAGTGCCTGCGTTATCGATATACTTTATCCCTGCATATGTGAGACACCGGTGCGGATGACCTATAAAGAATATAAGCTGATGTTAGGAAAGACCAATTGGAAAACAGTAGCTGTCCGAGAATTAAATATATTTTTAAAATGGCTTTTAGGAGACCATTTGGTATTGCAGAAAATTTTAATAATGTAATAGGTGTGTATAGTATAAACGTGGCTCTGAAGTTGGTTGTATTAGAAAACAAACTTGAATGCGTAAAATAAAAGGGTACCGCAAATCAAATAGGACCGTAATATACCTTAACAAGATCGTTGATTTGCATGATATTGTTAATTTCAGTTGGGTAGATATGACTCAAAATTGTATTTTAAATATGCCATGTTAAAGAGGAAAACACGTCATAAGAATGCAAGAAGTGAAAATGGGTTCATATGCAACACACTGTTTTTGTCAGCCAAAGATATGTCTTCCGCTGATTATCATGAAGACTTGACCACATATTTATTTGAAAAACGGTTCGATGAACAATTGTTACGTAAATCCCAAATTCAGTTATCGTTATGTATATATGCTTCTTATACATATTTCTTGTACCAACAAAGATACAATATGCATATACCTGTCATTTCACCAAATTCTAGAAACTAGGGGTAAAGTTGTTTCTTACATAATAAGCAACAAATATCTTTTACTTTGGGTCATAATTATTGTTTTGCAAGTCAGTGTTACTTGTTAATTAATTCCTATACACAATGTTTTAAATTTGTTTAAGTATTTTACACGCGCCTATGGATGGCACACGATCGAGGTCTGTGTAGCTGTGTTTACAAAATAAATGCCCCACTCTTGTTTCTATCGTTTTAAACTGACATTGGAAATACTATAGAAAATGTAAATTTCATTTTTATTTCATTTTAGACTCAATGTTAGGTTTACTATTTATTAAATCCTCGATATTTCTGGAAACAATTGAACGCAACTGTTATTTTTCAAATAGGAAGATGTTCATTGAAAAAAATTTTTTTTGGAAAAGGTTACAGAAATATGCATTGTTGTTTAGCTGTCACCTTAATAAAATGTTAAACGCTCTATAAGAACACTTTTTAATAAAAGGATAAGGCATTGATTTTTTTTGTTCTCTAAAAAATAAATACAATCAACACAAATTCAATGTTCTAAATTGATCAAACATTGTCATAATATTTTCATAGTAACATTCTATTTTTTCTTGACCTCCATTTTTGAAGGTTTTTGAAATACGTTTTTTTATAAAAAGGAGTTATAATGTAAACGTATATAGATCAGTTGTTGAATTTCGTTGTTATGAACATTACATTACACAATTTTTTTTTATGTCATACTCCCATTTATCAGCTTCACAAAAGGCTTATTTTTTTTAGATCTATTCCACAAGAATTGAGAAATTTCTGCCAAGTGGTACAATATCATTACTCGAAGCAAAATATTCGCAATTTGTATGTATAAAAAAAGTGGCCCAATATTTATTAATCGGTAGGGTGAGGCTAGAGATGAAAATACTTACATATGTCTTTATTATATTTCGGTATATTTTCTTATATCCTTTAGGGAATTTTTATATCAGTTATAGCAATAAATAAGGTCTTTAGAAAAGCAACGTTTGTATTTTTTTTTATATATATTTACCTGTGTTAACATATACAAGGTCCAACAAAATACTGGAATAATGTGTATATCTTTTTAACTATTTGGTTTATAGGATACTTTTTCAAATAAAAGTTATTTGACTTATTTTTACCCCTCAGAAACTAAATTGTTGATTGTCATTAAAAACTAATTTGTTGGTTGTATTTGGTTATTTGGGGGCCACATTAATCAAATTGCCGAAAACCTGTTTGTTTCAAAAATACCCATTATAATAACATCATGAAAATTTTATATAGTTATATGGGGAATAGTATGCAGATTCCAAAAAAAAAAAAGAACATTTTGCTAGAACATGCAAGAGAGAGGTCAATCAACTTTTATTTGAAAATGTTTCCTACAATTGTTTAAAAAGATATGGGCGTTATTCCAGTTTTTTACCAGACCCTGTATATAGTAGTATCAGAAAAATCTACCAATATGGTCAGGGTTCTCAAGATAATTTATGATATCCATGTACATAAAATTTATGTTGTCATTCATTAGTTTGTTAAAATCTCGTGGTTAATAAAAAAAAAAATGTGTACATGAACCAAAATAAGAATACATTGCCGTATAATTTCATAAGGTATTATTTTACAAAATAGGGTTTTCAAATGATTTTTGTAATGTAGTTTTGGCGACTTCATAGTTCTTGCATTATGTACCCCTCACTTTATCTTGTGCATGTGTCTACTAAATAAACACTCCTCAATTTTTTAGATTTAAAATAAAACTTGGCGGATAGGGAATACTAGTTACTGTAACAGGTATGACAAGCACACCGAAGAACTAAATGGTAAAGAAGAAACCCTTCGGAGTTATCTTCAGCAACCTAGTCAAAATCTCAATTATCTTGAGTTTCGTCCATTAATTTTAAGCTACCATTAAGCTTAAAACGATATTATTTCAGTTTTATTTAATGAAATTTTTTTAAATAATTTTAAACTTAAAAGTATATAAAATGTCTCGGGTGTATCACGATTGCTCTAAACTTGTACGGTAATCCACGTTGTTTAAATGTGTGTATTCTCTAAATATTGCACCTCTTTTAATTAAAGGCGAATAAAACCAACAGTATTTTTTATACTTATTTATTAATGATTGGTAATACTTTTTCTAATTCTTACAGTCTGGAATTGTATATTCTGGCAATTTTACAGGCTCATGTAGGAAGTACAACCTTCAACGTTAAGTATAATTTTTTACTTTTTCGCCTTTGTGACTGTAAACTCTTTTAGCTTTCCATCACTTGTTATTTGTTGAACTGTTTTTCCGGACAGTTGAAGGGGGTGGGGCAGTTATTAACCTTATTTTTTTTTTATCGTTCTTCCAGTAAAACAGTTTTCATCGCGTTATCGACCTCACTGTTACGAATTGTTGAAATGAACAGTTAGTGTAAAAAATATAAATCAACAATCTTAAGTAATAAAATATTACAAATTATATCTTATTAGTTGAATAATGTAATTTTAATATTTATTCAGTGTACCATTGTTAATTATCGATTGTAATTAAATGATTCTAGCTTATAGATATTATACAGTTACGATAGAAACACTCTGTGTATATTTAATGAAATTGAAAATAAAGTTATTCCTAATGGAAAGCCTCGTAAACGTGTTTTGTAAAAGGTTAAACCTTTTTTGTCTTACTTTTTTCAGTGTTTTTTATTCTACTCCAAATTGTTTGGATTTATTTTTGTCATTAATTATCTGGGTCTTAAAATTATCTGTGCTCTATCAGGCCTATGAAACTCCCTATGCTCGCACTGTATTTTCCATGGCTGGTTGAATTCGCTAAAAAGTGGGGGAGGAACTAAATCCTCGAGATGGCGCTGCAGGAGTTCGCTTGACCACTCTCTCTGCTTTGTTGTAAACATTGACCATAACCTCAATTCAAAGCACATTTTTTTCTGTAAAATTGAATTTAACCCCCTAAAAAAAAAGTGCAAAAGTTTTGAGCTTCATTTGTGCAGATATTCAACGGTTAAAACAATTCGTGACAGCTTTGGTAACGAATATTTGGTGTTCTGAAAAAAGTTCGTAGCAAAAATTACCTTGTTTGACCCATTCATTTTATTTTAGTAATAATTTTAAAATAAGTAAACTGGGTCAAAACAATTGGTGACAGCTTTAGTAACGTTGTGCAAGGATGTCCGTATATGAAGTAAACTTCATTAGACAAAATTAGTCACCCCGATCTTACCAATTATTCTACTTTCTTTCATTTACTAAAGTTTTCACATACTTGAATTGTTTATAAACAAATCTCGTTTTTTATCTGCTTGCAGTAATAAAGTGTAACATTTTTTCTGCAAGTTTTCGCATATACGATTCAAACTTCGCGGGCTACAAGAGTAGCGGAGAAGCGGACTTCTCTCCTTACAGCGCCAACTAGTGGCCGCGACATTCCCCAGCCAATTTTTTTCCGAAGTATCATAGGCCTGTGCTCTATTTATAGATCCTAACCAAAAAATAATTTGTGCATCAGTAACGTCAGATAATACCCCCTGTATGTATAGTTCCCTGAAACTGGAGCATAAAGAACCTATGTTACGTAGCATAGGTTTTCTATGAATTGGAGCTTGGAATGATCGCGGTCTTACAGTGACGTAACAATCACATACCTTTCACCTATGGCAAGAATGCAGATGCTGTATGTACCGTAATTAATTTTTGAGCACCGTGCTGTGCCCGTCTGATGAAATAGAGATCAAAATCATTTCACAGTTGTACAAATTTTGGTTAGCATTCCTAACTACATCATTTAATCCAGATATTATTCCAAACTGAAAATCGAAAACGTTATAACTCCTATGCGTCTTTCTTGACGAACATGGAACTAGAAAAGAAAGGGAAACGGTCTACAGCTTTAGGGTACCGATTTGTGAAGCAGGTAGGGTGGAAAGGGACGTGCCAGTTCCTATGGTAATTGACATGCATTTCGATGCTTACTTACAAATTAAATCACTTTATAGTTCCTTCCAGTACAACAAACCATTAACACTACCTGTTGACAGAATTGACAGAAAGACCGTACTGACCTTCATTAGGTTCAAAATGTGGAGAATGTTCATAATTATAAAGGTCTCCCGAATTAGAATATTACCGTAATTTTTATTGGCAACAGTAAAATTTCAAATAAAACGAAAATAACTGTTCCCTTCTACAAATTGGACGCATTGTTTTATTACTCGAAAATGCCTTACAGATTTTAAGCCACTGCTCAGTTCACGTTCACTTACATCGTGTAGTTTGAAACGAAACGGGCTATTACCTTAACCTCATTTTACTTAACCTATAAGTCTGTTATTTATTAGTTAAGTTTTTAATACAAAAACAATAAATATCCTTTGTTTGTAGATTTCTTGTAACATTGACTTAATTGTAACTGAATATATCAGTTGCGATTGAAAAACGAATAGAAATGGCTGGCGAGCTCTTAATCTGTGTCCCGGGTCAAAGACTGTGTCTCTGCGATAAAGTTTATACATCAGGCCAAGGTACCTATGAGCGACAAGGCTACATATACTCTCAATTAGCTGGCTATGTGGACATTGTTGAGAAGGACGGAGTGAAAATCGTTGAGGTGCATACTAGTGGCGAACAGACAGTTGTACCTGCTCAGGGAGACATTGTAACTGCTCAGGTCAACATTATAACTCAACAATACTGTAAATGTTATATAAAATGCATCGGAGACGCCGTTTTACGTCGACCTTACAGAGCTGTCTTACGTCGAGAAGACATCAGAGCTACAGAGAAGGATAAAGTTGAAGTTTATAAAAGTTTTCGTCCAGGAGATATCATTTTAGCCAGGGTGGTAAGTTAAACCGTAACTGTTCGGCTGATAATCTGTGCTCAGTTCCATTAATTACCTTTGTTTTTCATTGTACTAAAGGCAGTTGCTTGCAGTTACCTATTACTGAGGCCCATACGTACCAGTTGTCCACAGCCGAAAACGAGTTGGGGGTAGTTATAGCGCACTCAGAATATGGGCATCCGATGGTACCAGTGAGTTGGACGCAGATGCAGTGTTCCAAGACGTATGTTAAGGAATTCCGAAAAGTTGCAAAAGTTGTGCCAGAAAACATAAATCAACAGAGACTCATTAAGAGAGCTGAACTTGTGACGGAATAATTTTAATAAAGTTGACTGTTTTGTTGTGTTGGACAAGAATTGTTTTTACATAAAGGGTGGTACATCTAGAAGTATAAAATACATTTTTATATAATTCGTGTGTACTTAATTGACAATAATTAAAAGTTATTTTAAGAGGCCTCATTGAATTTTTAAAAAGATAAATTTTATTAATAGGTTAGAATACGTATCTGTTGAGGTCATGGCTTAACAGGATATTATTTTAAAACATGAAGAAGAATAACAGACAGTAGATATAGATAAAAAACGTGAATGTTACATTCATAGAGTTGCATGGGAGTGGTTGCTAAAGGCCGCTTTACAGTTCGCAATTTTTATTGCCGGCAAGAAAAATTGCAGCAATTTTTATTGCGCGCACGCGTATTTGTGTTTATTTGTTAAGAAATTGTCCAAACCGACCTAAATACATACGCGTGTGAGCAATAAAAATTGCTGCAATTTATCTTACCGGCAATAAAAATTGCAGCAATTTGTGTTGTGCGCACGCGTATTTGTGTTTATTTGTTAAGAAATTGTCCAAACCGACATAAATATGCGGGCACGCAAGAAAAATTGCAGCAATTGCAATCTGTAAAGCGGCCTTTACTGAATATGTTGTGCCATTTTTTTGTGTTTCCAACATGTTCGCAAACCAGTAAATAGTGATGTTCATAAACGTTACCTAGCAAGCTGTAGTTAAGATACAAGATGAACATGCAGAAATGTGCATAATTTTTAACTTTAATAAGCAACTTTAGTAAAGAGATTATAAACTTAATAGTGGTAGATGATTTTTTTCTGTGTGCTTGAGTATTTACATTTACCATAGAAAACTTTGCGTAGTATAGGTTTTCTAAACTTGGAACTTCGACATGCTGGATGCTAGACCGGTTAAAAAAATAAAAATCAGAGGACCATACTTTGGTCCTAGGTTACCTATTTGCTAAAGTTAGAAATCGACTAGAAATGACTTACCAAGAGTACTTAGTGCCTTTTTTTTACCATATTGGTAGCACGATTGTTTGGCATTTGTTTGAAAATTTCTAATATGGCCGTTCTGTGATTTAAAATTGTACTCAAGTTCAATCGGTTTCGTTGTTTGTGCATTCGGGCTTATGTGTTTTACAAATGATTTAAAAGGTGGTAATGAAGGTAAGCCCTTATGTTTTATATTTATTAAAATAATAGACAAATAATGCTATGATAATAATAACTCGATATCTTTTTGTTGTGGGGATATCGGATAAAGGTGATTAACTGAAACCTGAAACCACACGCAATGGTGTTTTAGAATTTAAAAAAATAGGCTCGGGTTCCATTTCAGTTTGGGGGATTTCAGTGGTTGTTGTTTTTTTTCATTAAAGCTCAGAGACAATACGAAAAAATATTCCTTTAATTTCGTCAATGAGTGTCGTCTTTATATTCGTGAAGGTGATCCTACCTGTGTGTGACTGAAAAATCTTTTTTAGTGGTGTATTCAGCATTTAATATAGGATTATATTAACAATATTTCGACATATATTAATTCAGTATTCAGTGTTCCCATAAATTATTGGGATTGGTTCATATTTTCTTTTATTTCGATTCTATCCTAGCAGCATCCATTTGTATACAGTGTGTACCAGTGGCGGTGCGTGATATTTCAGTTAGCCATATCTTGAAAACGACGCATGGGACCCACTTCACTTTTTAGGTGATGACTATACACCTCTTACAGAAAGGATTTATAGTGAAAAAACCGTCAGCAAAGTTTGCGAAAAAATTTTCAAAAACACTGGAGCAAAATATTTTTGTTTCAAAAAGTTATGGCCATTTTAATTTTGGGAAACAAAATGTTCCTATAAAATTAAAATTAAAATGGCCATAACTTTTTGAAAAAAAAAATATTTTGCAACAAATCGAAAAACGTCTCCTTATATTTGTTTCTAGATTATGAAAAAAAAATATACTGCAAATATCCCACAGAGCGTTACTGAGAATCCAGGGAGTGCTCCAGTGTTTTTGAAAATTTTTTTCGCAAACTTTGCTGACGATTTTTTCACTATAAATCCTTTCTGTAAGAGGTGTATAGTCATCACCTAAAAAGTGAAGTGGGTCCCATACGTCGTTTTCAAGATATGGCTAACTGAAATATCACGCACCGCCACTGGTGTGTACCATTAATAAAGGAACCTAATTTAGTCTAAAAGTCGAACTATCGGTAACCAAGCACTAAATACAGGGTGTCAAAGTTATAATTTCATTTTAAATTTTCGTAAATAATGTATTTAAAAAAACATTTTTTCACAAAGTTTGATGTTTTTTTTTTTTTGAGAGAGGAATCATTTTGATGTAAACTGCAGATGGCATTTTTTATGTAAACTCTACGCATTGTGAGTATATAAAAATCGATGTTATTTTTTTGTGCCTTAGGGAACCTATTTATGTTTTATTTATTAAAAATGTCATTCATTTCTTGACAGAAAAGGTCCTACTATATGGTTTAAATGTCGTTCTGAATTGCCTTTTTAGTGATATTCGCGTTTAATTGTTCAGTACTATTTATATCTGGGGAATTTGGCGACCTTCTCTATTAGTTTTTGATTGGTTGGGTTTTTGGTCCGGGAATAAACAACAACTATTTGATTGTTGCCAACGTTTCGGAGATTTATTTCTTCGTCTTCAGGGCTTAATCAATGTTATTATTGTCACATTAGGTGGTATGTTACGAACATTGGCAGTGCTATCTATATACATATATGTATGTATGTAATGAAATGTAATAATATTTGATAATTACTATAGTAATTTTTAAAGCGTACTGTCCTGTCCTGTAGATAGTTTATGTTTTTACTTTTTTTATGTTTCATTATACACGGTGGAGACTTTAACTGGAATATATTCGCTAGCGGGGTGGTGAATGATTTTTCAAAAAATTCCCGAGACACGTCAACTTTTAAATGTATTTACCTACATTTTGCAAGTAATATGAAAAATACAGCCCTTCAGGGGTGGCTGAAACCACCCTCGACATGATTTTTTCAAATGCAACCCTATGGCTTGTGACACCTCATTGTAAAGCTGGTGGAAAGAGGAATCCAACGCACTGATCAAATTTTAATTTTTAGTATGTTTGTAGGGTTGCATACAATTAAAACAATTTAAAAATTAAATTTATTTTCAACGTAACAATTGTTCAAAATGTGCACCATTCACTTGTTGGCAGCATCCCAGTCTGTGGTAGGTTTCGTCCCTTACATTATGCAACATTTGCGGTGTTATTTTTCCGATTTCCTCTCTTATCCTTTCCTGCAGATCTGCTATGTTGTTGGGTTTCTGAATGTAAACCCTACTTTTAAGATGTCCCCACAAAAAGAAATCCAGTGGTGTAAGATCTGGAGATCTTGCTGGCCACTCAATATTACCTCGCCTCCCAATACACCTACCGGGAAAAATTCTGTCCAGATACTGACGAACAATGGCAGCATAGTGTGGTGGGGCCCCATCTTGCTGAAACCATAATCTCTCGTCGGTCAAGTTAGGGCTTAAGGGGTTTGGAAATAAATGACATAGCACTGGCATTAGTTCGTGCTGGAGTAAACGCAAGTATCTTGCTCCATTAAGAGTGTCATCAAAGAAAAATGGTCCTACAAATCTATCTTGTATTATTCCAGCCCACACATTAGTTTTCTGTGGGCGCTGAGTATGAAGTTCACTCATCCAATGGGGGTTCTCTTCAGCCCAGTAACGACAATTTTGGCGATTTACGTGCCCATTTAATGTAAAAGTAGCCTCGTCAGAGAAAACTATCCACTCTAAAGATAACTGGTTTTGATCAATAAAGTCATCAATAAATCGCAAAATTCCACTCGTCGATCTGGATCATCTTCAAGTAGCTCTTGAACAGCTTGCATGTTATATGGGCGTTTTTTCTCATATTTAAGTATTTTTAAAACTGTTTTGTGATTAAGATTACTATCACGGGCCAGTTGACGGGCTGGAGTGATTGGATTTTCTTCTAGAGCAAGCAACAAATTCAACTTCGTGTCGTCATCAACAACAGCCTGCCTCTTACTCGGTACTTTCCTGATATGACCCATCTCTCGATATTGTGCCTCAATTTTACTAATGGTACCTTGATTTAGTGGTGGCAAGTCAGGATGCGTTTCTCGAAACAAGCGAACAACTTCGCATTGAGTTCGCGCCCTATCACCATATCCAATCATCATCAAAATTTCGATTTTTGGTGATTCAGTTAAATAAGACATTTTCACCAATTTGAAATAACACTTCGTTTCAAACTCTGAATACAGCATACAAACTAAATTACTCTTTGCGGCCGTGTAAAAACACTAGAAAAAAATAACAAATATCAGTTGTGGCAAAAAATTGCTTGGAATTTTTTGTGGGGACATAAACGTATGTTTACAAATACTAACAAACATTTTGAGTCGAATTGTATGCGCTAAAACTAATTCATAACATACTTTTAATTGTATGCAACCCTACAAACATACCTACAAAAATTAAAATTTGATCAGTGCGTTGGATTCCTCTTTCCACCAGCTTTACAATGAGGGGTCACAAGCCATAGGGTTGCATTTGAAAAAATCATGTCGAGGGTGGTTTCAGCCACCCCTGAAAGGCTATATTTTTCACATTACTTGCAAAATGTAGGTAAATACATTTAAAAGTTGACGTGTCTCGGGAATTTTTTTGAAAAATCATTCACCACCCCGCTAGCGAATATATTCCAGTTAAAGTCTCCACCGTGTATATGTACATACATACAGTGAGGTCCATAAGTAACGGATAAATTCGTTATCTACGTAATTTACAATTTATGGGTAGAATCCTGAAACACGTCAATTTTTAATTATAGAATGACATTTTTTGAACATAATTTTATACCTCCCCCCTCCAACCCCCTTGGAGTGACAGCTACCCCTTTAAAATTTTTAAATGGAACGAAGGTGCGTGTGATAGCTCATTTGAAAGGGTTTTTAATTCTCCATCCAGCAACATAACATTTTTTTAATTTCTATAATTTTTTTATTGAAAAATATTACACTTTTCTAGAAGTAAAATCTAATCTTCGTTACTAAGTAAAGAAAAGAACATGAAACAGAATAGAAGAACAGTTTAAATCAAATATTCAAACTGGGCGCCCGTTGCTTTTTGACAAAGATAGAGGCGTTGCTGAAATTCTTCTAAAACATTTTGTATTGTTTCCGCGGTGATTTGATTAATTTCTTGCCTTATTCTGTCTTTTAAATATTCTATGTTATTTGGTCTGTTGAAGTAGACTTTCGATTTTAAGTAACCCCATAAAAAATAGTCAAGCGGAGTCAAATCGGGAGAACGAGCAGGTCACTCAATTTCACCGCGTCTACCGATCCATCTATTGGGAAAAACTTGATTCAGATAGGCTCTTACTTCCAATGAAAAATATGGTGTAGCTCCGTCCTGCTGAAACCAAATATTTCTATTAATTTCATTGGGGTTGTATCATCTGGGAAAAGCATTCTTAACTCTGGAAGAAATTTTGCAAAACATCCAAGTAACGCGCGCCAGTTAATGTGCCATCAAATAAATATGGTCCGATAATTTGAGAATTTATAATTCCAGCCCAAACGTTCACCTTCTCAGGATATTGAGTATTGGCCTCCATTATCCAATGTGGATTTTCTATACACCAATATCTACAGTTCTGTTTGTTGACTGTTTCAAATTTTGCTTCATTAGAAAAAATAATGTTTTTTATAAATAAAGGATTATCTTGGCATCTATGTGCCATGATTTAGCAAAATTCCAATCGGCGATCAGGGTCATCGTCGTTAAGTTTTTGAACCAAATGAATTTTATATGGGCGGTATTTTTCGTTTTTTAGAAGACGCAATATGGACGTTTTACTAACATCATTATCGGCGGCAACTTGTCTTGTAGGTTTATGTGGATTATCTTGATTATCTAACAATATAACTATCCAATTTCTCTTCATCGTCTAAAATGTATTTCCTATCAGATTTAGGAATATCTGTGACATTTCCAAATTCACAAAATTTGTTTTCTATTCTACTAACCGTATACTGGGAAATGCGGCGGTCAGGATACTTAGTATTGAATATTTCGCATATCTGCTTCTGTGTTCTTGTTTTATCACCACATCCTAATAATATCAAAATTTCAATTATATGGGTATCCGATAGACTCATTGTTAAAATAATGATCAACTTGACGATCAGCGATAAATAATATAATGGAATAATAAGTTTTCGCAGATGTCGCAAATAAAGAAATTTAAATGTATATTTTTTTCTGATATGTAAAAAGAAACCCTTTTTACTTCTTTCCTTATGTTGGGTATTTTGCGCAGCGTATGAGGGAAACCGATACATTTAAGTTGAATGTTGACACAAAATTAACTAAAAACGTCAGATTTGACAGATATTGTGAACATAGGCACTTGATTGTACACATTCCATAATAATAATAATTTTGAAATTATCAAATTTAATTTTCTTGATGGAAAATATACAAAATTCAAAAAAACCTTATATTGCTGAATATATAATTAAGAACCCTTTCAAATGAGTTATCACACGCACCCTCGTTCCATTTAAATTTTTTTAAGGGGTAGCTGTTACTCCAAGGGGGTTGGAGGGGGAGGTGTAAAATTATGCTCAAAAAAATGTCATTCTAGAATTAAAAATTGACTTGTTTCAGATTTTACCCATAAATTGTAAATTACGTAGATAATGAATGTATCCGTTATTTATGGACCTCGCTGTATATAGATAGCACTGCCAATGTTCGTAACATACCACCTAATCATCTAATGTGACAATAATAACAACATTGATTAAGCCCTGAAGAAGGAGAAATAAATCTCCGAAGCGTTGGCAAAAAATCAAATACTTAGTTGTTGTTTATTTCCGGACCTAAAATCCAACAAACCAAAAAGCTATTTATATCATTATTGTAAGATTTACAATATATACAGGGTTTGTCCGGAAAGTAATGTCAGTGATTTTTTTTTCCCGAGACTGTACGCGCAAGCCCGCGCTTTACGTGCTGGGATTGTGGTGGGGGGATCTGGCAACAAGATCCAACAAGCGTCAGTTGGCTACCGGTCGTTGTAGCGGTTGCATTACTCATTCTTTGAGAATCGTTACAGTGACCCGGTGCAAGAAAAAATGCAACGTTCGCTTGAGCAACGGATAGCGATCAAGTTTTGTGCGAAACTGGAGAAGAGTGCTGCGGAAACCATTCCAATGTTGAAGAAGGCTTTCGGCGTTAATTGTCTTTCGGACAGGCAAATTTTCCGGTGGCACAAGGCCTTCGCAGAAGGTCGGGAAGATGTCAACGACGAGAACCGCGCTGGACGGCCGTCAACCTCCAGTTCCGACGACAATGTGAAACGTGTTCGTGACTTGTTGAACACTGACCGTCGTCTTGTCCGTTTAAGTGTCCGTTTAATTTCCGAAACATTAGACATTACGAAAACCATTGTTCACGAAATTGTGTCTAGGAATGAGGAAGGTGTGCGCGAAGCTCGTGCCAAAAGTGCAAACGGACGATCAAAAAGCGAGGCGCGTCGAAACCTGCCAAGAACTTTTGGACACCTGCGAAGTCAACCCCGCTTTCCTTGATGACGTCATTACCGGGGACGAAAGTTGGGTCTTTGAATACGATCCGGAGATGAAGAGGCAAAGTGCGGAATGGCACACGTCGAACTCCCCTCGCCCCAAGAAGGCCAGGATGTTCAGGTCAAAGATCAAGACAATGCTGATTGTCTTTTTTTTATTGCCGGGGATTGGTCTATCATGAGTTCGTTCCGCAGGGGACAACCGAAATCGGAAAGTTTTACGTCGAGGTGCTGAAGCGGCTGAAACGCAGGGTGAATCGCGTCCGTCCAGACATCTCAAAATCCTGGAAGCTTCACCACGACAATGCGCCTTCGCACACCTGCTTCCTCGTGGCCGATTACCTCGTCAAGGCAGGATCACCGTTGTTCCCCAGCCTCCCTACAGCCCCGATGTGCCCCCCCCCCCCAGACTTTTTTCTGTTTCCGCGCCTCAAAACCCCAATGAAAGGACAGCATTTTGGGTCGGTGAAAAACATTCAGATGGCTTGCACCGACGCTTTAAAGGCGATTCCGGAAAACGATTACCGTGCGGCTTTTGATGCGTGGAAGACCCGCTGGAACCGATGTGTGGACGCAGGAGGAATGTATTTTGAAAGTTTCTAAAGATTTGTACACATAGAACCAATAAAAACCATTTTTCAAAGCTCACTGACATTACTTTCCGGACAAACCCTGTATCGCACTAACGATGGAGCCTGGGCAGCTGATGATACTCTCACACAAAATCAGTTTCTGAAATACAGGGTATTAGAGTTAAATATTGAAAAAATGTTCACCTAACTGTAACTAAACTCGAAAAATCAATTTATTTACTTTTTCCAGTGGCGTAGGAAATAGGTACGTACGTACGTACGTAACACCTTTATCCTCCTAAATTTTACGTCGCTGTCCAAACATTAATTTTGACTATACTTTTACATTGTTGAGTATCTTTTACGTAGATCATTTGCTATTCTTGGGAACTCAGAGTGGATGATTTTCGAGATATTCATACTTAAAGGTGGATACATTTTATTTTAAATCCTTTTTTACTTTTTTTTTTTTTAATGGGAGCTTTTTACAATTTTTCTGATACAACTAATTTAACTTAATCAATTCAACTTAAGATGTTTGGTTATTTTAATCAAAGAACAACTTTTATGTTGCATGAATACTCGGAATGACGAACGTGTACCTTTTTTTGTCAAAAAATCGTGAACAAACTGATATTTTTAATAAATATATAAAAAGTTTAAGACGCAAAAAGTTATACCGGGTTTTATGTATTCAGAATGCTGTAGAGATCACTATACGATTTACATCAAAATGATTAAAAAAATGAAAAATTGTTCTCTTGAAAAACCCCAATAACCACAATTTGTAAAAATCGCAAATAAAATAATAAACTGTACCTATGAATTGTCTATAAATTTGATTCCCTCTTGGTTATCAATAACCAATAACCCTCTTGGTTACCAATTGATACCCTTTTGATTACCAATGTAATATTTGGTTAAATTTCAGTATTTTTACCCAAATAATCTGCAGTGTCGCTGCGTCCGTTTAATAATGGGACGCCCTGTATATTTACAGTAGTTATAGGTACATAATAAATGATAACGTAATTTAATGGTATATAATAATTAAAATTAATAATAGACATCGGTGCTGTTGTTGAAGCCTTTTATTAATAATAAAGTCATATTCATAACACCAGCACTTGTATTGAAAATAAATCAAATACTTTTTTTTTGTATTTTAAATTGTTTTAATCATTTCCATAAATAAATAGTTACTTTACCAGGTAATAAGTAGATGAATAACAATTTATTTCCTTCACTTTATTGATCATAGTTTACCGTTTTTTTTTTAAATTTAGTTAATATTTTTATTAAAATATTTAAATGCACATAATATCTCATACTCATCTTGTAGACCTCGAAATATAAATCGAGTAATTATTAGAGGACAAGGTGGTTCATATATTATAATATGATGAATCTAATGAATCTGCGTCAGGTTTACTTGTATTTACATACGTAATGCAGCCGTTACCTACAATCATAATTTTGGTACTCTCTGAATAACAAAAGTTGGAGGCTGTCTCACTGTAAAAAAAAGCGAAATTTCGTCTGGTTTGCACGTTGAACTATATTTTCTGTCTTTGTAATGCGACATCTTATAAATGAGATGTAATCAAAAGCTCTACAAAACAATATTTTTTATTGTAAAAGTCGCATGCCTATAGGCGTCAGAATTTAAGATGCCAGCGCCAGTGCGGAAAAATTGTGAACTAACAATTGGGCAATTAACCGTTAATTTTTACATTGCTTTTAATGTGTTTTATATTCAAGTTGCCGCTTTAATTTATTATTTATGTGTAGTATTTGATTATTTACTGCCTAAAAACACCTTTTGTGATCAAGGTTTACTGTTTACAAGTTGCGGGCATAATTGTAGTGGTTTTCTTTTAATTTTTAGACTGATAGAATGTACCTGTGGAAGATACATTTTTAGGTTGGATCGGTTTCTTTTGAAAAGTTTTAATAAATACCTCAAGGTATACATGTGTTTTTTTACAACATTGTATAATTATTGATATTGACAAACTTGATATTGACAGTCGGTCACCGACTATTTTGAAGGAAGACACCGCAGACCAACCCAACTTTTTAGTCGGGCCGTCTTTTTAGTCTGTCGTCTGCGGTGTCTCATTTGAACGTATAGGTCTGCGGTGGGCCTAAGTGTTATTTTTCGTGACACTGACGTTACCGAACCTAAATACGGCGCTGGTATGTAATAAAAAGTTTGTCTCCTAGTACATACCTTTAAAATAGGGTCATTTTACGATAAATAATACAAAAACGGAACAATCCTGGAAAATGGGGGTGGAAAGAACACTGACTGGGTGACAAAACACATATTTGTGTTACATATATGTACATATGTTACATATATGTGCGGTCTGTGAAAAGGTATACACGGTGGAGACTTTAACTGGAATATATTCGCTAGCGGGGTGGTGAATGATTTTTCAAAAAATTCCCGAGATACGTCAACTTTTAAATGTATTTACCTACATTTTGCAAGTAATGTGAAAAATATAGCCCTTCAGGGGTGGCTGAAACCACCCTCGACATGATTCTTTCAAATGCAACACTATAGCTTGTGACCCCTCATTGTAAAGCTGGTGTAAAGAGGAATCCAACGCACGCATCCAATCCAATCACTCCAGCCCGTCAACTGGCCCGTGATAGTAATCTTAATCATAAAACAGTTTTAAAAATACTTAAATATGAGAAAAAACGCCCATATAAAATACAAGCTGTTCAAGAGCTACTTGAAGATGATTCAGATCGACGAGTGGAATTTTGCGATTTATTGATGACTTGTATTGATCAAAACCAGTTATCTTTAGAGTGGATAGTTTTCTCTGACGAGGCTACTTTTACATTAAATGGGCACGTAAATCGCCAAAATTGTCGTTACTGGGCTGAAGAGAACCCCCATTGGATGAGGGAACTTCATACTTAGCGCCCACAGAAAACTAATGTGTGGGCCGGAATAATACAAGATAGAATTGTAGGACCATTTTTCTTTGATGACACTCTTAATGGAGCAAGATACTTGCGATTACTCCAGCACGAACTAATGCCAATGCTATGTAATTATTTTTTTCCAGCAATTTTAAACGCCTTATCTTAATGTTAACTAATAAATTTTTATCTATGATTTTTTTTTTAAATATTTCCAAACTAGGTTTCTAAGAACGTCACGAACTAACAGTTTACTGAAGTATGAAGTATACTTGTATAGTGAGCTTAGCAATTTTAGAAAATATATCTGACACCTTGCTTTTTTTATGTCTTCACATTTACATTAGAAATAGTATACCAGATGTCGGAAAAGTGAATTTTGCGCTACAGCCCAAAACGCACTTTCAAGTCGTCTCAAATTTTAAATGTATCGACCATACTAGCGATACGATAGATATATATCGATATAAATATATCGCACATACCTGCAGGATCTACATATTCGCAGGACATCATAACAAAATTTCAGCCGGATTGGAGCAATAGAAGACAAGATATCAAATTTTTTTCTCAAAATTACTATTTTACATATTGAAACTTTACCTGCTTCCAATTCGAGCTATATTAACGCTAGAGACTTCATTTTTTTTAAATGAAGCGAAACATATTTCATGATGATGCTAGTTTATTCATGTTTATATCCTAAATTAACGATGCTGATTATTGATCGTAACGATGCCAAGATTCCGATCAATACTCGTCATATACATACGAGGTGTGTAAATTAAGTAATGAGACTGGTTTTTTATTTCTTTTTTATTCGAATAGAATTGCAATTCAGTTTTGTCTCCTTCAAAATAACTTCCTTGGGAAGCCACAGCGAAAGCCCGTTGCCATCAATTAAGCAGTAGGTAGCGCTTCTTTCCCTATACCGTGTGTGTAAAGCCGACATTGGCCAGTTATGAAAAAGGACAAACAGAAGTGAGACGACAGATAAGAAGCAACCGCATACCCATCGAAGGTAGTGAGGGGATAAGACCGGCCCTCTCACCACCTGCGCTAGCCGTTAGAACGAGAAGTGTATAATTTGTCCTTTTTCACAATCGGCCAATGTTGGTTTTACACATACTGTATATGTTTTGTGACGCCACTGTTGTACCCGAGCATAAAGTGCAAGTATGTCGACGCGCGCCATAAACTCCTACTTTATATGGTAAACAAAACAATCATTCTAATTTTTATACGAATCCTTTACCTGAACGTATTTAATTATTTCCTTATTGGATTACTTCCTTGTCGGCCTTCATTTATATTGACGGAATTTCGTTTCTGAGTGCTGGACTGCACGTACTCATCTCGCCCTTTTTGGTTTTTAATTGTTTCGATTGCATTCCAAAAAAAATTACCTCAACGGAACCAAACAGAAATAATTTTATATGTTGGTGACAAGAAAATGGTGTTTTTTTTTTCATTAATCTAAATTGTTCGTTAAAATTAACGTAACACTTTTTTGATTAGCGCCATTTGCGTTCTATTCGACTTAGAGACTTGCGGTTGGTAATTTTCGGTAGTCTACAGGGTTGGTTTTAATGCCCTGAAGTCACTACGCTGTGACCTAAACGGTTCGCCGTTCACATCCCAAAAAGCAACCCCATGTCGAAATTTGAATTTGCAAGATTTTGACGGCAATTGCAGAGACATACAGGATCGACTAAGAAGGACGCTGTCGGGTAATAACCCTATTCTGGCACACATGAAAATCTCCTGAATAAGTTCTGTCCCATCTCTTTAACACATTGCCAGAGCCCCTAAAGTCACCCCTTGGCATTTACGCAGGGTTTTGAGTTGTTTGGCCTCTGTTGGGCGAATCCATGGATGCTATTGCTGCCTAATAAATTGGTGTGGGATGCTACAACTCACTTTCACCCTTTGACAACTCAAGCACCCCTCCAGGCCACACCCACACCGACCCCCCACTTACCCCTTCGGTTCCGCCCGTGTAGAAGGCTGCGTGGGATGTCGTTTTGTCTCGAATTCATGTCATGGTATTACTTGAAGGCTCTTGAAGTTGGCGGAACATACTGCGGACGGCCGATTGAACGCCAAAAGTGATATTCCAACTCCAACCCACTCCTTGGAATAGATGAGGCTTGGAGGGGTGCTTGGGTTGTTAAAATTAATTATTATATAACAGCATTAAGATCAAAGGATTCGCTCAACAGAGGTCACACCAGGCAAAACCGGCAAAACCCAGGCGCTAATCTAAAAAGTGATATTTTGCCGTTAATAATTTTAACGAGCAGTTTATTTTTAATTTCGAATTGTGTACTAAATTAATATTAAATATAATATGCAATGACGGTATGTCTATTGAATTGCATAAAATAACGCTAACGCATCCCTAACACAAAAATATAAATTATAAGCTCCATTTCTACTACGTGCCACTTGCATATTTTTATTATTAAAACTCTAACCGGTGCAATGTCGAAGCTGAGCGCGATTGCTGTCGGCGAAGTGGTGTATCAGAAAGAGAGATAATCGAAAGCGTGCAATAGAAAACACTGCAGTTAAAACTACGCGAATGTTAGTACAGTCGCGTGCACTGCCTCGGTCGCAAACGGCAAACGTATCCCCCACTCGGCGTATGTCCGAAGCAGACTCGTTCACTAATTTGGCAGATGCGTCGGTTTTAATAGGTCTGCTATGTACTGCGAACTGTATCAACCAGCATTATAATATGAGTTATAATAAAGTAATATAATACCTACAGTATCCTCTGTCCTATATTATCTAGAAACGAATGACATAAAATATAAAAGGTTGTACAAGCAAATAAAGCACAATTAAGTGGAAAAATCAAGCATTTATTATTTTTACATATCAGAATTTCATCAGAATCCTCTTGCTTCCTAGTACATAAATATGTATTTTTTTGCATTTGAATTGCAAATTAAATACCCCTTTCAAAATTACACGACCCGGCACTGGGTATATCGATCCATAACCCCAAAAAAGTTTTGACTCTGATAGGTTCCATAGTTTCAAAGTTACAAGGGGGTGAATTTTTCTAATATGTTCGGTCGATTTGAAAAAAATCACGAGAAATAAATAATCTTTGACATAACTTATATGTATTTAATTATTTCCTTATTGGATTGCTTCCTTAACAGCCTCATTGACATTGATGAAATTGCATTGCTGAGTGTTGTACTGCACGTACTCATTTGACCCATTTTGGTTTTTTAGTTTCATTTGCCTTCTCAAAAAAGAAACTCGCAAAAAACATGTGTGGTGAAGTCAAAGGTTGTCGTCTTTTTTTGCTTTTTTTGAGTACTTGAACCTGGAACAACATTTTTTATTCAATTTTATGTACATACAGGGTGTTCCGCTTAAGGCGGTTTCTTCCATAACTCAGTTACTGTAAATTAAAACAAAATGTTTCAAATAAAAGTTGCCCAAAATGATGTGGTGCATATTTGGAAAATATGTCTAATCAACAGGGTGCAAGGTTTCCTGTAACCGCTACACAACTTCGTTATTTTAAATGGAACACCCTGTACATTTTTTGGAAATCCACTAAATTTTTTAAACCCGCCGTTTTGAAGATATTCAACTGTTTTTGAAAAACATCACAATCAGAAACAGTGGGTTTTAGGTATCATGTATGATTAATAAAGTCGACCTACAATTTCGTGGAGTATCCAAAAATGTATAAATATACAGGGTGTCCTATTTAAAATATCGAAGTTGTGTAGCGGTAATAGGAAATTAGCACTATGTATCATGATATGAAATATTTATATGCAAATATGCACCACATCATTTTGGAAAACTTTTATTTTATTTGAAACATTTTTTCCTAAAATGTCAATAACGTAGTTATGGAAGAAATCGACTTAGATGGAACACCCTGTATATTAATGCATATAACATAGAAATAGATCTACTATTATTTTTCACACAGTAGTATTTAAAAATATATATCAAAATCAAATATAATAAATAATAGGAGTAATATATTAGAAATTCGAATAAAAAATAACCCTATGTTTAAACCTATTAGGAAAAAACTGCCATTTTCACATCCACATGTTGTTATCGTAGTAACCTTAGGCTTAAGAAAAAAATATGATATCGACTTTCCATCTTAAACCATCGAATTGGCATACAATTTGAGAGGTCAAAAATGGTAATTGTAATGTAGGTTTGTATATAACTATAGATAATTAGCGGGATGAGGTCATAAGTACTTCCAAAAAAAAAAACCTATTTTTCATTTAGTCGACGTTTCGCAAAATTTATTTGCATCCTCAAAACTCAGGAAAGAGTTTTATTAATGCTTCCCTGTACAAAAGTATTTTAGCAAGTTTTACAACGTTTAGTGTCTTTTTTTAAAGAAAGTTAGTTATTCTTATTTATTTCTCATATTTATATGAGTAGTTTGTAAGTTAATTAGAATTGTACGGGTAGATAGCCGATGCCCGTCTTTTCCAGTACGTTGTATTTTATTATTTTTATAATATAGATATATATCGAATTCAGATAGAGCATGAAAAAATAAGATGACAAGTTCCTAAAAACTTTTTTCCTACAGGCCCTCCCTACGAAGATTTGTCCCTGAAGGACGCCGCTGGAAATCGGTTTTTCTTGAATAACTTTTAAACTACTTAATAGAATTTTATAAAATTTTAATATGATAGACACTACTAAGGACCGCTTGAAATAATGTCCTTGACACATTATTAGCTTGTTTAGTTTGCCAATGGAGGACTAAGTTTTACAACTTGATGCCTAAATTTTTAACACTGTGTGATAAAAACTTAAAACAATAAAAATTAGGTAGCTCGAACCTTACACTAAAAAAAGGCTACTCTTGTTTATTGTCGATAAAGTGGACCTTTTCGAGAAAAATAATAATGAACCAATTCATGTTTTATTAAGGCATTCAAACACCAACAAAAAAAGTTTCATTGTAAGTCGTTTAATTCGAGAAAAAAAAAACAAAATTTAAAAAACGCAGTGGTGTTCCAGGAGGCATCTTAACGAAACTATTGAAAAACTTCATAAGAGGGTTCAACATGGCCCCCCGTGAATTCTGACACACTCGCGGGCACGACGAATTAAGGACCTGCTGTATCCGCCACAATAACCCAGCATTGTTCCTTATTACATCACAATGAAACGTAATTCGCTGTAAAAGTTCCTCCCTAGTGCCGACCGGAGTGGAATACACCAAGTTTTTCAGGTGTTCCCATAGATAAAAATCCAACGGCGTTAGGTCGGGAGATCGAGGAGGCCAGGCAATATGTCCTCCTCTACCTAGCCACGGTTTGGATAGATGTTATTGAGGTGCTCGCGCACACCAACGCTGTAATGGGTTGTGCCCCATCGTGCATGAAGTACATGTTTTGGCGGGTTTTAAGTGTTAAGTCCTCTATTAAATCCGGAAAATTGTTCTGGAGGAACTCCAAATAAAGCTGTCCATTCAATCGTTCCGGCAATACGAATGGTCCAATCAAAAAATTGCCAATGATCCCAGTCCAGATATTAATTGATTGGAACTGATGTTGATAATGCGAAACGACAGTGGCATGAGGATTTTCATCAGCCCATGTGCGTTGTGTAAATTGGTAATACTGTAACGTTTTATTTTAACTTGCTTCATCCGTGAAAAGAATATTGCTAATGAAGTTTACATTGTTTCGTTGCTGATCCAATAGCCAGTTTGCAAACTGCATTCTACGAGGAATATCTTCAGGAATCAGTTCATGTACTTTTTGCAAATGATATGGATATAACAGATGTTTTTTTTACTCTCTTTAAGAACTTTATTTATTGTTTTCGATGCATTCAACTGTGTTGATAATCTTCGAGTGCAGCATTTAAAATATGTTCAACTAATTGCAGCGTATGTACGGTTCTTCTCAAACCAGCGTCAGTACTTTTTTCCCAAACTTTCCTACAATTTAATAGTCAATATGTGTATTACCTTATTAAGATGAATTGCCCACCATTCTCCCTTAGACGTTGGTCAACCCGTTGAAATGTCTTCTGGTTTGGCAAAGTGCGATTAGGAAATCTTTCATGATATAACCTTCTTGCTTCTAAAGCATTGCAAGATGCAAGACCATACATCAGATGCATATCTACATACTCGATAAACATGCATTCCATATTTCGAGTTAATTACAATTAAATTCACCATGAAATCCAAATATCAGTAAATTAATAGCGAAGTAAAGGATCAATCAGCGATATGAAAGATGACATGAAGGATCTTTTATTTATTTCGTACCATGGTAACGTTTGCAAAAACATTACGTTTTTTTTGTCCCGATAAATATTGCGAACATAGCAATTTTCTTTCTTTCCTTCTGCAACTTATCGTTTATTATTATTTTTCTCGAAAACGGTCCACTTTATCGACAATAAACAAGAGTAGCTTTTTTTTAGTGTAAGATTCGAGCTATCTAATTTTTATTGTTTTAAGTTTTTATCACACAGGGTGTTAAAAATTTAGGCATCAAGTTGGAAAACTTAGTTATGACATCGTCATAAACTGGCAAACTAAACAAGCTAATAATGTGTCAAGGACAGTATTTCAAGCGGTCCTTAGTAGTGTCTATCATATTAAAATTTTATAAAATAATGTTAAGTAGTTTAAAAGTTATTCAAGAAAAACCTGTCTGTATGAAAAAAAATGTATAGGAACTTGTCATCTTATTTTTTTCATGCTTTATCTGAATACGAGAGATTTCCCACATTTTCCGGACACCCTGTAGACATTGTTTATTGTTATACGTTTACACAAAGTAGGTATGTAAATAAATTATTTACAAATTCAATAAGTGTTAAAAATACAGAGCTGCTGGAGTGCAAAGTATGAATAAATGTCAGTCTTAACAAATAAACTAATTTTTACAAAAGTTAGAAGTGATTGTGCAGAGACTGTGGAGTGTAAACAGATTAAAAACTATTGACATAATTAATAAGAAAATGAGGTGAATATGTCAGTGTGAAAAATGTATTTAAATCTGTGGAATTAAGTGTACAAACTGTGAACAGGCGAACTGTGTCAAAATTGTCAAAATCGAACACACCAGGTATTGCAAATGTTTTTTATCTCGATTTGTCATCATTAATTCGTTTGTCACATTTCAGTTGTTAAACTGTATTTGTATCAGTTGTAAAACTGCATTTTAATTCTGAAAAAAAAATGTCTGGTAAAGTTTCTATCTTTTAGTTCTTTGTTTCAAAGAAATTATTACACTTTGTACATTACTCATATATGTAAATACTAAATTAGATCATTCAGCACTCAGCACTATACAAATTTGTACACATGTAATTTTGTCAACATGTTTTCATTTTCATTTAATTTTATATTATCGAGTTATATATTGAATATCCTCTCTTATTACACTAGGCGCAGACATTAAGGAATATAAAAAATCCCAAATTTTTAGGTAATTTTCAAAGAGCTGCAACTTGGGGAAAAATGGTTGTAGGGAAAAGAAAAAAAAGGAAATTGAAGCTCTAAGTTTCTAGTTTTTGGATCTTGAGTTTAAAATGTTTTACCTCAGCAGTTTTTGAGTGATCATAAGAAAACCATAATAAAATGTTTTCGAAATTTTTGCTTGTCCTTTAAAACGTCCACGGACCTCAATATATTTTTTTTTTGTTATCATCATAAAGGTCTTTTAGATAATTTAATTCTTTTTAATTTGACCTACGATGAAGGGATATACGGGGTATATCAACTTGTTTTAATCAATTTTTAAATTGACATTGAAAACTAAGGCAGTTGCAGCGATAAAAAAAATCTAACGATTTTTTTGACGATTGTGAAACATTGTGGATATGTTAAAAAAATATTTTTTTTTCCATTTTTTTTACAATATAATTAGCGTTTTTTGATAATGCAAATATGGATTATTGCTAAAAAAAACCTTGTTAACCTGAAAAAAGTTAACAAAAAAGCGAAAAATCGATCCTTACATTGATTTTTAACACAAACGACAATTTCAATTACTCAGAGCACTATGAAGAAAAATCGCAGCGCTTCGAAACTATCAGGGCTTCTTTGGGGTACTTTAAGGTTGAAAAATTGCAGTCAATATCCCTAATCTATCCATTATTTGCAAAGTTATGCAAATATCTCTAATTATGCAGTTTTTTACCTCTTTTTCAATCAACAATTTCGTCTCGATTTTTTTTTTTTACAAAACACTGACTACTGCTTGTAAAGGATACTTTTCAATTTTCAAAACCCTACTTGAATTTTATGTACGTTCATTATTTCTCGAGTAATTGATTACGAGTCAACAATGATTTTTTCGCTTTGAACGGCGATAACTTCATCGTACAGGGCACAATAAAAGGTCAAATTAAAGAGAATTAAATTATCTAAAAGACCTTTATGATGAGATTATCGAAAATTGGAACAAAACGTGGACCTTTCAAAAGACAAGCAAAAATTTCGAATTTTGTTTTCGATGTTTTTCTTATGATTACTCAAAAACTCCTGACGCCAAAAAAAAAATTTCAACTCAAGATAAAAAACTACAGGGTTTGTGCGGAAAGTAATGTCAGTGAATTTTTTTTTCCGAGATTGTACGCGCCAGCCCGCGCTTTACGTGCTGGGATTGTGGTGGGGGGATCTGGCAACAAGATCCAACAAGCGTCAGTTGGCTACCGGTCGTTGTAGCGGTCGCATCACTCGTTCTTTGGGAGTCGTTAGAGTGACCCGGTGCAAGAAAAAATGCAACGTTCGCTTGAGCAACGGATGGCGATCAAGTTTTGTGTGAAACTGGAGCAGAGTGCTGCGGAAACCATTCCTATGTTGAAGAAGGCTTTCGGCGTCGATTGTCTTTCGGACAGGCAAATTTTCCGGTGGCACAAGGCCTTCGCAGAAGGTCGGTAAGATGTCAACGACGAGAACCGCGCTGGACGGCCATCAACCTCCAGTTCCGACGACAATGTGAAACGTGTGCGTGACTTGTTGAACACTGACCGTCGTCTAAGTGTCCGTTTAATTTCCGAAACATTAGACATTACGAAAACCATTGTTCACGAAATTGTGCAGAGTCTTTAGGAATGAGGAAGGTGTGCGCAAAGCTCGTGCCAAAAGTGCTAACGGACGATCAAAAAGCGAGGCGCGTCGAAACCTGCCAAGAACTTTTTGGACACCTGCGAAGACAACCCCGCTTTCCTTGATGACGTCATTACCGGGGACGAAAGTTGGGTCTTTGAGTACGATCCGGAGATGAAGAGGCAAAGTGTGGAATGGCACACGTCGAACTCCCCTCGCCCCAAGAAGGCCAGGATGTCCAGGTCAAAGATCAAGACAATGCTGATTGTCTTTTTTGATTGCCGGGGATTGGTCCATCATGAGTTCGTTCCGCAGAGGACAACCGTTACCGGAAAGTTTTACGTCGAGGTGCTGAAGCGGCTGAAACGCAGGGTGAATCGCGTCCGCCCAGACATCTCAAAATCCTGGAAGCTTCACCACGACAATGCGCCTTCGCACACCTGCTTCTTCATGGCCGATTACCTCGTCAAGGCAGGCATCACCGTTGTTCCCAGCCTCCCTACAGCCCCGATGTGGCCCCCCCAGACTTTTTTTCTGTTTCCGCGCCTCAAAACCCCAATGAAAGGACAGCATTTTGTGTCGGTGAAAAACATTCAGAAGGCTTGCACCGACGCTTTAAAGGCGATTCCGGAAAACGACTACCGTGCGGCTTTTGATGCGTGGAAGACCCGCTGGAACCGATGTGTGGACGCAGGAGGAATGTATTTTGAAAGCTTCTAAAGATTTGTACACATAGAACCAAAAAAAAACATTTTTCAAAGCTCACTGACATTACTTTCCGGACAAACCCTGTAGATACTAGTAGCTTCAATTTCTTTTTTATTTCTATTTTCTCTACTACCATTTTCTCCAAGTCACAGACAGCTCTTTGAAAATCACCTAAAAATTTGTTTCTTTTTTTATATCCCTTAATTTCTGCGTCTAGTATATTGGGCAGGAAGTAGCTTTCGATACGTCAATAAAAGAATCAAGCGGCGTCTGATTGTCACATAACAATATTATGTGCCAGTTTCTAAAACCTAAAAATTATTTCATAATCGTTACTTTTACTGTTGTTTACCTATTAGGTAATATACAGCGAGTTATCTATGGTAATAACTTTCTTTTCTCTCCGCGATGTTTATTATTAACAAGCTCCGAGTCTTTGTAGTTTCACTTTCGGTTCAATTATTTGCTTAAAACGTTTGTTCTGTGTTTGTACATAGTGTCTCAAATAAGCAGGTATATATGCCGTCTTTTAGGGTGTTATGTCAAATGTCGTTCTATAACGAATACGATTTTGATCCAAAACGAAGTAAAATAAATTCACCTTTAAAATTCTTAAAGGGAGTGTGAAGCAAAAAAAACAACATCAACTGAAAATGTACAGAAAAAAAATCTTAGAATAACAGTGAAAATCCCACTGTTCTATTGCATTTATTAACGGAGATACGCCGTTCCAAAGATGCCGTGTCCTAGCGCGTGACGTCAGCACCAATATGACAAACACCAATATGTACATATTACATATGGCTGTACATATCTACACATCTACCACGCCGCCCTTTTATTGGCAGTTATATTATACTTATATAAGACTTTAGCGAATTCTGCATCATACTGTTAGGGTTAATGTCGATTAAACTGAGATTATGGTAATTAAACGCCGGTGTTCGATTATACTAAACATCTCACAGTTATAATATTCAGGGATAATATTTTTTCGCCGCTTCCTATTATATACCTAAGTAAATACTCTGTGAAAAAATATGTTTTTAGTGATTAAGGAGAATTAAATTTTAATATCTTTCTATTGTAAAAATAGCTCACCAGAGTTTAACAGTTAGTACACATTATTGTCATTAATAGGTGAAGTAGCTATTATTAATTTTAAATGTCACACAATTGTCCAGATTTTTTAAAATTAAAAATAGGTACAGGAAAATTAGAACCTTCTGCGTAAAAACAAATTCACGGTTGAACACTTTTAACTACTTAACAATGAACCACTTTTTTTGCACTCAATAAGCATTCACTTTTACGGAAAATTTTTTCAACAGCATGGGATGACAATAGATAACTCCTTATTACCATTATTTCTAATATTTTTATGACCAAATATGAACCCGAAAGAAAAATTCGAGTAGGTATTTCCCCAGGGTTTTTCACAAATTCACATTTTTTGTACATAGAAGGCTAATTTAAATAATTTCGTTTCAAAATTAAGTGATCGTTTCCCCAACTATAAGGTTCACGAATGAAGTTGAGAAAAATGAACAATTACCATTTTTAGGTTAGTTGTTAGAAATTCTGAAAATAAGTTAGAATTTGATCTATACAAAAAAGTACCGCTCCTGACATAAGTATATTCAGTGATTCACTTTATTATTTTCAATATAACTTAGCAAGTTTCCATTTTTTAATACGTCATTTGTTAAACCTAAGTTCAAAGCCAAAAGCCATTTTACAATTTTAACCTAAGTAAATATGTGTTAAAATGTTCCTAATCAAATCACATGTAGATATTACACGTACCGACGTACCTATAATAATAATAGTCTCGCCCCGTACATCAGTGCATAATGCTTTTAAACGCTGTATCTCACGAACGGTTCATCGTAAAGCAACGAGGTTTGAATTTTTATTCTTAGATTTCTTCACACTAAAACTTTAATTTTTGGTTCACACCCCCTTTAATGTAATTAGTAATTACATTGATTATGTGTATGACCATGATTTATCTTGCCTATTTTTCCAGATACGGGAAATACTAAGAATATGTTCCTGGAGTGGGTACTGGAACCTTCGGCGTAGAAAACAAAAAACTGGACGTTTTCCACGAAACACCGGACTATACTTTTCTCGACGCGCGTTTCGCCAACTAAGTTGGTATCTTCAGGAGAAGGTTAAAACTTAATCAGTTTTAATCTTTTCCTGGAAATGCGCAAAATGCGCGTCGAGAAAAGTATAGTATTTCGGTGTTTCGTGGAAAACATCCAGTTTTTGTTACCAAGAATATGTGTTTTGTTAAATGGAACGCCCTGTATATTTTTACATATTTAAATATCTGTTTCGTGGAAATATGTGGTACATACATATATCGCTTTTTGCTGTTTGAGAGCAAATATAGTATCTATGCATCAGGTTTGTCTTTTGTTACATTGTGTTTACTAGACATTGTAGGTTAATAATAGATTTCAGGACCGGTCTTGGACTGAAATACTGTTATGTGTACCACATTAATAAAGTACATCGTCAACTCCTGTATATGTGTATGTACGTACATAGTACAATCGTAGTTCAATCAAACAACGCCATTATATTCCGGAATACAACCCGTTTGCCGTGTTGTGCTCCCCACTCTTACCAAGTTACAACACATGTTAACGAGAACGTAATTTACACTTCTTGTTAGTGTTAGTTAAACTGCGCTGGTCGATGCATCATTCGTGTCATGAAACGTCGAATAAGTTTCAAAAAATATCGGGACTGCGTCCGTTCCGTGTTACGGTGATGCGTTGGAAAACAATTTATCGGAACTGACCTTTAATGGTAGTGAAATTCATTGTACCGTGTGTGACAATGTACTGACGTGACATGTAAAATCAGCTCCTTTGCAGTCTGTTCCTACAGACAAACATAAAACTCGTGTAAGTGGTGGTGCGAGTATGCGAGACAGACGGAGACAATTTAACTTGTATTTAGTCAAAATAATTGTAGCGTGTAATATTCCATTCACCAAAGTAGATCACCTCGAGTTCAGAAAAGCTGTCCAGAACTTGGAAAGTACGGCCAAGTTAGTCTGCAGAAACAACTTAGACGATTATATAAAGCACCACTGTGTGAGGACATAAACAATATCATCTGGAATTGCACGATAAATCTACATGGCTTAGTATTGATGAAACAACGGATGTTAAAGGACATAGCATAGCTAACGTAGTGGTTGGGGGACTGGACGAGATAAAAGCCATGGAAGGGCATTTGCTAGCTTCAGGGACATATACTAATTTAATCCATGTTACATGTTTGACACATGGGCTCCACCGAATTGCCCAAACTGTTATGAAGTGTTATCCTGGTGTTGATAACTTTATAGCGAATGTGAAACAAGTATTTGTGAGAGCTCCACCTAAAAGGAAAAAGTTTTCGGACGTTCTACCAGCGGAACCTATTGTGACTCATTGCAAGTTCTGTGTCTTGTGACTATGGTGCCTTTGCCGATTAGTTGGGTTACAACAATCACCATCACATGTATAAGGTAAGACATGAAACATTTCGTAACATTACTGATAGTGGTATCCTGGACCCACCCCTGGTAAAGTACGCATCTATTATTAACTTCTGAGCTCTAGTGTTTACATTGAGTCATTCATATCAGTTATAAATTATAACGTGGTAAACATGTAAAATTTGTTTAGTAAAGTATATATATATATATAGTATATAAGTTATCCATCCACATGACCATAATAAACAAAAACTGTCACAATGAAAGAAGAGGCATTTCTGTAGACGAACGTTTTGATCCCCTACACCCTACATGAAACTACAGTTAAAGATCCGGGTATATTCCGGTAATTGAGGTATACACACTTAAATATCACTACACTCAAAATTATTTCCAACTACATATTATATTCCAGTAGATATGTAAACGATTTCTCAATTTTTTAATTTGATTAACGATCATGCAGCTTTTCTCATATACAGAAAATACATTTATTGATCAATATATTCAATTTAACAATAACAAATTAAAACATAATCAAATTATTATAAATATTCAAACTGCCTACCATTTACATGCAGACAATGAGCAAGACGATATTCAAATTTTTTTGTCATTGTTTAATACTTAGATTAGCCTGATTTCCTCGGTAATTCTCTTCTTCAAACTCCATATTATTACGTCGGTTCAGATAAACTTTAGATTTGAGATAACCCCACAAGAAGTAATCAAGTGGAATTAGTTCTGGGTATCTTGCTGGCTATTGAATTGCTCTTCGCCTAACAATCCATTTGTTTGAAAAAGTGGTACTGAGATAATTATGAACAAAGAATAATATGGCGGTGTACCATCCTGTTGGAACCATAAAACGTTATCTGGCTGATGTTATGCATTTGGATAGAGAGCAACAATTGCGGGTACTACGTTCTTCTGGAGTAATTTCAAATAATGTTCACCATTTAGTGCACCTTCAATAAAAAACGACCCTATGACGGAAGTATCGACAATTCCTTCCATCATTTAGTATGGGTTTATAAGTGCGCAGTATATACAGTTTTGAGAAAACTAGGAGTTTTGAAAATTCCAGATTATTATTACATCGGTCTATCATTGTCAAAATTCAACTCTTCGAGGAAAATCATCCTCGTGAAGTCCCTGACCAAATGAATTTTGTACGGATGCCATTTATTCTTTTTCAACAACAAATATACTTCATTTAAAAAAAAAAAAAAGAACAAAGCTGATATAAGAAAATATATATGTGAGTACGTACTCGTTCTTCCGTTTCTTCGTGTTTTTGGTATCTCCAAAAAATAAGCGAGATATGTGTCAGTATAAGTACAGGGACCGGCAAAAGTGGGAAAATGAGTACATAAGTAGATACATATATGTATATTTTTAACGATTTGTATAGGAACGAACGAACTGTAGGAATGAACGAAATAACGAACTGTATAGGAAACTTTTTCAAATAAAAGTTGTTTGAATTTGTCTTTTTCCATGTTCTGGCGATATTCATTTTTTTTTATTTCTTCAATTGTTTTTTCATTTTTCTCAGTTATTTCCCGTCTTTGTTTTTTGCACCCAATGTTTTTCATTTTTTTCTTTAGTCTCGGCCCAATACTCTGGGTTTTACTACAAAAAAATTTCAAGGTGTTACATAACGAGTAGTATATCGTTTCGTTTTTTTGGTTATTTACTTTAAATCAACCTGTCGTGGTTTTTTTTTTAATCATGGTAGTAGTTATATTACGAATTTTATGCCTCCCATTGTATAAAAACCAAGTATAAACCTGCCTCTGTTGTGTAAAAATTAGTAAAAAATCTGAATTACATACATATGACGTTAACGAAATGAAAAGGAAAATGTTCTTTCTTCATACTCTTTAAGTTGTTTTACCGACCATTAGGACACGTAGTTAAGGTTATTGTCATATGCTTCGAACGTGACAGAAATAATATATTCGCAATTTATTTTCCTTGCCGTATTTATACGAATAATAGAATCGCGTGACCAGAATTTACAGAGGTTTCGAAATACGTGTACGATATGCTTTGTAGGTAAGGACACCTCAGGCTATGGAACCCTAAGGAGTTTGAGGTGGCTATTATTTTATTATTGCGCTGTGGTACAAAAATCCCTCGTTTCCAAAAATCTTACATACTTCTGTGATATATGACCTACGAGTGTAATGTGTATTGGAGGCTCAAAGTAAAAATATACTCCGCCCAAAAAGTGGTTTACATATTTATATATAGTAATAAAATCATCAATATAATATTTGTGCAACGTCCTGTATAGTCTCAGCTCAAAAAAAAAAAATTGGCAAATTGTCCTGTATAGGCTCGATTTTGTTTAATAAAAACACACATTTTTGAAGGTACGTCTATTTTCAGATGTCATTTGTTTTTGAGTAATGACGTCGTCAACATATTTTTCAAATGGCAACTCCCCATTTTTTAAATTTAATTTGAGAGACCCTTTCATTGTCTAAACGGCACAGTGAACCGTCAAAATTGCAGATATTGGAGTCGGACGAATCCTCATTGATTGATGAAGCACATACTCAACATCCGCAGAAATTAAATGTGTGGGCCGGAATAGTCGCAAACAGAATAATAGGCCCTTTCTTCTTTGAAGAAACTCTCACAGGAGAAAGATATCTGGAGTTCTTGCAAAATGATCTAGTTCCAGCACAAGACGGACGCACCCTCCGCATTATGCGCGCTCAGTTCGTGAATATTTAGACGTCATCTTTCCTCAGAGGTGGACTGGCAGACGAGGACCGATAGAATCCCTAGAGCCCGCGAGATCCCCAGATCTTATACCACTTGAGTATTTTTTTATGGGGTTATTTAAAATCAAAAGTTTACTGCAGAAGACCACACAATTTAGCAGAACTACGAGATCGCATTAGAGATGAAATGGGATGTACTACCCCGGATTTGTACACAGGCTTACATATTGTCAAGAAGTTCATGGACGGCATTTTGAACACTTAATTTAAAATTGTATTTACTTATTAAAGAAATTTTCGTTTATTTATTGTGAAAAATATATTTTTCATTTTGTAACATTAAATTGTTATTCACTCAAAAATGTTATGTAAGGTGGCAACATTTTTATACCGTTAAATCGACAATGAAAGGGTCTCTCAAATTAAATTAAAAAAATGGGGGTTGCCATTTGAAAAATAAATTGATGACGTCATTTCTCAAAAACAAATGACATCTGAAAATAGACGTTCCCTCAAAAATGTGTGTTTTTATTAAACAAAATCGACCTGTTCGAGGATTTTTTTACAAAAATTTTTTTGTTTCACATTTACTGAATTTATTCCATACTTTAGGCGCGCACTGTACATAAAATGTAATAGTTTATGTTTAATGAAACGTTGTCAAAACACAAGTCATTGATTGTGTGACTAGTTTATAATATTTTGAAGAATAGATACTTTTAGTAGATTTATTTTACAAAAAAGAGAGTTTTTTTGTTGTATGGTGAGATAACATAGATGGTGTAGAAATACAGTACAAATAATAAATATACAGTGCTAGTCAAAAGTCCCCTCCCCTCCTATACTGTCAGTTCTGTAGCGTAAACCTTAGATTTAAGATACTTCCACAGAAAAAAATTTAAAGGTGTGAAGTCCGGTGACAGAGCTGACCATCCATCAAATAATAAAATTTAAACAGTCAATAATTCCCTTCCACCCTCGTATCTTTTGAAGGGTTGTACTTAGGGCTAATGAAATTTGGAGAGTGAACAAACACGGATGTAAGCTTCTCTACTAATGGTAACAGGTATTGGTAATCGTAATAAATGACGTAACATAGCCACTGTAACTAATAACTTTAAATGGCAAATGTCTTCAATAAATTCAAATGGCAAAAAACACTGGTGGATCCAGGGGGGGGGGGCATGGGTGCCAGGAGGGCTTGGCACCCTTAGAAATTCCAAAAAGTATTGTTGTGATAGTCGGTATTTTTTCTATAAATGGATTTTTCATTGAATTTCTGAAGTGCCAGGAAAACGCGTGACCTTGAAAATTTTCAAAATTTTCGTCTGCGGCGCCAATATAGGCTCTCGCGGACCATATGTTGCTTTATCTCTAAAATGCCGCCTATAGCAAAAAAAACTATGGCAAATGACACCTCGTTTGAAAGGTATTTAAAATACATATTCAGTCATGCTAATTCTGTTTGGGATTAGGGTAGTTTTGGTGGATTAAATAAATAAATACTAAAATTTTTGTTTAGCATTTAATTAATCAAGAACCAGCTTTATACTAACTGTTCAAAATGTGCTCTCCATTTACTTGACGCAAAAAAAAGTAAAGAAGAGAATTTTGAAAAATTATTAGTCCTTTAGGGGTTTTTGGGGTCGCTGATCACGATCCTGATGTCAAAATTTCAAAATTCAAGATGGTGGATCCAATATGGCCACCATTCCGAATCAAATTTCAAATTTTTCGATTATTTTGCCTCAAACTTTGTAAACTAGGGATTTTCGGGGTCGCTAATCACGATCCCGATGTCAGAATTTCAAAATTCAGGATGGTAGCTATGACATGGCGATCATTTCGAAGCAAATTTCGAAATCCTGAATTTTGAAATTCTGACATCGGGAACGTGATTAGCGACCCCGAAAATCCCTAGTTTACAAAGTTTGAGGCAAAATAATCGAAAAATTTGAAATTTGATTCGGGATGGTGGCCATATTGGATCCGCCATCTTGAGTTTTGAAATTCTGACGTCATATCATGATCAGCGACCCCAAAAACCCCGAGAGCACTAATAATTTTTCAAAATTCTTCTTTTGCGTCAATGATCCCGCAACTGGTAAAAAACGAGAAATATCGCCCTAACCACAGAAATGAGAACTAAATCGTTCTCATTGCGTTTCCTTCTTGTACACATCTCGAGTGCACGTTTCTATTTGTTTTTGAGTTGTATAAAGGACGATAACATAGCTGAAATTGCGATTAAAAAAAATGATCTTGAAAAAATCGCGTTTTTTAATAGTTTTTGTTAAAAATTGGAGATTATATCAAATTTTAACGACTTCATTCGAAAAAGCGACCTCGAAAACATAGGAATACATTTTGGTTTTAGTTATTTTTTCTTTCATTTTTCTATCAGTAATATGAGCCTCTAAGTTCATGTTTCTTGACAGTGCACTTGGGCGTTAAAGGGTTAATTGAACGCTCAATTGAAATTTTAGTATGTGAAAATCCATCCACTGAAATTTGATCCGTCAAAACTACCCTAAAATCCAACAAAATTAGTATGATTTATTGCTTTTAAATACCTTTCAAACAAGGTGTCACTTAAATTAAAGTAATTGGTCACAGAGGCCTTGTGACGTCACTTATGGTGATACGTCACCCTTTTATTTTCACTCTCCAGATTTCATTAGTATTATAACCAAATGTTCAAAAAATACGTGCGTCCAAGATATTTTTAAATGGTTCTCAAAAAACATTATTTTTTTTCAACATTCAAGCATAAGAATAACACTTTTTATATTCACCTGATATTGTAATTAATTAGCTATCAAATTGAAGGTAAAATAATATAATTCCAGATTATGATTTACCAAAATCTTACAAAAAACATATTTATATTTTCGATTTTCATTTCGAACAATTTCCACGAAAATTACTTGTTGTCTTAGGTGTGTTTACCAACATTTTGTCGTACACGTATTGTGTCGTATATCGCTTTTTACGTTGATCTTCCAGTAGAGACGTGAAGAATTATTGAAATAATTTGACGTACTATTGGAGTTCCAGTAAATTATGCTAATGAACTTATAAATAATTTAAATTCAGAAGATAGTTTTGCGTCACGTTAACACCAAGGTTGTTTTTTTTTTTAATGAGGTACACTATTCTCAATATATATTTGTAATAAGGTTTATAATTTCTTACTCTGCTATTTATTATAACAAACGGACGAATGTTTGAAGTTCTTTTAGATGGTAGCTGAGGATAACCTCCTTCAAACATATGTATGTCTTCGACATTTGAAACTCCCTTGTTTAATTTTGATGAAATCGCCACTGTTTCGCGAATTCCGTCTGGATAGCTAGACACCTCCTGACATGCGACACCTCTTCTTTTTTTGCATTCAGTTGATCGTAGAACAATGAATGTGCAGCTGGTCCCTTCTTCTGTTGTCCAACGCATTATTATAAAATTTCTGTCTATTAAAGGTGTGCGACCTTCTGAACTTTTGACGCGTCTTCAGGCCTAATTCGGGGATGAAACCCTTTCCAAAACGTAAGTGTATGAGTGGCATAAACGTTTTTCAGCAAGACCTCACATCACCTAAGTGGCCCTCTCCACTCTCAATACTTTGACTGAGCTTCTCTCGGTATCTTTCCAGGGCCCTGCGAGTCATTTTGGGCGGAATAGCAGCAACTTCTTGAGTTAACCTCTCTAACGGCTTCCAAAAACATTCCAAAACATTTAATAATTTATAGTTTTATGGAACACATTATCATCAGTAAATGTAAAAATATGGTGGATTTTTTTCTTGCACTAAAAGGACTCAAATGACTTCAAACAATTAAAACATATGTTCACTAAAAATAGTAAGAAAAAAAATTCCACATCGAAACTAGTAGTTTTTATATAGACATCCAAAAAAAAAATGTCATCAACTCTGGCTATGAACGAAAGAGATGGAAATGGCAGTCATGTCTAAGCTTTTCGATTATGTCAAACTTTTGACAAGTGACTGTCACAATTTGTAAAATAAACAATGGCTGTCATACGATGTGACAGTCTTGACAAGTAAATGAGGCTATAAATTCGACTAAGAATAGAAATTCGTCTTTTTTTCTCGGCCAACTTTGATGACGTTTCTTTTGGATGTCTCATATTTTTTAATTGTTTGAAGTCATTTGAGCCCTTTTAGTCAAGAAAAAATTCAGAACACTATAAAATGATGATTTTTAAGTCGTTTCACGGACAAAAAAATTGATTTTTCGCACTTTTGGGCATGACCCACCACTCAAAAAAATCTGAAAACATTTGAGGTAGTAAAAAACAGTTAAAAATATGACATATTAAAAATCTGAGCCTGAAGCTTTTTTTGGTTAAAAGATATTGGATTTTTAAAGTTTGAATAATTTTTTTTAGAGGTCATAATGACCTTGAATGAGCTTGAAAAAATTTTTACATAAAATTATATCTATATTTTTTGTAATCATGAATTTTTACAGATTTTTTCGACAGTTAAAAACCGGGAAAAAAATTAAACGTAAAAAACGGTTTTTCCGTACCTAACTGAGAGGAAAATTTTTTGGACCTAAAATTCGGTCTACCTTTCATAATTAGCCCTAAGAAACACTTTCATCATGTGAAGAAAATAAAAAAAAGGGGGGGCATTTCACCATACTTATGGGGGTATACCCTTTAAAGGAGAAAAGTGTGTTGGAGGAAAACTTTCCGAGGAAAGTTGACTGTTATTGTTGCAGCAAATACGACTGAATCGGAAAAAGTAAAACTTGTGGTTATTGGCAAAGCTAAACAGCCTCGATGTTTTAAAAACATTTTAAATTCCTACATGTTGAATATAAAAATAATTTAAAAGCTTGGATGACATCAGCATTATTTGAAAAAATTATTACACGATGGGACAATAAACTTATTAGACAAAAAAAGAAAGTTTTATTGCTTTTGGATAACTGTCCACCTCACCATAATATTCAGAATTTAAAAGCCATAAAACTCGTTTTCCTTTCACAACAAATACCACGTCAGTTCTTCAACCAATGGACCAGGGTGTAATACAGTCTCTTGGACTACAAAATGATAAGGATGAAGACAATCTACCTCTAACTAAATTTGAAGGGTACATACGAAGGGCACTTTACATACGAAGGGTACAGGTCCATAAAGAGCTATGTGACAAAATGTTTATTTTGAGAAAAACAGATTTTAAACTTTAAAACCAGTTAGTGACAATATTATTTGGTTATTATGAATTCTATTGTTTAGATGAGCTAGTTTGGTATTTAACCCCTTCGTTGGCATTGACGCAATAGTGCGTCAAATTAATCGGTGCCCTGTGTGGCATGGACGCAATAGTCCATCTTCCAATCTTTTTTTCCATTTAACTTGCTTCGATTTGGCATCCAATTCTTTCACGGGGGTTTTTGGACTCGCTGAATCCGAATCAAAATTCGAAGTCAAAATTCGAAAATTCAAAATGGCGGCGTCAATATGGCGGACCAAAATCGAAAATTTCACTCGATTTAGATGAAAATTGGTACCCCGGGGTTTTTGAGGTCACTAATTACGAATCTAAACTCAAAATTTCCAGATTCAAAATGGTGGATCCAGAGTGGCAGAAGAAAATGCAAAACATTACTTGATTGATCGAGAACTTACTTCTTCAAATAAAGTTTCATGCCTTGCGTGCTCTGAAAATTATCACACAGATCGACAAGAGTTTTAAAAAATAGCACTTTTTTCGAATATCACAGTTGTTTCTGAAGATTTTTTTCAATTTTTCTAGTTAAAAATTTGTAATACTAATAATCATAAAAAATGTTTGAAAATAAAAAATGAAAGAGTGCAATGAAGAGTGAAATTTTCGATTTTGGTCCGCCATATTGACGCCGCCATTTTAAATTTCCAGGATAAAAAAATTTCCTGCCATTTTGGATATACCCCGTAGCATCCTAATCTATTATTTAAATCACAGTCTGCTTGGTAATTTCCTAAGCATTACGAGAAGGTGTTAGAAAGTGACGTTTTTTTTTATCGTTGGATTTTTTTTTCGATCCCCGCACATTATTACAGCGTCGCATCGCGCGAAACGTAACCTGCTACACCATCGGCTGCCGCTAAAACAAAATGGAAAGTCGGGTTCGTTAAACCTATCGGAAGAGAAGAAAGCGAAGGAAAGTGCTTTCGACTAGAGCTAATTCGCTTTACGGCCATTATCTTCGTCATTACGTAAAAAGTGTCATAATAACGGCATGAATGGGCTCCGTGCATTAGGAAGCATCGATTCGGTTTTCGAGAGGCGTTGGCCTAGATGCCGGGGATCTGTTATGATGTAAGATTATTTAGATTACGTCTTTGGATTAGTTAATATTTTGAGCGGGCCGTGAACTTAGATGAACTAGGTCCGGGCACCTGTAAATAGAGGAAGTTACGCAATTAGGATTAAATGGACCGCAGCTGGTCGAAATTTTTTCATCGCCATTGCGATCTCTTCCTTCCTTTAAGGTGGGTATCCATTTGCGTCAAGTTGCGGAAGGTTCTGTAGTTTTGGTTGTCTCATTTACATTGTAATGCAATAAACCGGGGTTTCGATACGACACAGCCCCATTTCACCCAGAGTACGAATCGAGCTGTAGCTAAACTGCTCGTCAAAATCAGCGTAACGCTTTTTAGATTGGCGTCATTTGCGTTGTATTCGAGTTAGAGACTTGCGGTTTCTAATTTTCGGTAACCCATAGGGTTGGTTTTAATGCCTAGGGTTGGTTTTAAGTCACTACGCTGCGCTTAAACGGTTAGCCGTTCACACCCAAAAAAATAACCCCATATCGAAATTTGAATTCGCAAGATTTTGGCAGCAATTTCAGAGACCTGCAGGATGAACTAAGAAGGAAGCTGTCGGGTAAAAACTCCATCCCGACACACGTTAAGACTTCCTCAATAAGTTCTGTGTATTTGGTGGCTGTCCCATCTCTTCAATCCGTTTTCACACCACGTGAGCCACTCCTTTTCATTTACGTGGGCTTTGCGTGGTTTGACCTCTGTTGGGCGAATCCATTGATTCTAATGCTGTCTAATAAATTGATGTGGGGTGCCACAACTCACTTTCACCCTTTGACAACTCAAGCACCCCTCCAGACCCACACCGACCCCCCCACTCACCCTCTCTGGTTCCGCCCCTGCAGATAGCTGCGTGAGATGTCGTTTTGTCTCGAATTCATGTCATGGCATTACTTGAAAGCTCTTGAAGTTGGCGGAACACACTGCGGATTGTCAATTGAGCGCCAAAAGTGATATTCCAACTCTTTCAACCCACCCCCTGAAAATTTGCCGCCGTAAGGGGTTGTAAGCGTGGGGTAACTCAGAAAGCTTTGGATGAACTTTGGTTTGCCTTTTTGGCACACCCCGAGTCGTCCGTCTCCTTCACATCCTCTTTTGCGTCCAATCACCCCCTTTTTTTGACCACCTCCAAAAATTTTTGAGTGGATGAAAATTCCTGAAAGAGGGCTCGTTGGGTAGGCGAGGCGGAACGATTCGATTGTACGCGCGGCAAGTGTTCACTGTGACTTGGGCTCATGAACTCTCGACTGGGCTAGCGTCTGCGAGGTAGGCCACCCTAACATGTTTTCGGTCGTAAAATTATTTGAAAAAGGTGCTGTTTGGGTGGTCTATCTCGAAGGTACTGGCTCAGTCGAGAGTTCATGCGTCCAAGTGACAAAGAACACTTGTCGCGCGTACCAAGCATCTCTTACGAATTTGGCGATTGCCGATTCACACAAGTTCAGTGCAAAGGAAGGTTCCGCCTACCCAATGAGAGGAAGAGGGTGCTGAAACGAAAAAGAGAATTTGAAGGAGACGGACAACTCGGAGTGTGCCCAAAAGAATTCAAGCATTCTCAAGAAGGCGTTTAGGCAGGTCTTAAAGCGTCACCCGACGCTTCAAGACCTGCTTACAACCGCTCAGTGTGGCAAACTTTCAGGGGGGTGGGTTGGAGATGGAATATCACATTTGGCGCTCAATCGGCCGTTCACAGTGGGTCTCGTGAACTTCAAGAGCCTTCAAGTATTGCCATGACATTAATTCGAGACAAATAGACATCCCACGCAGTCTCCTACAGGGGCGGAACCAGAAGTCTCCTACAGAGGGTGGGGGGTCGCAGTAGGTGTGGTTTGGAGGGGTGCTTGGGTTGTCAAAATGTGAAAGCGAGTTGTGGCACTGCACACCAATTTATTTGGCAGCATTAGGATCACTTGATTCGCCCAACAGAAGTCAAACCACTCAAAACCCAGCGTAAATGCAAAGGGGTGGATTACGGGTTCTAGAAATGGGTTGAAAAAATTTAACAGCGACCAAATACAGGTAATTAGATACACAAATACATATAATAAGAGGTCTTAATGTGTGCCAACATCGTCCTTTTTAGTTCATCCTGTAGGTCTCTGAAATTGCCGTCAAAATTTTGATAATTCAAATTTCGACATGGGATTGATTTTTACCGCGTAGCGACTACCGCTAGTGTCTAACTCGAATAGAACGCAAATGGCGCTGGTCTAAAAATGTTACGCTAATTTTGACGAGCAGTTCACTTGCATTTTTAATCAAAAAACAACTTTCAAAAATAAGAAAAAGTAAACCTCCACTTTGGTGGATTTCAAATTCGTACTAGAGTAGTATAGTTGTATTCCTTTGATGCGATGGCTAAAAAACGAAAAAAAAAATGTAAAAAAATTGTAATGGTTCGGCACAAACTAGTTACGCGTGTCGAATTAATTACGCATAAAGCCGGTCCCAGACACTGCGTGTATTCGACGAAACTTCGGCATGCGGGGGGGGGGGGGACCTTCGCGTAGTGTCTGGGAGGCGACTTCGCTGAACCTTCGTCATTCGTAAACCGCTTCGGCCGGCTGTCGGTAAATTTGCGCGAAGCAAAGAACCATGAAGGAACTACGGCAATGGTCCCAGTCACTTCGCTTGGGTTTGTGAAGGCATTTAGTCTAGCTCAGTGCCGTTCAGTGAAAGGATTTATTGTAAAATGGAATGGACAAACGATTTAACCATAGAATTTTTGCAAATGTATGAGAAAGAACTGATGAACGCCACTGGATGTAAAAAAAGAACAAGAGAGCGAGCTTTACTACGAAGGCATTCGTAGCCGAGCATTCGCAAAATCATCGCATAGTGTGGGAGCTAAGCGAATGCCGAAGCAACTACGACTCCTTCGTCTCCTTCGCCAAATACGCGCAGTGTCTGGGACCGGCTTTACATGCAACAGTTGTCCGTCTCCATTAGCTGAAGCGTTACATGTTGGGTGTTACATTACGGGACATTTGACACATCGTTACTGAGCTTTAGAGAACTATCATAGCACTACCACTTGTTTTAGAGCACCATATTCAGTTTGGTTCACCTTTTCATCAGACTCCACAGCCTCGATAGGGGCTTTTTTGTACAGCTATCAGTCTTTGGTTTTTCCTTCCCCTGACATTGAAGAAGCACATGAGGTTGTTTTCTCTTTCTTCAGATCTACATGTGGGCTCCTCTGCCAGACGAATTAATCTCAATATGTCTTTTGAGTCGGCAGTGTCCTGTCAGTAGACTTACTATTATTATCCTGATAACCTTTCTATTTTGACCCAATAATCAATATTTTCATTCAATAGGTTTTCTGTAAAGGTCACAACATCAGCAGTCTGATATAATCAGTGGCAGAAACCCTGTAGGGTTTGTAGAAACCTTGTGCACTGAAGCTGATGTTAATTATGCGTCCACAGACTATTTATTTCATTAGTCCTGTTTCCTGAGGGAATTTAAGGACAGTTTTCAGTCTCGGGATCATATTTTACCCCAATTTGTGGTGAGACTACGCATATGTGGACAGTGCCCTCTGAATAGTTCCACTGCCCATCTCAGCTGGCTTATATCCTGTTTAATTAGATTTTTTGTTTAATCCAGAATGCGTCATCAATAAACATCCGCGATTGTCTTAAATCAGGAACCTCCGTTCAGCGATTTACAGGGGGGAAAAAACAAATAAAAAGAACACAAAAAATTTAAATGGGGAAAAGAAAAAAAAAAAAAAAAAAAAAAAAAAAAAAAAAAAAAAAAAAAAAAAAAATATATATTAAAAAAAAAAAAACTATCCTATAAAGAAAAAAAAAATTTTTGAAAAAAAAATATAAAAAAAAAAAAAAAAAAAAAAAAAAAAAAAAAAAAAAAGAAAAAGGGGGGGGGGGGGGGGGGGGGGGGGAAAAAGAAGGAAAGAGGGGGGGGGGGGGGGGGGGGGGGGGGGGGGGGGGAGGGGGGGGGGGGGGGAAAGGGGAAAAAGAAAGAAAAAAAAAAAAAAAAAAAAATATGTTTTTTTTTTTCGTGTAAAAAAAAAATTCCGGGGGGAAATTTTTTTGGGGGGTTTTTGGGGGTGTTTTTTGTTGGGCCGCCCCCCAAAGGATTTTGGCGGGGGGGGATTTTTTTTTTCCCCCCAAATAAAAAGAAAAAAGTAAGTTTACCTAATGGAATTTTTCGCAATAAAGATACATTTCTTAAATTGATTATGGCTAGCTGGAAATGTTATGCGGTCGAACTATTATGAGCCTGGACTTGTATATGTTTTTGTCTTAATAGGTCCTGCTCTATCAGTGGATCTTCTGCCCTTGCTTTGATAGAAAGTACGCTCCTTCGTTCCTTTCCTGAGCCCGGTGTTCTTTGACCATTCTTAGAGCAATGATGTATTCCATGTCTAATACTAGCGGCTCAACGCAGTCTTTAACTACCTGGGAGTGTTTTTCTATTACTTCGAGGGCTTTTAGTGCTGCTTGGTTATCAGTGAGGATCAGGTGGAAATTGATGTTAATTTAGCAGTTGCCTATCATATGAACTTTTTAGTCCGCTGTATACGGTATCATATGAAAGCTTGCACTTGCTGGACTCATATGCATTTAAAATTAGTTCCCTTAAATGCTGATATCTTATTTAAATAGGTTAAAATCTGTAAAAGATTGACTAATAACTTTAAAATCATCAACCAAAATCGTTTTCTTGGTTTTTAGGAATATTGGGTTTTGCATTGTCATTTGGACATAGATATTTAGGTAACTCATGATAATTCTATTGAAGTAGGTACATATTGTAATATGTTTTAGCTGTCATAAATTCGGCCCAAATCGAAAAGCTTCCTCAAAAATTAAAATTTGATTATCTCAGGACCTAGACGGTTGTCTCACATGACACTCTTACAAACATAATGATTGCTTATTAAAGACCTTCACGTACACAAGTTTGTATGACAATCGGTCTGTATTACGGATTCGAAATGCCTTATTTCGCTATCCAAATAAGGCATCTTGAAGGTTTCAACGTCTCCATACAGTCCCATACTACTTTTGACATAATCTGCAAGAAGCTGATTGCTCTCAGATCCATTTGGCTGTCGGAAAAATAACTGCTGGCTGGTCCTAAGTTCTGTGCCTTATTATTTCCGTATAAATTATTGGCTACAATTAACTGGGTATATTAATATTGGGCAAACCCTTTGTTTTATTCAGTGGTCATTTAGTTGGTTAGCAGTTTTTTAACAGGTGTACAATTTGAGGTGGAGGAATTCTCTATAATTTTATTGGGGTACTTTTTGAGCCACGTTTTCCAAAATAAAACATATGCCTCTCATTTTCTTGCAGTTTGTGTTTCTACCAAACTGACAAAGGAAATTTTTAAAAGTCAGATTAATTGGTGGATGTCATCTACTTCCAACTGCACATGCAACTGACTTCGAGGTTAAGGGTCATTTTCCTTTTGCAACATCCAAGTTTTGGGATTTTTGTCAAGTCGCCTTTTTGATAAACTCACCTTTTGATTTGCCACTAAAATTTTATAAAGCTCCAAAACCGTTTTTTAACATCCTTCCTCCCTGTATTGATTAGAAGTGGTTAGATTTTCTTGTATTCATCGTTTATAATCAGGTTATTGTCGATACGTTGTTGTTGAACAGTCTGTAGACTCAGTAAATGCGAGATACTCACAGAATCATTTTTATATACCATTTTTATCTACTTATGCTCGCAAAACGACCATGTGCATTACAATACGAGAGGAACTGGGTCATGGCTGTTTTTTACGTACACTTAGAGTTCCCTATATATATAAAAAAACATTGCAACGCCTAATCGAAACGATACAATGTCAACTGCATTTTAATACGGCTTCTTGAGACGATAGCTATTTATTGACCTGTGGCAGCGCGGCGCAAATAAAATCGTTTGTGGGTCAAGAAAATATTGTTAAAATATCGGAATACCATTTTAAAACATTAGCTTAGCAGTTGTGTGTATGTAGCAGTGGCGGTGGGCTATAAGGTGCGCTGGTGCGCGCGCACTACCGACAATTTAGCATTAATAATTTTATTTAGTAATTAATGGATGCATTCTTAATGTATCGCCTTTCCGCATCCCCTAGCGTTAATACCATCTCAATATTATTTGGCCGCAGCGTTACGAATCCACTAGACGCTAAGTCTCTATCTCCAACGCTACTGGTTTCCGATCGCGGCACGGGAATCGACAATACGATTGTGCTTCCGTGCAATACGAAAAAGCGAACGCGTATTGTTACTGCTTGCCCCTCCACAATTATGAAAAGTAGTGGGCGAATCCTATAGATATGATGTGCGGAGTTTAAGAGCGCACCAGAGTGACAGCAGTCAGAATCGGTTAGTTTGTGAATTGTTTTCGTACATCGCTGTTTTATCGCGCACGTTTTATAAATATAAACTCGGGTTTTCGGTTAGAATCTAGTTTGGAATAATGAATTCTATTCAAGACTTATTAAAAACTCCATTCTTTAGCTTGAGTTTGGAGGAAAAAGTGCAAATTGAAACTCTAGGTAGGCCCACTCCACAAATTAATTTAAAATTAGCCGTGAAAGAAAAAAATAAACAATTTGTAAGAACATTTAATAATGACTTATTTAAAAAAAAACATTTGTGGTTAAGTGGATGCGATGCATTGAACGCAGTGTTTTGTTTTCCGTGTGTTTTGTTTGGCGGAGAAACACCTTGGACCAAAACTGGAGTAACGGATTTAAATCACATAAACGAGAAAATAAAAAAACATGCAAATTCTGCTGGACATTTATGAATAATGTTTTGAATTTAGCCATGCTAGGCACTGCAAATATTACGACAATGCTCGATTCTGCTCATCGACGAGCAGTGGCAGCACACAATGAAGCGGTTTCAAAAAACAGGTATCATTTACAAAACGCGGCGGCTTTTAAAGGAACTTCTAATACTATACAAAACGAGCTACTTCAGTGCATGCTTGAAGTTTGTCACGATGAAATAACCATTGAAATTAAAAAATCCAAATTATACAAAGAAAATTAGGTAAGTTTTCAAATTAATAAAGTTAATAAGAATAACCTTAATATGAGATAAATATTTATCTCATATTAAATACAACATATAAATATGTATCTCATATTAGGGATATTCTTATTATTCTTAAGGATTATCGTTATTTTTATGTATGGTGCACCCCCAATCTTAGGATCACGCACCGCCACTGGTATGTAGTAGGGGAAACGTACCTGTCATCTGTACAGGGTTATTCCGTATGTTCAGACATCACCTACTGTGTTTATTACGAGAGATAAAAAAGAAACTTGAATACAAAAAGATAAACCCTACAAGGGTTTATCCTAAATCGTCAGAAAATGTTACGTAATACAATAAATGAATATCACAAAGTTGGTAAAAAATACAGGCTTTATAAATTTTTAATGTAACACCATGTACCTATATTTTTAAAATTTTAAAACTTTTTTCTTAATTAAATTTTAAAATTAAAAAATTGAAAATTATATGCATGTAGACATTGTAGACAGTAAAAAATCAGTGGCGGTGGTATGTATAAGCAGTATAAGCAATGCTTAGGGGCCCCGCCCTTGAGGAGCCCTGGGCGAACCCGACCCTGTACGCCGTAATCGTGATTAGTTGATTTTTGACCTATCTGATTTTTTTTTTCATTTTGACGTCTATGACGTGAGATTTTTGAGATTTTTTTATTGTTTGCTATCTATAAATTGTTATAGAGAACTTAGATTTTCGACATCTGATTATTTTTTAAATTTTGAGGTCCGTTATGACATGAGGATTTTATTTTATTTTTTGTTATATGTACTTGCATGTTGTTTTGTATGGTCTGTGCAATAATAATGCAATAAAGTATGTTCTTTTACAGTAATTGTAAAAATATTCGATTGTCTAAATGACCACTAAATTAATCTTTTTGTAAGGGGGAAGGGGGCCCATTGTTCATGTTTGCTTAGGGGCCCAACGTGCTCTTGCACCGCTACTGGTAAAAATATATGTTGACATTGGGCTGCTTTTGAAATATTTGGTTGTAAGAAACGTGATTAAATTGATACACCTACCAAAATATATCATGTCATGAAGAAACAAATGATCCGAACGCCGTTAATTAATTACACTGTCCTGCATTTTGAATTTTTTTTGTCGCTTGATATTTATTTGGGTTTCTTGTGTCTACTATAATGTGCTGAATTCAAATATATCGGTTTTTACCTATCATCAATACGTTTTTAGAGAAGGGAAGATGAATATAAAATATGAGAAACCCAAACCATAAGCAATGTAGTGAATTTTCGAAGATTAAAAAAAAAACAAAATCACTTTTTATTACAATATATACTTCACTAGCGACCCGCCACGCACGGTTTACGACATCACATTAGAAACCTCTAAAATTATCAGTGTTTCTCTACTATATTATGCATGTATTATACATATAAACCTTCCTCTTGAATCACTCTATCTATTAAAAAAAACGCATCAAAATCCGTTGCGTAGTTTTAAAAATCTAAGCATACATAGGTAGTAGATAGGGACAGACAGACAGCGGGAAGCGACTTTGTTTTATACTATGTTATGATTTTGTGTCGAAAAAAAGTATAATACAATCAATAAATGTTTTTTTTGTCTTTTTTTCTCTTGTATTTGCCAGGATGGGTTTCAGATTTGAAGGCCCAACAGTAGTCCGCTAACATATAAATTCGGGTCCATTTTCCCCTATACCGCTTCTCCATTTGAACAATTTGCTGGTGAAATCTTTCGCCGTGTTCGTCTGAAACTGCACCTAAATTGTCAGGGAATAATTCCAAATTGGAGTGAAGAAAATGCAGCTTAATTACCATGTTGCAATCAAACGTCTTGTAAGATTGGATAAGTTCTTCAACTAGATCTTTGTAGTTTTCCGTTTTCTTGCCACCTAGGAAGTTGCTACATACATTTTTGAAGGCAGTCCACACCCAGTTTTCTTTTCTCAAAGTTTCAAAATTTCCGTCCTTAAAGTATTCTCGTGTTTGCGGCACAACGACCATTCCTTTTTTAAGCTTTGCCTCACTTATACGCGCGAATTTCCATCTCAAATAAAGAAAAGCATTTCCTTCTGTATTTAAGACTTAACAACTTTTTTTTCAAAACCCAGTTGTACATATGTGCAGAGGAGGTAAATACATTTTCTGCTGCTCTATTAAGGGTTCGTTAAGGACATTAATTTAACCGAACACAATGTTTTCATGTAACGGCCATTCTTTAACGACATACTATTGGTTTCGCATAAAAAAAGACAATATTTGGTGTAGCCACTCTGCAGTCCTGTAAGTAGTGCAACGACTTTTAGATCGGATATTCTGGAACAGATTTTCCATTTCTGATATGATATTCGTATTTTATGCTTTAAAGTAATATACAGCATGTTCTCGTACGTTTCTTAAGCATAACCCACGGGAACCGATGGTTGTTCATTTCCATTCAACATTAAAACTGCCTTCGAAGAGTCAATGAACAGTCGCCACTCGATAGGTTTATAGGAAAGATTTTATTTTATTAGATTTTGCTACGTGATACAATTTACAGGCAGTGTAAAGCTTACATAGGTAGAAATTATCGAAATAACACGTTAGTTTGGCGGGGATGATTTTCATGCAGAACAGTGTTATTTTTATCTGGAAAATAATCTAGAACTAACTAATACGGGTCATAAAGGTCACAAAATTCGTACAGGTCATAAAGTTCGCATTAGTCATAAAAAGGCCATATTATTATAGAGACCAATCAGGTAACAAATGTTATACATATACGTAGGTCATAAAGACCACAAAAGGTTATTTCTAAATTTTACACTTTAAAAAATTGAACAAATGTTTTTAGAGATTTAGTTTATTAATTATGGAAAAATTAGACGTGGATGTATTGATTCTTTAGGCAGCGGATTTTTCTTAGATAAGTACATAATATTGAAAATGTTGGCCATAAAATTACGACATAAAATAGTAGCCTCATAAAACTTTTGGACGTCTAATAAATGTAATCACAATTATTTCGATGTTATAATATTAGGGTGTGACACGCTTTGGGGGAGGGGATTTAAAAATAACCTTACAGTTAATCGACTTCTAATTTTAATAATTTTCAAAAGTTTTAAATAGGCAAACATTGAACTCATTGATGTCACCAGAACACCAGTAAATATTTAGTTTTTTTTGAGATTCTTGTTTTTTTCTGGGCACCCCTTTGATGGTGTGTAGCTCCGTTATAAGAAAAAAAACTATCAAGATTTCCGTAATCATTTTGTTTTACTGCTTACCCTCTGATTTGTATCTTCTATTTTCGAAATACGTTGTATAATACATACAGTGTTAACTTATAACAGATTATCAGTGAGTCATTCAAAATCCTACCTATTGGTTGATTACAGGCGAATCATTTTTTTTGCCCGAAATCGTAACGAACATGACTAAAGCTTGTATCGTTTGAGTCACAGAGATTAAACACGTAATCTCTGCTGAAAGAATTTCACCTCAACATTTTAGTTTTAATTAAAAAAAAATAGATTTTTCTACGAAACTATAGTGTAATTAATGATAAACAATTTTATAACTCCTGAATGAAAACAAGGACCAGTTATACTTTTCGCCACTTTTGGACAAGTGTAGGACTTGTCCATAGGCGTAGTATGGGCGAAAAATCCAAAGCGCACAAATTCGTTTGTAACTGTTTCTGTGATATAGTGTGATTCATTTAAAACCTGGACAACAAACTAAAATATTTATTTATTTCACGATTTTCACCGTATTTTTTTACAATTTAAAACACTTTACCATAGAAAAGACACGTTTTATTTACAAAAACTGAATAAAGCATTTGATGATCAATCTTAAGTAAATTAGTAGTTCTAGGTTACTGCTAGGTTCTAGGTATCCTGACCTAGGTTACTGCAAACCTGCGTGTGTCACTGGAAGCGAGTGACTATGGACCAAGATTGGAGACGAACTTGGTCCATATCAGTATCATATCATAACATCCAAATTTCATTCTCTTACATAGATAGGCTGTGGCAATTAGTTCAAGACATGGTTTTACTTTGTATGTATTTTAATTTGTTTTAGTGTGTATGTTTGTCACCCTGTAAGAAAAAGTCTATGAACACCCTGTGTAAGACAAATTCTCTATATCTTAAAATTATTCAAAAAGGATTTCATTAAACGTCACTAATTTAAAATGAAAAACAACGTTATTTATGAATGGAATGAGAGTGTTGAAGCTATAACAGTTATAAACTACATATTTTTTAAAGCCACAATTATTTGTAACTTTGTGACAAGTTCAGCTAAAGGTAGGTATTGTGCATAATGCCCATGATGCCAGTGGAAAGTATGTGCTGCCTCTTTACATTTAAATATTAGAGGATCCTTAAGGAATATCATGGGGTAAAGAAAGACTGTTCGTGATTGAGTTATTAATTTGTTAACGTAAAAGTCATTCTGGAGTGGGTACTGGAACCTTCGGCATAGAAACAAAAAACTGGACGTTTTCCACGAAACACCGAACTACTATACTTTTCTCGATGTGCGTTTCGCCAACTAAGTTGGTATCTTCAGGAGAAGATTAAAACAAAATTCTAACCCATACACTTGCCATAAACATCATTGTCCTTATTCATACTACATTGTATGATTTCTAAACTTTCAAAAGCATCCAACAAGTTTGTTACATTTCTAATTAATTTTAAATTATTTATGTATATCCTATGGCTGTTGTCAAAAGCGTGTTGGGCAACAGAAGATTTTTCCGTTCTGCCATATTTCAAATGAGCCATGAGTTCTTTAAATCTAGTCAAAATAGATCTTTTTGTTTGCCCAATATACTGTTGATCACAATCTTTACAACTTATTTCGTGTATTCCTGACTTTTCGCTATTGTCGATTTGTTCTTTGGGGTTGCCCAAAAGCGTCTAGTTTATTTTTAGAATTGCAAACCAAATTGATATTGATATTTTTTAAAGCTTTATCTAGTCCGCGGATAAATTTAGGTTCAGATGGTAACGAAACAAATTTCGAATTGTCAGTATCTCTACGAGTAACCGTTATTCTTTGCTATATCCTTAATTAGATTTTTCTCATGTTCAAAATTCTCTCTACTGAGGGGGAAACTTAACAAACGGTGAATTAGAAAATGCTTGCCATTTTATGTTGAAAAGGGTAGTGTGAATCGTTGGGGATATACGTATCTAAGAGTCGCGGTTTCTTTCCTATATACTCGTATATCAAAGTCTAACTTATTTTCACTATTTCTAATAACTAATACATCTAAAAATGGTAGTTGTTCATTGCGTTCCATTTCATATGTAAATTTGATTGTAGGGAAACCGTTATTTAATTTAGCAACAAAATTATCTCAACTTTATTATAAAAACTTTAAAGCTTTTGTATCGCAAATACCGCGAATATACGCGTCCACGTACCTGACCCAGGCTCTAAGGAAATACTCGAATTTATCTTTTGTTTCTGTCTCAAATTTACTCATAAAAAACATTTGCAATGAAATGTGACAAGGAGTTACCCATTGACGTTCCCTCATGTTGTTGAAAGTATTCACCATTATATTGAAAACGAATCAAAATGGTTTTCAGATTAAAAATTTCCAGAAAAATATTTGTGTTTTACTTTTAGTAATAATCAATCCAAATATAGTCTTTGTTACACCGAACTGATTAAACGAAATTTTAAGCATATTTTTTTTAATTTTACTTGTGTCGGTGCCCCCGCGAAACGGCACGCCCATGCGTTCTTCTCCTGCCGTCCTGCTGAGCCTCCGATAACCGCGCTCCGAGTTCCCCCGCCTAGCAGGCCGGGCCGGCAGGAACGGGCAGTCAGATGTTTCTTGGCACGGCTACTCGCGACGCGTACACTTTCGCTTTTACCGCTGCATTCGGTTCGGTCGTGTGTGCAGCGTTTCCTTTCGTCTATTTTTTTTTTCGTAAATCGCAGCAAGCCGTCGTCGCCTACTTCGTTTTCCACACGCGAAACATGTGATCGCCGTTCCAATCACCATTGACGACCGCGCCGATCGATATTCGTTTGTTATTGCCCGGCCCGAGTAGATAAAAATTTTAACAGTCCGCGAGGTTAAGCTGTAACAACCATTTACAGATCGAGTGTTACGGTATTTGTGCTGTTCGCAGTGGTGTACTACGTTTCGGAAGTGGATCCTGCTCAGTAGCCTGCGAAAACATCGCGGAAAGGTCAGTGGATTTTTTTTTTGGTTATAAATAAAAGTAGAATTAGGTCCTAACCTTACAGTTAACTGCTTAACGTAATATGCTTGAGAGACATTATTCTAAGTTAGCAGATTAAATGAATGTATTTGTATAATTTAGAGGATTTTTTAAGAATTAGCATTATTATATCATCGACAGATTGGCTTTTGAGTATTATAGTTATCATCCGGCAGATCCGGGCGGCGGGCCATCTCAACGGGCCATATCTGAACGTAAATAACAGGGTAAGTTTAACACATCTCTTTCTAAATTGCAACCGTTTATTGTTTTCATGAATTTTGTTTTTGCACATACAAGTAGTGAGTAGTACGACGCGTATTGTTATGGCCCGCCGCCCGGATCTGCCGGCTTTAGTTATCGAACATATAAGCGTATTCTGTAATAAATTTGTTTCTGTTTATCGTTGTTATAAACTTATCTTGTTGCTATTCTAATGTTATATTAAAAGCATATTAAAATAACCAAAGAAAAAAACTGCGCTAAACTCTGTTATCCGCTTTCTGCAAAAAAAAGATAACTGATAAGACTTCGCCGTAATGCAATCAGCCCTTTATTTATACAGTGCTAGTAGGTGTTTACTTAGTATTGAGCCATCCAAAAAAAATAGTCATCAAAGTTGGCCGAGTAAAAAAAAATGTATTTTTATTCTATCCTAAATTTATAACCTTATTTAATTGTCAAAGTTGTTACGTTATGTGATAGCCATTATTTATTTTACAATTGTGACAGTCACTTGTCAAAAGTTTGACATAACCGAAAAGCTTCGACATGACCGCTATTTCTACCTCTCTCGTTCATAGCCAGATTTGATGATGTTTTTTTTATGTATCTTTATTTGTATCAAATTCTGACTTCATGAAAATCTTAAATTTTGGATAAGGATGCCATTGTTTCAGCAAAATTTTCCTACAGTGACCAATATGCGATCTAAAAAGAATTTGTCGTTTCCAGTATATCAAATTATTATGTATTAAAGTATTATATGATCAAAGTATTTTATACTTATTAAAATCACACCACGGTTATTTTAATTCTACCTGTTCCACTTGCTACGCTCTCTCGTTCATAGCCAGAGTTGATGACGGTTTTTTTGGATGTGTATATATGGTATTGTATGGAATAGTCAGTACCTAGTTCATAAATTAAAAATATTTTGAATAAATTCTTATAGGTCAACTTTTATTTATAAAAAGGCATTTTTTGATAAATATGATTTTTTGTTTAACATTTATTTATTTTATTGTATTTTGGTTTTACAGATGACTTCATCGACATTTTTTTTAAACGACAACCTATTTTTTATGGATTTGGATAGCGGGCACCTTTCTACATACACGAAAAAAGAGTTTCCACTTGTAAAGGAAAATTTTCGCGGGATTTCAGGTTTCCAGAAAAATGGCACCGCCAGAATTCGCCAAACCTTTACAAAATTATTTCAATCAGATTTTCTGAACAGATGGATCAGGAGGAGCAATTGAGTGGCCTTCAAAATCTCCACATCTTATCCCACCAAATGACATTCAATATATAAAAGAGAGGTAGTAATATAAAGGAGAGTATCAAAAATTAACAAAATGGCTCAAAAAGTAATAAATAAGTTCAAAATGAGTTTTTTCCTTTTGGGGCATTGCCAAGCTACCAATTTCAGCCCTTTTTTGTGACCTATGTAATTATTGTTTTCATCATTTATTTTGTTTTAATTTTCATCATTTTTTTATTATTACTGGTATTATTTTATTAAATATTATTTGGTCATATAGAATAAATTCATTATTTCCCAAATTAAAAATATTTGAAATATAAGTAAATCTTGTAATCGGTAATTTTGTTAATTTTCAATATAATTCTCTCTTTTAAATCTTGAATGTCTATTGCCATACTTTTTTACACATTTTTAAGCGACCTTACAAGAAATAATCTAATGCTATGAGATGTGGATATTTTAGAGGCCACTCAAGAGCTCTTCGTCTACCGATCCATCTGTTGGGAAAAATCTGATCGAGATAATTCTGTACAAGTTTGGAGTAATGTGGCAGTGCCCTAATTTGTTGAAATCTAAAATATCTCGAAAACATATCATTCTTCAGTTATACGTAGAAAAGTGTCTTCTATCCAAATCCGTAAAAAATATAGGTTGCCGTTTAAAAAAAATGTCGATGGCGTCATATGCCAAAAACTAAGTGCAATAAAAAAATACATATATCAAAAAATGCATTTTTATAAGTAAAAGTTGACCTGTCTTGAGGATTTATTCAAAATGTTTTTAATTTGGGGAATAATGAATTTATTCCATATTTTATGTGCACAGTGATGTCGAGGGAGAACTGCATAGGAAGTCTGATGTACATAGTCTAGGAAGTTCGAAATAATTCAGGGGAAGTCTAGGGGAATTGAGAGAAAGTCTGAATGTAATTCAGGGGAAATATTGAGGAAAACTCGTCATTAGAGGAAATCGGGTCGGACCCGGGGTTTCCCCCTCGGTGTATGTAATATCAGATGTCAAATTATTATATTTTTGATATTCTGATATGAATGAAAGAAAGAATTGTCGAAAATCTTTTTAATAATGTGATATCATAATGAATTAATAATACTATAGTGAGTACTTTCTACTTATCGATTAATTCAACAATCAACACTCGGGTTAATATATTATACTGAACTATTATCAGATACATTGTTGCATTTGGAGTAAATCTTTTTTCCAACGATTTTTAAACATTTTTCCGTTAATACGACTTTTCCTGGAGTGTTGATATAAATCATTTTTGTAATAAAGTTATCATGCAATTTATTTGTTAGCTCTTTCTCATCACAGTCTTTATCTTCTCTCCAATATCTACTTTTAAATGTTACCTATTTATTTTTAGCTGTGATCTCCATTTAGGTCTTCTTCAGTCGACTCCATATTTTCATTTTTCAGGTTATTGTCTTGTCATGACTATCCGCGTCGTAATCAATTAGATCTTCCTCTTCCGAAGAAGACTCGGGTAAAGTCTTCATTGCTAGTATTATTTTTATTCTCATTCATTTTCATTCAGTCAAAACTCATTCGACTTTCAGTGTGTCTCCTAAATGTCTAGTAAATTTATTTATATCTCTTTCGTCAAATAATTTTAAATCTCTCAGATATTTCTGTTTGTTGTAATTTTTTTAATTTTGTTGCATGTACAAATATGTATATTTGAAAAATGCTTTCCAATTCCTGAAGTTTATCCTCAGATTAGCTGCAGAAGCAGGAAAAAATAACATTTTAGTAGCTGGTTTGGTTAATTCTCGATTTGGGAAGAAACCACTTTCCACCATGTCAGTGGATTATTTGTTTCTACAGTTTTCCAAAAATTATTCTTTGTCCATACTCATGTTTTAGCTCCATATAGTTTTCTAAGCCTTGCATTATCTTCAGTAAATCTAACGACTTTTTGTTCGTCTGGTCCGTTATAAGTTAAAAGTTTAAAATTTTTCTATGAAAAAAAATTGCTTTGCAACTCTGTTTTTTTTGTGTGGGTGGTAAGTATGTTAAGGGTACTTATGTAAATTGGTATGGTACTTATGAAAAAGTCGGAAACATTTTCCACAGACATCGTATCCACTATACGTACTCTGTAAGTTTCGTTAGTCACTTTGGCACCTTCGGGAGATATTAAAAAAACATGGAGATGGATAAGTATTATACGTCTAATATCCCCTTTACACGATCATAAATATATACCAACACCAACCTAATATTACATGGGTTATAATTTATATACCAACACCAATCTAAATTTTGTTGGTTGGTATCTGCTTGTACACTATACAGTAAGCAACGGAAGTTATCATACACCCACTTTTTTGAAGTTTGCTTAAATTCTGATAATTTTTGTATTACAGCATTGATTTTTTTTTGCTTCTGACAGGATTATAGCTTGTGATATTCTGCGTCTAATAAGCCGAAGTTGAAGGCGGTATGTCGATTGTGTTAAAAAGATATCGCAAAAAAAGTAAAATTTCAGTGTTTTCAAAGAAACGTAAATAACTTCGAAAATAGTAAATTCCTTTCGAAGTTGTTGGACTCGTATTAAAGGGAAATCTTCAGTGTATCTATTTGACTAACTGAGTCATTTTGAAAAAAAATTTCCTAGACATGAATAAAATCTAAAGTTGAACCAAAAATATCACGAAAATTCAAAAAAGCCCTGTACGCCACACATTACTCCAACAAAAATTTAGGATTAGACGCAGAATATCCAAGCTCTAGATCTCTGTGAATTATTAAAATTTCAGGAACAGTGAATTTTACGAAAAAGATACTAAGGATAGTAGAATTTTGAATTTTCGGGATATTTTTGGTTCAATATTTAGCTTTTATTCATGTCTATTTTATTAATGTATATTATGAGCGTCTAATGCGGCTATAACGTGTATTAAGTCTTGCTTTCATTTTTTATGGTACATAGTCTCTGAAGACGTCAGAAGACTTGTTGCCGAAACGTTAGGTTCAATGTTTTCTTCACATTCTTTTGAGAGCTTTGTTCAAGTCAACTCGGATCTCGGTATCTGCCAAATTTGAAATTGAAAATAAAAAAAATCAGAAAAACAGCTGTATGTAATTTGTAAACATTCCGAAAAACATAATTAAGGAAAGTTATCTAATTATAAGATTTCCACTTCGGACCTATGCATGAGGTTTGAAAACGATATTCTTAGATAATTTCAAGTTTTTGAAAATTCTGAATTATCTGAATCATAACTTGTTATAAAATAGTTACATATCTTATACAATAGTAAACAGATCTTAAAAATATGCCCAAACGAAACAAAAATTTCGATCAATTTTTCGATCAAAAGCCTTATTTTTCAATAAATTTTTACAAGTTTATACATTTTACGAGTACATTTTATTTAAATGCAGTTCAGTCTTAATTTCAATATATCAGTAAATTATGCATTGAAATACCATGATAATATACCAGACCTGCTAATAAACAACACTGCAAAAAAATGCTTAAGAAAATTCTCGATACGTGAGTACTTTTTTAAAAGGTGAAGATAACACATGACAAATGAATGTTTAAATAGTTCTAATTGTTTATTCAATAACTCTACCGATGATTTTTTATACGAGTTTAATTACAGATGAAATAAAAAAACTGGTTTGTTCAAGATGGCACTGGGTAGGTATCAGTCATGTAGTATGTATTTTTTGACGTCCGGTTTTACGTACTTTGTAAACGTAAAATTAACAAATTCGTACATCGGAATAAAATTAATTAAACATGTGCTATTTCGGTATTGCAAAAAGATTCAATTAGGAAAATATAATTACAGAGTAGCGAATTATGCGGATACTGTATTGTAGCTTGCAGTACTTAAGCCCTTCCAAAGGTGTTTATATTTAAATTTTATAACCTGTGAATCGTCAACAAATTGCCGCGACCAACGTCACTATTTTTTGTGGCCTTCGTATTTACGATAATAATTGATAATTGTTGTCATATTCAGTTAATTAATTAAGTTTTTTTAGAGATATAATAGAGCAATTTCAGTTGTTTAAATAAATATAACGACTTGTGCCTTAACGACATTGGAATAATAATTATATTCATATTAAAAATAAACATGCACAAAACCCATAGGTATTTATTTTGAATGGATGGATACGATACGTATTTCGGATTTTCACTGAAATTTGAAGTCTTTTAGCATTAATCCCGTTTTCTCACAGCTAAGGTGATAATCATCTGAGGAATAAATAGGAACTTTAAATTTTGAAAAGGGACAGGCTAGGTATGTGTTATACACGTGGAAAGGATAAGAGAGGAAATCGGAAAAATAACACCGCAAATTTTGCATAATGTAAGGGACGAAACCTACCACAGACTGGGATGCTGCCAACAAGTGAATGGTGCACATTTTGAACAATTGTTACGTTGAAAATAAATTTAATTTTTAAATTGTTTTAATTGTATGCAACCCTACAAACTAAATACTAAAAATTAAAATTTGATCAGTGCGTTGGATTCCTCTTTCCACCAGCTTTACAATGAGGGGTCACAAGCCATAGGGTTGCATTTGAAAAAATCATGTCGAGGGTGGTTTCAGCCACGTTCAGCTATATTTTTCACATTACTTGCAAAATGTAGGTAAATACATTTAAAAGTTGACGTGTCTCGGGAATTTTTTTGAAAAATCATTCACCACCCCGCTAGCGAATATATTCCAGTTAAAGTCTCCACCGTGTATATATGTATGTTTAGTCGTTCTGAGTAAGAAGGCATCCAAATAATTATTTTTTATTAGAAATTGTTTCTAAAAATTCAACGTGTCGGATTCAATATGGTGGACAAAAATTTCATATAGTTTTTAATTCAAAATTTGACTGATTTTCGGATGTAGAAACTTTAATATGCTTTTTCGAAGGTTTTCGGTGCACTCAATCCCAATCTGGCTTTAGAATTGCTCATCACATCAAGTTTTTGATATATCTTAAACTAAAAGTGCAAAAAAAAACACAGTAATTTAACAGTATTTAGAAAAAACAGCGCACCGAAAACCTTCAGAAAAAATATTGAAAAGTATTAATCCAGGCAATATAGCAGAAAAGTGCTCAGTTTTTAAAAAGAGTCCTGAATAAGGTTTCTCGGCGCGATAATTAGGTAAAAAATAGTAGAAATGGATTGTGTATGTTTTGGATAAAATCTGTATGTAGGAACCTTAGTAAAAAAATCGATCAAAGCGCCGAAAACCGGTTTTTTGCGGATTAAGGGAGGAAAAATAACTTTTTTTCGTAAAACAAAAAAATAGCACGTTGTAGCGCTTTAAAAAAACGAAAAAAATTAGTTTTTGGTGATCAGGTTCAGAAGTTTTTACACAAAAAAATTAAAACCGATGAAACATGCCCATTTTTTTAAATCGAATTACAAGGGTTCTAATGGTCGCAGAAACTTCTGCTTCTGGCTTAAACTAAAATTAAATTGTAGCTTTTAGTCGTGCCCATCTGCAGTAATTTCATGCAAAAATAATAAGAACTTTTTTGCATAAATCGAAAAAAACTAAAAAAAGTCTTTTCGAAAAACGGCTTGAACAAGCCAAAAAATGGTCGTAGACCATTTTTTCCTGGGCTTAAATTACTCGTCATTAAATTCCCTACAAATCCATTATCGTGACTTGTGGGAGAGGTTCATTCAATCGGCTGAAAAACGCGTTTGAAAATCGAGCGTCGCGTTGCTTTGAGCGCTCGGGTAAGCGAGTGGACGCGTGGAGGGGGAAGCCTCTCCCGCCGCAGATTTCTGTCAGCGCGTCTGCGGCGGGAGAGGCTTCCCCCACCACGCGTCCAATGCCCCTTCACTCGCTTACCCGAGCGCTCGAGGCAACGCGGCGCTTGATTTTCAAACGCGTTTTTCAGCCGATTGAATGAACCTCTCCCACAAGTCACGATAATGGTTTTGTAGGGAATTTAATGACGAGTAATTTAAGCCCAGGAAAAATGGTCTACGACCATTTTTTGGCTTGTTCAAGCCGTTTTTCGAAAAGACTTTTTTTTTAGTTTTTTTTCGATTTATGCAAAAAGTTCTTATTATTTTTGCATGAAATTACTGCAGATGGGCACGACTAAAAGCTACAATTTAATTTTAGTTTAAGCCAGAAGCAGAAGTTTCTGCGACCATTAGAACCCTTGTAATTCGATTTAAAAAATGGGCATGTTTCATCGGTTTTAATTTTTTTGTGTAAAAAACTTCTGAACCGATTTTGATCGCCAAAAACTAATTTTTTTCGTTTTTTTAAAGCGCTACAACGTGCTATTTTTTTTGTTTTACGAAAAAAGTTATTTTTCCTCCCTTAATCCGCAAAAAAACGGTTTTCGGCACTTTTATCGATTTTGGTTCCTACATACCGATTTTATCCAAAACATACACAATCCATTTCTACTATTTTTTACTCAATTATCGCGCTGAGAAACCTTATTCAGGACTCTTTTCAAAAAATAAACTATCTATCCTGGACTATATACTAGAGTTTCTACTTCCTGACCCTTATTGGCCTGTGTTATCAAGTTATCAGTCTACAAGCTTTAACCCTCAAGGCGCACATGGGTATGTTCTACCCATTTTTTTCAAACATTAATATTTTACTATTACATTAATCGGTTTAGTTTTTTTTTTTAATCATACCTCAAACGATATAGAAAATGAAAATAATTTTAGATGAATGACACAATTTTGGGCATTTGATATACAAATAAAAAACGATTGAGAGATTATTATACGATAGAGAAATTGACGAAATTTCTTTAAAAAATCATATCTCCACGAAAAGAAAGGATAAGACATTATATAGACGGCATTAAAAAGGGCATTGAACGCACCTAACATGCAACGCATCATTTTTTTTGTTTGTTTGTAGTTTACCTTCTTCCTCGGGGTCCTTATGTATGTATAAGTACATACATAATAATATTAATTTCAATTGCAATATTATATACAACTTTTTACACTTGAAGTGTGAAGTGGTAAATATTGATTTTAAGCTAAATGAAAAGTATTTACATTTGCAGTATTCCTCGGGTATCTATGTGTGTAATTAAAATTAAAAAATAAATAACGAAAGGTTAACGTTACTCAAGACAAACGGGAAAAAATAGAATTAGCCACACAATAATCATTATATTATATGTTTACATGAGACAATCAGTATGCAAGTTAATGAAAAAAAAATGTTGGAAATCAAATTTAACTAAAATGGTTTTACAATTTGCAATCTTCATAATAAAGTCAGTTAAAACTGCATCCTTCATATTCAAATTATATTCCGTTTCTAAGCAGTACAATTATTTCCACAATTTATGCCTGTCTTCGTTTTCTTTTGTGTACAAGATTTTTCTTGTTGTGTACAAGATCAATAATTCTCAGATAATTGAAACTGATTTTATTCATGTTATGTATTTATTTATTTATTACTTGCCTATAATTAACACTCGAAGGAGTTACGATGAATTGTAGCGGAGAACAAGTAAGGAAACTTGTGTCTAATAATAAATCAAGTAACAAAACTTTTGTTCTTATACTTTTTTTTCGCCTGTCACGTATTTATTGCCACATTAGCTGTAGAATGATAAATTAAATACCCCATACAATGCACACAGAATTGTATTATACAATTTGTAACAAACAATATTGTAATTTCAAAAGTAATTTACAATATATGTACATGCGCATTTTTAACAGTTTAAACGATTAGGTACTTTAAAATCAATGACCTGACAGCATCTTGCTGTTCTATCCTCCGTTCAAATGTTATGGGATGTACACTGTTTTCGTAGGCACTCGGTATACATAAATATGGTGACTCATCTAACAATATTCTGCTCCCATTTTGAGTAAAAAATATTTTATTAAATATTATATAAGTATTGAACACGGTTATTTAATTTTTAGCACTTCTGTAATAATAGTTCCTGTCATTTACTTAATTATATGAATATAACGCGTATATGTACATATATACATACATACATATGTCAGTGACTATTAACGATGTATAAAAATAATTAAATAACCAGTGGAAAATTTAGATATTATTAAATGATCCTCAATATTAGTTACAAATACTTTTAATTGCGAATTGGATATTCATGTTTTTTCATTTTCAAATGTTTGTTTTGTCATTAGAATGATTGAATGGTGAGATAGAAACATAAAAAAAAAACAATTTGTCTTTAGTACACCTTAGGAAAAAACCTGTATAATAAAATAGTTATTTACATAATATGTATATGTACTGTGTTGTCCATAAAGTTTGCAACATATGGAAAATTTTGTGCTTTTCTAGTAACGTAAAGAAGTAAAGTAATGTCATTGTGTCCTCAAGTTTATACCAGAAGACTTAAAAATGTTATATCGGCTCAAGAGTGAAGTACCTACAATAGCACAGATACTCGTGTACAAAAAAATATATTTAGTATCATCGTAATAGCAAGAACATTTTAGTAGATATTCTATTTTCTTTCGTCGGTGCTTTTTGTTACGATTAAATTAACATTCAATAGGGTCCTGATTAAATGCAAATTCATACAAATTGAAATGTATACAAATGGATTCTAATTGTAATTAGTACGAATCCTAATTAATTAATACGGAATATCCTGAAAAAAACTGAAAACTTGTGTTTTCCTATTTCTACTGTATCTTTTTTATTACTGAAGCAAATGTAATGAACTTTACAACTTTATGTATATTACTATACTTAAGAAAATTTTGAAGAGCCGGCAACGGCGGCTCAGGCGGCTGGCCGCACAGAGTAAAACCACTGGCGGTAACACCGGTCAACGAGATTATTAGACTACTTTGCATTTAATACATTGCTAATACTTCTTCGGTCCACTGTGCCATAAAAGTTTTACGACGTCGTTAAAATGATTTACGACTTTAGGCGCTCAACTTGTTTAAGACGCCAGTGACGTGTATTTCAGCTAGGTTTATTAACACAGACAATTTTTTGAGATTGTCTGGCTAAATGAGCATTATTTACAGCAAATTATATTACAAATATTAAGAGTTTTGTATGCAGGCTAATTTTAATCTCCTATATTGATTTGAATGAAAAAAATTATTTCACAATTTTCGAATTTATAAAAGATATGCACGCCCATGGAATCATAAAGTTGCACCGCTTTTTTTTGTTCCCCAGGCGTATTTATCATTTTCAATTAAAATTAGAAGGACTATAGATGGTACTGGATTTAGAAGATGTCCAGGTCTACTGGATTTTTATGATGAAGTTGTGATTTTCTTATGGGAGCCATGTTGGATAATTGAATATATAATTAAATTACGATTTCAACGATGTATTAGTCGTGAGTCATAAGGCTTAATTAAGCGTCATAAAACCTAAAAATTCTAGCTCACTGAGATGACGTAGTTGTCATGAAAAGTCGTAGTAGGCCTGGCAATTTTGTAATGCCACACAGTGGGGCAAACTGGCTAATTAGGAGGGCAAAATTATGTCTGTTCATAATGATATATAGTTTTGTATTACATTAGTTGTTTTATGTATTAAATAAGTATAAAGAAGGGTATTGAAGTTGTTTAAAATTACTGAGATACTTTCAGTTAGGCAAAAAGGGAGTTGGAGTGGGTACTGGAACCTTCGGCGTAGAAACAAAAAAGTGGACGTTTTCCACGAAACACCGAACTACTACACTTTTCTCGACGCGCGTTTCGCCAACCAAGTTGGCATCTTCAGGAGAAGATTAAAACTAAATTCTAGCCTACACACTTGCACTATTTATACCAAATTTGTTGCCACGGTTCACTGAACCGTAACGGTCTTTGATTATCAGAGCAAACAGTGGACTGGTGGGTATCGGACCGTTGTCCTTATTCATACTATTGTTACACTTAATGATTTCCAAACTTTCAAAAGCATCCAACTGTCTACTGATTGTTACATTTCTAATTAATTTTAAATTATTTATATCTATCCTATGGTTGTTGTCAAAAGCGTGTTGGGCAACACAAGATTTTTCTGTTCTGCCATATTTCAAATGAGCCATGTGTTCTTTAAATCTAGTCAATATAGATCTTTTTGTTTGCCCAATATACTTTTGATCACAATCTTTACAACTTATTTCGTATATTCCTGACTTTTCGTTATTGTTGATTTTGTCTTTGGGGTTACCCAAAAGCGTCTGTAGTTTATTTTTAGAATTATAAACCAAATTGATATTAATATTTTTAAAAATTTTATCTAGTCCGCGGGTGAATTTAGGTTCATATGGTAACGAAGCAAATTTCGAATTATCAGTATCTCTACGAAAAGTCGTGGAATTGTACAGGGTTCTCTTAAATTTATGCTTCCTTATTAACTTATCTATTAAATGGACTGAGTAACCGTTACTTTTAGCTATTCTTAATTAATTGTTTCTCATGTTCAAACCTCTCTTTACTGAGGGGGAAATTTAACAAACGGTGAATTAGAAAATTAAAACTTGCCATTTTATGTTGAAATGGGTGGTGTGAATCGTTGGGAATATATCTAAGAGTCGAGGTTTCTTTCCTATATACATCAAACTCTAACTTATTTTCACTATTTCTAATAACTAATACATCTAAAAATGGTAGCTGTTCATTGTGTTCCGCTTCATATGTTTTATGGTAGGGAAACGGTTATTTAATTTGGCAACAAAATTATCTAAACTAATTGCTTTTGTATCAAATACCGCGAAGATGTCGTCCACATACCTGAACCACTCTTTTTTTTTAAAAAAAAAAAGGGAGTTAATATAATTTAGACAAAATTTGCATCTCCTTTAGATTTTTTTTTATATTCACATTATTTTTATATTTAATTCGGTTTAAAAGAAACAGAATTTTACAAGATATATATGTATGTAAATATATGAAAAAACGCAATTTGCTCCCAAAAAATTGTCAATTTGAAGTCGCTGATTTCCAACTTTAATTTCCTGAATCTTACGTAGACTCTGTCCTGAAATGAGTTGAACTGAAGTTTTCATTTCTTCTTCAACGTCATCATCTTCGAAAATCGACAAAACTTTTTTTAGCACACATGATTATGGAAATTAATGGATCCAATGTGAATAGTAACTTGTGAAACACATTTTCGCCGCCATTCTTATTTTATCGCAATTATTCTTTGCAGCGAACTGTTCAGGAAAAAATTAAAGAACTTTTTCAGCTGCATTTGGCTGCACTCATATTTGGTAAAAACAAAAACTATACACCTCATTCTTAATATTTGTGTAAAAATTAACCTGAATACATGCGAATTTCGTAAGTATTCCATTAAAAAAAAAACATAGAACATTAATTTACACAAACCCTCTTGAAATAAATATTTTAAAATTTCAGAAAAATATATCTTGAATATTATATTTTTATATGTTATGTGGATATAGTTATCACAAATGGAATTTCATATTAAGCTTTTAAAGGTTAGATAGGAAGCGAAAAAATCGTGGCCTATTTTGACGTTATGCTCACAACCTAACAGTTTCCATCGCTTGCCTTGCTTTAAAATAATTAATTTCAAAAGTAAAAATGTGGGTTTCAGTTCCTTTGGACATTTACATTGACATTAAATATAGTAGCAAAGATCTGTTTATTTTATATTTCGTTTTTCGACTTTTGCACTCTTAGATTAGCATTTTGCCACACCTTCAGTAGATTCAGCATGCCGGTTAATGTAATCATACCAAATTTCATTCCATTTACCTTAGTAACAAAAAATAGATAGAAGAAATAGGAAAATATAAGTTTTCAGTTTTTTCAGGAACGATGCGATGTAGCGTCACTTTATTTTCATATTTTTCAATGACATAAAAATGTGCAACTTTTTTTGTAATTTAAGCGAAGTAGTATCTCTTCTAGTTTAAAAGATTCCAACGGTGTTCACCCTTAAAAGTGACTACCTTGTATATGCCCAAAAATAGGTGATAAACGAAATGATTAACTAAACTTAATATTGCATATAACGAGCCATAAAAAAACGTCATCAAAGTTGGCCGAGCAAAAAAAGACGTACCTATTTTTATTCTTAATCTTAAGTTTATAATTTTATTTTCTCATTTAATTGTCAAGAATGTTACTTTATGTGATAGCCATTATTTATTTTACAATTGTGACAGCTACTTGTCAAAAATTTTATAACAACAAAGTTTCACTTCGAGATTCGACATTCGCTATTTCCATATCTCTCGTTCATAACTAGATTTGATGACGTTTTTTTTTTTTGGTCAAAGTTAGGCGAATTTACTTACATACAACCTAGCCTGCACAATAGGTCTTAAAAACCCTATATTTATAAAAATGCATTGATGTACGATCAATGAATATAAGCCAATTTAATTTTCAGACTGTGTTGCGTATAATACAGTTTACTGTTATCTTTTTTCAACTTAACTACTGTGAAATAATTTTAAGCAGCTAATATTACTTTAAACAGCTGAGAACCGATTTTAAAGAGCTAATAGGAATATTAAGTTGAGATGACAACAGCGGAACAGACGGTTCGCTGATACTGAGTACAGTCAAAGTTCCGGCGAGTCGAAACAGAGTCGGACTCAGGTCAATATTGAAACTTAAATATTTTTAGAGTAAGTCTTGCAAAGGAGTAGGGTCTCTAAGGGGATTTTTTGCCTATTTTTATTAACTATCCTCCCCCCTTACACACAACCCACCCATCCTCTAATAGCACAAGCCTACACAATAGAAGCACGATTAACACAAAGTAAGAAAAAACTATTTCTTTTTTTTTTTTTTTCGTTAAAACTAACCTTCCGTAAACAATCTACCACTTAAATATACCTGTATGTTAGTAGTAAATGCATACTGGTAATGGTGGTGGAAGGGGAAATGCGAGGGAGGAAGGGGGGGGGGGGGGATTTTAACTGGTGGATTGTTTAACCGTGTTAATCATGCTGGTATTGTGTAGGCTGTTGCTATTATAGAGGGGAGGTTATGTCTAGGGGCGAGGCTAGTTAACAGGAGGAAGGTGGTTCAGATGAATGTCATGGATGGAAGGCATGCCTGACCGTACGGTGGACTTTTTAAGGGCAAAAGCATGTCATTAGATATGTGCCTCGTACATTGGTATTTTATGGTTTAAGGGGGGGGGGGAGCTTCAAGAAGGAGGAGAGTATTTTGAATACCCGTTTATGGGGGGATCAACTGTATATGGTTCATAGATGATGAAAATAAAACAAAGAAAAACTCTCAAAAAGCAAGACCAAAAACCCCCTTAGAGACCCTACTCGTTTGTGGAAAGATGAGATGTTTGTTAATAAACCTAAATAATAAATAGTTCCTATAGTTCCTTGTAAAATAATCATACGACTCGAAAATCCTCAGTATTATTAAATTCATTCTTTGAAGATAGAAAGTATAATAGAGAGTATGATAGCAACGATAATGCCAGTTATTTTGACATGCCTTATGGTTCTTGCGATTCCAACTAGTTCCTCTTTTTGATTTCACATGGTATTATTATCCTTAAGTAAATATATGTTACTTACATGTTATAAATAAGTGAACCCTGGCACAATACTCGTCCGTGAACAATATCGTAAAGCAATTTTATTGTCTAATTATAAGCGACATGTTTTTTTTTAAATTTTGTCGTCAGAATTACTTGTATTAATGACTTTAAATTATTCACGGGAGTTTACGAGACATTAAAGGTGGTAATTATGAAACGCAAATGAAATCTTCGCAATGCCTACAGAGAATAGCAAAAAATCGCAACGCATGCTATTTTTTATAGCCACCAAATTTATTTTCTAAAATTTATTTTCAACGCATTTACTTGTGGCTTCTAATTTAGCGAGAAAATAAAAAAGTAATGATGATAATGAACTCTATTATTATTTGTATTATTATTATCCTTGCTTTTTTAAAGTGGTAATATCTCAACAGATGTTAAATACAAACATATTTAACCGTATATCAAAGGAATAAAATAATAGATATACCAGAATAGTATGCCAGAAGACTTAAAAATATTATCGGTTATGAGTAAGGTACTAAATATCGGCTCAAGAGTAATATACCTACAATATCACAGATAATCGTGTATATACGAGGTGTGTAAAGTAAGTAATGAGACTGGCAACGTAGCGCTCGATCTAGCAACACTGCGGAGACGGAACATGCAAGGGTGGTAGGTTAACATATAATGCACCTTCAGTACAAGCTTGAACTTGTTAAAGCCATTTGTTTGTTCTTTGTGACTGTTTTCGTAAACCGTTTTTTTCCTAGTGTCTTTTTTGAAATGAGTGACATTAATTTTGAGCACACTTGGACACAGCGCAATGGATACTTTTGCAAAACTTCAACACGCCTACGGAGACAGTGTTTTTTCAAGAGCCCATGTTTTTCGGTGGTTTAAGGCATTTTCAGAAGGAAGAGAGTCGACTGAAGACGAACCACGCAGCGGAAGGACTTCATCTTGTGTGTTCAGATCGTCCGTTGACAACAATAATGATCGGGGAGGAGTTAAATTTGAATCACACCACTAACGAATTAGGGATGAGAAAATCGGCGCTCAAATGGTTCCAAAAAACCTTTCGCAGGAACAAAGGGGCATCAAGAAAGAAAGGTTTGGATGGATCAGGTGAAACATTTTTGGAATCGATTGAAAATTATCCCCATTTTATGGAACGTGTCATTACTGGTGATGAGACTTGGGTGTTTGAGTACGACCCGGAAACCAAGCGCCAAAGCATGGAATGGTACACCTCAAGCTCTCCAAGACCCAAAAAAACAAGAATGAATCAAATGCATGCTGATTTGCTTTTTTGATAGCTAGGGAATTGTCCACAAAGAGTTTGTGCCTCCAGGCCAAACAGTAAATCAACACATTTACAGAGAAGATCTTGAAAAACTTCGAAAAAGGGTCATGCATGTGAGACTAAACATCAAGAACAACTGGATGTTGCATCACGACAATGTGCCTTGTCACACAGCGATATCAGTAAACGAGTTTTTAGCCAGTAAAAACATTCCTGTGGCTCCTCAGCCTCCTTATTCGCCTGAGTTGAGTCTTTGTGACTTTCTTCTCTTCCCGAGATTGAAAAATCACCTCAAGGGACGTAATTTTGAGACCATAGCTATACCAGTATATGAGTTCCAGTACTGCTATGAGGAATGGAAGAACCGTCTCCAGCGCTGTGTGGCTTTCCAAGGAAGTTATTTTGAAGGAGACAATACTGAATTGTAATTCTATTCGAATAAAATAAAAAAAAACTAGTCTCATTACTTAATTTACACATCTCGTATATATAAAAAAAACATACAATTACAAGAACATTTTACTTTTCTATCTTTCGTCAATGCTTTTTGTTACGATTCAATTAACATTTAATAAGGTCCTGATTAAATGTAAATTCGTATTGAAATGCTTATGACGTTATAACTAAAAAATGGTGACATCGCAGACATGTAAAATAAATCTATTTAAGCGCTAATAAAATCGTTGGTTTCTGAAATATTTCGAGTTTTGGAGTTACACAATTTATTTGAAGTATAAGTAGTTTACACACTGTAGAATTAAAATGTTAAAATGATGTTAATATTTCTTAATTCTATATATGTACATATGTACATGTGACATTTTCTTACCGAATCTCTAATGTGCTTGAAATATTTGATACTTGAAACTCAAATTTCTTCTCCTCGAATATTGTACGAAAAGTAACACATAATATTAATTTGTATGTCTGTGAGGAATTTGGCGAATTTATTAATAAAAAAAAGACTATAGTATTTTTTAAAGTGTGTTGTCCTGTAGATAGTTCTTGGTTTTTGTTTTGTTACATATGTACATATGTAGATAGAACTGCCAATGTTCCTAACTTACCACCTATTACGATACTATTAACAACATTGATTAAGGCCTGAAGAAGGAGAAATAATTCTCCAAAAGGTTAGCAAAAATCAAATAGTTGTTAAAACCTTAGTTGGATCTAAAATCCAACAAACCAAAATTAATTTTCACTTCACTGATTTACACGATCCCCAAAAATTTTTCGGTAATAATTCAAGCACTAGAGAAATTAGTATTAAAATATGTCGCTACGATCAAAATATTCGATATAATAAAAAATAAACGAGGAACTATAAAAGATCCCAAAATACATACTTCAGTAATTTTTTATCGTAGACTGTTAGCAGATGCTATTTAGCATTTTGCATAATATACGAGTAATAATTACCATTTCATTTGAATTGTTAATGTCGTCTCCTTCCAGTGGCAGCTCGTCAAAAAAGCGTAACAATTAGTTTCGGCAGATAGTCTTCATTTTTTTCGGACACCCTGTATGACAGTAAATTTAATCGGCGGCCATGAAATGTGTCGTAACTCTGACTCATTCGAGAGGGATTCGTTTTAATTAGCGTAATTCTATTACAAAATAGAGAAAAAAACTATGAAACGCGCGTTTTTAACATTTGCCCGCTTTAACGGGCTTAATTTAAAAGATTACCTAATCAACTAATAACAAATTTTATTTAAATAAATGTCTGGCTTTATGCGATAACGGTTTCTGCTAGTGAAACCTTCTGTTCGACTTTGACCTGCGTGCATCGCGTTTGGAATAATAAAATAGCTCTGTTTTCGGAGTAAGAAAAATATATTTATGTACATGTTATGTATGTCTCATTAAGTAATTAGGTGTTATTTGCGCTGTGCTCCTAAGCTGTCATAATTATTACTTATTATTAATATAATTTTATGTAAACAAACTTGATGAGAAGTTGTTTGCAGTGATGCTTCAATTTTACACCTAGAATACAATATGCATTTATTGCTGGTGTTTTACAAGACATTAAAAAATATACTATCACCTGTACGTAAAATGTTAATTTACTGTTACAAAAAAAATGAAATGCTTGTCTTTTTTACCACAGAGCATCCCCGTACCCAGGGGGGGCTAAATCCTCCCACGAGCTGGTCTGAGTCTTTCCAAGCAAAGGACAATGTTAAAAATAGCCGATTTAACCAAAAATCGGGGAGAACGTATGTAGCCCAGAAAAAATGATTGACTGCTGTCAAAAAACATGAAATATGACCCCTGAATACTTCAAATGGCTGGGGAAATGTCAATTTCACTCCTAAAACTGTAAAAACCACCCCAAAACCGCTAAAAATAGATAATTTTCGGTTTTGGTCAGATAACTCATATAAACCACAAATAACAGTTGGGGATGATTTAAAAATAAGTCTTCAAAATATGAAATCGATGAGAAAATGTCGCTTTCACCCTTAAAAAATATAAAAACAACCCCCAAGTGCCTTATTTCCGATTCCTAAAAATTGCTGATCTCGGGTGTATCTTGGGAACGCTTGAAACGCAGAAAAAAATGATTGAATATGGTCAAAAAATATATGAAATTACTCTTTAATATATTTGGGGGAAAGTCTATTTACAGTTTATACCCTTAAATATATAAAAAAAAAACACGTAAACTGCAATAGCCCATATCTTTTGACTTTAATAGAAGGACTTTCTTGATCCAGGTAAAATGATTAAAACTGGTTCAAAAATAGTAAAAAGAAGTATTCCGTACATCAATCTGATTGGAAAATTGTCTCTTTTCACTCCTAAAAAATGAAAACAATCCTTAAACTGCTAAAAATAACTCATTTTTGTCTTCTGCCTGAAAATACTTATAAACAAAAAAAAATGAGATTCTGGATGATTTAAAAATAAAATAACAAGTTTTTAAAATATCAAGTGACTAAGTTAATGTCAATTTCACCCCGAAAAATATTTAAACTACTCCTAGACTGCTAAAAGTAATTCATTTATTGCTTCTGTCATGGTACGTATATAACCCAGAAACATTGATTGGGAATGGTTTCAAGATAATAAAAATAAGTCTTTAGTATATCAAAAGGCGAGGCAAATGTCTATTTCAGCCCTAAAAATATAAAAACTGTCCCTAAATCTTAAAAATAGGTAGCGTATTTATGAGTTCTAAGATTATATTTATAATCTCGACTAATATCTATTTTTAGCGGTTTTTACAGTTTTAGGGGTGAAGTTGACATTTCCCCAGCCATTTGAAGTATTCAAGGGTCATATTTCATGTTTGTTGACAGCAATCAATATTTTTTTCTGGGCTACATGCGTTCCTCCCGGGCAGCCAAAATTCGGCTATTTTTAACATTGTCCTTTATCTCTATTTCTAAACGAAAATGTTCATATTGATAGTATAGACATCCAAAAAAAAAACGTCATCAAAGTTGGCCGAGAAAAAAAGACGTATTTCTATTCTTAATCGAATTTATAACCTTATTTACTTGTCAAGACTGTCACATTATATGACAGCCATTGTTTATTTTACAAATTGTCACAGTCACTTGTCAAAAGTTTGACATAACCGAAAAGCTTAGACGATTGCTATTTCCATCTCTCTCGATCATGGCCAGAGTTGATGACGTTTTTTTTGGATGTCTATATTAATATGTATTGATATTTGGCAAGTACAAACGTACTGAAATAGGAAATATTCATATTTCGGGTAAATTTACAAAATTAAAGATTCCTTAATCCGAATTCATTTTGACTTTTCTACATTATAATTTTATATTATACGGTTTTTAAGCCCCCATAATAATTTTTTTCAGCCCCTTCCCCTAAAAATCGGGGCTGATAAATGATCAGGGCCTATGGCCCTGCTTCAGAAAAATTTGTGGACGTGCTTCACGTTTTTTTTTTTTTTTTTTTTTTTTTTTTTTTTTTTTTTTTTTTGTAATACCAGTAAGTCCTGATACACATAACTTTACTAAATCATAATTTTGACGTTGTGTTTGATAATTGTCTATGGGCGTCCAAACTTTTTTTTTAAATAAAGTATATTTGTTGTAATAAAAGAGTAATTTGGAAGTATTCCCACTATTTGTGGTCCGACTCTTAATTAAAAAAAAAGTTCAATAGGGGATTAACAGATTTAGAAGTGAGTACGTACAAAAATATACGAGGTGGTATTTTAACAAAAAGCTTTAAATTAACATCGCTTTTGTTGACTCCTCTGTAGGAATTATCATTGTGGGATACTCTGTATACCTTCCGTGGATGTTTTCCATAGATATGGGCTCCTTCCCCCAACTTGCATTTGCACTTTTTTCTCTTATTCTATGTGATCACTGATTTTTTTATCAGTGCTAAGATAAGAAGAATTCATTTAGAATTTTACTTGAATATCATGAATTGTGTATTCAGTAGTTGCTAAATCCTAGAGTAATAAATTGGTATAAAGGTTCATTAATTTTTTTTTGATTATGCGTTATAATGAAGAAAAATTGACCGATCAAAAAAATACAGAAACGTAATACATTTTCAGACATTAATGTTAGTAACAGCTACATATTTTTTTTTTTGAGAAGTTTATTATTTTTATGGCAGTTCGTTCTATCAAACGAACAGACTTTGATGTACCTATCTGGTGTTTGATTAAGTTACATCTAATCTCTAAAAATACGTCGGTGATTAGGTACTTGAAATACTTGGAATATCTCAATCAGTTATCGCTCAAGATTAATTTTCTTGGATAGGAAATATCTGAATTACTAAAACTTAGGTGCAAAGGTTTTGTCGATATGGATTGATAGTAAAATCAAAATATTGTTGTACTAAACTTCGCCATATTATAGTTATAACGGATGTATGTATGTAGATATGTGTATAAAAGTATTACTTCTCAGTTTTTAAAGAATAAACAGTATATTAATTTGTTTATTTTTTTTGTATTATGTCGTGGCCGTGATTTATCTTTTTGAAGTATATTTAATTTGTCCTTTAGATAAGAATTTGTATGTATGACATATGTATGTATGATGACTGATCTGACGATGATAAGTCGAAAGTCCACTTACAAACCAGCTTATCTATTAATAGAATGATGATTTTTTTATAAGAACGTTTGTCCAATGACCAGTGACAAAATGGACTAGTAATTATGAATACGGAAGTGAGGAAAAGAACATTAAAAGTTATGGTTAAAAATATATCCGTCTCAAACATTTATAAAGTTTATTTAGAGATAAATATTGCCTTTGGAAAATTTTACACTCTGCTGCATTGGACCTTTTTTATATTTTGAGTTATTCCTGTGATGTCAATCAAAAACGGTTTTATGTTCCTTATGTTCCTAGTGAATTTACAAAAAAAGATGTTTAAGCAACAATTCTGATGATATCTATGAGAGGCTGTTCTTTTTTTGAGGATTTCTTAAATGTCATTATCTATTTTATACGTTTTTATATTATAATTAAATTAGAATACAGTACAAATTCCATCCGTAGAGAGTAAAGTTTATGCGTGATCAGGATATATCGTTTACATCTTTCAAATAAGATAATATAAATGATAAATACGCATACTATTGTATCCAGATTGATTATAAAATAGTCTTATTTATTCGTCCAGCTGATGTAGATCTCTGTGTGTAGATTGTTCTGCAACTGTGAGTAAAATAAGTTTGATATAATAATAATATGTACATGGTAAGTATTACAAATGTTAACCCCCTTTTATTTTTAATATTTCTGGCCGATTTGGTTCGTTTAAAGAGTGATTTCGAACGATTTTTAACGTAGTTTCCGAATCTGTTAACGGTTTTTGAAATTTTTGTAAAATGTACGAGATGTGATAAAAAGTTTGATTTTTTTAAATGGAACACCCCGTATATTCGTACATATTTCAATTTATGGTTTTGTTCTGAATACAAATATATATAATTATAGCATATTTGGATAAGGAGTTTTTGAGATTTAATGAAATATGTAAAACAACAAATCTACATATTATCATATATTATAAGTTGCCTACGAAAGCAAATTTTAATTTTGTATATACGTCAAAGTGGTTAAAAATTATTTCCAATGTCTAAAATTGTTTATTCGTAAAATATTTGTCAATTTGTTAATTATTTATTATGCATAACTAGTGGTTATCAAGATATATACATATTATATATTTAACAAATGTCACAACAAAATATAAAACAAAAGCAGACACAGAAGGATACAAATAAAGCAGAAATATCAAACTTACAAACATTAGAATTATTTTATTGTATCGTCAACATAACTTCCATTACTTTCTATGCATCTGAAACATCGCTGTTAAAAATTTAATCGGACGCTTTCAAATACCGCTGCATTTTCGTTAATAATATTTACTTCCTGTCGTATGTATGAGTTGTTCTAATTGCACAGTGTCCCCCGATAGTTCTTCGCTATAAATACTGTTCTTGAGAGTACCCCAAAGGAAAAAATCTAGTGCATTTAAATTGGGGCTTTTTTGCTGGCCAATGGATTGGACTATTTTTTCCAATCCACAGGTTATATTTTTGGTTTAAGTAGTTCGTCACAGGCCTAACGTTATGTGGGGGAGCTCCGTCTTGCTGCCAGATTGTTCTTAAATTTAAAACAACTGGCAAGTTATCCAGATATTCTTCAACTTGTTCTTGTAGTAAGTTAAAATAAACTTCACCCATGAGAGTAATTAAAAAAAATGGACCAATTATTTTGTTTCGATGTATCCCGCACCATACATTAACAGTTTTACGTCCTTGTTTTTTTTTTTTAGTTTTTTCACCATACGAGGATTTTCTGTAGCACAATGATGATTGTTATGCCTGTTAAATAAACCAGCAGTTGAAAAGGACGACTCAGTCCAAAACACATTATGCAAAAAATCATAGTTTTCATTATTTCTTTCGATAATTTGTTGACAAAACACTATTCTCTGTCTTTTATTCTCTGTTTATATTTATTCCTTTTTAAAAGTTACATAACGTTGCTCTGGCTTAAATTTAAATCTTTAGATATAGAATAAGTAGACCGACTTGGATCTTCTATGACCGATAATAAAATATTCATCTGTATTTCCTCATTAATAATATTCCTCGTTTTTCTTCTAGATGCATTTTCTAAACTATGATAAGGCATAATGCGTTTTTTCTAGCACACAATATTAAATTAAAGAACCCCAACAGGAAAAACACTGACTCATGTTAACCAGTTTTACGTTTATACAAATATTAAAATTTTGTTTCTATAGACAAGTTCGTGAAATAGGGCAATACGGTTTAGATTTGTCATTTTACATATTTCGTCATAACTCAGAAAATCCTTATCCAAACGTGCTATAATTATATATATTTGTATTCAGAAAAGAACACTAAATTGAAATATGTAGGAAATATACAGGGTGTTGCATTTAAAAAAATCATATTTTTTGTCACACCTGGTATATTTTTCAAAAATTTCAAAAACCGTTAACAGATTCGGAAACTACGTTGAAGGTCGTTCGAACTCTCTTTTTGAAAGAACCAAATCGGCCAGAAATAACAAAAGTAAAAGGGGTTAACATTTATAATACTTACCCGGTACACTGTACCGGGTGGGCAAATTTCGATGTTTTTATAGGGTATCTCGGTAACTGTAAGGGCTATGGAAAAATGAACCCACCGTTCCCGACCTCTTTTTTTCGAGATAAATTCATTGGTGAAAACCAGAATTTGCTATATCTTTTCGTTTTCGAGTTGTAAACGAAAATTGATTTTTTTTGAGTTTTCGATTGGTGTCGATAACTCGGTTGTTTGTAAAATTAGAAGAAATCTGTTTGCACGTTCTACAGGCACTTTTTTAAGTAGAATAGGATTTCCTTAACAGATTTTTTATATCTTGTGTAGTTTTCGAGTTATGGCATAAACTTCTATTTTTTTAAATGGAAACCATAGTTGGCTATGATTTAGCTAAAAAGAGGATTTTTTTCTCTTTACAACGATATATAGTTTGTGGGGTCTATGATGAGTGTTTATGCGGAAACAGTTAAAAACATATGTTTTCTAATAAAGGACAGTATAGTAATTTCAATGATTTTGCACAGTAGGCGCCTGTCATTTTGAAAACAGAACAGTTGGATATTGGGATGTAAATACACAGTTACACATTACTGTTTGATTAATTGTTTATGTTTGGTTTTTGCTTGCATTATAGTTTTAAAGTTTCGATTAAAGAAATTGACAAGGCGCGATGGCGTATCAAAATTACGAAAAGTTTAATATGCTAGAGTGTTTTATTCAAAATGGATATAATTCTGAAGCTGCATCGGAAGCATATTTTAATCGCTACCCTGAAAGGAGACAACCTAATATGTCCATCTTTGGTAGACTAAAAGAAAACCTCGTTGAATACGGAGGATTTAATAAACCAAGACCAAAAAATTATCGTATTCAAGATGCTGAGGATGTTGCCATAAATGTTGTTGGTATGGTAGTCGTAAATCCTTCAATTTCAAGTAGGCAAATTGAAGCAGAGTCTGGTATATCGCGACGAAGAGCACTTTCAGTTTTAAAAAAACACAAATTTAGACCTTATACAATAAGGAAACAACAACAGCTCCTTCCAACTGATCCTGAACGCCGACTGGATTTCTGCAATTGGTACCTACAACAAATTGAGCAAGACCAATTATTTTTTAAAAATATCATTTGGACAGATGAAAGTTACGTAAGTAGTGCCGGAATTTTCAACCGACACAACAAACATTATTGGTCTGAAGATAATCCTCATCAGACTGTTGATGTTCAAAATCAAGGACGTTTCGGTTTTAGTGTATGGTGTGCCCTATATAATAACCGCATTTTAGCTTACCAACTTTATGATGACAATTTAAATGGTCAACGGTATTACAATATTGTTACGAATTTCTCTTCAAATTACTCGCTTTTCTGTTCAAACACGTTTATTTAACAATCTACAACTCGTGGGTCTTAACCATGTAACATTCAAAACATAACTAACTAACTCCTAGCAACCACACCAGTATTTATAATATTTACATCTTCTAGAAAATTCGTTTGACATCTAGAATATTTAATATGACATTCCATACAATTCTTTACTAACAGCTAGTGTATAAACTAAATTGACTTAATATATAAACTATAAAACTTAATAAATGTCAGCTGTCACAAATGTCACTTTTACAAATGTCACATTGCTCCCCTCTTTAAGGTTATTCGTCCCGAATAACACTGTCTTCAGTCCTAGGCGGCGGATCTTCGACAACAAACCAATCGGGTGGATTATGTCCTGTATATCTTGCGAGTCTCTCCAAATGGACCACCTTCGGCTTGCTTCTTGGAGATAGCTGGATGCGGTAGACCAGGTCGTTGATTTTCCTTATTATGGTGTACGGGCCTTCCCAGTTGCTCTGAAGCTTTGGACTTTTTCCTTTCGTCCTTTTTTGGGGCGTACAACCATACTGCATCACCAGGTTTAAATGCAGTCTCTGTTGATGTAGTGTCGAGACGCTGCTTCATTTTGTCGCTGTGAATTTTCAGCTTCTCCCTGGCAAATCGGTGGATCTGGTCTATTCTCTCTCTCAAATTCTCTACAAATTCTGGCAGAGATCGTTCCTGATTTTCCTCTAGTGGACGGCCAAGTATGAGGTCAGTAGGCAGTTTCATTTCTCTTCCAGAGGTCAGCATAGACGGAGTGTAGGTAGTCGACTCATGCTGGGAACTTCGATATGACAGCAAAAACAGAGGCACCAATTTGTCCCAGTCCCTCTGATTTTCAGACACGAATTTAGACAGGTAGTGGCATATGGTTCTGTTATGGCGTTCAACCATGCCATTCGACTGGGGATGAAGCGCAGTTGTTCGGGTTTTCTTGATGCCCATTGTTTTCATCACTTCTTGCCACAGCTCTGATTCGAAATTTCTTCCTTGATCGGAATGCAGTTCGAGGGGCACTCCATGTCTAGCTATGACATTCTCGATGAACGCTTCGGCTACAGTTTCTGCTTCTTGATTGGGAAGGGGTACTGCTTCGGGCCATTTCGAGAAATAGTCCATTACCACCATCAAGTACTTATTGCCACGGTCGGTTACAGGTAATGGTCCAAGAATGTCCACTGCTACCCTCTCGAATGGTGCTCCGGATAAGTACTGCACCATTTTACCACGGCTTCTTGTGTTTGGTCCCTTTTTGGCAGAGCACAAATCACATCTCTTACACCATTCTTCTACGTCTCGGCGACAGTTTACCCAATAAAATCGGTCCCTTACTCGAGCCAAAGTCCTGGTTACTCCAAAATGTCCTCCGGATGGGCTGCTGTGAAGCTCTTCTAGCACTTGGTGGATTCTTGCTTTAGGCAAGACCAACTGGTAGACTGCGGATACTCCATCGGGGCTCTCCCACTTCCGATGCAGTAGGCCATCGCGAAGACAAAGGGAATTCCATTGAGCCCAGTATCCCTTTATAGTCGTACCATATCTGGAAACTTCCTGCCAAGTTGGTCGAACTCCATTCTTTACCCAGTTCCGGATTAATTTGAGGTCACTGTCTTTCTTCTGGCTCTTCTTTAATTCCTCCGAGGACCATTCATCTTCAACCTGTATTGTTGTTGCCATTAACAGTTCATTACAGGCCTCGTATGAAGATTCTTTCGTCTCAATCTTCTGGCAGTAGCGACATTTCTGTTCTAAACACGGTCTTCTCGATAATGTGTCTGCATTACCATGTGTTTTTCCACTCCGGTGCATTATTTTGAAATTATACTGTTGTAGTCTCTCCATCCATCTAGCAACTTGTCCCTCCGGGTTCTTAAAATTCATAATCCACTGGAGGGCGTTATGATCTGTCCTAATTAGAAAGTGTCTTCCATAGAGGTAACTGTGACAATGCTCCAAAGATTTGATGATGGCCAGTAATTCTTTTCTCGTAACACAGTAATTTCTTTCAGCCTTGCCTAGTGTCTTGCTGAAATAGGCGATTACCTTTTCTTCTTTGTCTTGAACCTGGGATAAGACTGATCCAATTCCATGTTGAGAGGCATCACAATCCAAAATAAACATTCCATCTTGTTTAGGGTATGCCAGAATTGGTGCTGTAGTTAGGCGCTTCTTCAGTTCTGTGAAAGCTTGCTGGCAGTCTGGAGTCCAATCGAAGGTAACATTATTTTCAGTGAGCCGATGTAGTGGCTTGGCAATTTTTCCGAAGTCCTTTACAAATTTCCTGTAGTAGGTACACAGTCCAAGAAAACTCCTTACTTGATGTTTGTCTCTTGGTTGGGGCCACTCTTTGATCGCAGAAATCTTCCTGGGGTCAGTTTGAATTCCTTCGGCGGAAACTATGTGTCCCAGGAATTCTACTTGTTTTTGAAATAGGGAACATTTCTTTGGATTTAACTGTAAGTTGGCATTTCTGAATCTTCTGAAAATATCCTCCAAATTTTTAAGATGTTCATCAAATGACTTCCCCATTACAATGACGTCATCAAGGTATACCAAGCAAGTTTTCCACGTCATTCTTCTGAGTACTAACTCCATCAGTCTCTCGAAAGTGGCCGGTGCATTACAAAGACCAAATGGCATAACTTTGAATTGATAAAGTCCGGTACCAGCAGAGAATGCTGTTTTCTCTTTATCATCGGGATGAAGTTCGACTTGCCAATATCCACTCTTCAAGTCCAATGTCGAAAACCATTTTGACTCTGAAAGTGTGTTCAGGGTGTCGTCGATTCGAGGTAGAGGATAACTGTCTTTCCTAGTCACATTGTTCAGCTTCCGATAGTCCACGCAGAATCTGGTTGTGCCATCTTTCTTCGTAACTAAAACAACGGGTGAAGACCATGGGCTCGATGATTCCTCGATGACACCTTCTTTCAGCATTTTATCGATCATTCCGGTAACTTCATTCTGTTTAGCGAATGGTAGTCTTCTTGGTGCTTGCTTTATCGGTGGGTTATTGCCGGTGTCTATGCGATGTTGAACCAGACTTGTTCTGCCGGTGATGTTTCCATTGGCAAATACATCTTGATATCTGTCGAGGAACTGTCTAGCTTTTCTAACTTCTTCCGGTTCCAGATGAGCAGCATTTTTAAGCAAAGGTTCTGCAATAGTTGGATCACGTACTCTTGCTTGATTCGTCCGAGCTTGGTTGACTTCCTCGCATTTAACTATCTTTTCGACTGGTTCACAACGTCCCAATACTTCATTCTTCTTAAGAATAATCTTTTTGTTTGATATATTGGCAATCCTTACTGGAATTTGGTTATTAATTTGTACTAGACTTCTTGCAACTAATAAGCCATCGTTCCGTTCTCTGGCCTCGACTATTCCAGTACTCAAACCTTCACCATTTCCATCCAGTCTTGCAATGACGATGTTCTCCGATCCTTGGGGAATTTGGATGTTCTCTTCAATGATGATCCTTCTTGATTGATTGTAGTCTTGAAGCTTGGGGGCCATAACTATTTCTTCATTTTGAATTTGTATAATTCTGTTTTTAATATCCACGACAAAACCATGTTTACTCAATATGTCTAGTCCTAATATGCAATCATCTCTGATATCAGCTGTTAAAACTCGGTGATACATGATTTTCGAACCAAGTTGAATTTTTACGTTTAGTTCACCATGTACAGGAATTTGTTCTCCAGTAGCTGTTTCCAATTTAACATGTCTAGGTAATTCTTTTGGCGGTTTTGGCAGAATGTTAGGCCGCAAAATAGTTCTCGTGGCACCAGTGTCAATGATAAAAGAACACCATTTATCGTCCAAGTACCCATGGATTACCAGGCTTCGTTCGTCGCTACTTATTTTTGAGACAGAAATCTTGGGGCATTGAGTACAAGTAGTCGACACGCGCCCCTCAGTATCGACTAATTGTGGTTTTCCGAAGCTCTCGCTGGCGATCTGGAACGAGATCTTCTATCTGGGCTAGGGGAGCGGCTATTCCTTTGCTGTGAGGTCGTCGATGTCCTTTTGTCTTCTCTCCAATTTCTTTGATTTGGGCTCCTAGACCTGGATCTCTGCAAAAACGTTGTAGGTGCCCAATTCTCCCACAGTTGTAGCAGCTTCTCGTCTCCTTTTGTGGTGACTTCATCTCTCTCATTCCATTTAATGTATCCCGCATTATTTTCTCTATGGTTTCTTTAAGTGATTGTGACTCATCAAATGTAACTTGCCTTACTTTGGGTTTGTAGTTTCTTGAGGCTTCTTTAGCCGCTTTAAATTCTAAGGCAGCTACCAGTACATCACTGATCGTGGTGTGCCTCCCAAGCCGCAAAGCTTGCTGCATTTCTGTGTCTAGTAGTCCATCAATAAAAGTCTGGATGCCAATTTGTTCTAAAAATTCCTTCGGTGCCTGAGGGTAAGCCAAATGGATGAGACGTTCAATGTCAGCTTCGTACTCTTGAAGGGACTCATTGGTTCTTTGTTGTCTACTCTTGATCTGGGACTGGTAAACTTGACGGAGATATTTGTGTCCATACCTTATTTCTAATGCTCCTACAATCCTGTCGTAATCGTTTTGCTGCTCTTCCGGGATGCTCTGTAAAATTTCTAAAGCCTGACCTCTGAGAGATATGACTAGCGAAGTAGCCATTTCTTGTGGAGTCCATCCGTTGGCCTTTGCGGCAGCCTCAAACTGTCTGCGATACATGGACCATGATGACTGTCCATCGTACGTAGGAGGCTTAAGCATTTTGTGTACTGACCTTTCAGTATGCATAAGGCTTGAATGTTGTAACGGAGTAGCTGGTGAGGTCGAACAATCTCCTGAATCGGCTATTGAAGTACGATGTAATTGGTGCTCTAGCCCTTCTATCTTTTCCAGTATTTCTTTTTGTACCTGCCGTTTGGTGTCCTCTAATCTTCTTTCGAGTCTTCTTTCGATTTCTTCCCTATTCTCCTGAAACTCCTTCTCAATTCTATTGACTTTTTGGCCTACCTGGTCAATCTGCTGTTCCATGCCATCAATCCTCCCAGAAAATGCATTCAACCTGGTGTTTATTATTTGTTGAGACTCGCAAATTTCCTGATGACGCCTCTCCGCCTCGTCTCGGTCCTCTTGTCGTCGTCGTTCGTCCTCTTGCCGTCGCTGTTGCTCTCGCCTTTCCGCCTCCTCACGGTCCTCCTGTCGCCGCCGTTCGTCCTCTTGCCGTCGCTGTTCCTCTCGCCTTTCTGCCTCCTCACGGTCCTCCTGTCGCCGCCGTTCGTCCTGCTGTCGCCGCCGTTCGTCCTCCAGCCGTCGCTTTTCCTCTCGCCTTTCTGCCTCCTCACGGTCCTCCTGCCGTCGTCGTTCATCCTCCTGTCGTCGCTTTTCATCCTCTTGCTGTCGCTTTTCTTCTCCTTGTTGCAAAAATTTTAGTATCTCACTCACATCCATCGTCGTCGTTTCCTCGTCGTATCTTGTAGATCTCGTATTCACCATATAACTTTTTTTTCGAATTCTTCTATTATCCCACCGCTGTCACCAAAATGTTACGAATTTCTCTTCAAATTACTCGCTTTTCTGTTCAAACACGTTTATTTAACAATCTACAACTCGTGGGTCTTAACCATGTAACATTCAAAACATAACTAACTAACTCCTAGCAACCACACCAGTATTTATAATATTTACATCTTCTAGAAAATTCGTTTGACATCTAGAATATTTAATATGACATTCCATACAATTCTTTACTAACAGCTAGTGTATAAACTAAATTGACTTAATATATAAACTATAAAACTTAATAAATGTCAGCTGTCACAAATGTCACTTTTACAAATGTCACAATATGATAAACTACCACATAGTAGAAGAATTTTTAGACAACTTGCCACTTAACGAAAGACGACATGTATTTTTTCAACAAGACAGGGCACCACCCCATAATACTAATTTAATCTCGGAATTATTAAATACTAATTTTGGGGAGAAATGGATAGGGAACAATGGGCCAGTAAAGTGGCCTCCTCGGTCGCCAGATCTCTCACCGTTAGATTTCTTTTTTTTGGGGAACCATTAAAGACAATTTATACAAAAAGACAAATAATACACTGGTTCAACTGAGAGAAAATCTTATAGACTGTCTGAATTCCGTTTCAAATATTCACATCTATAATGCAACAAAAAGTGTTTCAAAGCGATGTGAACTGTGCATCGCAAACAACGGACGACAATTTGAAAACTTTAGGTAAATAATCATGCTCGTATTTTTTTTTAATCTGTCTAGTTTTGTTTTTTGTAAAATATATTGTATGGTATTTTTTTACATACATTATTTGTTACAAATTTGATTGTTAAGTGTGTTAAACTTTCTTGTTATGAATATGTTATAATTAATTATTAATTAGTCACTAATATGTCATAATTAGTTATTTAAGTTTAATATATCATTCATTATATACGATTGTTACTATGTATTTATGTTACTTTTCGCAGGAGTAAATTTCCATAGCAACAGTTATTATTATTAAAACATTGTTGTAACAATGTGTTACTATAGAAACTTACTCTTCCTGCAAAGAAAAAACAAAGTAAGTATACCTATACAAAAAAATTAAAATGTTTAACTGTTTCCGCATAAACACTCATCATAGACCCCACAAACTATATATCGTTGTAAAGAGAAAAAAATCCTCTTTTTAGCTAAATCATAGCCAACTATGGTTTCCATTTAAAAAAATAGAAGTTTATGCCATAACTCGAAAACTACACAAGATATAAAAAATCTGTTAAGGAAATCCTATTTTACTTAAAAAAAGTGCCTGTAGAACGTGCAAACAGATTTCTTCTAATTATACAAACAACCGAGTTATCGACACCAATCGAAAACTCAAAAAAAATCAATTTTCGTTTACAACTCGAAAACGAAAAGATATAGCAAATTCTGGTTTTCACCAATGAATTTATCTCGAAAAAAAGAGGTCGGGAAAGGTGGGTTCATTTTTCCATAGCCCTTACAGTTACCGAGATACCCTATAAAAACATCGAAATTTGCCCACCCGGTACAGTGTGTCCAATTTTCGGCACTTTTGCAGGATAACTCAGTCTGTATGGTGATTTCTATACTACTTTTTTGTGAAACGAAAGATGCAGTAAACAGAATTTTTATAACCCTTTTGGTTTTTGAAATACAGTTTTTGAAATTTTCGTCGTTATTTAGCTATCTCTTCATATACCTGTTTTTACACTTACCTGTCACATGCTTGTAACTGTTTTCTTTATGAACCAAACTTTATAAAAAAACATTGTTTACTTATATAAAAAAAGTTATTGACCTCAAACATCTGTAGGTATAATTACCGTTTATATTATGTTTATTGGTATATTATTCTTAACTGTACTTTTAAAATACGGTTGAGGCCTAAAAATTTACTACTTCATTCTCGCTTAAAGTATCATATAACTTGTATTTACTTTTACTAAGTTTTAACCTATTAACGCCTGAAATTACATATTTCACATACGCAGCTTTAAAGTCTTGTAACTGTGCGATTTTGTTGCAAAATTTCTCAGAAATTCATATACGACTATTTTTGAGAGTGCTCTACTCGATTTTGATGACTTTAGCCCATTTTAATCCGTTTTCCTGTAAAATTTTGGATATTAAAAATAAAAGACGGTTCCTCTTTTGTGACTTTTTTGGCCTCAAAAACTTTTCCAATTACCGTCTTCTAGTGAAAGATCGTGTAATTGGATTTGATTCCCAATTGATTTTTCAGCTTCCAGTTCGATATCTCGCGACCGGAAGTCGGTCATTTATTTATTACAAGTCCGAAAGAAGTCGTTTTTTCTTTTTTTCCGCATAAAACGTTAATATTGCCACCAAAACTTTTCAAAACCATCTAGAATTTCAATATTTTCACCAAAAAAGTCGCGCGCGCGCACGGAAATTGCATTTTTGAGGCTATAAGTATCCTGCTAGAAGCAATTTCAATCCGAAAATTTTCAACTTCATTGACAGAATCCAAGTTTAGTTTTTAACATATGAATTGACGCAAAATGATTATTTCATATTGTGAAATGATAATTAATGATATTAATGCAATGTCTGAGCATTCATCTAGTAATGCCTCAGCCTAATCTCTCTCTATAATCAGCCTCTAACATGTCAAGAAAGCGAATGAGAACACGCACGACCGAGATATCAAAATCTGTGACTGAAAGAAAAACTGACCGACTTTCCGGAAGCGGAAAAATCTTGGGGATTGCGATGGATTATTAAAGGTTGATGTCCAACTTTCAACTAACGCTTTCAACTAACACTATTTATTTAAGGAAATACAAATACGGATTATACACTATACTAGTAATACTAATTTATTTTTGTACAATTTATGTTCGACTATTTTACGGAGCTCGCCATTATCGTTCAAAGACTGGAGACACTTGCCGAGTCCCGGTTATTTATTCGAAGCGACCGGGCTCGCGATCATTCCAGTTTAATCGCCAACGCTTCCAGAAAATCGCATCGCTTTCGAGACGGCCGCAGGGATGACTCACTTGTTGTCCGGCTAAACGGGCGGTGATGCATGCCACTGATATTTTCCCCACAATATGTAATTTCAGGCGTTAATGGGTTAACCATGTCAGTTTTGGTTTACAAAAATACTCGTGGCTGCCCAAAAGGTCTTGAAAGGCTTCTAATTGAAAATAAAAACATCCAAAAAAACGTTATTAAATCTGGCTATGGAAATGGAACTCAATGGGAAACTTGTCAAACTTTTGACAAGTGGCTGTCACAATTGTAAAATAAATAATGGCTGTCAGATAATGTAACAGCCTTGGCGACTTAAGGTTATAAATTTAATATAGAATAGAATATATAATAAGGTTATAGATAGGATAGATTTAAAATAAGGTTATAAAAAATAGAATAGATATACGTCTTTTTTTGCTCGGCCAACTTTGATGACGTTTTTTTTTTGGATGACTCGTTATTTAAACTTTCGAAAGTGATTACGACATGGTGTGTTTTTTTTTTTAAGTAACAAATGAACGTTCTTAGTGCTTAGTGCTAAATTATTTTTGTTCACAGAAAACATACCTATAATATTCCATAACAGCAAATTTATTTATTTAAAACCGGAAACCAAAGTGATTGTTTCATTCGTTAGTATAATGTGGTTTTTATTTCTCAATAATTATTGTCACATACTTGAGTGCTTAGTACCAAATTCTGTTTGTTGAAAGATGTAGGTACTCGTTATACTTACATATATAAATTATGAAATTGTGATATTATTATATAGTTAATTAGTGGGATGAGGTCAAATGTTTCCAAAAAAAAACTAATTTTCAGTTAGTCGACGTTTCGCAAAATTTATTTGCATCCTCAGGACTCTAAAATATGACAAACACGCAATGTAGATAATAACAAACGTAATACCACACAGATTAAAATAGGGAATCAGGATTACATGTTTCATATTTATACTTACAATTGAATAAGCTTTTTTGCTGTCGTTTTTAAAAATAAATATGAATGAAACATTGATAAAACAGTAATAATAGAAAACAGTAGAATACAACGTACTGTCACCCAGACGTGCATCGGCTATCTACCCGTACAGTTCTAATTAGCTTAAAAACTACACATACAAATATAAGAAATAAATAAAAATGTCTAACTTCTTTAAAAAAGACACTAAAAATTGTAAAAATTGCTAAAATACTTTTATACAGGGTAGCATTAATAAAACTTACATTAAAAGCGTATGTATATAACATGTTTTAATTTTTTAAATATATATATATATATATATTGTTTTTATAATTAGGTATTTGTCATGCAAGTGTATCTTCTAAGTCTAGTATGCAGAATTTATTATATTAAATTGAAATATGCCGTATTCAAATTGTCAATGTCAGTGCGTTTGTTCACTGAATCACTCTTTTTAATAGCAATCATTTCATGTAACAATCGTTTTTTGTAATTGTTTTGTTGTCCAATAATTTTGATTTCGTCAAACGAAAAATGATGTCCTATTTTGGTATGTGTCACCAGTGCTGTCTCGTTTACCTTGTTCTTTTGCAAATTGTTAGCACTAATATCATTTTTATGTTCATATATTCTTTTTTTCAAATACCTTCCGGTCTGACCCACATAAACTTTATTACATGTGCCGCATGGTATTCCATATATTATATTCGATTTTAATTCAATCGGCGTTTTTGCTTTTAATTTTGTAAAAAAATGTTTTTTAATCGTGTTTTCACTCTTAAATGCTACTTTTGTATTGTTAGTTGATAAAATTGGCTCGAGTTTGTCCGAAAGTCCTTTTACGTATGGAATTTTAAAGTATTTTGTGTTGTCATTAGTGATATCATTTATGTTATTGTTACTATTATTAGTATTGTCATTCAAAATTTTGTTTATAATGTGTTTTGGATAATTATTGTTAATAAGATATTTTTGGATATTAATTTTGTTTTGTTCTTTAAAAACATCATGTGACAACATTTGAGCCCTATGTTTCAAATTCTTTATAATATTGATTTTCTGTTTAAAAGGATGGTTAGAAAAGAAATTCAAATATCTTTCGGAGAAAGTTGGTTTATGAAACCAATTTGTAATAATACGCCCATCTTCTTTTCTTATTAGTGAAACATCTAAAAATGCAATTGTATTTTCTTTTTCAGTTTCAATGGTAAAATTTAATTTTTTGATGGTAATTATTAAATATATTCAATATATCATTTACCTGATGTTTTGGCACTGCTGTGATTATGTCGTCTACATATCTCTTATAAAAGGGTAGACGAAAAGGTAATTGATTAATACTAGTATTTTGCAAGTCAGACATAATTATATCGGAACAGATTGGTGAAAGACAGTTTCCCATACCTAGACCGTAAATCTGTTTATAAAACTGTTCATTAAATTTAAAATAATTATTTTCCACACAAAAACTGAAAAGTTTTAAAAAACTCTCCAGACGTAGGGTGGTATGGCTTTCAATTGCTTGCCAACGTCTTTTTATAATTTCAATAGTAAGGTCTACTGGTATGTTGGTGAAGAGTGAAACTACATCCAACGAAATCAAAAATGTCTGACTTGCAAAATACTAGTATTAATCAATTACCTTTTCGTCTACCCTTTTATAAGAGATATGTAGACGACATAATCACAGCAGTGCCAAAACATCAGGTAAATGATATATTGAATATATTTAATAATTACCATCAAAAATTAAATTTTACCATTGAAACTGAAAAAGAAAATACAATTGCATTTTTAGATGTTTCACTAATAAGAAAAGAAGATGGGCGTATTATTACAAATTGGTTTCATAAACCAACTTTCTCCGAAAGATATTTGAATTTCTTTTCTAACCATCCTTTTAAACAGAAAATCAATATTATAAAGAATTTGAAACATAGGGCTCAAATGTTGTCACATGATGTTTTTAAAGAACAAAACAAAATTAATATCCAAAAATATCTTATTAACAATAATTATCCAAAACACATTATAAACAAAATTTTGAATGACAATACTAATAATAGTAACAATAACATAAATGATATCACTAATGACAACACAAAATACTTTAAAATTCCATACGTAAAAGGACTTTCGGACAAACTCGAGCCAATTTTATCAACTAACAATACAAAAGTAGCATTTAAGAGTGAAAACACGATTAAAAAACATTTTTTTACAAAATTAAAAGCAAAAACGCCGATTGAATTAAAATCGAATATAATATATGGAATACCATGCGGCACATGTAATAAAGTTTATGTGGGTCAGACCGGAAGGTATTTGAAAAAAAGAATATATGAACATAAAAATGATATTAGTGCTAACAATTTGCAAAAGAACAAGGTAAACGAGACAGCACTGGTGACACATACCAAAATAGGACATCATTTTTCGTTTGACGAAATCAAAATTATTGGACAACAAAACAATTACAAAAAACGATTGTTACATGAAATGATTGCTATTAAAAAGAGTGATTCAGTGAACAAACGCACTGACATTGACAATTTGAATACGGCATATTTCAATTTAATATAATAAATTCTGCATACTAGACTTAGAAGATACACTTGCATGACAAATACCTAATTATAAAAACAATATATATATATATATATATTTAAAAATTAAAACATGTTATATACATACGCTTTTAATGTAAGTTTTATTAATGCTACCCTGTATAAAAGTATTTTAGCAATTTTTACAATTTTTAGTGTCTTTTTTTAAAGAAGTTAGACATTTTTATTTATTTCTTATATTTGTATGTGTAGTTTTTAAGCTAATTAGAACTGTACGGGTAGATAGCCGATGCACGTCTGGGTGACAGTACGTTGTATTCTACTGTTTTCTATTATTACTGTTTTATCAATGTTTCATTCATATTTATTTTTAAAAACGACAGCAAAAAGCTTATTCAATTGTAAGTATAAATATGAAACATGTAATCCTGATTCCCTATTTTAATCTGTGTGGTATTACGTTTGTTATTATCTACATTGCGTGTTTGTCATATTTTAGAGTCCTGAGGATGCAAATAAATTTTGCGAAACGTCGACTAACTGAAAATTAGTTTTTTTTGGAAACATTTGACCTCATCCCACTAATTAACTATATAGTTATATGGAAACAGGTCACTAATCCTACATTACATTGTGATATTATATTTGAACTGATTTGAATGATCTTTGTTGTTTATAACAACAAACGTTCAACAAACTTTAACCTCAAACCTTTGTCAATACAAAAATATGTGTTTGATATGTTGAGACTCAAAATTGTTGTTTTGCAATCTAGTATTTGACAGTTGTAGATTTGTCAAGGTTAAAGTTCTTCAGAAAATTTCACACCTTCAATTTCATATCTACAAATCAATCGGATGCTCTTATTTTTAGCAGTTACCATGGCAATTTTTTCATTAGACATTAAATTTGATTAACGACATGACGTTTGATTATTATTGACGTCCTATTTTTTATTTCTACACCAGCATAAATTATAAACAAATGTATCTTTATTTATTATATTTATATATTACTTACGTAAATAACTAAATTATAAAAAGAAAACAATGTACTTTCATGTGTTTATTATATCAAACTACAAGTGTAATAAGATCATAATTAAAATACGCAATAAACGTCACATTTTGCCTACAAAACTTTTTTGTCAGACTGCCTAACCTGCTTCTTAAATTTGTTTCAAATTGTATTTTATAATAAAAACGTCAAGAATATGGTCATATTTCTTAAATTGTAATTAAATGTGGAATTGTCTTACGGAAAATCCCACGTGCTTGAATTATTTATCTTTATCTTTAATATTCCTAATATTAAATTATCCTTTGTCTTCGACGATAATTTTCACAACATTCGGGACCTCGAAAACATTTTCGGTAATAATTCAAGCATTAGAGAGATAACTAGTGAAAATTCTCCATAATCGCTTGGTGAGCCTGAATTCCAAGCATGAATTTCCTCCAAGAGCCTGTAACATAACACCATGTGCTTTCTTTATGTGACCATACTTCATAATCATAACATAGTATAAAACAATGTAGCTTCCCGCTGTCTGTCCCTATCGATTTACTACCTACATATGTATGCTTAGATCTTTAAAACTACGCAACGGATTTTGATGCGGTTTTTTTTAATAGATAGAGTGATTAAAGAGGAAGGTTTATATGTATAATACATGCATAATATAGTAGAGAAACACTGATAATTTTAGAGGTTTCTAATGTGATGTCGTAGCCGGGCGGGTCGCTAGTAAAGAATATAATTTTCCAAGTTCCTATCGTAAGCTTGATCGACTTCAAGAAATAATTTTAGAAACAATAAACGAGATTAACATTCAAAAAATACGGAAAAAGTGTCAGAAATATTTAGAACAACGTGGGGGCCCTGTTTAACAATTTTTACTAAACGCATGTCTATTTGGAAATGGGTTTTCAATTCAAATGTCTATTTTTATTTAATTTCGTCTTTCAATTAACCTATATTAAAGGCAAAGAAAAAAAGATGATAGTTGATGATATTTTTGTCCTCAGGCCATCAGATTCAAAGAGAGAAACTTAACCATTACACCAAATTGCCTATTAGCTCAAGACGTCAAAAAATTAATTACATATCAGCTTGTAAGATACTGGAAACAATTTGGCTAAGACACGCGTTTTTTTTTTCAACGCGTTTTCCAACTTGAGGTCAAATGTATTTGCACGCTCGTTATTTTTATAACATAACTCGTTCATTTACTTATCCGATCATTCGAATGTTACGTCACCTAAATGTTTGCGTAAAAATTGAGGAAACATTCGACATCAAGAACCTTGTCTTACGATATGTGAAAGTAACATTTTGGATAAATAAATGTAAATTGCAATACCTAATTTATTATTAACAAACATGGAACATCGTTACGTTATTACTTAATTAACTCAAAAATTTCGAATGTTACATCGTTAATGTCTAAAAGGAGGCGGGAGCGCTCGTCGTGACAAAGTGAAGAGTGAGGGGTATATTCTGTGTTAACCGACCTTGCTTTTTTGCAATGTACGGAGTGAATTGTACGTAATATCGGCGTGGCTCATTTTCGAGAACTCTTATCGGCAGAATACACAAAGGACTAGCGGCGGCAATCCGTCTATTTATTATGCCAGTTAGAGCTCGAATATCGGATTTTTTGTTTTATGGTCGCTGTTAGTCATTGGGTAATTCGCGAGGTATAATAAAACCTCGGGTTTTAATCGGCTTTGTACAGGGCCGGCGCTAGTAGTCGGAGAGCTCCTGTTCAAAAACTGCAAGTGTTTTGTAAAGGCCTGTATTTCAATATAGTGTCATATCAAAGGTCTCAAAAAAAGTCGATTTTGCAAAGAACTTTGAGGTGATTGGAAAACGGTCATTTTTGGAAAAATGTCACTATTGGAAAATATAACTATTCCAATAATCACAAATATTTGTCTTCAAAGTTCTTCGCAAAATCTACACCACCCAGTGTTGGGCAGTAGCTAACTACAATGACAGCTGCTCAATGACAACTACATCTTGAGTAGTTGCAAACAACAACTACAACTACTAGCTGTAGCTGCTTGCTGCAACTACTTTAATGGAAGCTACAGTAGCTGTAGTTTGAAATAACAGCTACAGCTAGTAGTTGCGGCGTAGAAAAATGTAGTTGCGGCGAACAGCTACAGCTAGTAGCTGTAGCTGTAGCTGTAAGCAGAGAACTACAGCTACTTTTCTTTCGTACTGGAAAAATGTCAAATAAGAGACAAAAGTAGCTGTAGTTGTCGGTTGATCGGTAGCTACAGCACCAATTTCACAAAGCAATTTCAGTGTGAATATACTCCGGGAGAATTAGCTTAAAAGCGTGCCCGTTTCCAGAATCGGGCCTGTGTCGAATATTATTGGTTTAAAATTATGTAAAAAATATATAGAACAAAACCCTGTGTATTCGCAGAGGTCGAGGGTGTTTTGTTATTAACAATTTAAGGAAAAAAAATTATTGCAAAATTAGCGTTGAAAAAAAAGTGCAAAATCTTCAATATTAAATAAAACAAACAGATTTCATTTCAAACGGGTGAGACTACAGGAAAAGATATTGTGATGTTGGGGTGCTCGACAAACGCTCGCAATCCGGACGCCCAATTTCACAATGGCGGCCTATTGCAAAATTATAAAGTTGAAAACGCGAGCGCGTATAACTTCCGCAAAACGTAATACATCGAGATGCGGTAAAAAAAAGATCGATAGGTAATCGCAATATCTCGCGATTCTGCAAATTTCAGATTTTTAATTGCAAAATAAAAAAAGTTATTAACAAAAAAACCGAAAAAATGCGGTAACTAAGGGCCTTATCTTGGCGGTTTTTTAATATACATATATATATTTTTTTTCAATCTTGTTTTTTTAAGCACTATTCGATGCAATTGGTTTTAAATCTGTAAACGGGCACGCTTTTAAGCTAATTCTCCCGGAGTATATTCACACTGAAATTGCTTTGTGAAATTGGTGCTGTAGCTACCGATCAACCGACAACTACATCCACTTTTGTCTCTTATGTGACATTTTTCCAGTACGAAAGAAAAGTAACTGTAGTTCTCTGCTTATAGCTACAGCTACAGCTACTAGCTGTAGCTGTTCGCCGCAACTACATTTTTCACAACTACTAGCTGTAGCTGTTATTACAAGCTACTTCTGTAGCTTCTACAGAAGTAGCTGCGGCGAACAACTTCAAGCTACTTAGTGTAGCTGTAGTTGCAACTACGTCCCAACCACAGTAGCTGTAGTTTTGTAGCTGTAGTTGAAGCTACATTTTCCCCAACACTGACACCACCCATACAACACTTGTTTCTTTTAATTTTACGAGCGAAAGCATGTTTGGGTGGTCTACCTTGCAGGCGCTAGCCCAGTCGAGAATTCATGAGCCCAAGTCACAATGAACACTTGCCTCGCTTACCAAGCGTCTTTTACGAATTTCGCGATTGTCAATTCACACAAGTGCAAAGAAACGTTATGCTTACCCAATGAGCCCTCTTCCAGGAAGCGATGGGATGCAAAAGAAGATTAGAAGGAGATGGACGACTCGGGGTGGGCCGAAAAGGGTTTGACCATCCTCAGGAAGACTTTCGGGAATCACTCCACTCATCAAGACCGGTTTACAACTCCTTAGCCCGGCAAATTTTCAGGAGGTGGGTTGGAGTTGGAATACCACTGTTGGCATTCAATTAGCCGTCCGCAGTGTGTTCCGCTAACTTCGAAAGCCTTCAAGTAATGCCATAACATGAATTCGAGACAAAAAAACATCCCACACAATCTCCAACAGGGGTGGATCCAGAGGGGTTGGGTGGGGAATTGGTGCAGGGGTGGCCTTGAGGGGTGATTGAGTTGTCAAAGTGTGAAAACGAGTTGTGACATCCCAAAACAATTTATTTGGCAGCATTAGGGTCAATGTAATCTCCCAATAGAGGTCAAACGATGAAAAAACCCAGTGTAAATGTAGATGGGTGACTCACAGGGTCTGGAAAAGGATTGAAGGGACGGGTCAGCGGACAAACGAGAACTCAGGGCTTGTTGGGAAGGTCTTAATGTGTGCCAGGATGGGGTTCTTACTCGACAGTGTCCTTCTAAGTCCATTCTGTACGTCTCTGAAATTGCTGCCAATTGAAATTTCGACATGGGGTTGGTTTTTGGGGCATAGACGGCGAATCGTTTAAGCCACAACGTGGTAACTTCGGGGCGTTAAGATGAACTCCGTAGGCTTCAGAAATTTAAAAACCGCAAGTCTCTAACCCGAATAGAACGCAAATGGCGCTAATCTAAAAAGTATTACGCAAACTTTGACGAGCAGTTTATACAGTAAGCGGCACCCTAATGCGTACATAGGTGCATATTAAATACATATTAAATGATACATTTTTATGTCATAGTTAGGCGAATTTACTTGGGCCGGGGGGGGGGGGGGCTTGGTTGTATAAGAGGGGGTGTTAGCGGAAATCTAAAGAGCAGCGTTGCCAGAACTAACTGTAACTCTTAACTCTGCATAATAAGTCTTTATAAAAACCCTATATTTAGAAAATGCATTGGTGTACGATAAATTGCGTATCGTATAATAAAGTTTCCTGTTATCTTTTTCCAACCCAACTACTGTGAAATTATTTTAAACAGTTAATATTACTTTAAACAGCTGTGAAAAAATTTTAAAATATTTAATAGGAATATTATGTTGATATGACAACAGCGAACGCACGCAACGAACGAAGGCAGAACGAACGGTCCAATGGTTCACTCTAAGCTATAAGCTCCACCCACTAATGCACTCTCCTTGCCCCGTCACGGATCTCCGCGGTTGTCGGCGGCCGCGCTCATACCGTCTGTCATTTAATTATTTGAACTTTTTCGTCAATGTGATAAATATCCATTTTTATTTTTATTAATGTACTTATGTAGTGCTTCTACAATACGCTCGTAATAACGCACTTTTCTAATCAAGCACTAGACCAGAATAAAATATAAAATGGTATTTCAAATTTTAACTCAAACAGCCCTACCGACAAACCGGATGCCTTTAATACCACTGCGCTAGCGATTGGATCGCGATTGGTTCTCACCTCATGTTTGTCTGACCATTTTGTTGTAGCTTATATTCAATATACTTTTTTTACGTAGGTATACCTTTTCAACCATAATAAAATACTCTTGCGACACCTTATTTACACCATACTCTAAAGCGCGCTGCTGTCAGGTGGTTCGATACCAGAACTTGCAGAATGTTGCTGACTCATCTACACCCTTAATGTAATACTGTATTTAAATATGGACCTTTTCAAAGCAGTTTTTTTTTTATAACGAGCTTTTGGACTATAATAGCTGGTGTGCTGACTTGGGCAGGTACAATAACCCGCCTCTCCCATTTTTATTCAATTAATTTTGTTTGCAAATTAATCTTGTTGATGTACTAGTCAGTGGAAATTCACGCGATAATAATAAACCTCAGTTTTTAATTGTTTTTATACAGGATCGGTGCTAGCTGTTGTGCTACCTTGGGAAGGTATAATTCACCTGTCCTATTTTTTTTTAAATTAATTAATGTTGTTTCCAAATGAATCTTTTTTATGAAGGTTTATTTTCCTAAAATTTACAGTCTTGCTTTGTTACTGCAAGTATGTAAAAATTAAAATTAAATAAAATTCGCTCGTGTCCAAACATACAAAAAATCTTCAAAGTAATCGATTATTTGTTGGATAGAGCTTGAAACCATATTTTGTAATTGATTTTATTAATATGCAAAACATGTTTGGGATCTTTAAATTCATTATTCGTATTACCAATTCATTGGTTGCCAAACACCATGACGTCCGTCTGATAGTATCAAGACAAAAAATTCGAAGGGACAACGAACATGCAGATAAACTAGAACCTTTATGTGGCATCGAAACAACATGCATAAATATATCCATATAAGAGATACAGGTGGACAAACTTTTTAGGTCAAAGGCAGGCGGAACAATTCATAGAAGAACGATTCTAAATTCACAGAAGACCAACTGGACCAAAATAGGATGGCCGTAAGAAAAGTATTGGTCTTTTAAGATGATCGTCTACTGTAACGGCCGTTTTTTTTTAATTTTCTTGAGATTTTTCTGACGATCTGTAAGAATACACACGTGTTTTTTTCCACAATATGTTTGGTATTTCAACAGTCTTCCATAACATTTTCAACTTTCCATAACAAGTAAAAATAGTCAGTGGAATCGACTCTACAGCTATCAAAAGAGACCAATTCGAAAAATAAGGTGCTTGGCGATTGTCATGATTCCGGCTATTCTGTTCATTTGAAAACAAAAAAAATGAAACGGAACTTTTTAAATCGTAGAATTTTGGCTATCGCCTGAACTAATATTTGATCAAAATATTGAAAATCAAATGTTTGACGCCGTTTTGAAGGTAAAAGGTCGTCTCTTTCGACTTTTTTTAACTTGAGAAAAAAAAACAACGCGAGATATCACAATTATCTTATTTCAGGCCATAACTGTAGATGTTCTGAACTCAAGCACTTTTGAGAAAAACGCGTTGAAAGTTTGGACCCTATATTCTTGAGAAGAATTGTATTTACGATTAATCTGCTGTGCCAAGAATACGAGCATCCCTTCCTCATCTTAAAAGGACTTGAATTGACCTATCTTACCCTCTTTCTGTTCAATCCTGGCCCGCTTCGCTGCGTCATTGACCCCACTCTCCAAATGATTGATATGACAGGCGACCTTTTCGGGCTTCATAACAAATTTTTGAGTTTAAAAAAATCCATTTGGAGGTATATTCTCTATGCTATAAACATTATATTATTTCTTTAGGAACTTCTCATAAACTCCTGGAAATCCTAGATAGGTATCGATTATTAAAAGAAAACGTTCCTATATATAAGAAAACGTTCCTATATATGTAAACCTGAAGATTTTATCGTCATCGTTTCGTGCCTTTAATTAAACCTGGAGTTGTGCTTCACAACGGTAATTCATTTCGACTGGAAGATTATGAAAGTCATTTCAAGGTCTCATGGTCCAGTGCTGGTGCTCTTGAAACAAGGGTCAACCGCAAAAAATTTGCCGAGATTAGTAATCCAGACGGTTTTATTCCAGTTTTTACGCGATATTTAATCTCTTTTTATTATGGACATTTCATGTCGAAACGAGTTGCGGTAGAATTATTTTCCTCTTCCTATTCTTTTGTTTACTGTAAATTTTTCAATAGATATTGAAGACTGAAAATACACGTTGAATATATTGATGGAATAAAAACAATGGGAATACGCAATTTAATTAAATACTCAATTTTATTATAAAATCATGCCATATATCGTAAACCATATACCAGAAAGTTGAAACCATTTTGCGAATGCTTAGTCTCATTTTAGAAGATTTATATATTTATAAAAAAATGTCCTTAAAGCATGAGGAAACAACAGAATGAAAACATTTGAAGATTGAATACATGCATATGTATGTACATACATATATATGTACATATAGGAGATAATTAAAACCTGTTTTTTTTTTTTTAACAAAAAAATATTGTTATCCCGCCGTAACCATTCGAGTTGGTCCCTTTCCTTCGATATACCTTTTTCTTATTTTTACTTACTTGAAAGACCACTCTGTCTCTCAGAGAACCTGGTTTACAGTAATTAAAATCTTGTAGTGTTACTACCTTTAATTTACATAAAACAACATGGAATGAATACCCAATTAACTAAAATATTTTTAGTCTCGGTTAAATATCTAAAGTTATACAGAATTTGTGGAGCTAAAATGTGCACGACCCTGAGAGTTCCGCTTATTTTTTTATGTTCACTTTACTTAAGTTTTATAGTGCATTAACGAGGTTGATTAATATAGCAATTTGTGACGATATGAGGCATAAATAAACATTTGTTATAATTTTAGCGTATAACGGATTGAATTAATATTTTGTTATTATGTCGACATTTTAAACGCTGGGAAACATTCGTACCCATTCCTGGTGCAGACAGCGATGGGTTGGTTATCCCCCCTCCCCCCAAACAGGAATTAACCTCAGGAGACGGGAGTACATTCATCCTGTTCCAAAACCTTTCTAAATTGTGGAAAGTTTTCACTAAGACTGGCTTCTGGTCACCTGTAATAGCACTGACACAATTATGTTATGAGTATCCCAAAGTTGCGAATTTCTCCCTTCAAAGGCCCTTTAGCTAAATCGCTTTTCATATTTCGCGATCTTCGTTCGTTCAACCTTCTGAATGTCGTGGGTTAGGTTTAGTTTAGTTAGTTTTCTTCGTAAGAAGCTTCTTGCTTAAAGGAACATTTGTTTTATGTTTTAAGCCTTTTCCACCTCGTCTTCACGGCAAATTAAGTCTGATTACTGACGAGTTGGTATGTAAGGCCCCTTGCACAATCAACAACAGCATAGTCAACCACAATCACAAAAATGACGTGTAGGAAATTATTGCTCATTTCTACAACTAATTCAGTTAATATCAAGGGCGTAGCCAGTAGTTATCTTTGGGGGGGGGGCGCTCAATGCGGTTCAAACAAATAAGCTAAAAAAAAAAAAAGGGTCACTACAGGCAACGGCAACCGCATTCCCCCGAGTATTTTGGTTTTCACTTGACCCTTTGGTTTTTTTTTTTGGCGATCGCCCCCCCCCCCCCTGGCTACGCTCTTGGTTAATATTAGCATTAAGAATGAACACCTTAAGTCGTCACTCCCTACAATATTAATTAACAATTCGATGTCAATAATTTTTTTTACACAAATTGTCAAATTCAATGAAATTGGCTAAACTGGATCTTCTATGCGGGATTTTTGAAAAACACACGTTTTATACGCGGACTTATTATGGATAAAACCTAAAAATTACAGTTATGCTTATGGTTATGGTTGTGGTCGATCCGATTGGAGAGTGCAGGGTTGGTATGACAGACAAAACGTAATTTCCAATGCAAAGATATAATCATTTCTTCTTTGCCTTTGTGGATAAAGTGCTGTATTGGCGGCTGATTGTCATTCTTAATGCGAATGTTAACTGAACTTGTCGTAGACAATAGCATTGTTTTCATACGCGTGATCTTTGTGGTTGCGGTAAATTTTACGTTTATGTGCAGGGGGCCTTAGTTTAGTTAGAAGCTTCTTGGTAAATCGGTCGAACTCCTCGAGGTTAGTAATGGAGCATTTCAACCATTTTGAAGGATTAAGTATGACCGTTAGTATACTGGAACCCCACGAGTGATGGGTTTAATGAGGTTGCCTCCATGTAAAAGAGTATTGCAACTTTATGACGCAGTTCTTGAATTTATATTATATTATATATTACATTATTACATATGGCATTTATTATTATTATTTGCGGACGAAGGACCAATTATAATAATCATAATACTCGTATCTAATGGTTTCGTAATAAGTAATTTACTACAACTGTATTGCCAATTTTTCGCACCGTCTATTCGTACATTTTAAAACGTGTAATTTGCGCAAAAAAATTAAACATTGGCACCAGTTAAATATTATATAACGAATTTAGTCATTCGTTAGAGATTCCATTCAAGGTTCGCGATACTTTCACGTCGTCTCAAATTTGGAGTAGAGACTCCTCCATCAGTCTTGATCTAGCTAGAATAACGAGCTATTATTGTACGGCATATGTATTTAATTAAAACGGTTGCGTGAAGTTATGCCCCAGAAAACTTTAATATGTCCATAATAGAGATAGATTATGCAAGTTTTTTATTTAAGGGGGGAAATAGGTTTACTACTTACTACGGACTACGTTTTTTTAGCGATTTCCCCTCAAAAAATTGAAAATCACATTTTTTAGAGGTGTGTAAACAAAAGAGCATAATTTATTGCCGCTTTTTATAACTTTTTTTTGCAATAAAAAATACTTTAAACAATGATATTACTCTAAATTTAGGTTCATATAGAGCGTAATTACATCAAGGAAGTAACACTATATTTTTAAAATCATGGCATGTGCGAGATCTCGAAAATCTCGAGATCTCGATCCTTAAGACGAGAAACAAAAATCGAGACGAGACAAGACGAGACGAGACTCTCGGTCAGTCGAGATTTCTAGAGATCTCGAGATTTCTCGAGATTCCGAGATTTCTCGAGTCGGGAGATTCCGAGACTTCTTGAGATTTCGAGATTTCTTGAGATCTCGAAATTTTTCGAGATCTCGAGATTACTTGAGATCCCGAGATTTCTCGAGATTCCGAGATTTCTTGAGATCTTAATAATTTTTTAGCTTCCGACATTTCTTGAAATTTTAAGATTTTTGAAAATACCGAGATTACTCAAATCCCAAAATTCATTTACTATTTGAAATTTCTCGGAGAATATTCGAAATATGAAACTTAAGGAAAATATCGGAGACAATCTTTCATTTAGGAACTGTAACGTCTCGTAACGTAATTTTTACGTTACGAGACAATCTTTACGACGAGACAATTTACGATCGATACAAATTAAAATCGATGCATTTTGAAATCGATGATCGATTTCCTAAATTCTGATTTAAACCAAAATGTTAAACCAAAGTGTAATAAGTTTTCTTTTATTTAATGTGTTTTACTAACTGAACTTTTAAATTTAAAACAACTGTAAGTATTATTTGTTTTGACATTATATGTAAATATATATATTCATTTCTCCTCATTTTCGAGGAATTTCAATATATCAAGAAATTTCGGTATCTCGAGAAATTTCGCGATCTCGAGAAATCTCGCAATCTCAAAAGAAATCTCATGATCTGGAGAAATCTCGGGATCTCGAGAAATCTCAGGATTTCGAGAAATCTCGACTGACTGAGAATCTCGTCTCCTCTCGTCTCGTCTCGTCTCGAAAAATGACTTCTCGTCTCGTCTTGAAAATTCGAAATCTCGCACATGCCTAGTTAAAAACTTTTTGAGCTAGATGTACACAAATTCAAAAAAACGGTTGGTACATTTTTTTTAAAAAAATGTGTTTTTTTTGAAAAAAGTTTTTATAATGTCTTATTTATTTTCTTAAAAGTTAAGAGACTTTGACCTGGAGTGGGTAATGGAACCTTCGGCGTAGAAACAAAAAACTGGACGTTTTCCACCAAACACCGAACTACTATACTTTTTTCGACGCGCGTTTCGCCAACTAAGTTGGCACCTTCAGGAGAACATTAAAACTGTTTTAATCTTCTCCTGGAAAACGTCCCGTTTTTTGTTTTTAGTTTTTGATCTGTTCCTTTTATATTACAAAAGAATGTATCTAGAGTGTTTCATCCAAGAACACCCTATGTAGGAACGATTATTTTACTCAAATTATTTTTTATTAGACATTCCATTATTTTTACTACAATTTCTCCCAAGCCATACTACTTAGTTCTAGAATGTTACCAAATATTCTTGCGTGCTGCTTGCGGGTCTCCAATTATTCTAATTATTATATAAGTATATCTTTAAAAACACCTAACAGCTCTAATAATAACCTTATTAGATATAATAACCTTAGCATCGTTAGTCGGATTTCAATGTATAGCAATATCGTGTCCTGGCTTGTGTAATTCGGCTATTACGAAATATGGGATTGCGTAAGTGAAAGAAAGCATCCGCGTTCGAATTAGGAACGAAATTAATTTCGCACATATGCTTAAAGAATGCAGCTTGTACTTCTTGAGGCAACATAAGAATATATACATGTATGTAATGTAGTTACACATAAAAATTATTAGATCTAAAAACGATTGGCTAGGAACTGTTAACATCTGTACAGGGTTAGTTTTTATAATTTGACAAGTTATTGCGAGTTTATTTTTGAAATTAGAAAATAATTATTCACGGTTTTTTGAAAACATCACAATTTTACTTTTCGGGGTTTTTTTTCCAAAAAAACGGGCGGAACGATTTTCCCCGGACTTGGGCTTATTAGACGCATAATTTCAGAAGCTATAATCCTGTCAGATTCCTGAATGTACATAGTTTATATTCCGAATATTATATAAACAAGCGGTTTACATACAAAGAGCTAAAAGCGAATCACCTCAAGTGCTAGCCAATATATTCTACTTTTTTTTTTTTAAATTTTCATTAATATTCATTAGGTATTTCTTATTTAAGTACGATCTTTAAGGTGTACTATTAATGTCAAAGTGAATCAGGTTTACGTCCTAACCAAAATTCCCCGTAAAATAAATTAATTAAATACACACCGGTCGTAGAACCGTTTAATCGACTTATTTTTTGTTATTCTCCATTTTAATTGCCATCAAATTTATTGCCACCTTTTGGCCTATGTTAATTGATAGTTATTTCTAAACGTGTATAAAAAATTGCATACACTGCGTTCTCTGCGGACTATTTTTACCTGAAGATACAACAATTATTTGATATTATGCGAAATCTTCGTGTGCAAAATAAACTGCTCGTTAAAATTAGCGTAACACTTTTTAGATTAGCGCCATTTGCGTTATATTCGAGTTACGAGATTTGCAGTTTTTAATATTCGGTAGTTACTAGGATTGATTTTAATGTTCCTAAGTCGCTATGCTGTGAATTAAACGGTTCGCCGTCTACACCCCAAAAAGCAACCCCATGTCGAAATTTGAATTCGCAAGATTTTGACGGCAATTTCAGAGACATACAGGATGGACTAAGAAGGACACTATCGGGTAAAGACTCCATCCCGAGTCACATTAAGACCTCATCAATAAGTTCTGTGTATTTGGTCGATGTCCCATCTCTTCAACCCATTTCTAGATCCCTCTTCCCTTATATCATCCCTTAGCATTTAAGCAAGGTTTTGCGTGGTTTGACCTCTGTTGGCGAATCTGTTGATCCTAATGCTGCCTAATAAATTCGTGTGGGTGGCACAACTCGCTTTCACCCTTCTACCCCTTCCCCACTCACCCTCCCCACTCTCTGATTCCACCCCTGTGGGATGTGTGGCTGCCTGGGATGTCTATTTGTCTCGAATTCATGTCATGGCATTTTACTTGAAGGCTCTCTTGACGGACTCTACACTGTGAACGGCCGATTGAGCACCAAATGTGATACACCCCCTTGAAAATTTGAAAATAAAACTTTTTTTTCACATTTTGACCAAATCAAAGAACCAACCGTCTCCTAAACCAAAAATTGCACGGTAGAGTTGATGCACACAGACTCACTCTTCACACAATCACAAACTACTTGTATACTAAATTTATTTCCCAAAACATTTAAAAAAAATGTTTTACTTGAAAAACTGAATTTCGTGCATACTATTTGTGGGTTACTATATTTTGAAAATGTGAAATGACGGAAATTTTTTGACAATAAATTTGCTTTATTTGGATTTAGCAGCTACAAAAAAAATAAATCACCATTTTCGTCGTTTAAACTTTCTTTCTTATTCAAAATAACACAAAATATCGGTAATGAGACAATAAACTGGGACATCCTGTACATATGCATTAGACTTGTTCGACCAGATTAAAAATATTATTTTTGCAGTAAATACATCAATCCGTAATTGGCCCTTGTTGATTTGCTTTTAGAACGTGGCAGTTTTAAAAGCAAAATCCTGTTTCGTGCTATAATTTTATTTATTTTACCTGCGTGGTGCAGATAAAATAAATAGTTGGATATGTATGTAGATATAAAAACTAATTATGTATTACGTAGATATTCAGTTTTACTACGTCTGTTCTTTGTATGCGGTTAATGCGGCATGTAATTTTCTGATACATTGTCACCGTTCGTTTCATAGTTACTGGATATATGTACGTTTGTACAGGGTTTGTCCGGAAAGTAATGTCAGTGAGCTTTGAAAAATGGTTTTTGTTGGGAACAACGGGGAACAACGGTGATGCCTGCCTTGACGAGGTAATTGGCCACGAGGAAGCAGGTGTGCGAAGGCGCGTTGTCGTGGTGAAGCTGCAGGATTTTGAGATGTCTGGGCGGACGCCATTCACCCTGCGTTTCAGCCGCTTCAGCACCTCGACGTAAAACATTCCGGTTACGGTTGTCCCCTGCGGAACGAACTCATAATGGACCAATCCCCGGCAATCGAAAAAGACAATCAGCAGTGTCTTGATCTTTGACCTGGACATCCTGGCCTCCTTGGGGCGAGGGGAGTTCGACGTGTGCCATTCCGCACTTTGCCTCTTCGCCTCCGGATCGTATTCAAAGACCCAACTTTCGTCCCCGGTAATGACGTCATCAAGGAAAGCGGGGTTGTCTTCGCAGGTGCAGGATCTTCCCGACCTTCTGCGAAGGCCTTCTGCCACCGGAAAATGTGCCTGTCCGAAGGACAATCGACGCCGAAAGCCTTCTTCAACATTGGAATGGTTTCCGCAGCACCCTTCTCCAGTTTCACACAAAACTTGATCGCCATCCGTTGCTCAAGCGAACGTTGCATTTTTTCTTGCACCTGGTCACTGTAACGACTCTCAAAGAACGAGTGATGCGACCGCTACAAAGACCGGTAGCCAACTGACGCTTGTTGGATCTTGTTGCCAGATCCCCCCACCACAATCCCAGCACGTAAAGCGCGGACTGGCGCGTACAGTCTCGAGAAAAAAATTCACTGACATTACTTTCCGGACAAACCCTGTATGTAAGCTAACAGTGATACAAATTACATTTTTTGTTTTGTCACATAGTAAGTCAATCACCTAACATAATTATTAAGGTATTCTCGGTTGATTACATGGAAGTAATTTTTAAATATTATGCTCATTATTAGTGTAATCAAGTAGTTTTTCTCACGTTTTTTCTGGTGTTATTTGTTTAAAAATGGTGGAATAGTAAAATAATATGAAATAATAAATATTTCAGTCGTAAAGTAAGCTAAACACGTTTAAAGTGCTGGCAAACAATGGGATATTAAGAGTGAATAAAATTTGTTTTAACCACTTGAAAACCACAAATAATAATTTTCATAATACGGTCCTGCAATTTTGGAAATCTGACTAACAAGTATGACAGGATATAGTGATATTTTATCAGTCGCTAATCGGCAAAAAAAATATACTTTAAATGTTATTTTTCAATGCAATCTCACTACTCCTAGTACTTTAATGTTGAAAAATTTAATCATAATAAAACGACAAAAAGTACGCTCCGATTGTCATTGGTTTATGTATGTTTCAAGGTCCTTGAATTCTGGAATTTTACGTTGTGAAATTGTTGGTAACTAACAGGAGACAACGCATACCGAAAATGAATTAATTTCTTCAAATTATTAAAAAGTCATAACCACAACCAGCTTACAAAACCTTATGGATCCACCCCATATCTTTCTAAATAGTCGAGAACGTTTTTTAACCACTTGACAGCCGAGAACGAGATTTTTGTTTTTTTTCCGACTTGGCCCAAACTACCAAAAAATTACAAATCTTTGTCCTATAAGTAAATGCCTTACTAACGCCTGATAATGTGTAAAATGTAAGCAACATGTGTTTTCCTTTATTTTTTGGGAATGCTGAACATGGTCCCGGGGTTTATTGGGTTCTATTTTGCACCCAAAACAGACTAGAACTTTAAGGAAAAGACGGGTTTTTCAGTTTTTTTTAATCTTTGTCCTCATACACTAAAGTTATGTGCCGCATTTAAACAGTTATTTTGATAAGCTGTATCATTTTCGAGGTATGTATTTTGATCCGCTGAACATTATGGTGTTGCCAAAATTTGGGTCAAGTGCTCCCGAAACTCCAAAAATGACTCAATTTATGACAAATTTCTCTTTCTAGTAGAGATATGGCATCTGTATTTTTTTATTCAAAAACGATCTTGATTTATTATTTGGAATGAAAAAAAAAATTATTAGTATAAAACCTTTCCGATAGAACAGGTAATATGTCGATGAGGAAATAGACGATGGAGCTGAAATATTTTGAAATCAAGTAACTAGTCAACCGATGTTTGCTAATTGTCTTTAATTTGGTACAAATCACATTATTGATTCGAAATGTAATAAAAAAGGGAATATCGATGGATTGACGTGTTGGTCGCGTAGTTAATAGTAATCAGTGATACTAAAACGTAGGTAAAGATAATATCCGGAAGTTTGTATATTATTCAAATATTTAAGGATTGAGGCGAAGATTCGACAAGAATTTCTAACTTAGTGCGTCCAAAAAAATGTCGTTGGAAAAAAATGCCTTATGTCAGAAATGCCGGAAAATGAGGTGATTTAACGAGAAAATTTAGACTACGATAATTTGGCGTCTGTAAGACAAATTCATATAACACCATGATGATCAGTGGGTCAAAATACCTTGGAAATTATATGTAAAAGTAGCAAAATGTCAAAAATCGAGCCATTTTTGGGGCAATATCTTCCCGAAATTGGCCATTCCCAAATTTCGGAGGATCTAGGCCAAATTATGACAACGCCATGATGTTCAGCCTGTCGAAATACGTCGGAAATGATATGTCTTGTTAAAGTTGTTAAAATTTCTAAGTTCGGCAGTCAATGTACATTTCAAGGAATTACCGTGGCGGTCAAGAGGTCAATGCTCGATGGCAAGTGTCAATGCTCATTTGACACTTGCTTAGGTTGTCTCATTACAGGCTGTACAGTTTGTCGTGAATCACCCTGCATAGAATACATATATCTTTATTTCCCGTCACGTTATTTCTGTGAGTAAATATGTATATGCTTTTGAGTATTTTAGGTCCATTTTGAATTTTGAGCATACTAGATCCTTTGAAAGTAACCAAGTATTATGAAGACTTTTTAACACGCCTATATTAGCTTGGCCTGTATGTTGTGTTAACATTGCAACTCAATTTTCACCCAATTTTGATTGTCCTATCGGTTACAATTTTGCTCACTTTCTAATCGCCAATGATGATACAATATTTTAAAATCAAAATAGTAAGATTTTATTTGTCAAAAGGAGCTTCAATGTACAGGATTTTTCCTTATAATTTGCCACTCCTCCAAAAAGTTTATTTCTCGAGATAAAAAAAATAAAATATAAAAAGATAAAAGCAAAAGTTACAGGATTTTTCTTGAAAATTTGTAATATGTTAACCAGCCAAATTAAAGACCGTCGCAAAATAATTATTATCAAAATATCTAAGATACATTTTTTTGTGAAAAAAAAAGAATAACTAAGATCCAATATCTTGCATACTAAGAGCGTCTAAAAATTTTTAAAACCATCTTTTTTGTTAAGATACTCGTAGCTTTGACGTTGTAGGCCTACATAAGCGATACACTTTTTTAAAATATTGCCTCCATATCTACCACTCCATTATGTGCATGCGGAGGTGTTTGACCTTTACACGTAACGAATTTTTATTAAGGTAGCTCGTTTGCCCCTCTTTAAATATCCTCCAGACCAGTTACAATCTAGGCTCGCCACAACTATATACGTTTTTTGTTTTGTTACAGGGCTTAGGGGACATGGATCGATCACCTTGAAACGACAATGCGTCTGAAACCGAGGATAATACGCCGGAAGAACAAATCACACAGCACGAGTCCCCAGTTCATCAACTTCGCGCGGGAAGCGGCGACACTACGCCAAAGTACAAACTTAGATACCTAGGATTTCAGGTAACAAAGCGTCGCCATGCCGGCAGTGGTGTCCAAGTTACTCGAGAAGGGCGAGAGGGCCATCAACGCCAACCGGAGCGTCATCTCGGGGGCGATAATAGCCACAGCCCTCTTCACCTACGCCTACAAAGTCGGCTACCCCATCATAGACGGTTACATGCACAAGGCGAACAAGGAGAACGTCAGCTTGAACAACAATCTAGTCACTAACAATATTATACACCAGAACGGCGACGTGAAGAAGAAGAAGAAGAAGAAGGCGCCGCCTCCCGCGTCTATAAAGCACCGCTTCAGGACCGGCATACCAAATCTGAACCTGCAGTTCATACTGCAGTTCATCAAACTGGTGAGGATAATGATCCCCAGTTTGTTTTGCACCGAGACTGCGCTGTTGGGAGGTCATACGACGTTTCTGTTCCTGAGGACGTTCCTCAGTATCTACGTGGCGAACCTGGAGGGCGCTATTGTCAAGTACATCGTGCGGAAGGAGCCGAGGAATTTCGTCAAGCAGCTGGGGAAGTGGTTCGCGGTCGCAATACCAGCCACATTTATCAACAGCATGATTAGGTGAGAACATGTGGTATTTAACCCCTAAAATTATGATTTTAGTTATTTATCAGGTTATTATATCAGTTATTACATCAAGTTTTAGTAAAAATAACAAAAACAGCGGCTTTTGTTGTTTCCCCCTTATAATGCGATAAATAGGTAACTTCAACTCCCCTTCGTAAATTTCTGAGCACGCCACTGATCTTGAGGAGGATTGTAAAAAAGTCATGTTTTGGCGTCATTCTTAAGATCTCCGTATTTTCTTCTAAATAGTTTAGGCTGAAAATAATATAAATGAATCACAGCTGTGGTGCAGCCAGAAAATCAGTCTGTGGGAAGCACTTTAAAAAAAATTCGCGACATTTGGCTCTTTAAAGGAAGAGGAATTTGTTTAGTATAATTAAATATACATTAATTTTCATACGGACTTTGAAAAAACTATTAATACGAAATAAGCGTTTAAGTTTTTTTGTGTGAATAATTTATCAGTCGTTTTTGTAGCATTGACGAACTTTATCATTCCAGTATTTACATATACTTGCTTGCTTAGAATCAATTAATTCGTAGATATGTACGTACTAGGGCTAGAACAAAATTCTCGGATACCGACCGTCTTCCAGGCGGCCGCGTATCGGTATCCCGTATTCCAGGTGGCCGCGGCCCGGCCAGCGCGGCGGGGGGCCGGGGCGACTGCGACGCGAAACAGGTTCCGTATTTATTTAGTCCTTTGAAGGTCGCGCGCCTGTAATTGTGCATTACTGATTTTTATACTTACATAATTGATATTATAACGATGGTTAAAACGCCAGCCCCATTTGCTTATCAATTAAAAAAAATTGTGCAGGGTTTTCCAGATTTAAGTGTTAAAGCTACCTACCACTGTATACTGTGATGGTGTTACTTACATGTTTACAGAAAAGGATAATGTGAAAAGCACGTAAAGTCGCGAAAACGCCGAGAAAATAAAAGAAATGGAATCCCAAGAAGTGAATTCCCATATGAGGACGACGAGGTGTAAGAGTGTGACAACAGATGCGGGAAAAGTAAGAGAAAACAATATTACTTAGTAAGTCACTATTTATTCACTGCAGCATGCATGCTCAAGTTCGACCCTGGCATGTACCATTTGGTTCTAGCCCTAATACGTACATATGTACATAAATATATTTATGTTAAAACAAAGTGTTTTGTGGGAAAGTGTATTTTCCCTTGATTCAAAAATTTTCCTTTTCCATACTGTTTCCCCTCCTTATACGGAATCAAGTGATTGAGCCAAAAAACCAAATGTTAATGACTGTCCACCGACCAAAATAGGTAAGATTGAAAATTAAATAACCATACGGTCCACATAATTTGCCATGTACCAGCACTATATACAGGGTGACTTTTTTCCGGTGTTCAGTATGGGAATCTCGAAAATTAGCGGAGTTAGAGAGACACGGTTAAATAAGAAAATATTTTCAGTTTTAAGAAAAGCCAGTTTTCAATATTTTCTGTTCAGTGTTCAATCTCTGCTGTCCAGGTAAAATATTTCAGTTTTTGAGTTAGACAGTTGAGTTCAAAAACATAAAGTTGAGACAGAATAACATAAACTCATTTTTGGATGATTTTCGATTGTTGGATGTATTTTCGATATCCCTCAGTTTTAAGGATTTTTCTTAAAAGTTGTCAAAAAGAGGGTGAAACGGAGTAAGATTATGTTTTTACGCCGTGCCAAAAATATTTGGCACGGGTGCAAATGACCTCACAACGAGCCTCACAATGACATTTTAGTATTTCTTCTGAAACAACAGTTCTATAGACCAAATGCGCTAAAAACTCATCCTGTATAAAATTAACTGGTAAATGTCCTAAAATACAACTGCTATAATGGGTTAACTACAGAGTATGTAGGTATGTATGTATACTGTGTGTACAATATTTGTCGCATGTCTTGAGCAACAAACGGGTAATACTGAATAACCATGTTTTTATGGAAAACGACTTGGTCTAGGAATTAGAAAAAGACAAAAAATAATCTTGAAAGTTTTACGCGCTGAAAGGGCAATCTGATATTATCATTTAGCGTAGCGGTTCCCAAAGTGGTTCAAAAAGGAAAATTGTGAGAGTAAAGAAATCATATGAGTAATGAATAATGAAATCATAATAAATTATCCTTAAAATCCTACATAATTGCAACATTTTCTGTATATAGTATAGTATATATTATGTACCTTCTCGGATGTTATAAATGCGTCATTTTTGGGACGTGTTTTGGCCAGACATACATAAAATTGAAATTCATTATATCAGTTATACAGGTTTAGATAGTCCAAGATTTCAAAGCCGAGCATTAAAAGATAAGAAAAGAATAAACTCTGACAGATAGAGGAACTGACAGAGAAATATTATATCCATAGTTGCCAGACTGACATGTCATTTTAAAACTTTTATGAGCGTTATTCTCTGTCTTTCGTGATAGGGTAGCAATAAAATATGTAGGCGGGACGCCCCGCCCATAAATTATAATGCGCACGTGTGAATTGAATTATCATATCATTATTGGTCTACGGAAAATAAGCACTTGAGTATTCCTGTGCGTACGCAGTGTCCCGAGACGTTAAATGTTTGGGTTGGTATTTTAGGCGATTCCATCGTTGGGCCATTTTTTATAAACGGTTCCTTAAATGCCAACAAATATTTAACAAATAACACAAACTGTTTCCGGACATGAACATGAAAGACCACGAAATTTAAATGATTTACGGGCCAGGATTGTACAAGTTCTAAATAATATTTCCCCTGAAGTGTTAGAACTAGTGTTGTTAGAATACGTATTAAAAATTCAGTTCAATCCGAATTTACGTATTAATCCGAATAGTTGCCAACCGCAATACGGAATCGAAATTATTACGAACGCTGTCAAATGTCGGAAGATAGCGTGGATATCGTATCCGACGAAGTAAACATAATACGTAATAGTATGATGATACGAACACGAACGAGGTCCGAGGTTATACGGAATACGGAATTATTGCGGATTATGATGCGATGCCGTGCCGTGTGCCGTGACATTGCGTATAGAAGGTCCTATCCGTATTCCGTAAGCCAAGAAAAGCAAAGCACGTATGAAAATTAATAGGTGTATTAGTGAATTCCGAATTCCGAATCCGAATATTCACTTATTCAATAGTCATTTTTTCTTGCTTTCGTTTTATAACCGGGTTGATTTATATTTTTATTTTTTTATTTTTTATAGAACTTCAATTTTAATTCTTACAGACCGGTTAGTTAAGGAATACAAATATTTGAAAATAAATACAATTATGTTCGTACACTTCTTTTAAGTGTATGGGATAATTGTAAAAGTCAGAATTACGTAAGAATTTCGTTTCATACAACTAAGTCGATGTACACCACCATAGCTGCGAAAAAGTACTAAGTTCCACTCCACTCAATTTCGGCGAAAGGCGTGTAGGCAATATCCCTCCCCACATTCTGTCTCATACGGTGCACGCATACACAAGCGTGAACCACTGTAGCATCTAACTGTCTTTATCTGTCCTTACTGGTGTATTTTAACTTATTCTCTTCTACACATGTATCGTCAATATGGAAAGGTGCAATTTCCTAGGGTGTATGTATTAGTTCTTCGACTACATTTTTAAATGTTTTAATTAATTTAATGAACAAAATCCTTATATGCACATTATTGCTTTACTGTTACCATACTAATATTTTTCTGAAAGATAGTAACGTTTTAATTTTTCAATTTACTTATAGTGAAATGATGTACTTAGCGTGTCGGGGAGCGAATTTGAAAGTTATTTGCAAAAATGCATTAAAAAAGAATGTTTAGTTTTTACACTAATTTTTACAACTTTGAACCTAAGTAAAAATTATTTAAAAATATAAATCATAAAAAACAACGGCTCAGGACACCATAGACAATTTAATTCTGCACAGATTAAAAAAAAATGAACAATTTTTATCGAAAATTACTATTTCATCCTATAACTATTGAAGAAAAATACATATGGTTTTGAGATAGTGCCAGCCGGTGAAATATGATATGCTCGTATTTTGCGGTGTATTTTCATACAAGTGTGCCTTCCCAGAAGATTTTGGAAACGGCTTGCAAAATATTTGCGAAATATTTTTTTCACACTTGCGAAGTGAATACAAAAGGTTTTTATTCTTGCACTTTTTGCAAAAACAAAATATTATGAGTGATCAATTCAGTCCGTCAAATCTAAATTGACGCATTGGCAAAAATCCGTATTTTATATCACTCCATCTTTTAATTGTAAAATAATTTGACGGAAACTACACCTTCCCGATGATTTTGCTGAACCAATAAAATATATTGGGTACATTATGTTAGACAAATGTACTTAATTTATTTTATTGACCAAGTAGAGGTCCTTCTCCTAACTATACAGGATATTACTAACAATGTTTACCATCATAAAAATTTAGGAAACAAACATTTTTACAAAATATGTTTGCTTCCCCCCAAAAAAAAAAAGTCACTAGCCGCCACTGGACAATGGGACACCCTCTACATCTAGAATCTCTTAATAAATCTCATTAAAACCGTCAAATTCTTCACGGGAGTTATAATTAAAAAACGTTTTTTTTTTTATGTTAACTTTGAATGTCTGTAACTCAAAAAAAATCTCCGTATTTCGTGTTTATTTATTACTTAATCGGCCTTAACCAGCAGTCATAGGTTGTCGGTGTAATTTGCGGGCACCCTGTATATTTCCACATAACTTCTCGAGGAAAACTTATTACCGACTTTTTTCGTTCTTTCCAGGTACCTGGAGAGTAGGATCGCCCTGAGCTTCCGCACGCGCCTCGTCGACCACTCTTACCGCCTCTACTTCAACAACCAGAGCTACTACAGGGTGACCGTCCTCGACGGCAGGTTGGACAACTGCGCGCAGCGCCTCACCGACGACATCGAGACCGTCGCCGGTACCGTGTCCCACCTCTACGGCCAGATCACCAAGCCCTGCTTCGACATCCTCCTCATGGCCATAGCGCTGGCCAGCCTGGTGAAGTCGCGCAACGCCAACCTCATCACCGGCCCCCCATCATCACCGGGGTCGTCATGTTCTCGGCGCTGCTGCTGCGGCTGGTCTCGCCCAAGTTCGGCCAGCTGGTGGCCCAGGAGGCAGAGAAGAAGGGCTACTTGAGACACGTCCACGGTCGGATAGTGAGCAACGCCGAGGAGATTGCCTTCTACGGGGGGCACAAGGTGGAACAGAGCCATCTAAGGAGGGCGTACAGGATACTCGCGGAGCACCTGGAGCACATGTTCGGCGTGAAGCTGTGGTTCGTCATGCTCGAGCAGTTCCTGATGAAATACGTGTGGTCGGGGACGGGTGAGCGAACGACGTTTTTTAAAAATAGTTCTTTTCTTTAGTGCTTGAAATATGAGGGATATTTTTCGTACAACATTCGAGACTAGATAATTTTTTCTTCGTGGCCATAGTAACAGCTAAAAATAAGAGCATGCAATTGGTTTGAGGATATACACATTTTCAGTAGATTTTGTATTGTTCCGGAAACCGCAATTTTTAAACATTTTTTTGGTGGTGATTCCAGTTGTTTACGAATTTTTGAGTATAAGAAACAAAAACTAGTCTGTTTTGTGTACTTAGTTTCATAAAACAACAGGAAAAGAACTCATATGGATAGTCCGTTTCAATTTAACGAAAAAAAAAAAAAAAATATATAGAATGGCTCAAAAAACTGAAGTATAGTCACTTCCGACGAAACCGCAAATCGAATGTGACAACAGACACTTTTATAATACGTCTAAATTCGTTTAACAAAATTCGACTTCAATAATCTTTAAAATTAGTTTTTTAGGAATAACTTTTTAACACCCTGTATAATAATCCCGAGGTCAAGTTCAGATTTTTTTGCAAAATTCTACACATCTTCAGTGTGAATTTTCGTTCTAGCTCAAAAATAACCAAATTTATGGGCAGCGAGATGTTAAACACCATGTACATATGTATGGTGTGTAATAGGATCATGGTACACCCTTTTATCCATTATTTATTAAGATGAATTTTTGAAATGTGTTACAACGAAAATGCTTATCAAATACCATTTTTTACATAATAAGAATGTTGTGTCACTTCCGGTTTCACCGTACCAAGTAACATTTTTTCTATTTTAACTTTTCAATTTTAGGAGGGAATGAATAAAGAATAAAGTCGGCAATACGTCGGTTTGTACCACAAATTAAAAGGAAAGGGCGAATTATTATATATTTTAAATATTATATTATTAAATATTTAAATATTTTGTTTATTTATTTGTTTTAATTAAATTTTTATTATTACTACGCTTCTACCCCACTGTCTAAATACATATAAACATACAAATATACATATGTCATAAAATATTTTGTTTATTTATTTGTTGTAATTCAATTTTTATTATTACAACGTGTCTACACCACTGTCTAAATACATATAAACAAAAAAAAAGTGTTCAGTGTGGCATCGAACCGGAGACCTTCCAATTTATATCCAGATTTTAAATTGGAATTGTTTTTTCCAACCAGAGCGTCCCCGGTTCGATTCCACGCTGGTCCCACTTTTTTTTTGTTTTTAAATGTACTTAAACAGTGGCAGAGGCATGTTTTAATAATAAAAATTTAAATTTGTACAAAAAATAATATATCATGATATTTTTTGATCACAGATGAAAATGTTTGTCACACAAGTGGGGAAAAATGATTCACTATATGTGATTTTTTGCTTTAAGCATGCAATTCTGATTTTTTTTTGTGCATAACTTTTTCTGTAAAAAGGGACAAACGAAAGTATGAGTGGCACAATTGTTATTCGGAGGAAAACGTCTTGAATTTTTTTTGTTTGCTCCCAAAAGTTGTCGCCATCTTTACATAGCTCAAAGCCTCGTTCTTTTTTTTAATGTGTAGCGGGTTTTTTTCGGGGGATTTCCATTTTAGAAATTAAAGCTTTTGAAATTTTAGTAAAGAAAAGTAAAGTAAAATTTGGAAAATCACAAATATTTCCATGTGTGTGAAGCTTGCATTTGAAACTTACCTCCTTTTTTCTTTCAGGCATGATCGTAGTCTCGCTGCCCATTCTGCTGGCGGCCAGTGGCAAACCGAGGCCAAAGCCCACCGGCAAGCGAAAACTGCCCATCCTGTCTGTCTTCCCGGCGCCCTCTTCGGGCGACGTCGCTCTTGCGCTACCCTCTACCGTCGAAAGCAACCGTGTCGACCTCGTCGACGACAACGTTTCCGAACGCACGCACTACTTCACGACGGCCAAGAACCTGCTGATCACTGGATCGAACGCGGTCGAGAGGCTGATGAGCAGCTATAAGGACATCGTGGAGTTGGCTGGCCACACTGCCAGGGTGGCCAACATGTTCACCGTGCTGGAGGAGGCCAGCCAGGGCATCTACCACAAGACACTGGTGGCGAAGAAGGAGAAGTCGGGCGACTTCGAGATCGAGTTCAGGGGGAGATCAGCCCCTTGCGAAAGGTAGGATGTAACCATCGTTAAATAGTGGGGGAGTGTGGGGCTTCAAGTTCGTACGTGACAGACAGAAATAACCCACAGTTTGCAAACGCGGTATTTATTTAACTAGCTTATATGCGAATAGGTGAGCGGAACTCTTGGCAGGCAAAGAGTTAGACTGGGCACTTTGCATGGAACTCGTGATCGCTCAGCTCTGACTAGAAAAGACTATGACTTTCGGACTTGAGCTGTCATTTTATATTGCAACTAAACCTAAATCGCCTTATTGTCATATTTGTTTCCCACGGGTAGGCCCAGTATGGTCAATCCTTAGCGGATGGGGAACAATTGGGATAATGGCTTGGTTGGTTTATTGCATTGCGATAAGAGTCTTATTTGGGCTGTTTACTCAGCTCTACGTGCCTTTACTACAATTGCTTATAATATCTGAATTGCTAGGGCAGGTAAAAATATTTTATTTTTATCCTGGGTTATTTGCTTGCCCTGGGAATTCCAAGATGTGCCGATTGTCGCCACAGGGAGATATCATAAATGTTACAAAAAACTACATACAGGATGTTCTATTAATAATGTACTTTTATTAATATATAATAAATATTATTTTTTTCCATCAAATTTTCACAATAAGGGTATATCTTTTAAATGGTGCTCTGAGTAACCTTTTCGAGATGTTTGTATTTAAAGTGCTCAGTGCAATCATTTAAATCATGCATATAAGATGTACAATTTTTCCTAGTACGTTCTGAGTAAAACAAGACAAAGAAAGTGCTTTCAAACGTTTTGTCAGTGTCAGGGTTATTTTTAGAGGGCTTCTTTTAAGAAACAAGAGCGTTCCAGAGCAGCAGGTGTAGGTTAGGTGCAACTGGAGTACTCTCTAAAGCACTCTGGAGCGTTCTGAAGTGCTTCAGGTGTGAAACTGGAAAGCGCCTACGATGAACAGCTATTTGACATTACCTCTTCAATAAGAACTGTTTAATATCCACATTTGAACCAAATTTACCTCTGTTTCAGGAAAAATTATTTCTTCCGCCAACGAGATCATCCTGAAGGACGTCCCCATCGTGACGCCCAACTGCGACATCGTGTGCCCCTCCCTGAGCCTCCATCTAAAACCCGGACAACACCTGCTCATCACGGGACCAAACGGTTGCGGTAAATCCAGCTTGTTCAGGATCCTGTCGGGTCTGTGGCCTATCTACGGCGGGGAGTTGCACGCCCCCAAGAACTCCATGTTCTACATCCCCCAGAGGCCTTACATGGTGATAGGTAATGTAGACTGAAGTTTCATTGTCTGATTCAGATTGAGATCTAAATGTTCCTTCAGGTAACCTAAGGGACCAGGTTATCTACCCGGATACGTATGCGGACATGATCAACAAACAGATCACGGAAGACGACCTGAGGAAGATAATGCAGATGGTCCACCTGGAACACATCGTCGAACGGGACACTTTCCACGAGGTGAAAGATTGGACTGATATCCTCTCCGGGGGCGAGAAACAAAGGATGGCCATTGCTAGGCTGTTTTATCACAAGTAAGCACCCTAAGATTCAACAGTTTTTGTAAAATTGCCCGTTTAATTAATTCATACTTGATCGCTTTTAACCACTTAACAACGAACCACTTTTTTTACACTCAAAACGTGTTTCACCAATCATGTTGGCATCATAAGGAGATGATTAAAACTCCTGACGTTTTAATCATCTCATGAGAAACACACGTTGGTAGCAACAAAATGTTTCGATGTTCAAGTATGAATTTGTTTCTACGCGTATACGGTTCCAATCTCCTTCTGTGTTAAATTAAGGTTAGTAAATCATTAAATATACAAGTTCTGTTTGTTTGTTTCAGGCCTAAATATGCCCTTTTGGACGAATGTACCTCAGCAGTATCGATCGATGTTGAGAGTCACATTTACCAGACTGCCATAGACATGGGGATAACGTTGCTAACGATCACCCACAGGCCTACGTTATGGTAAGTCCACAAATATCGTTTAATATCTAGCTTTATTTACTGTGTTTCAATTCTTTGTAGCAGGACTTTTTGTTTCAAAGAAGTTTTGAAAATAATAAAAGTTAATGGAAGCATAGGTCTTCAAACGATTAGTTTTCAAGATACAGGGTGCTCAAATTTAATTTTTATAAACATTTTAAATTGTTTTGAATCACCCTGTACATAAAAAAAACTTAACTGGTATCTGTCAAATAATTATAACACTAAATTGTTACAACAATTTAACGGACGGTAAGGTTCAAAAGATTATAAAAAATCACATGAAATTAGGTTAAATCGAACAAGGAAAACCAAAATTCTCAAAAATGGCCAATTTGGCGGATTACGGCAGGTGTACCTTTTTTGTTTAGAAAAATGCAGGAAATAAGATTTTTTAATTAAAAAAGGCATAAGGTACATTAGCAAAAAAATTGGGATCATTTTAATCCGTAAAGAGTAGGATACAGAGCACCCTCTATCGGCTACAGTAAAATAGTGTCCATAATAGGTTTTCTCATACCAAAATAACCCAGCATGTTATCTTTTAATGAAATATCTATATCTGTATTTCTAAAACTAAACTAAAGGAAATGATATGAAAATTTTGAGTTTTACACCACCTATTATGGCGGCACTTCACTTGGCGTAGCATACGTAATTTGTTGTATTGCCCAAAACGACGGTGTTGGAGAAGCTTCATATTTGCTTTATTTGTACAAAACGCGAATAGCGCTAACAGCAAAACCCGTCCCTGTCTTTTCAATAAATAAAGAAGTAAGACGATTGGTTCCACCAGGCCGTGTTCTTCATGGCCTTTTAGTAACTTTGTGCTTATGTAGATTTAACATGTATCGGTAATAAGAAGCATTCAGGTAATAAGCTGCTGTCGCTGTCAACACGTTCGTCCACTGTATTCTGTATTCGCTGGTTCTGAATATTCAAACATATTTGGCATATTTGAGTATTTTGATATATGTGTGGATGGCATGTTTGGAATATTTGCGAATACATCAAATATTTGGACAAATACATACAGCGATACTCAAACACAAATACGCTACGCCAAGTGAAGTGCCGCCATTAGGGTAGTTCAACTAATGTTCGATTTGTTCGAAACTATTTAAGGCGTTTACGAAAATTTAAGTAAATAAAATTTAAGTCTATTAAAAGAAGTAGACATACGAAAGAAGTAGACAGAAATAGTGATCTAATTTCTCGGAATTAATTTTCGTAAATGCCTAAAAAGTCGGGGGGAAATGGTGGTTACATTTTCGTAAATCATTAGTCCTTCGCTGGGTGCTTTCCATTTACATGACCCCTGTGTCGACTCGTGTCAACTAGTGTTGATTCTCATTAAATGGGTAAATGGAACGCTCACTAGACTAATAGTTTCGTGCAAAAGTTGTTGAAAGTAGTTACTGCAAATAATTACATTTGTCACCTACCTTCATTTTGTTCAATCAGATTTCGCATTAAGTACTGTAATTTTTACGCTTTGTTCACAACAAATCTGCGTAAAATCTTGTGTATTTTAAAACTCCCAATAGAGGATTCAGTTTAACCAATTTCACTAAATTAAACATTCCTATTGTGTGAAAAATCAGAAACGACACTGGAATTAGAAGAAATGGTGGACTTCGAATTGTTAACTTAATATTGTAGTAATTTAGTATTAATTAGTGTTAGTTACTACTGTATTTAGGGCATATATCTAATACTCCTATATTGCTAGAAGGGTCTGGAGATTGGCGAAATCACCACGGTGCAGACATATATGCGTCTGTCTCTCTCGTAACTACTTCGAGTCTTACGCGCATGTCCGAGAATTGAACATCCAGTCACACAGCCAATTACTCGTGACGCTTGCGCACAACAGATCAAGTAGTCATTTGCTGTCTCACTTACCCGGTGACACCTCTACTTACGGGAACCAGCAATATAGGAGTATTAGATATATGATTTACGCATATATCTATATGGATATTAAAATATAATACACGGGTTTTTTTTCTGGTATGAGAAAACTTAAAATAATATGGACACTGTTTTACCGTAGCCGACAGACGGCAGTCTGTATTCTTCTCTTTACGGATTAAAATGATCCTTTTCCTTAATGTATCATATTTAAAGTAATACGATGTTTGCAGTAAAGTACGGAATAAAATACATTCTCGTGCCCTTAGTTTATTTGTATTTTTATTCATACCTCAAATTTACGCGAGAAAAATTAAAACCAGGAAGCCAGAGAACAATTCTCTGACAAAACATCAAGGGTGCCAACAGACCAGTGGGAACGAGCAGTGTAGGACTTTTGATTTATGTAGGATGATTTACGAAAATGTGACCACCATTTCCCCCGACTTTTTAGGCATTTACGAAAATTAATTCCGAGAAATTGGATCACTATTTCTGTATTCTTCATTCCTATGTTTTAATAGATGGTGTCATTACCTTCACTGAATGTAAATTTTCGTAAACGCCTTAAATAGTTTCGAACATTAGTTGAACTACCCTAATAGGTGGTGTAAATTTCAAGATTTTCATATCATTTCCTTTCCAACTGTATTATTCTTTGTTTAATCACAGAAAATGAGTTTGAAACAATAATTTAAGAAAATACGGACCAATTATTTATCCGTTTTCTTTATTATTATGCCATAGTCTAAATAATACGCAAATACCCCACTGAACAATTGAATAAACAAAGAATAATACAGTTGGAAAGGAAATTATATGAAAATCCTGAGTTTTATGCCACCTATTAAACCGAATTCAGATTCACGCGTATCGCGTACCGTTGAAGCCGGCGCTTTGAGTTATGATTGGTTAAAGTCATAACCATAAAATTCAAATCTCTGATTGTAACCTAAGAGATGTTACAGTGGAACTGGACCTATTCCTTTGCCGAATAGGTATCACCTGCCTATTCCGCGTACCTATTACCAACTATTGGATGTACCTATTCCAGCTCCGCTGACACGTGACAGCGGCTCGGCGGCTCCGCTTTAATGAGTTACGATTGGTTCAACTCAGAAATTTCGGCAGTGCCAGGGTACTAGTGGCGCGCGCATAGGTAATAGGTAAGATGAGCGTTGGGAAAAAAATTTGAAAAATTTGGATTTGGAAAAGGATGATAGGAAAAAAATAAATAACAACATAAACCAATGTAATCTTCTTGACTAAATAAATAGAAAAAATATAACTTTAAATCGATAGGCACGAAAATCGGAACCTTGTTTTTCAATTCGTGTTCTAATAAAAGTAAAAAATAGTGGGTCCAACCGCTCTCTCCGTTTATGGGTGATACGTTACTCGTTTCAAATGTTTCAAATACCTAATACAGATTACGATACCTAATATAATGAATGGTATGACAAATTTAATATCCTGATTAACCTTATGCCCAAACGCCAATCCCTGGTCATATACTCGGAATGTTTTTGGACCGAATGTATTTGGAAAGGTTTGTGTCGGACTGGTACAGGTCATACAGGTGATTCCGTGCCATCTCTATTGTAACCAATCATAACTCAAAGCGCGGCTTCCGCGTACATGATACGCGTGAATCTGAATTCGGCATTTGGTAGGTTACATGAACTAAGTAGTTTGAAACAGTTTAAGGCCTTTACGAAAATTTACGTTCAGTAAGGGTTATGCCACCATCTATTAAAACAGGAATGCAGAAAACAGGTGGTGATCCGATTCCTCGAAAAAAAAAAATTAGGCATAGGCATTTTCGTAAATGCCTAAAAAGTCGGTGGTTATATTTTCGTAAATCATCAATGTTTTCGTTCTCACTGATCTGTTAGCACTAGGGATGGGCAAATGGAAAAAATATATCGATATATATCGTATCGATATTTTTAGACGAAATCGATATATACTAAGGAAATAATATCGATATTTCGATATATCGATATTTTTACAGCAAGGCACGATTACCTAAAAATTTTTCAAAATATTCGAAGGTGAAAAAAAATTACCACATACATATAAATACATATTTATTTATCATTAGTGAACTAAAAAAGACAATTATTATTAGTCAAAAGTTTAAATAATTTTTTCGTATTCAAATCTTACTCAAACCAATATTCATCAGATATATAGACATCAGAAGCACTTTGATGTGGTCCCCAGTTAGTTTGCTTCTATTATCTGGCACAGCTAAATTCACAGCCGAAGCAAGACTTTCGGAAGGAAGATACTGAGGAAGCTTGACAGATTAAATATTTTAAAGCAATCTCAGAGAGTACCGGCATAAAAATGGCGAGAATTCACCCAAAACTGTATCGGGTCCGATTTTCTATCTACCAGTGGTTGGTCTAGATACTGTTTAAGTTCATTGGGAACACAACCAGAGCTTGGAACCTCTGCTCTATTTGTGCTGAAGGTTATTAATTTTTGATGACTTTTATACATGAAACGGGCAAAAATATGACAATAATAGGTGGAATATATAATTACTATAAAATATAATAAAGCTCTTAAAAAAATATCGAATTCAATACTCGCAAATAAATATCGTATATCGAACGATTATTTTTCTGAAAAAAAATCGATATTTTGATATATCGATATTTGGTGCCCTTCCCTAGTTAGTACCATAGAAAACCTATTTAGCACCTTCGATGTTTTGTCAGATAATTGTTGTCTGGTTTCGTGATTTTAATTTTTCTCACTAAAATTTGGGGGGATGGATAAAAATACAAATACGCTAGGGGCATGAGAATATATTTTATTCCGTACTTTTTTGCAAACATCCCATTGTTTTAAGGATGGTTATATGGTATAAAGTGCCAAGATTATAAATATGTTTATATCATCTTTTTTTGGTGTTTAATGTACCAAATACAAAGTTCCGGCTTGGACGCCTTTAATTTTCTTTCTTTTCTCTCAGGAAATTCCATACCCACATTCTCCAGTTTGACGGCACTGGATACTGGGAATTCAGCATGTTGAACCATAGCAGCCGGTTGGACTTGAAGAAGGAAAAAGAAGAGCTGTTAGAACAAGAACACTCTACGGAGAGAACAAATAGGTTAAACGAATTAAATCAATTATTAGGCGAGGATGATATGTGAAATTAATGGTTATCGTTCATGTCTTTATTTTCCAGTTACGAGTCTCGGTGATATTATTGCGCATTTTATGATTTTTAAGTTAACAAACGATCCAGTTATTTGCAGAAGGGCGATTGGGCAATACAGCGATCGTTAGTGAGTTACAAATCACATTGGGATTTGTATCTCTTTTGAAGTTGTTTGATTGCTGAATGCTCTCTGTTGCATGTACTCCATCTGATATGTTTTTATCATATGTATGTGATTGAATGGGCTACAAACACTTGGTAATGGTTTTTCTTTGAGATTGCAATCACCAGTTGTGTTTTGATACAGTTAGTTCAATAGACGTGAATGTATATTTATCAGAGCGGATCCAACTTTCGTTGGTCTTGCACCTAATCCCCAATAAACTTGCCAAATAGAAATAGCACCTTTTCATTATTTTGAGAGCTTTGGCTTGATTTCAGTTGGCCCCTCTGAACATTTCCAAGGGATAGTAACAGTGCTTGTTCACGCACTGCAGTAATTGCAAGCATTGCAGTAATCACGATCTTGTATAGTTCCAAGATGGTGATTATTACAATCCATGAGCAGAACAAGCATTGTTACTATCCAACTCATGAGAAATATTCAGAGGCGCCATCTGTTGAAATCAACCCAAAGCATTTAAAATAATGAAAAAATTGCTGTTAATACATACTCGAACCCGCTGACATTCACTGAGTACAGGCCTCTCCAACTCCGGTGCTATTGCCTATATGCTATAACCTAGCAAAATTTCTTCCATATGCATATCGCCAAATGTTGCTTTAGGTAGAAACGTATGAGATGGCGTATAACTGATGTTTGCTAGCTTTTAAATGTCCTTCGTTAGCTGTGTAAATGTTTATTGTGATTACGTTAATTTTTATATGTAGCTTTTTAAATATTTATGTATACAAGTATTTGTAAATTGTAGTTTATATTTTTTTAATGTTTTTTTGGGAGGGGATATGTTTTCGTAGGTAATATTGTGAATATGAGGTTATATGTAGTTTGAGGTTAGGATAGGGATGTTTAAAACTCATTCCCTAACATTAGGTCACATGTACATTTTTTAGGTGTGATGGATCTTGTGAATTCATTTTATTATTCCGTAATATATTAGGTATTGTCCTAACCTCACTCTGTATTGCTTTATATAGTACCATGTTGTAAAAGTCATCTTTTTTTGGGTTTACTGTTAATGTTTTGTATTTACGAAATAATATTTATCAAATATTTTTTGATTTGGATTTTTTTATGCTTTTAAAAATAAATTCTAGCCATCGGCTTGTATCATTTTGGGTTGTTAATAAATTTAATGAATTTATAATTGTTGACTTATAAAACAAATTAATTTTAAATATACATGTCATAAAACATTACTGCTTTTCATTTATTACCCAGCATCATAAAAAAAAATCAGGGCCGGTACTTTTGGCCTTTAACGTGAATTAACTAAACAGGCGGTTAGACTGTGTTTTGCAAAAAAATTTCAGTCCAATGTCTCATTAGTTAAACGCAATAATTAACAGAAAATTCCGATAGATGGCGCCTCTTATATCTCGCTTTTATAGATCAAGAACGCCAATGAATTATTCGGAAATTCCGATAGATGGCGCCCTTATATCTCGCTTTTATAGATCAAGATCGCCAATGAATTATTCGGAAATTCCGATAGATGGCGCCACTTATATCTCGCTGACACACGTCGATTCAATCTTCGAAGATGAGTGTATTTATAATCTTGAATACAATTAAATCATATATAACTATTCAAAACCTTGTAGGTATTTTAAAAGAATGGAAGCCTGGTATACTATACACAACTGCAATCAATCTTGGGAGAGGACACTGCGCGTGTACCCTCCCACCTCTCCCATCTACTATTCTTCTTTATATATAATTACGATTAGATTATGTCTGTAATTCATAACTACTACCATCTATTGGCGAATTTAATAATTACAAAAATAAATTTTTTATTCAAACTGTATACAAAATTTGGTTAATATGTACTTTTTGGTACTGCTTCCTACACCAGCTGTTCAGAGGCAGTGTTCAGAGGCAGGAGTGTTGCTCTTATAAATCCGTAGAGATGGCGTGACTTAAAACAGGTTGTATATAAAATAAAACAATGAAATTTAGCAAAAAGACTTTATTGAAAACATTAATTTACACATTGAAAACGATGAAAAAATAAGACATATTTTATTTGAATATTACTTGTACTATAGTTTCATGCATTAGGAATTATACACAGGGTGTTTCATGCCGAGTGGTCTATTAAACATTTTGGGGAAACCATATCTAAAATATTTCTGGCATGTTCAGATATACCTGAATTGAGCACTAACTTTGTTAGGTATTTTAAATGGCACACTATCTATACTTTTTGGTTTAATGGTCATTTTAACGATTTTATAAAATGAACGGTTTACAAGATATTTCAAAAATCACAGATCCGGATTTCGACTTTATAAGCTCTCATCAGTATGGTATATCTATGACGACAAATAACAATGAACGAGAGTCTCGTCTTATTTCCTTGACAGGGAAATAGATAAAGTGATAATATATAGAGACTATCCTTTAGTGCGCCTAAATGGCTCACTGCGTTCTAGTGGGTTTGACATGTCAGCAACCACTAGATGTCGTTTCCGGCAGCACACCACTCCGTTAAACTAGAGTAAAATGATAATAATTCCCGTTCATATGTTACCACTGAAAATAAGCAGAGACTCGTTCATTCGTCGTCAGATATACCACATTGATGAGACTAACGATGTAACCTGTATTTTTTTTTTAATTTCTGACGACGAATAACGGTGAGGGGGAATTATTCACATTCTACTGAACGGACTTGCCGTTAGTGGTGTGTTTTCGAGAACGACATCCAGTGGTTGTGACATTGTCACAGCCATCAGAACATATCAAGACTTTTTTAGGCCCACTAGGGCAATCTTTATATATCACTGTTTTATTAAGTCGGTTGTTTTATATTATTTTAAATAGAATGTACTATATACTTTGATAATTAATTGGATAAAACTTAAAAACCTTACGTTTTAGGTATATGAAACGCTATTATGTTTAGAAAGAGGAAACAAAAAGGAAGCGAAAGAAACCATAAAATATTGTACATTTTATTTAAAATAAGTGACTTAATAAGCGACAAAGTTGGTCAAATTTGACCCTCTATTTTGAGCAACCAGTACATTTTGTTGTATATCTAGTATACTTGGCAGTAACCTCAATCTTTTACGCTCACATGATAAAAAATTAACCATAGTTTTATGCCACCGAAAGTTAGTAATATTTTTCTAGAACTGTGATTTTTTTTATTACAATATCTCAGAAATCGATCATTTTTTCAGACAAACAATGGTTATCAAATATGGTAATTATATGAAAATGATTACACCCGATTCCCTCTTAAGTCACCAAATCCGTGCATCATCTCGCTTAAGTCGCGAAATTTATTCTCTCTTAAGTCGCAATCATAACCTCAACTTTTTCGTGTTTTTAGTTGCAAAAAGAAATATTTAGATATACCACAGCACTTGTTACAATGAAAAATGAGCCAGCTGAATGAAAAAATCAACGTAAGTATACCCAGTCGTGCGTGACAAAGTGATCAACTTTCCACTTGAATGAATATTTTAAAGGTTAAATATTTTTAAAAGACACCTAACGTATTTTAAAGGTTAGGTGTCTATATTTAATGTATTACACAATGATTTTTCTTCAATAAAAATTGTACATATTCATGCGAGGATCCAATTTCCAAACGTAGTTCTAAAACTTTTACTAGGCGGCGACTTAAGAGGGACAGTTTCGTGACATAATAGGGAAAAACGTGGTGAAATAAGAGGAAATGTGAATTAAGCGAAGGTGACTTAAGAGGGAATCGAGTGTATTAACTTTAAATGAATAAGTAAAGTTCAAGTATGGCATAAAATAGTGTGTCATTTAAAATAATGAAGTATTCATATCTGGTATATCCAGGAGTGCCAGAAACTCACCATCCCTGAAACCCTCTGGATACAAATTTTCGGCCCCAATTAATTTGTAGTTCTCCCAAAACGTTTAATAGCCGACTCACCGTGAAGTATCCTGTAGGTAAATATATACAATTTGCATCCCTTGATCTTAACTGGCAGTGAAACAGCGGATAAAGACATGTAAACAAAGACAGTATTATATTATCTTAGCGATATCTTGATCTTATTGGCTAGTGGCTTGTGACGCAATGCCTTTTGAAATCTATGCTGCCCGCAGCTCCGCTAGAACGTATTCAGTCTAGAGAGACTCTCTAACTCTCTAATTCCGTCTATTCCATGACAGTTACTGTCTTACAATTTGCTAAGATTAAAGAAGGCTATCGGAACTAATATAGGCCTATTAGTTGGATGTCCACATTCTTTAAAACCAGTAAATTCTACAATCAATATGTGAATGAATGGCTCCAATCAATCGCCTTACTATACATGTTTATGTACAATAAATTACAATAAATAATAATAATTTGTATTATATTACAAAAATTATTACATTCACTCACAAAAAGTAACTAGGACGACTACAAAAGTTAACGCAGCCTAAATGTATCAGTTGATCGGCAAGGGACAATGGGCCACTGTGGTGAAAGGCAAGAATGGGTTTAAGAGCAAGATCCATCAAAATTCAATAGCTCAGCAAAATTCGACCGATGTTGAACAGCATCTGTGGTGATTGAAAAGGAAAAAAAATGTACATATATCTAGGTACATGATTCAGAAAACAAAGGGAAAGATAAGCTTGTGACATTTCTTTCACTCGATATGAGTTTTTATTGAATACATTCATATATAATATAAGAGTACATCTACATGCACCGCTACGGAAATGTGTTTTTTATGGTGTGGAAAATGTGTGTATTTAATTTTCGTATTTTTTTATGTTTTACACACACCAATTTTTCTCACAATAAATTGTACAAGTTGACCTTCAATTTATTGGAATACGTGTAAAACAGATATTGCGCCCAATTTATAGTCCACAATAAATTGTACAATTTAGAACTTGCTCTAATTTATTGGCCAATTTTAGGGATATTTAGTAACTTTTTATATTTATTTCATTGTACCAACCTAATGGAGTCTCCAAAAATTCTTTACCTCGCGAATCCAAGTTCCCGCAGAGGGAAAAACAAAAAGGAATGCGATACGTAAGCGATTTCTCTTAGGGACAAACCTATGATGACTCTTAAGCCGGGCACAGACAGGTATCATACGAATAACAAAATTCAAAGTAACTAGTGTGAGGGTTGTGACAACTTTCCTTTTCCATAAAAAACAAAACCCATACACACCAGGTGTGGGAAAAAAGTGAAAGAGAAAAGGCATTTTTGATAATAAATAGTAGGAATTAGGATAAACCAAAAAAAAAATTTAATATTTAAAAAAAAAAAAACAGGGGAATATGTTAGAGTTAAAAAAAAAAATTAATGGCTCTTAGGGTTTCAGAACAAATTAAGGAATCTACATTACAAATAATCTACATTAAAAATATCATAAAAAAAACATAATAAAAGCACAGACATTATTTTAATAACAAATCGTTTACAGAGAGTCTTGGAATAGCAAGTGTTTTACAAATTTAGGTTTTAGGTTTTACAATTAGCCATAGAGAATGGGCAGTGTTGAAATTGGCCAACCCATTGTTACAAATAAAGTGTAAACAGTTACTAAAATTGGACAATTTATTGAAAAATAAATTCCATAATTTATTGTGCAATAAATTGGTATGTGTAAAACATGTCTTTACACCTGCATTTTTTTTGTGAAGAAAAAACTGAATGCAAAATTGCAAATAAGTAGTGATGGGCATAATCGGATGACAATTATGAAGTCTCCAATTATTTAAATACTCGGAATATTTCGATTATTTATACATAATCCAATTATTTTTATTTTGCACTACATGGCCGAAATTCGTCCTCGTAACGCGTAGCGTAAGACTCGTTTCATGTTATTTAATCGGCGAATTAGTCCAATTCCGATTTTCGACACAGGATACCTAAATTTAATTTTACTAAAAATAACAATACCTATGTCTAAATAAAATTCAAGAGAACATAAATTTTTTATACATAGGGATAAAACATTGTGAATAGCAAAACAAACTAAAATATTTTATACAATAATCCCTACCATCGCACGTCGACTGGGCAACGACTGCATTGAAATGTGTTATGCCATAAGGTTTCAACAAACGATTAGTCGATTTCATCAGTTCTCCGACTATTTTTTCTCGTATATCGGTCAAAGGTATTGAAATAGCCTCCGATTATGGAAATCAACAGGATAGTAACATACCGATTATCAAAATTGTCCGAGTATGCACATCACTACATATAAAAAATGAAAATTGTTTCGCTTTCAGGCGTTTACGAAAATTAACTCGCAGTGCTCGGATCACTTTTCTGTTTTTATCATTCTCATATTTCAAAGAAAGATATTGACATACAGTCAATTTTTGTAACATTAAAGTTTGAAATGTAAATTGATCTGTGGTGCATAAAAAAATAAAATTCTCAAATTTAGGTAACGCGCGGCCAACGAAGTAATGTAATGAATTCTTTCTAATGGATTCATTAATCTTCACTAATGGATACTGCTTAAAAATTACATTGTTTATGTAAATCAAAGTAAAAATAAAAGGGAAAAAAATTATTCCTTCATCCAATGAATATAATTTCACATCAAATCTCTATCTTTAAAAAATAGGTAGGGTCGTGAAATATAAGATTACCCTGAATATTAAAAAAATACAAATGTCACAAGATATCTCACAAAATTTTTTGAGCTTAACAATTCTACAAGGACGTTTCGGAAACATGTTTGATAGGCAGCAAACTGTTCATGTAATAACCCACAACTTATGTTAGATCCAAATAAAAAAAAGTAGTATAAATACCTTCAGAGCCTTCTTCGACAAAAACATGATGGCCGAATAATTATCTTGATTTCAGCGCACTTTCATACATCTCCAGTGGAGCTATTCCATTTTCTTCTTCACTTCAGATGAAGTAAAGCTATGGCGACACAAGAGACATCATGATTCATTTCCAGGGCCAAACTCGGCTCAAGTCCACTTTCGTGCATGTAATGCCTGCTGTTACCTAAAATACATTAAATGCATGCATATACCTTGTTGCGAAGAGTCAACAGTCTGTTGATTCCAATCCCTTGGCATAACTTGTCACTACTAGGATACGCTCAGCATTTACTGCGGTCAAATTGGAACGATTCCGTCTGTACATGTGTTTATACAAGGAGAATGAAAGTTCTACATCGGTCGACGTTAACGGTGCGAAGGGTAGATATTCTAAGTGAAGAACGGATGGATATGCCGAATTACATACTGCTTCATAGTCAGGGCTGCTGCATAATACATCGTCCAGTTTGTTTTTTATCGCAACACTACCACTGTCCGATAACAAATTCAATGCCACTTTAACACGGTTTATTGCTTCTAAGGCTTCCGATATTGGTATACAAGCATCTTCCAACTTGTTAATTGCCCACACGATAACTGAAAATTGTTGCATTATTTTTTGTATGTCATCACAAACACTACTTGTTTCAAATGCTATCTGACAGTGTCTAATGCCAGGTGTCTCGTTAGGATCTAACTGAAAAATGAATGCTTTTATCTCTTCAAAATGTCTGGAATAATATTCAACAATTTTTAACCAGCTGCACCATTGTGTACAGACGGGTTCCGGGTCCAAAGGAATCCCTGGGAACTTCTGTTGAAACGTATTTTGTTCTGGACTTGTTTTAATAAATATTTTCTTGGTTTTAGATATTAAGCCGTCCACTGTGGGGAACTGATTTCGAATTTCTTCAGCAACTTGATGCAAACTGCGTCCTAAACATGTTACGTGTATCATGTTGTAATAGGTCTGTTTTAAGCGTTGTCCAGCTTTTATCATGTAAGGAGCAACATCAGTCACAAATATGAGTACATTGGCATTGTTTATTCTGACTTTACACAATGCACTTGTTACGGTTTGTTCTACGGTCATTGCTGTAGTGTGCATTACACGTCTACTAGCTATTAATAGCGGTACACTTTTATACGGATTTAAAATGCGTACAAGAACATTTATCACTTTGTGTTCCTTAAAATCCACAGTTTCATCAACAGTTACCCACATATATTGTTTTTCAATACTTCTCGTGATTTCGTCCATAACTGATTCATAAACACGTGGAAGATACTTCTTGCGTAGATAACCACTACTTGGCAAAGGCCACTGCGGTACGTATTTGTCCCAAAAATTTCTGAATGCTCTGCGATCCACTATCTTCCATGACAGGCTACAAGCACAGATCATAAAACACAAATCGAATAAAAAAGTGGCATATTGTGGCCCTTTCAATTTATTGCGTAAATGTGTTTCAGAATTTATATGTCTCTTGCAATGCGACGTGTTATAAAACATAAACTGTCTATCACATGGTATACAATAAACGGCTGGTCCATCTGGCCGTAGAATCCTGACAAGTTCCTATCATTCTGTGAAGTGCTCGAGGTACTGGAGTTGCCATTATTGGAGTTACGAGAAATATGTAAGAAAAAGTCGCTTGTAAATTAGCTATGCAAGCTCATATATTTGTGAAACTCAAAGACCTTTTAGTTGCTATTAACAAACTATGCTATTATTATTCATAATATTATTACTTATTATTCGGACACCTCTAGTGGCTAAAAATCTGCAAGAATGAAACCATCCATGCTTAACTATCCTGCTGTGCTTTTGTTTATTGATATCGTCAAGCGATATTATTAGAAACATTACAGGTAATTTTGTATGGTATATTTACAGCCTAGGCTCATCATACAAAACAAATTATTTGTAGTTCAAACTATAAAACCAACGACTTATGGGGATTTTTAGCAATGGTGCACCTGGGTGTGTGTAATTGAAGGCTCGAAAATATTTTGCAGAACCAAACAAGTTGTTAAATAAATTTAAATACATACTATTAAATTGTATTTAATTTATAGGAAATAGGAATGTATAACCTAACATTTAAATTTAGTTGTGTTCGTTTTACCGAGTTACTTACTCTTACTCAGTAACATATTAGTCGTATTCAATTTACATGATATCCACTAAGATCATTATTAATCATAGGTAAAGGGAACGTAGCCATTAGCTGTATTCATTTTAGTTAAAACCTCAGCATATTTCGCGAAATTTCACCTAAGACCAATGAAGATAGAGAATACTTGAAACCATGTCAAAAACATCATATCAACAGCTACAGAATAAAAATATTACGAATTATGAATTAGATCATTCACATTCGTCAAAATCACAGGACATAGGATCAATTTGGACATTCGAGGTTAATTTTTAAAACGAATAGTATATTTTTGTTAAACGTTACATAACAGATAATCGAAAGTGAAATTTATAATCCGTATTACATAAACCATCGGTATTGGTCAATGTATTTCCATATTTTGTTATAGAGCTGTAGCATAAGTTATGGTGGGTTCATGCAGATATTTTTAGTAATAAGAATTAGAATAGTAATAAAAATAGGAATAATTTTAATTTTAATAGCTGAATGCGTTCATGCTGCAAAATAAGTATAAGAAAGCTTGAGACACATACTAATAACATTTCACCGCAGCGTTTTGAGGTAGGCTTGTGATTGACTAATGTTGCGGAAGTTTAGAAGTCGACGAATTAAACATGACGCCAAATATCTTGATTATAAGAAAATTTTTGAGTAGATGCCTTAATATTCTATATGTAACCTTAAATTAAAATTGTGGTTAGTTTGTGTCTATCTCAAAATTATTACTAAAAATTATATTTACTGCATGAACTGAGTCATTATAAAACGAAGGTTTAACTTTTATTCTTATTACTAAAAATATCTGCATGAACCCACCATTAAAATCAGAGATATTAGTCATATTCAGATATAGAGCTTAAACAACTAACGAATGTTATGTCAAAACTAATGGAATTTTTTATCGATTTACCTGATGCGTAGAAAACCTATGCAGCCCACGTTACCATAGATTTTTCGATGCCTTGTCGTTAAAAAGTGTCTCGAATCAATTGCTTCAAAAGTATGGATTTTGTATGACGAAATAATAGTTGCTTTCGATTTACAGTAGTATTTTTGGATTAACCGTGCTTTCTATTCTTCTCCCTTCTACAATCCAAAAATCAAATACATTGGTTATGTAAATAGGTGTATAAATTTATTTTGGGTTGAATACTGGACTTAATCAATATTCTTCAATTTGGCAGAATTCTCGGTTATTGGAAAAAATATGCTGAACCAGTGCAGTCTTTTTTAACAAGTACGTACTGTCTTCCAAATAAGGTTATGTAAAAGATGCACTAGGTATCATTATTATAACTGTATATTATTTATTAGGTATAAAATTTAATATATAAAACTAGCTACCATTTAATCTTAAAATTACACATGGCACCTTCAGTTCTACAGGGTGTTATGGTCAGTAGAAATATGTTATTGGTTGATAACCAGACATCTACACAAAAACATTATTTTTCTATTAAATACCAAAAATTCTGAAATATATACGAGGTACGAGCCCAAAGTTTATCCAGAATACAAGTTTTTCACTTGAACCAGTTGTATTACTGCTGCCTGCCTCTGCACGTCGTAGCTTCCAGCTGTACTACGGCAATGTAGAACGTGGCGTTAGGCTGATATTGTATGCAGCTGCGTTACGTGTATTAAAAACATTACATATAGTTTCAGCAAAATTCGAGATGTTAATTTTGGTAGCATAACGCAAGTACGTTAAATTTTGTGTAAATCTCGGAAAAGTGCCGCAGAAACGCATCAAATGTTACAAAATGCTTCTGGTGATGACTGAAGAGGCTATGGACATTCTCAGTCCTTCATGCGGCACAAACGTTTCAGAGAAGGTTATTTGAAAATTATTGCACACAATGCAGTTACGTACTAGTAAGCCTACGCCACGTTATACACTGCTTCAGTACAGCTGAACGTACAACGTGTAGAGGCCGGTTGCGGTATGACAACAGGTTCGCGAAACTTAAATTCTGGAAATTTTTCACTCTCACCTCGTATGTATAAGAATTCTACACAGGCATTTTTAGTTAAATAAGTTTCAAATGATCTCTTTTAATAACCCCCAAAAATAATCTATCGATTTCCATAACACCCTTGTATATAAAAATAATTTTTCACAATTAAATGTACTTCCCATGAATGTATGTAAAAGTGAGTAAGGGATTGTTTACTGATTAATATGATTAAAACATTAGATTTTAATTTGTTTGCATTATATTAACACAAATTAATATAATGCTTCTTGAAATTGTTACATAATGCCAAACCTTAACTACGATACAAGATATATGTATAGTCTGTGTATCGCCCCATGGGAAAAAGTGATACAGTTCACACATGCCCTGTAACGCATCCAATAAATATTTCACAAATTAATAGCCGCAGTCAACATGTTAATTAGAAAAAAAGTATCAGTCTTATAATTGAACTTATTAGAAAATGGAGACATTTTTGATGAAATCTAGAAACAGAAAATGGTAAATTAAAAGTGCGGTGTCTTTAAAAATGTTTAAATGATTTAGAGAAAAAAAACTGGCGTATTAAAATAAGTGTGAGATTATTGTATGAAGATTTTTATCAAAATAATCTAAAAATTCCAATACCTTCTTAAAACTATCTCTTGCAATAAATATATGTATGAAATAAAAATATATCATAATTTCAGTCTTTAATCCTAAAAATGTTTTTAACGCAACATTTATAGATTTCAAATACTTTCTCATCACATATAATAAAAATATCTTACCTCTTCTTTTAAGTCACATCTAATTTTTTTACTCATCTCTACGAAAGCATAGATAAATATATTTTTCAATTACCTTTTCATAAAAACTTTTCTCATTAAGAACACTATTACTATTCTTATATCTACTATTCATAGATACTGACTCTGGGCATTACCATAACTCCTTACTTTAAAATCAAAATAAAACGCTATTAAGCATATCAGTCGCAAAAGCCTTATACAAGAAAAAAAAAAATTATGAAAGCACATTCCATACGCATTTCACTTGTCAGCTCCAAAACAGTCATGGGAGCAGTATAACTTCTCGTTCCTCAGCAACAGCTTCTTGCCCATCAGCGGTTTCTTACACACCTTGCAAGCGAAACAGCCATCACTGGCGTGAAAGTGAACCCCGTTCAAGGTACAGCCCATCTCGTCGGGTTTGATCACCCTGAAGCAAGAGCTGCACTTGCTCGCTTTGCTCTGCTCGAAGCAGGGCAAGCAGTATGGCATTGCGTCCTCCAGTGTGTAGTCCTGACCGGCGAGTGGCTTGTCGCACTCTATGCAGCAGAAGTGCTTGAGGTGGAAGGTGGAGTTCTCCGCCAGGCAGTACTCCTTCGTGAAGATCAGCTCGTCGCATGCCTTGCACCTGGGAAAGCCTCTGATCTTGGCGTAGTCCCTGCCGCAGTAGATGTTGTCCGTCTCCTTGTTGTAGAAGTACACGTTGTCCGCCAGTATCTGGTTGCACCCAGCGCATTTGAAGCACTCCGCGTGGAACAGGACGTTAGCCCTGTCGATGGTGATTGCGAACTCGTTCTCCTCAAACGGTTTCTTACAATAATGACAATCCGGCAGTATTATATTGTTCAGTATCTCCCTGAGACTGTCGGGGCTGTAATCTTCATAAAAGTCGTTGGTTCCGTGAGTAGCTGCCTTTATCTCGGGATAGTTAATGTCTTGGATGGCCCCAATATTTACCTGGCTCGGGTGAAGAAAGTCTTCGTCGATGTTAATCTTGCCAGGATGCAATTCTGATAGTTTCTTATTAGGCTTACTGCCGTAAGGCACAGCCTCTCGGCCGGTAGGAGTGCCTGATCTCATCTCACCTGGGTAATTTTGGTAAGAAACATTTGGTGGTTGACCAGGAATATTCTGATTGAATGGACCACTTGGGTAGTTCTGGCTGGTTGGATAATTATCATTTTGTCCAGCACTTTGATCATAAGATGGAAAGGTAGGGCCACCAGGCTGCACAGGTCTGAATCCACCTGAATAGTCTTTTAGGTTTGCTGGTACATTGTCAAGTGGTTTGTTGCCGACAACTGAACTATTATCAGGTCTGAATCCACTTGGGTAATAATTAATCGGTCGTTCTGGCACATTGGTATCTAATGGATTATTATTAGGTGCTGCGGTATTCTCAGGCCTGAATCCGCCACGGTAATAATCACTTGGTTTTGCCGACACATTATCTAACGGTTTGTTACCAATGGCCGCAGAATTTTCAGGCACAAATTCACTTGGGTAGTAATTAATAGGTCTTTCTGGTATATTGCTATCTAATGGATTATTGTTAGGTGCTGCGGTATTCTCAGGTCTGGATCCACCACGATAATAATCACTTGGTTTTGTTGGCATATTATCTAGCGGTTTGTTACCAACGGCCGCAGAATTTTCAGGCCCAAATCCACTTGGGTAGTAATTATTCGATCTACCTGGGACATTACCAACCATTTTATTTCCAAAGGCTGAAGTATTTTCAGGGGGCCAAATCACCTGGATAATATTCCTTTTGTCCACCAAGTACATTGTCGGACATTTTATTGGCTATGGCCGCAACATTGCCAGGTTTGAGTCCACTAGGATAATTTCCGTAGGAAGCACCAGGCTGCCGATAGATGTTTTGTGGTAAGTTTGGATCTAAATTGTATTCTTGTTCGTTAGGATTCACATTCCTTTCATCGTAGGTACTGAATGCAAGATCTCGGACATTCTTGGGGACCTTTGTAGGAGACTGAACTTCGGACTGGACATTAAATTTGCTAGGCGCATAGTTCGGTAAGCTCTGAGGATCGTTTCTCTTCATTTCCTCAGTATTTTCATACAATTCTTTACCCTGAGAACCTGACATAGGAGAATGAGATCTCAGAATGTGTCCAAGAGAATGATCAGGTTTGAGTCCAGGAGAAATATTATGATTAGGCGAAACTTTTCCGAGATTTTTAGCAAAATTGGGATGCTGTGGATCTTCTCCATAATTTTGCTCGCCCAGGTAACTACTAGGTAATTTATTATGAGGGATGTTCTGACCGGCAAAATCTCCAGATTTAAATCCGGCTGAAGTATTTTTACCAAGCCTAGGTAAACTTGATGAGTAATTAACACCAGTAGGATAATTTGCTTCTTTATAACTTTCCCCTGGTTTAAAACCACCAGAAGAAACTTTAGTATAAGGAACAAATGCACTGTTTACTGGGCCAGCAGCATCTCCAGATTTGTATCCACCAAGGTTTTCTTTGTAAGGCAAGTTCGATTGACCACCTCTCCCAAGACTCTGGCTCATGAAGTGACTGGGTAGACTTTTAGGATCAAAGTTAGTCCCTTGCAAGTATTTTTCATCAATGGTTGGGTCAAAAGCCGGATCAGTTTGACCCGCAATATAACCTTTGTATTGTCCAGGTTTCAATCCACTTGAAAATTGCGCAGCTGGTAAGGAATGGCTAACATCTCTTGTGTAACCAGGATAGTTCACGTCATGAAATTTGTTACCAACTAAGGGATTGAGGTTTTGTTCGGTAGTGCTCAAAGCGTTTGGCACATAATTAGGAAGGGATTTGTTGTGGGCATCACTGATACTTAATTTTTCCATGTTTTGGTTGATATTTTGAGGTTTCAACATGTTTGCTTTGTCCTGTGACTGCAATTTTACAATCTCAGATAGGGGGATACCTTTTGCATAACGACTTGTTATAATAGCCGCTTCACTCGGATTCAGTTTGTGCAAGTTGTCCTTGATAATGCTGGATAAGCTGACTATCTGTCCCACGCCGACACTAGCCTGCTTCACGTGGGCCACGTAGTCGTTCATTTTCTTTAGTTCGTCTTCGTTCAACTCGTGACATAACGTTGGATCGATGTCGTGTATTGGGATTTGCTTTTGTAAGAGCTGTTTTCGATCCTGCGCCGCCTGAGAGCCTTTAACGGGCAATTGGTCAGGGGGAGGGTCTTGAGGTACTTGTCAACGGTATCTTTGTGACCTTTAGGGGCCCAGTCCAGTTCCACTTCATCTTTTTTGCCCGGCAATACTTAAAATAAAAAAAAATATTCTTCAGTTGTAATGTACGTCGGTTTAAATGCAAAACTCATTAAGTAACACCAAACTAACTATGAGAATACTGCAATCGTCTAATAACAGATGAAATAAGTTGCATAGTCATAGGCTAGTAAAAAAAGTAGTATTATTATCTTTACAACTTCTTGAAATAACTTTTTTGTCTTTTGCTTTTAGAAATTCATAGGTTTTTTGAGAATCGGCTTGATGTTCGTTAATGAGTTTTACCATTAAATTGATGATCTCCCAAACTTTAACATTTAAATAAATCCAGGTTCATTACTTGAAATATAGATATTATAAATGTGTAAAAGTTTATTATTACTATTACTATAACTATATATTTTCTAATGTAATTTATTGTTTTGTTTGTAAGATACTAAATATTTTATTAAACAATTCTTTAATACCTACATGGTTTCAATAAATACTTTACAATTAATTCTGAAGGGATATCTATTATTAATATTTTAGTATCATAGAAAAAACAAAATAAAGCAGCATTTTCCTGCTTTTGTAACTCTCAGTACTGAAGATATATCAAAATTTAATTAACACAAAATATCATTAACAGAAACAAATATCTTATTATTTTGGGGTAAAAATATATTCAAGGGTTGATTAAAATCTATCAACATCTCTTATAATTTGTCACCATTTATTAAACATGTCTATGATAATATTTAATAATCATTTTCCTTGAACAACTAATTGTTTTATATATAGTTTATTGTGGATACTTAGGTCATTGACCACTAAGGTTATCATAAGTTAATGATACTATTCAAATGCCATTAAAAAGATTTAATTTATTATTCACTGCATTATTGACTTACCAATTTTTGTCTTGATTTTATTCGGTTTGCTTCCCAATAACTGAAACTGTGTCCAACCATATATATCGTCATCTTGGACTTCGTGTTCCTCCTTTGCACATTTGCAAATTTTACAGCATTTCCTCCAAAAATGTAAATCCAATCCTAAATGAAAAAAGTTGCTTCAAATGTACCTGTCTTCTTTTCATTTAATTTTTAAGCCACAAAATATGCCAACGAGTTATAATTATTATTTGCGTCCAAGAATCATTTGGGCAATCAGAATAAGAGATCTCAAAAGAGGTTAAAAAAAAAATGAAAAACTGTATAAACACTAAGGTGCTCAACCAAGCTGCAGGCAAAGATACTTTCTTTGTTTTTTTTTAAATCTGTTCATTTTGATGCACATAAAATAATATTAAATTACTAAATTATATTGCCTCAGACATAATGTTGTACATGTATTAACAGTATTTTTTATTATTAATTTTGTTGCCACTGTTCCTCACACTGCTCGTTGCACTTCCCGAAATACTTTTGTGACAGCGTTGAAAGTCAGTGAGTGTTCACATTTGGCATTTGTCCTGCACATTTCACTGCTTTCTCATCTGTAGCTGAGTTAGTGCCTTTTGAATTCTTACAGTATTATAAAATATGAGAATATTTTTAAAATAAATGCAATAGAAAACATGCGTTGCGTTCTTCAATCAAGATGCAGCATGTGAATATTCGCTCACACTCACGCTGCTAAGCTTTTGAGGTTCGCAAAAACAAAAACGACACCAAGGGGGCATAGGGCAGTGACAGTAGCAGAGACAGTGATAGTGCAAGTGATATCTTTACACTTGGCTCTAACCACCTTCCCTGTCCATTTTCCTGTTGACTGCCACGGAAGTGAGTTGTAAACGAGGGGTTATATTCCATTATTTTGGCAGCACTTCAAGTGAAAGTTGTTCCTAATTTTTAATATTTCATATAAATTACGAATTTTTTTTTATCCTTTTACCTACGTTTTACAAAGCTTGCATCACCTTATAAGTTGACTCTAAATACCTTAAAATTACTTGAAAATGTTACTCAAATGACTAATAAAACAATAACAATGCTGTTATAAAAATAGAAGTGAAGTAATTTAATTATAAATAATGAAGATAAGAATTTTTAAGTTTGTAATAATGAAAACAAGTCAAGAAAAACTTAGAAACTATTTCAGCAACCGAGTTTTGTCGGCAATAGTAATGATATTTTAGGATTGCGTCTCTTTGTTAATTATCTCTAATAATTAATTACCTGGACACTTATCTCCGCATTTTAAACAAGGTGCACCGGCTCCCGTCTCGTGAGCCAATCTGGCTTTTAACCTCCTTTCCCTCTTAGCTTCCAATTCTTGCAGCCAATTTGGAGTTTCTGGCACTTCGATTTCACTACTCATTTTTTAAACTTTACAAAACTACACCTTCCTAACCATGCACATTCTTCTCTTATCAACAAGTGGTTGATGAGTAAGTTCTGACTCACTACATAGTTGTCGAATACAAATGGTATGGATTTTGTCGGTATGGAAAACGCTCGCTGAAAGTCCGATTTACACAGTACCACGTTTGGCTACTTTAGTAACCGTTCATCGGATTGTACTACAGGGAGTTAAGGAGAAATAAGGGACAACTATTTTCGACGTTTATTGCAGTTCTCATCATTTACAATTATTTTGGCATATCATTGAGAAACTTAATATATTCACAACCACAGTTTACGTTTTTTTCATGTTTCAGAATATTACAAAATTGAATAATTGATCAATTCAATTTTGTATTACAAGATTGTCTAATAATATGGTTTTATTATTGCGTTATTGTTGCAGAAATGCAAACGAAATTAATTTGTGGCAATTTTTCAATGTCGTTATTGCTAAATATAGGAAAATTACGACTTATTTGCGAAATTAATGTGTACCCAGAAAGTATTAGGTATAAAGACGAGTCAATTCAAAGAACACCTACATATGTACATTTGAAAAACATACGGTTTTTGCATTGCTTCCTATCCTAAAAAGAGTTAACCAGCCATTTTTACTTAAGTTTAAAGTATTCTCGAGTAGACACCTAACAAACCAAAAAGGGACATTTATTATAATAAACGACGAGATATTAAAATTACAAGCTATTCATAAAATGCGGAAAAAATATTATTAGCGCTTCACATCCTTGGCGTCATTATGTGACATTAACATTAACTTTAAATAATCTGCATAACAGTTATAGCACAGCATAAGAAGGACTTATGCTGTGGTTATAGCAATAAATCAATGTATTTTATTTTTTTAATTTTGACGCTGAACTTTTCTCGAATATTATTTAGCCCCTTACAAATTTCACAAACAGCAAAATTTAAACAGAATGTAGTTATTGAATTGACCAATGCTCACGTACCTCATGGTGTAATTTTTTCTACTTTATGTATTAGCTGAGGTGTTTGCTTGGTATTAAATACCACAAACAACATTAATTATACAGGTCTATGTGGAAAATAATTCGCTTGTCCTCAACTGTTCTGTCAACAAAACTAAGTCCATGATTTTTTATCCAAGATTTATAATTTAGAATTTGAATTAATCTGGCTCTTTATTTTGAACGATCCTTTAATTTAAAATGACCTTTAGTGATAAAGGTTTCGAAAATTAACCTGAGCCACAAAAAAAAAAGATAACAAGGTCCGTGTACCATATATTTGGTACAGTTCAACAGACTTACATCGAGTCGATACCTCTGAATTTTTCAACTTTTTCCCTGCACCAAACAACATTGCCAACCACCGAACCCAAAATTAGGCTCACCTGTACTCTGTTGAACTGTATTTACCATTTTCCGGCCATCCTCAAGCTTTCGTAAATCAAACACAGCATCTTCAAAACAAATCAAATGACGACGCACTTGTTCCTATCCAAAGCATCCTGGATGTTATCCAGCATCGGGCTCTGATCCCTGCTGCTCAAATTGTCGATCATATTGATCAGCTCCTTGAACACCGCCACCACTTTCCAGTTGTATTTGGCGCTGCACTCGATGTACCCAGACTTCCAGTGCTTTCTCACCAGGTTCACTATGTCCCTGCGTTTGTCGTCAACGCCGCTCTGGATCGCGGGTTTCGAGCTGTTCGTGGCGCCTTCCTCAGGGACGATGAGGTCCTGTTTGTTGCCCACCACCAGCAGAGGGACGTTCTGCATGTTACGAGATTCGCAGATCTGTTCCCGCAGCGTCCTTACGTACTGGAAGGTGTCGATGTTGGACAAATCGAAGACCAGGATGTATGCTGTGGCACTGCGCAAACCGTAGTACCTGTAGTTCGTCCACTCGTAGTAGGAATTGACGGGGAAGTAGGGTATGACCGGTAGATCGGAGATCTTTATCTCGTACAGCCTTTCGTTGGTGATGACGGAGGGGTAGTAGGTGTGCTTCCTGTCCGTGGGGATGTACTCCTCGCAGAATTCGTTCCACACGAATTGCTGTGGCGCGAAGTTTGGGCCAGGTCCAAAAGGGAGAGGCATGAAACAAGAAATAAGCGTTACGTCCATTACCCAGAAGAAAAACGTACATTCAAAAATGATTGTGTTTTTGTAATGTAATGTAAATGTTGTTTAATTTATTAGCAGACTTCGGACATACGTGGTTTTGATCTTGAACGGCTCCAAGTAAATGCGAATGGATGTTTATCGGATGTAAAACATTATGTTTTAATTAGTGACCATTTTTAGTATAGTTAGGGATACCTGGTTAAAATTATTCGTTTATGTTCAAAAACCTTAATATAACTGAATACAGAGTAATTCTCATTTAAATAATAATTATCTGACAAAAGAAGGCACACTCTATTTAGCCGTTAATGTTTGGTCTTGTCTATTATAACAGCGAAAACATCCCATGAACAGAAATTGTTCAGTTCCAGGAGCAGTCGCTCACGTGCCTCCTGGAAATCAGGAATGAAACAATCCATTCATAAGAGCTGTTCAAGGTTAAAACCACGTATGTTCGAACACTGTTTATGAGGCATAAGCGGCCCTGTAACATATCCTTGTAAGATACATTTTAACACTTCGATACTTGGTAGCTACCGGTATTTATAACCCTAAGTTTAGTTATTTTTCCTTTGTATACTATTTCTAATGCGAATGTGAAGTCATAAAAAAAAAACAAGGTTGTCAGATATATTTTCTAAAATTGCTAAACTCACTATACAATTATACTTCATACTTCAGTAAACTGTTAGTTCGTGACGTTCTTAGAAAGCTAGTTTGGAAATATTAAAAAATACAGATATAAATTTATTAGTTAGCATTAAAATAAGGCGTTTAAAACACCGGCTAAAGATCCATTAGGCTATTGCGTTTTGCATCGAATACGTTCGTTAAATACTTATTCGGTCCACTGTGTCATAAAATGTTTTACGACGTCGTTAAAATGATTTACGACATTAGGAATTCTTACTTGTTTCCGCCAGTGACGTGTATTTCAGCTAGGTTTATTAAAACAGACAATTTTTTGAGATTGTCTTGCTAAATGAACATTATTTACAGAAAATTATATTACAAATATTACGAGTTTTGTATGCAGGCTAATTTTAATCTCCTATATCAATTCGAATGAAAAAAAATTATTTCACAATTTTCGAATTTATAAAAGATATATGCACGCCATTGGGCGGCGTTAGCCATCAAAGGAATTAAAAATAATATCTCTTCACATTGAGTTTAGAAGGACTATACTAGGCAACATGGTTATTGCATCCAGTTAATATATAAGTATGAGTAATGATGATAAAAACGATGGAGATTATGATTTTTTTTTTTCGAAATGATTGCAATTCTGATCAGGACGTTTGTGTTTAATTACTTTTCCTCTTATACCGGGAGTCCCACCGCGATGCGCCTATATTGATAATACAAAAAATATGGTTATCAAAATTCTGAAAATTTGGTGGTAAGTAAAGTTGATACGATCTATTTAACCAAAATATTTTGACTGATCTGAGACTTCCGCTTATACCGGAAGTATATGCCAACTTGCTTATTTTAAACATAACACCCTGTATCATAATGCATATTTGGATTCTACGGGGGTTTATAAAGACATTTCCTGGATAATATCCTATACATATGTGCAATAGAAAGATGCGAACTATTACAATTTTCGATTGATAATTACAATTGGGGGTACATATTAAATTCTATTAAAAAAATGGTTTTGTTTACTTACTGAATTAAAATTTCTATTTATTTTCTGCAAGCACTGAGTATAAAAAATATGCCGTGGGTGTGCGATTTTTACTAACATATGGTATATTCTACGAAAATTTACAGAAGCATGTTGCAAAATGAATGATCATTTCTGAAATATCTGTAATTTGTTTAACTGTCATTTTCAATTAAAAACTGTAAATAAATATTTCGAAACAATTGGATATTGGGTAACATGTTAACCACAAAATGTCTTCAGAAACTCCGTCGAATAAAAAAAAACAATTAATATTCCATGTTCTAGCAACTTGACATCCATTCCCGGTATAAGCGGAACTCCCAGATCTGTCAAAATATTTTAGTTAAAAGGTTAGAGGTAGTCACATTTTTCAAAAACCTGAATTTTTTGTCTTTGGATTATCTTAAAGTATAATATTTTGAAAATATTTAATCAAAATTTCAAGTTGAAATAGTACTTTTGACAAGTTACTGTCACAATTGTAAAATAAGTAATGACTATAACATCATGTAACAGCCTTGACAATTAAAATAAGATTATAAATTAAAGATCGAATAGAAATACGTCTTTTTTACTCGGCCAACTTTGATTAAATTTAAAACTCATGTTTAGGAAACACACAGTAAATATATGGTTTTTTGTTAATTTTTATAATGACCAGTGTAATGTAATGTATTTCGTGTCTTTTCATTAACATACTTCCGAAAAAGACAACTGAGTTATATAGGTAGGTACATATGTAGATGTTGACCACCTTGTGTTCGAGAGTCGAAAGCATGTATAAATGTGATTCCTAATATCGATTAAGGGATTTCAATCAGAAATTTAATGTAAAACAAGGGTGAATGTAAAACCACTTCGGAATTAATACGGAGATTGAATGGCGGCATGCCAATATTTAAATGAGGATCCTTCAAACCTTGACCAGAAAGCATAGCGTGCGAATATTACTGGGTTTACAGGAAATATACAAGATCTATGTTTGTCGGGGGACTCGATTTAGCCAAAGGAATATTTTATGTTTGAATATTCATGTTTGTAAAGAAATATTTTATATCGTATCAACTTGATGAATCCGCCTAAGAAATTTAGGTGGTTTAAAAATCTTTAATGCTGTCATAACAGTAAAACGAAACTACGCCGATTTAAAATATTAGATTTCACAGAATTTCTTCTGTTCTATTTGCGGAATATTTATTTCAAAGGTTTATGCTTTTTTTATTTACTTTTTACATACCTACGCAGTTATATTATTCGAAATGTACCTGTATATACAGGGCGAGTCTGTGAAGTGCCGCCCCTACCCCTTATCCTGTAAACGAGGATGAGCACAAGACACTTTAAATTTTTAGGGATGAATTTAGACTCAAAACATTACAAGAAGTAAAAACAATTAATTTGTTACTGTTCACGCCACGAGCTGCCAATTTTTATTTATTAAACAGAAATCGATTTTTTTAAAGAGTAATAAGAGTTTCCAAACCATTTCTAGAATACGGTATAGTATTTAAAATATTATTTCAAAATTTTGACGTTAAAATAGTTTTGCCATGACACAAAAACAATTAATGGAGACATGTGTCAAATTATTACTGCAGCTGGGTAATAACTGAGTCAGTTAATAGTGAAAAGTAACTAATTAAACAGTCATTAAAAATGGAAAAAAAACATAACCTGTCTTATCTAATGTAACTTAACCTAATTAAACATTCCTTAGAGATTGAAAATAATGGGAAGTTTGCAAATTAGTGGGCATAATTTTAATAACAATTGGAGAAGGAAATTGCAAAATAGAAACAGCACGAAGATTGTCTCGAGAAAAAATATCCCCATCGTCGGCAGTCTAGCAAAAACGTATTAAGCAAAGTTTTATTAAGACTCAGATACACCGGAAGCGTGGAGTATGCGAAGAGAAAAGAAGACTCATATTTTAAATGAAGACACTGAAATAAATGTACTTACTGTTGAATGGAAGTCGATTTTTATTATGTCTGGGAGAATGGTGGCTAGTTGAATTGTACTTTCTCTATGTAACGTTTTTTTTACACAACAATTGGATATTAATTTTGTGGATCTATTTTATTGCCCAATTAATTATGAAAATGCACATATTTACTACTAATAAGGCACATAATTAAGTAATTGACAGTTTACAGCTCGTAACAACATATGAATAGTAACAAATTAATTTTTATTATGTAATTTTATAGTGTTTTAAGCCTAATTTCATACCTGAATTTCAATTTATTCACTCGTTTCCGAGATAATGGGGAGGACACATCACAGACTCACCCTATATAATACAAACTGTTACAAGACCAATATCTATTATGTACAATGCCCGGTTTATATGTAGATAATAATATATTATATTTTCAATCATTAGAATAAATTTTTACCTATTACTGGCACCTCCGCCAAAATATAGAAAATATGTAAAATGCCGATAATTTTTACGATTACATTATTTTTTTTGTAGTGAATCATGTTGTATCGGAAGAATATAATCTACAATACATTCACGATCTAATATGTTCACCCTTTGGATATCATTTTTTTGCGCTAAAAATATTTTTTTAAAGAGTTTTGTTTAGTTACTGTGTAAATAACACTACATGATGTTTTTGAATATTCCTTTTTGATAATTTTCAATATAAAGCCCTGGACCTTACGTGGGCTGTTGGTATGACTAGAGTGCGGTGTGAAGTATACTGTTATCGCTAAATTGAGGTCCATTCGATGATAATATTTTATGTTGAATGTGTTGAATGCAACTGTACATTACATTACTGCCATTGTCATTGAATAATAATCATTAAAAAAGGTAGTGCATATTCACATTATTTAGCTTATGTAATGGAATATTTGCTGAACCAAAGACCTTACATAGCTCTCAAAAATCCTCACTATTAATAGAGATTTCTGTTCGTATACTATCAATACGCTTTTTAGAATTGATATGTCTATCTCAGAGAGATGTAAGAATAGAGACCGCGAGCGACTATATTAGTGACCGGGTTTAAGATATACAATCGGATGGTGGGGGGATTTTGTCTAGCGGATCGAGCGAGCGTGTGGGGTGATATTTAGTAAAGAGAGGGGATAAATCTTCTAGCTGTTAGTTCGCTTAACCTCGGTCATTGTTTTAACGTTACATTTATGACGCTAGCGCTCTATATTTTTACATCTCTCTGGTCTATCTACATCTGTTGTACTGAAATGTTATTTTACAAACAGAAGTGGTTAAACATAGGCATGCTCGGATTATCACAACGTAAATGCCCTTTTACAGGTATTTTTGGCTACAGCAAATTTTATTGTCAGTAAGAAAAATTGCAGCAATTTAAATTGCACGAATGCGTATTTATGTTTGTTCGTGCAATATCTTGCAGATAAAAAAAGCCCAGAGCTATAATCATTGCGGCTATCTGTAATTTCTAATTTTTTGACATTTTTTACATGTGGCCAACTGCTTGACATAACCTCAATGTTTAACATGCGGTGGCATCGTTTGCATTCTGTTTTGTGATATCTAAAATTTCTGTATTTTGTGGTTTTCCGAATTTTCTCTCGCTGGGATTGATTTAATCATGTCCATTTTGTTTGTTTAAAATGGATAAACCTTCTTGTAGCAAGTGAGTTTATCAGTACATTTTGGTAACAGTGGCTGTCAACTAAAATTGGCAATAGAAATTGCAGACTGTAAAGTAACATCGAAATAAAAATTGCTGCAAGAAAAAATTGCTGTAAAAGTGTAAAGTGGCCCTAAGAAAGTCTTAATATTGCAATATATAAAGCATAAAGCGTAGATTTATGCCGCAATTTTTACGGCGATAAATACAGCGAATAATTTACAATACACACTGGTAAAAACCTTTGATAAAGGCCACGACTAAACTGAAGAATGCCAGAGGGATGGCCACAGTCAGCGTCGCGTCATTGCTGCAAAAAAGAGAAACGAAGGTGTGCATTTCATCAGGTGTAAAACCGGTACCTGAATGTCTAATTCATTATGTCTAAATACGAGTGCTCAATATAGATTTTTAACGACGGGTACAGGGTGACTGATCGAGAATGGACACCCCCTTTATCTCCGTTAATCTTTGCGATAAAAGTTTGCGCAAAAAAATGAAATTATTGTATTTTTTATATATTTTATAAATATTATAGTAATAGTAATAACATTTGGTACGAATGTTAAAAAAAATAGGTGCAAGTGGTAATTGATCTGATTTTTGGATAATGGAACACTCAGTATATTTTTCTAAAAACGGAATCTCCCATTTTTTCCGAATACAGCGATATAAAACTCTATGGGGTTCTCTTTTTAAAGTTTTTGAGATATATGTACTTGAAAATGTGTGATATGCGCTGTCTGCCCTGTGATTTCGTATTTCGTATATTTAAGACTAACTGCAGTTTCCTTGGAAACTCCATACCATTATGTTCCTTGGAAACTCCATGTTCATATGTATCAAAAAAATATCAGAGATAAACTCGCAATATCGCTTTAGTACTTTGTGTCCCAGAGAATTCTGACCCATTTTGATAGTAAATATCTTTTCAGTCGATTTACTTTTTCAAGTTTTTTTCGTACTATGTTAGAAATGTGTTACTTTTCCTACAGTGTGTTTTTGAAATATAGTCAAATTCAACGTTAAAATCCGCTATTATTGTAAATGCGACACCCTCTATATGTTTCCAACAAACAAAAGCGCAATATTCCGCTTTCCAAAAATGTATAGTTTGTTACAGTTTGCTTTCCAGAATGGGTCAGTAATTTGATTTTTAAAAACATCGTGTTTTGGACGTTTCAGAAAATTCTGACCCATTTTGATAATTGCAAATTTCTTGAGGTTTTCGCCAGTCGATTTACTATTTGAAAAAGTTTTTTTCGTGCTATGTTAAAACTTTGTTACTTCCCTACAGGGTGTTCTTAAAACATTCTATTTTATTCTAAGGTCAATTTCAACGTTGAAATTGACCTTAGAATAAAATAGAACCACATAATTAATATTCAATTGTTGTGTAAAAAAGTTACATATAGAAAGTATAATTTTTATTTATTGATCAGATATTCAAACTAGCCACCATTCTCCCAGACATAATGCAAATCGACTTCCATTCAACAGTAAGTACATTTATTTCAGTGTCTTCATTTAAAAGTTTTCTTTTTTTCGCATACTCCACGCTTCCGGTGTACTTATCTTAATTTTAATCTTACTAAGTCTTAATAAAACTTTGCTTAATACGTTTTTGCTAGACTGCCAACGATGGGAATATTTTTCTCGAGACAATCTTTGTGCTGTTTCTATTTTGCAATATCCTTCTCTAATTGTTATTAAAATTATGCCCACTAATTTGTAAACTTTCCATTATTTTCAATCTCTAAGGAATGTTTAATTAATTACTTTTCACTATTAACTAACTCAGTTATTACCCAGCTGCAGTAATAATTTGACACATATCTCCATTAATTGTTTTTGTGTCTTGGCAAAACTATTTTAACGTCAACATTTTGAAAGAATAAAAAACTATACCGTATTCTAGAAATATTTGGAAACTCTTATTACTCTTTAAAAAAATCGATTTCTGTTTAATAAATAAAAATTGGCAGCTCGTGGCATGAACAGTAACAAATTAATTGTGTTTACTTCTTGTAATGTTTTGAGTCTAAATTCATCCCTAAAAAATTAAATTGTCTTGTTCTCATTCCTCGTTTACAATATAAGGGGTAGGAGCGGCTTTTCACAGACTCGCCCTGTTTTATATTTTTACTTTGAAAAATTTATTTTTAAAAACTTTTATCTTATTTAACAGACGTCCAGCACTGGACGTTGTAAATGTAACTAGCTTAAACTAAGATGATTAGTTTAAGTCGATTTACTATTTGAAAAAGTTTTTTTCGTGCTATGTTAAAACTTTGTTACTTGTCCTACAGGCTGTTCTTAAAATATGGTCAATTTCAACGTTAAAATTCGCTACTATTTTCAATACAACACGCTGTATATGTTTCGACAAACAAAAGCTGTATTATTCCGCATTCCAAAAATGTATAGTTTGATACACTACTTTCAAAATGGGGAGTAATTTAATTTTTAAAAATATTGTGTTTGGACGTCCCAGAAAAGTCTTACAGATCTCAACTTATAAGGATGTGATTTTCGCCACTTATCTGCTTTTTCAAAAAGTTTTTCCATGTTATGTTAAATATTTGTTACATACAGGGAGATTTTGAGTATGATAAATTCAAACATAAAAGTACAGTTGGCTGGAACAACCGATTTTTCGCCTAGCGCTCCAAACTAGCCCCTACTATGAACGTCGATAGCGAGAAAACGGTGGGGAGTATAATCCAAATCGACCATAGAACTTTTTGTGTAGAATTTAATGAGGAATATTTTTGTCCTATACCTGTTTTTCGTGGGAATGACAGATTCGAAGAAAAATGAGAATAATCGTAACTAAGTCCTGTCTAGGGGAGTTTTTTGGCCCCAAAAAGGTGTTTCCATCAACGGGTAAGGTGGGAACTTTTCGGATCCTTACTTCTATCCCTGTGAACTATGCATGGCCCAAATATAATTTGTATATGAGTTTTTCTTCTATTCGCTATTTTTTCGTCTAATTTGCGTGGACTATTAAAAGAAACTACAATTTAAGTGTTTAAACTGACAAGGTTATTAAAAAAGATTAATTTTGTTAAATCAAAAAGTAAAAACAAACGAATACACCAAAATAAAACATATTGTACAAACATGGTACATATTCCAAGTGTCTACTATACACATCTATACACTTCTCAAATCTGAATAACAAAATAATAAATGAATCACTCAATTTCTGGAGTAATCCCTTGAAAACTGTTGACAATGTTTCAGCGCAACTTTTCAGGAGTTTCCGGACTACAATCCCAGATTGTAGCATCTATCCTGAATATACTTCATGCAAGAAAATCTGGCACTGTTCATTCCGGTAAGAGTGCGATTGCCACTCGATTGGCCTGATTTTTTACATTGAAGTTGATGATATTTGCAAAACTCACTGTAGGGCAAGTAACAAGTTTTTAACATTGTACAAAAAAAAACATATTAAAAAAGCAAATCGACTGGCAAAAACCTCATCCTTGCAAGTTCACTGTGTCAAAAGATATTTACGATCAAAATGGGTCAGACTTTTCTGGGACCTTGAGAAAATATAGGGAGATTCCGTTTTTGGAAATGGACCAAGGTGTCCCATTTAAAAAAAATCGGGTCAATTGCCACTGGCAAGTACACACATAAGAGATGCAAAGCATTTTCTTACAAAATGTAAAAAAATGCATTTTCTTACAAAATGTAAAAAATGCTTTGACCCAACGCGACGCTCCATACTACCTTTTAATGTTTTATTTTTTTCGCTGATGTTGAGATTTATTATAGCTCAGTTACGTTGACGAGACGTCGCTGTGCTATGCCCCAACAAGAAATAAGAAACCTTGGTGTTCGCTGAAAAAGTTACCGCCCGTCCTTCGAAAGTTTCGCGAATTTCTGCTTCGTCGAACTTTGCGTACCGAAGTTGGCTGTGAAAGGCTATTTAAGTATTCAAATCAGGCCGGTATGCGTTCACTCCTATCACAGATGTAACGCGTGATGGAACATATCGGGGTTATTTCCCATGGCGGCCACCATTCGCGTGAAAACGTCGCCGTCCATTCATTTTAATGGAAAATTAACTACTAGATTTATATAATGGGACACATGTGGTTCTTTGTCTGACTGTATACGGGTAGGTAATTCTTTTACAAACCGAACAGCTTTTTGACCGACACATCTCCGATTTGGCTGAAACTTTTTTCACGGATTCTATATCGAAAAATAAGAGATACGTGTCCGAGGATTTTGTTGTTTTTCACATATTTTCGATAATACAAGTGATCGAAAATTTGAGAATAGCGAGTTTTTTGGCTTGGAGACTCATTTTTAAAAATGTATAACTCCGGTTCTATTTGAGCTACAAACTTCTTTTTTTTTTTAATTTTAAAGCCAAAGGACTGAATTTTGAGAAAAAATATTTTAAACAAAAAATTATTAACAAATTCAAATTGTTACTAACAATTGAATTGTTTAAATCAATTTTTAACAACGGCCCTCACCTCGTAGCAAGTGTTATATATATTTATCGTATTCTCCGTCAAATTTTATATAAAAAACATGTTTTCAAAATATGGTACCTTTATTATTACTATTGTTAAAACATTAATTTTTATAGCGCTACACGTGAAAAAAAACGGTTTTTCGTTAATAAAAAAAACTATAATAATATGACTTTTCGTCATAACCTCAAACATTTCTAATAATTTGAAAAAAATGTTTAAAATCACCTTTTTTAAATTTATTTGCCACATTCTTTGCCTCATGTTTCTTTTTTTAATATAAGTAATTATTATGTTTTTCTTAACAAATACTATTTCTTAGCAATCAATGCCATGAAAAAAACATAAATTAATAAATGATAGAACATTATTTTATCAGATAAAAAAATATTGTGGTTTCATTATTTATTTATTGGTAAATAATATTTTTTTATCTGATAAAATAATGTTCTATCATTTATTAATTTATGTTTTTTTCATGATTGCTAATACGACATGAGGCAAACAATGTGGCAAATAAATTTAAAAAAAAGTAATTTTACATATTCTTTTCAATTTATTTGAAAAGTTTGAAGTTATGACAAAAAACAGTCAAGACAAAATTGTAGATCTTTTTATTATCTACAACTTTTATATTTAACTTTTGTTGATTCGCGCTATAGTTTTTTTTTTTTAACAGAAACACCGTTTTTTTCACGTGTAGCGCTATATAAATTAATGTTTTAACAATAGTAATAATAAATTTAAGTTAATAAATTTTTGATCACTTGTATTATCGAAAATATGTGAGAAACAAAAAAATACTCCGACACGTATCTCTTGTCTTTCGATATAGAATCCGTGAAAAAAGGTTCAGCCAAATCGTAGATGTGTCGGTCAATTTTCATCAAAATCCGTACGGTTTGTAAAATGATTACCCATATGGAGGTAGTCAGGGACGCACAGTGGTTACTTGTATAAATGAATAAAAAAACGCTAAATAACTAGAAACCATTAAATATAGGTATAGGGAATGCTAAAATAGATCGATGCAGAATTTAATTCAACATTAAAATGTGAAGTAAAATATGGGTCATTATAAAGGGTGTCTCATAACTCACGCAATATTTAAATTTGCCGCCATTTGTGCGGTAAAGTATTGGCAACCGAAAAAAGAAAACAGTCTGACAGCTGACAGTTTAGGGTAGTAAAAATGGAGGTCTACAACGCGTTTTCATTTGTTGAACAATATTTCAAAAAATAATGAAAGTTTGGCTGCTACAGTTCGCAAATTTCGTTGTAAAATATCGTCGGAATATTGATTTAACTTCGTCAACTGTGAAGAGAGTAATTGAAAAATTCAGGGAGGCTGCATCAACTGCGGGCGCTAAACACCGTTCAAATGATAATATCGAAGCAGTGCGTGAGAGTGTTGGTAAAAGTCCAAGAACATCGATTCGGCGTCGTGGACAAGAATTGCAAATTTCAAGAAGCTCTCTACAGCGTATACTCACTAAAGTTCAATTGACACATGAACTGCGGCTTAACCCGTTTCGGTCCAGAATGTCCCTTGCGGTACACCGCTCTTTGGAGGCTTATAACTTACGCTATTTGCGACTCAAAAAAATTGAAAAAGACATATTCTTAAAGGTTAAGGCAAGCTCTTTCCGATCGTGTACACCAAATTTGCGAAAAATGTTATTAACTATAAGAAAATGGGGATTTTTTATAAAAAAAGCATGATTTTTTTCGCACTATTTTTTTTTTTTGGAAATCGAGTTTTCAAACGCTTTCCGGCATGTCATCGACCTAGAACCCCTCTAACCGGTGGAGTAAATATCTGAATTTCAAGGATATACAGTTCCAATTTTTCACCTTGGTGTTTTCAAAATGGCGCCCGAACTGCAAAATTTTCACGAAAACGCTTATGAATTCTCAGACAATATGAATGTATGGATAAAATTACCAAGAATAAAAAGTGCTTAACATTACTCAATAAATGCATCTGAATTTTTTCAAAATTTTTTCGAGGAACTTTTTTGATTTTGCAGTTAGCAACATTTTTGCAAAATCAAAAAATCATTCAAATTACTCCGGAAAAATTCATACGTACATATTCTATGGGTAATTCTAAGAACTTTGCATGCATCGATTGTCTGTCCGCCGCAAACAAAGTTTACGTTGCCCAACTATCACCACGTGGAGGTCGACGAATATAGATAGTCTCTTTTTGTTTACAGCTTTCATTTTTTATAATTTTTTTTGTTTCTTTTTTATTTTTTTTCTTATCGATCGATTTTTGAGAAGTTACGCGTTTTTCACAGGTCCTTTTTTACACCAATTCGGTCTCGTACATATCGACAAGCGAGCATATCGTATTCCTACATGACCCGATAAAATTTTGATCTTTTGGAATTTTTTTCTTGAAAACGTTGAACTTACGGAGAAAATTACCAAGAACAAAAAGTTCTTAGAATTACCCATAGAATACGTATGAATTGATACGGAGTAATTTGAATGATATTTTGATTTTGCAAAAATTTGGCTCTGCAAAATCAAGTTCCTCGAAAAAAATTTGAAAGAATTCAAATGCATTTATTGAGTTAATTTAAGCACTTTTTATTCTTGATAATTTTATCCATACATTCATGTTGTCTGAGAAAAAAAATCATAGGCGTTTTCATGAAAATTTTGCAGTTAGGGCGCCATTTTGAAAACACCAAGCTGAAAAATCAAACTTCGAACTGTATATCCTTGAAATTCAGATATTTACTCCACCGGTTAGTGGGGTTCTAGGTCGATGGCATGCCGGAAAGCTTTTAAAAACTCGATTTAAAAAAAAATAGTGCGAAAAAATCATGCTTTTTTTTATAAAAAAATCCCCATTTTCTTATGATTAATAACATTTTTCGCAAATTTGGTGTACACTATGGGAAAGAGCTTGCTTGCCTTGAACTTTAAGAATACGTATTTTTCAATTTTTTTGAGTCGCTAATAGCGTAAGTTGTAAGCCTCCAAAGAGCGGTGTACCGCGAGGGACATTCTGGGCCGAAACGGGTTAATGACCATGAAACAGCGAAGACAGTTCGTTGAATGTATTATTGAACAACAAAATCTCATTTCGATCAAAAGCGATGAAACTCATTTTCACGTTGATGGCTTCGTTAATCGTCAAAATTGCCGCATTTGGGATTCAGAGAACCCACATGTGATTGTCGAAAAACAAATGCATCCACAACGTATCATTGTTTGGTGCAGATTTTGGGCTGGTGGCGTCATTCGACCATACTTCTTCGAAAATGAGACTTGTCAAGCAGTTACTGTTACTGGTGCTCGATATCGCGACATGATAACCGAGTTCTTTCAGCCAAATGTGGTTTCAACAAGACGGTGTGACATGCCATACAGTCTGTGAAACAAACCAATTACTGCATGAGACATTTCCTGGTCGTGTACTCTCTCGTTTCGGTGAACAGAATTGGCCCCCTAGATCAAGTGATTTAACACCATTGGATTTCTTTCTTCCTTAACAGCATGGCACGTCAACAAGTTCACATCCACCCGTGCATTGAAGGAGGAGATTCAACGCTGCATCAACGAAATTCAGTCACATTTATGCAAAATGGTCATGAAAATTTCGACAAGAGTGCGTATGTGCCAGCATAGCCGTGGAGGTTATTTGTCCGATGTGATATTCCATACATAACCCTATCATATGTACTTTATGTTTCAATATAAAAAAAATACAATTGAAAAAAGAAACTGTGTTTTCTATTTCATTCAAATCTTGCACACATTTTGGGACACCCATTATTTACAAAATTTGAGTTTGGATTGTTTTTAAGTTGGGCTAAATGGTAGTTCCATTTTAAACACCTTGTACATAATTGAGAAATAATAAAAGCTTGGTTGCAAAGCTTTAAATGCTTAATTTTGTAAAATGAGCACTACAGATAGATTTAAAAAATGTTATGGCGCTAATGAACAAAATTTCAAAAAAACGGAAATAACTCAAAAACAGTAATATATCGTACGTAAATCTCATGAAATTCTACCTAAAATAACGTGCAGAATCTAAATATGCAATAAAATAGGTAAAATCGTGTTTGAAATTAGAAAGTCGGAAAATATTTTCATAAAGTCCGCCGTAAGCCTATTGGCTCAAGTCCAAATTTTCAAAAATCCCTTATTTCTAGAAGCTCGAGATACTGAGCTTTTTACAGATTTTTTTAAAATTCGGAATAAATGTCAATAATAGGCGTGTTTGGCATTTTTATCTGTATAACATTGTTTTTATTTTACAGTAGAATGATTATTCTTGTTGTAAAAATATGCTACAAATACTAAAAATAAATTAACTATCTTTAGTGATTAGAAAAATGTTCATCAAAGACAAACTTTAGCAGAAAAAAAGGAAAAGATGCTCAAACAAACTGACCAAGAAAAGTTGATATCATCACCAATTTAGGATTTAGAAGGAAAACTAAGGATAAATAAATTTATTGGAAGCTAGGAATCTTAAAACTCAGTAACTAATTCTACTTTCCATATTTAATTTCACTATTTTATAATCTATTTTTATATTTACGAAAAATTATTTAAGTTAAACTCATAATCATAATAATCCACATATACTTACACGAAGAGATAATTTTATTGCCTTTTTTCAACCTATATACTTACGAGTAGATCTTATCGTATTTATTTTTTTTAATGTGTTTTTAAAGATCTTATTGTATGTGTTTTTTTAATTAAATAATGCTTCAACATGAATTAAATATTTTACTTAGGTATTATTTTAGAACCTAAATGCCTTAATGATTGACCATTTCCTTTTCAAAAACATACTAATTTTATGACAGCTTTAGAAATGTCTTCTAATTTGGAGTTTTCTAAATACCATTTTTCAATAATTTCATTTATTAAAAAGTTATATATCCCCAATATGTGTGATGAATGCTTATGTTGTGTCAATGTGGGAATTCTTATGTTGCAAAACATTTAAAGCGGTGAAAGGTTATAATAAGACATATTTTTTACCGATTATAAAATATAATTTTAACGATTATATTATCCAACATTTAGGTGGAAATAAAATGTGGGTCATTTTGAACTGTCTCTAATATGTATAACTTATCTGAGCAGGTATATGTAAATTGTGTCGTAAGTTAAGTATTAATGAAACAGTATGCATAAATATATAATATTATAAGAGTAATATTATATTATGTATACAGGGTGTTACAAAAGTACCGGAACAGCAGAATAACTCAGAACTCGAGTGCATTTTTGGAAAAAATGTTTTATACAAAAGTTTTAGGATTTTTCCCCGGCTATCAACTGGTGACCTTGAATACATGTATAACATTATGATAATCCAATGTTACTACGCGATATAAAATACATATGAAATAAAATGTTCAGTGACAACTCACCCCTATGTTTTAATTACACTTAATTTTCCTGTCTTTAAAAACACTCTGCACTGCACTTCAGACAATAGGTAACTAATGGTAGTTAAATGTTGTATCTAATGGGTACAAAAACGTTATCTGGGCGACCAACCTCGGATATAAAACATGTGGTGTATACAAGTCGTAGAATATAGAGTTCGAAAGGATATCTTTATATCTAGCATATATAAAGGACAAATTATTAAACTATATTGTTAAATAAATAATTAGAAAATGAAACAAAAAAAAGGTATTGCACTCTTAACACCTGTTAACACTATTTACATTCATAACTTGTATTAATATTTTTAATGCATATAAATTTAATATACATACATATGTACGTATTTCAATATGTATAGGGAGACTTGAGTGTTTGAGTACGACCCGGAAATTAAGCGCGAAGCATGGAATGGCACACTTCAAGCTCTCCAAGACATAGAAAAGTAAGAATGATCAAGTCGAAGATCAAATGCATGCTGATTTGTTTTTTTTGATAGCCAGGAAATTGTTCACAAAGAGTTTGTGCCTCCAGACCAAACAGTAAATCAACACTTCTACAGAGAGGTTCTTGAAAAATTGGATGTTGCATCACGACAATGCGCCTTGTCACACAGCCATTTCAGTAAACGAGTTATTAGTCAGTAAAACATTCCTGTGGCTCCTTAGCCTCCTTATTGGCCTGACTTGAGTCCTTGTGACTTTTTTCTCTTCCCGAGATTGAAAACTCACTTCAAGGGACGTCGTTTTGGGACCATAGAAAACATTCAAACGGCTGTAACCGACCAGCTGATGGCTATACCAGTATATGAGTTCCAGCACTGCTATGAGGAATGGAAGAACTGTCTCCAGCGCTGTGTGGCTTTCCAAGGAAGTTATTTTGAGGGAGATAATACTGAATTGTAATTCCATTCGAATAAAAAAAATTAAAAAACCTACCGCCCTTCCAAGTCCCGTCTCCGCGGTGTCACAATTATTACTTAATTTACACACCTCGTATGTCTTAAGTGATATTGGCAAAGGCATGTAATATAACTTATATAAACTTACCACATTATTAGAAAAGTTTTGGGACATGATGAATTTCCTCCCCTCGCCTGAGCCTAATTCCTGCTGGGAACGGGGATTGATAACTGTCTGAAGCAGAAATGTGTGAATGTTTCCCAGCGTTTATGCTGAGAAGTGTGATTATAAAGTCAAAATAATAAAATCCTAAACAGACGAATGCGTAATTAACGGGAGGTATAAACACAATACTTTTATTAGTTAACAAACCAAGCAATTAAATGCGAAAAGTATTGGAAACCTTTTAGGCATATTATGACTTCTCTCAGTATTTGATAGGCTCGGCACAAAGAAACAAGTGATACGTAGATAAATGTAAGTAAATATAAGTAAAAACTCTTCTCGACAGACATCTTCTTTCCATGGTGCCGCCACGTTGACATTCCCCATTGTTCCGACCTCGTAAATAATGAAATAAAGGAGCTCGTACGTGGAAAATCGCGTCTGAACGTTATATTGTGCATCGTTTCCCTTGGGGCCGAGTATCCTCCTATTCGGATTACGTACCCATTGTTAACGCGAGATTACATCGACGGCATTGTCTTGCATGATTTATGAGGCGCCTAAGGAAATATACAGATATTTTTGCTGTATTATCGATTTCCCAGACGCGCGAGATGATAATCTAATTGATATGGGGAGCAAGACAATGGATATCGGTCTGCACGTCAGTGCATGTCAGTCGGTATGACATGAATAAAGTATGAGGCAGCGTTGTTGGAATAAATACCTCGGGTTTGCCTATTTTAAAGTAAGTGAGTTTTAAAATGTACTTACAGTTTTTCAGTGTGTGATACACCGAAATAAATATGTGAGAAATTTGAGAAATATTACGTTGAATATACCTATGAACTGTATTATTAAGTAAAATATCGAGCCATAAAAAAAAATCAAAGTCAGCCGAGAAAAAAAAAGACTTCTATTCTTAATCTTAAGTTTATAACCTTAAGGGGGTATCCTGGTATAGCGGCTTCAAAAAAACCGATTTTTTTTCTTTATCTTAATTGATAGTATACCACTTGCAGAATATGCTCTCAAAGCCCCAAGTATGAATTTGTATTTTAGCGGATAAAAATGAGCACGAGAAGTACGTATGCCCGAGAGCACTGTACAGTAAAACTAGAGAGGGAGCCACGCAACGGCTTTTACTAGTATACTCACTAGTGTTTATAAGAGCATTGTATACTTCCAATCTACAGTATAGGAGTATACACTTTCTAAAAGTATTTTCAAGTCAGCTGTCAAATTATGTTCTATCTCCTTTTTTTTCCGTTCGGAAATTTTAAATGCATTTTTCTCAAAACCATGTTTTTGAAACGCGTGTGCAAGATAACTCCGAATTTTACAGATGAATTCATATGATTTTTTTGTTAAATGAAAGGCTATTTAATTTGCCATTTGATGAATGTATTCTTAGAAGTAAAAATTTTGTAAATAAAACGTTATAAACAAAAATAAAATTTAAATTTTCGCAAAAAACAGGACTTTTTTTTTCAATTGCGTTTTTTATATATAAAAAAAATAATTTTAAATATTCATCAATTGACTACACTCATTAGCTAAAGAAAAACATTTTTTTTGTTTTTTTCAGATCATCCAACGAGGCTCTACGCCGCACACCGCATTTTTTTTGGCGCTGACGTATTTTATTTATATCTTGCTTGTTTATGCATAAAATTTAATAAAAAATAATAATATAAACATTTCTAATAATATACTATACTAATCTAAATAATATACTATTAAAGAAAATGACGACCGCGCATATTTTTCCACTCTTGAGCTCTTATTTTAACTGTCAATAACGTGCTGCAGTATCCACGGCGTTCCATTAATTTCTTCAGTTCTATTGACAATGTGTTGCTGAAGGTCTTCCATATCGACAACGGGAGTTTAAAAAAATGAATTTTTCAGATACGACCGGAGAAAAGGCGGTCAAATCGCAAGATCTAGGGGGGAATATGGTCTGCGTGTTCAAACTAATTACACGATCTTCTAAAAATCCGTCGGCAAAAATTTCGCATTGCCCAACACTCCGATCTTGATAAGATATATGTTATATCATTAAAAAGGGTTTTCAAAATGCTGTCGAATGGTACTAGTCCCAAAGTGCGTAAACGCAAGGTTCAAAAGTTACAGCCGTTCAAAGTTCAAAAATGCAATTAATTAACCAATTAATTAAATGTAATTAATTAACCTAACCTAACATTTTTTTTTTGGGAAGGAAAATCCTCAAAGGACACTCTTCCATATTACCTGACCTAACCTAACCTAAGTCGCAAGTCACAAGTGTCGCCAGTGTCGCAAGTGTCGCAAGGTTAGGTTAGGTTCGGTTAGGTTAATTAATTACATTTAATTAATTAGTTAATTAATTGCATTTTTCAACTTTGAACGGCTGTAACTTTTGAACCTTGCGTTTCCGCACTTTGGGACTAGTACCATTCGACAGCATTTTGAAGACCATTTTTAATGATATATATCTTATCAAGATCGGAGTGTTGGGCAAAAGCGAAAGTTTTTCCTTGCAATTTGTCGTCATGTAACATGTTTGTACAGAAAGTATTAAGATTTCTAAACGGTATGTACCTCTCTGTATTTAGTGTTCCGTTAAAAAAAATAGGTCTAACAATTCTCCTTCTGCTCACAATTGCCCACATTTCAATTTTTGGTGAGTGTAGTGGAGTTTCAATATAATAGTGAGGATTGTCTGTACTCCAAAGTCTCATATTCTTAGAGTTAACTCAGCCCGAAAGATGTAACCAAGTATTCATCATTTACTCATCAAAACAATTTTTTTTTTCGAAGATAGCATCATTATTGTTAAAATGGTTAAGATTGTTAAAATGGCAGACAGAACTGTAGTCTGAGAGGTTCATCCACTCTCAGAATTTCATGTGTGGATTGCAGACGATATGAATGGAGTACCAAATCATTTTTTAAAATTCGTTGACAAGGTGTATAGGACAAATCAAATTCACTTGTTGACCCAGATGGGTAATTGATGCTCTTGGATTGTCGGTTATCAGTTATCACTTGCCTAACCATTTCAACGTTTTCTTCTGTATCTGCCACTTCCATGCTTCCGGTTGACGCTTCCAGTTTGCCGGTACAAATTTATGAAACGTTCTACTGACCGGCTAAAATGGTAGAAGTGAATAACATCGTCTGGAAAAACTTCAACAAAGTCCTCATATGCAGCTGTCATCGAATATATAGTCGAAGTAAAACACGCCTCTGTTTTTCATTAAATATGAAATCTATTATTTATTCTTTACTACTATTTACAGTTCTGACAGCCACTTCCGTTCCTTTTGGATGGGTCTTTATATTCTAAAGTAGACTTAATTCTAATACTAAAAAACACAAAAGCAGTAGGTCGATTTCTATTCATTCGAAAGTTATAGGTCTATTAAATTATTATAAACAATAAACAAACAGATTTAAATCCACAATGACTTTAAATTATCCACAGTGTCGAACTCGAGGGGGTCCTATTACATGGCCATCTACATCTTTTGACCTTAATCCTCTAGAGTTTTAATTCTAAGGTACAAGAAAGATTTAGGATAAGCACAAGTTTCAGATACCAGAGAGCAATTAATTATTGCAGCGTATTCGGTGAGCTGTCCAATAATTACGACATGCCAAAGTCAGATAAGTAAGTCAGTAAGTCATTTCATCCATTAGCATACGAACACAGGCTTGTTTCAGCAAGGAGGAGGGCACTTTAAAAATTCAATTTAATTTATTTTTCGGTTTTAAATCTGATATTTTATTATTTATAATTTCATAGACCTGTAACTTTTGGAACGAATAGAAATTGACTTATCACTTTTGTGTTTTTTTTTGGCTTTTAGTTAAATCTACTTCAGAAATTTGAACATAACGAAAAGAAACACTCTGTATACAGGGTGGATCATAAGTCATGGTACATACATTTTCGGCGGATTCGAACAGCAGCCATTTTGTAAGTTAGTTAGCAACACAGGTGGGGATTTAGGGGCGTACCATATGCGCAGAAACGCTTTGTTGTTTAAAGATGTAGAAAGTCGTATCCTGTATACTTAACTATACACGGTGGAGACTTTAACTGCAGGAAAGGATAAGAGATGAAATCGGAAAAATAACACCGCAAACGTTGCATAATGTAAGGGACGAAACCTACCACAGACTGGGATGCTGCCAACAAGTGAATGGTGCACATTTTGAACAATTGTTACGTTGAAAATAAATTTAATTTTTAAATTGTTTTAATTGTATGCAACCCTACAAACATACTAAAAATTAAAATTTGATCAGTGCGTTGGATTCCTCTTTCCACCAGCTTTACAATGAGGGGTCACAAGCCATAGGGTTGCATTTGAAAAAATCATGTCGAAGGTGGTTTCAGCCACCCCTGAAGGGCTATATTTTTCATATTACTTGCAAAATGTAGGTAAATACATTTAAAAGTTGACCTGTCTCGGGAATTTTTTTGAAAAATCATTCACCACCCCGCTAGCAAATATATTCCAGTTAAAGTCTCCACCGTGTATACAGCGTGGTCCATTAAGAGCCAGAATATCTCTGACCCCTATAATTCTGTATATAAAATCCAAATTAACTATTTTAGTGCCATAATGTAATGCCATATAATAAAATATTGTTCTCTTAATGAATTTACGAAAAACTATAGACCACACAGTCCTGTGAATTATCCACAAGAATTAATTACAGAAATGATGGAAAACGCCAGGTTTGAGATAGTAGTCAAAATGGTCATTGCATACATAATTACCTATGTACTCGTATACTGCTTAAAACTTAATTGAAAATCTATTTACGTATTACCATTTAATGGACGTTTTAAAGCCATCCACTGAAGTGCACTTTGATGCTTTAAGTAATGCGATATTGACATTGCACCGAAGAGACATACTCGTAAAGTTATATGAGTGTATAATAAAATTCTTGATGCCTGAGATTTCTGTCATGACCGGGCTGTGAGCACGATATGGCAAATAAAAGTCCCTGTCATAGCACTAGTATCTATATTTGCAGCAACTGGGTAATGTTCGTAATATACGAGTATATATTGACATGACTTCAACAAAATTTGACCTCAAAGTAGGCTTTGCTAATTTAAATGTATATTTTTGACAGGTCCATCCCTACAATTTTCAAATTGTTAAAATTGGTTAAGTAAGTAAGTTCTTAAGTAAGGTTAAAGTTCTATATAATAACAGTTTGTGTAAACTTTCCAAAACGACAAAAGAATGGTGGAGTCCTACTTCAGAAACGGAAGGAAGAATGTATGTATTTTCTCGAAGACTGTTATCTACTTGGAGTTTCAAACACAGGTTCCTAATGTAATCGTGAATATTAAATCGATTACTCTTCAATAACAGACAATTTTTTGCTGCCTCCCTTTTTTGCACAGAAATGACGAAATTATTACAATTTACTTCTAGCAAGATGATGCTAGGAGCACACAATGCGGGTGAAAAGATCGTGATATTACAGAATACGAGGTGTGGCTATTAAATAACCGAACTGATACCATCTGATAACTGATACCAGCGCGCTGCGAGCGTGTCGCGACAAGTTTAAACAGAATTGTGTCTGATGATACTTTCCCCACGCTGCCACGCTGAGCTCGTTGGACAAGCCAGTGGGTCGCTCAGTTTGACCGTAGCAGTCGTTTGAATTACCTAGTCTACGCACTAGTGACGCGTCGAAAAAAGTTAAGTGTTCAGATGGAGCAACTGCTTAATCTCAAGTTTCTTGTTAAACTGAGGAAAACGTTTACAGAAGTTTAAGCAATGTTAAAAGAAATGTACGGGAATTAATGTTTGTCCCGCACATAAGTTTTTGAAGGGTTTAAATGGTTTAAAGAGGGATGTGAAACGACCGAAGACGATCCGCGCCCCGGACGGGATGGCTCTCAACGTCCCAAAAAAGGACGAAAACATTGAAAAAACTGGTAAATAATTGCCCGAAGATCGTCATCTAAGCATCCGAGGGCTTGCTGAAATAACAGGAATCGACAAAAAAATGTGTTCGCCAGATTTTGCATTAATCGTTCAACATGCGCAAAATTTGCGCAAAAATGGTGCCAAAACTCACTCCCGCGCAAAAGGAATTAAGAATGAACATTTGCGCTGACATTCTAAACAACATTGACACTGATCCAGGCTTGTTAGACAAGGTGATTATTTGTGAAGAATCGTATTTTTTTTCTTACGACCCCGAAACAAAGCGCCAATCCGTACCTTGGAAGAGCCCGAACTCACCAAGGCAAAGAGAAGCCAGGATGAGCAAAGCCAAATTCAAAGCGATGATGATCGTCTTTTTTTGACATTCGAGGCATTGTTTACGTTCACTGGGTCTCTGAGGGTCAGAGGGTCAATCAACATTGTTACACCAATGTTCTGACGGCCCTTCGTGAGCGTGTGAGAAGACAAAGACCCGATTTGTGGAAGACCAAATCATGGAAGATTCACCAAGACAATGCACCGGCCCATTCTGCTTTGTCTGTGAAGACGTTTTTCGCAAAAATACGGCATTACTGTGTTGGAACATCCACCATACTCGCCCGACCTTGCATTTTTTATTTCCCAAGGTCAAATCGGCGCTTAAGGGGACAAGATTCGAAGGTGTGGAAGCGGTTTAAAGCAAAAGCGGAGGAGGTTCTGAACCAGCTGACAGAAGTGGACCTCCAGCATTGCTTTCAAAAAATGGAAAAGTCGTATGGAGCGGTGTAGAGATTGCCAACGGGAGTACATTGAAGGCGAAAAAGTTGCTATTGTAATTGGTAAGGAATAAAAAGTGTTATGACAGCAGTTTGGTTATTTAATAGCCAGACCTCATATCTTCTATAACCGTTTGGTGAGCCTGAATTCCGAACTCCGAAATTCTGAACATCAAGATCCTGTGACAACACCATGTGATTTCCTCTATTTAAAAACAATTGACTTAAAAACAATTATTTTCCAAGTTCCTACTAAAAACCTTGGTTGACTTTAAGCAAAGATTTTGGAAAATGTTTCGGTTCTATTCGAAAAAAGTTTAGAACAACGTGAGCGATATTTTCAACAATTTGGTACAAAAATGCATGTTTTCAATAGAAATGCCGATTTTTATCTTATTTTATCTTTCAATTAACACTTATTATTTATTACACTTACAATATAAAGGTAAGAAATACAAAAAATAAGAAGTTGCTGGAATTTTAACAGATTCAGTGGCAACGACTTCACCATTACAACAAATTGTCTATTTGGAAATTTGGCTAAGACATACGTTTTTTTCAATAGCCAACTTGAGATCAAATTTATTTGAGCATTCGTTATAAATAAAATAATTAATAAATAATACGTAACTAAATTGTTTTATAAATAAACAAATAGTACCGAATGCTAATAGCGTTACAATCATGAACTAATGATTTACACTATTTGTTTAACTGTGTAATTTAAAAATCTTGCACTCTTTAAGGAAAATAAGCTCTGAAGGAATCAATGTAGTGTAGGATTTTTTGAGGATAATCTTTCCAAGGTCTGCGACACAACTGGCTGACCGGTTTAGTTTCGACTTGCATGCGTAAGTACATGAACTCTGTTAGAAAATGCTGCGTTGGGATAGCAATATAGATACAGAAGTTCTCCTAACGTCGAGGAACTTAAACTATCAAGACAAAGGTTTGACGCGTAACTATGAAATTTAAAAACTTATTACAGAAAATAAGTGCTGAAGGAATCAATTTCGTGTGGGACTTAAGGGCAGAGCAAAAGAAGATTTGAATTACTTTTTTTGTAGATCATCTTCCTAAAGTCCACGACACACTAGCTGACCAGTTTAATTTCGAGTTGTACGCGTAAGCATGTGAATGCTGCGTTGGGACGGTAGATTGAGAATATCGAGTTCTTCTAACGTCGTGGAACATAAACTAGCAAGAGGTTAGCTGCGCCAGCTAAAATTCTTAACGGCACTGTTTTTCATCGGCAATAGCGCATAAAATGCTATCTACATGCGGAACGTCCAAATATTCCATAAAATCGGGGGGTATCTGAAATTTCTCTGGCAGGCGGCTATTTCCTTTTTCGACATAAATCTTACTTACCAGAGATATTCAAATCGTCGGATGAACGAGATGCTCGAGAAACAAATATTAGCGATACGTGTCCTCCTATTTCCTTCATTTCGCATAAAGTGAAATTTTATTCATACAACTAAATGCACAGAATAGAGCACACTTTTGTGAGAATCGATTACATTGTGGAACAAAAAAATATTTTTTTATATGACGTAAGGTTTATTAAAGATTTGGTTATACACAGCAGCTGTGATTGCCAAAAACACATAAATAAAAATGGACGTTTTCCACGAAACACTGAACTACTAAACTTTTCTTGACGCGCGAATTTAGATAATTTTGTTGCTAAATTAAATAACCGTTTCTCTACCACAAAATTTACATATGAAATGGACCACAATGAACCAGCTACCATTTTTAGATGTATTGGTTATTAGAAATAGTGAAAATAAGTCAGAATTTGATATATATAGGAAAGAAACCGCGACTCTTAGATATATCCCTAACGATTCATACCACCCTTTTCAGCATAAAACGGCAAGTTTTAATTTTCTAATTCACCGTTTGTTAAGTTTCCCCCTCAGTAGAGGAAGGTTTGAATATGAGAAAAAATTAATTAAGGATACAGCTAAGAATAACGGTTACTCAGTTCATTTAATAGATACAAGGAAGCATAAATTTAAAATAGCCCTGTACAATTCCACGACTTTTCATAGAGATACGGACGATTCGAGATTTGTTTCGTTACCATATGAACCTAAATTAACCCGCGGACTAGATAAAGTTTTTAAAAAATATTGATATCAGTTTGGTTTATAATTCTAAAAATAAACTACAGACGCTTTTAGGCAACCCCAAAGATAACATTGACAATAACAAAGTCAGGAATATACGAAGTAAGTTGTAAAAATTGGGATCAAAAGTATATTGGGCAAACAAGAAGATCTATTTTGACTAGATTTAAAGAATACATGGCTCATTTAAAATATGGCAGAACGGAAAAATCTTGTGTTGCCCAACATGCTTTTGACAACAGCCATAGGATAGACATAAATAATTTAAAATTAATTAGTAATGTAACAATATTAGAAATGTAACAGTAGACAGTTGGATGCTTTTGAAAGTTTAGAAATCATACTATGTAACAGTAGTATGCATAAGGACAATGATCCAATACCCAACAGTCCACTGTTTGCCCTGATAAACAGAGATAGATGTTACGGTTCAGTTAACCATGGAAACAAATTTAGTATAAATAGTGCAAGTGCATAGGTTAGAATTTAGTTTTAATCTTCTCCTGAAGATACCAACTTAGTTGGTGAAACGCGTGTCGAGAAAAGTGTGGTCATTCTGTGTTTCATGAAAAACGTCCAGTTTTTTTGTTTTTACGCCGAAGGTTCCAGTACCCATTCCAGGAAAAATACACTTTAACGTTAATTTCGTTGTCAATTTGAAAGCTTCCCACCTTTCCACTAAATAATAGGTATTGAAAATCGGAAAGACGCATCAATTTTTCAAGGACACTTTAAACGAACATATTTAGTCTTCGTGGTTCCCCTTCCCCCCTAGATGTTACCCTTAAATGGGAAGGGGGGTCAAGTGGCACATCATCTTAAAGCTCGTTTAATTCTCTTTCCAATAATTTTAGGTATAACTCGTTTTACTGTAGTAAAATTTCGATCGTAGTTAATTTGCATTTGTTAAATAGATTTTAATTTTTACCTCTGGAATGCTCCACAGATAAAGTCTTTTCCTTTCCTCTCCCCGTTTTTGGTATTCCGGCAAAAAATTTTGAAATATCAGTTTTTTAAAACACAATAACTTTACAGCAAATTTTACGGATTTACTGTAGTGTTGTTCAGTTTTACGTGTTGAGCTATTCAGTTTTACTTGTTGAGCTATTCAGTTCTTTTCAATGAGAGCAGGGCCCACCAGCTCCTTACGAGCAGTAGCACAACAGACGGTAATGCAACACGAGACTGTAAGAAACGCACTGAAATTACATACATCCTTATAAAATGAAGATATTTCAAGAGCTTTAGGAAGACGACATTAACCTTTTCCGTACGGGAAAAAATCAGTACTAATCGACCTTCCAATTAATATGAAAAATATATATAAAATCAATGAATTTCACTCATTTTCATTTCGTCACTCCCGGACGCAATGGAAAGTAATCACGGAAAAAATAAAATTTTGTACAAAAACTAAGCTAGATAGAATTATAAACAATAAATTGAATAATAAAGGGTTAAATCGCTGAAAACGCTCAACATTACCGCATATATATGTATAATCGCACACAGAGGGCAACAAAAGTCCGGAACCGCCAAAAATAAAACACGGGTTTCATGATTTTGAAAGAACTATCGAATGAAAAAAAAAAAATCAACCCCCAGAAACCAACCCCCAAATAGGGGTGGGGGTAAGTTTAGAATTTCAAATGGACACCCTCAAAATTGTTTGCAGATTCCGATTTTAGGGATAAAAATAGGAACCTTTTGTCCCAAAAATATTTTTCCACTCGGCATAGATGATGCTCCAATAGCAAAAAATCAAAATAACCCTTTCCCCACGGCAGTACACGTGTCCAAGATGTTCGAAAAGGTTTGTGCCTACTTCTTTTAGAACAGGGTTTATTTCACAGGAAAAGTAGGTCAGAAATATTCTTGAACATCCTGGACACGTGTGCTAACGCGAGAAAGAGATTTGACTACAAAAATTTGATTTTCCGCAATTGGAGCGCCATCTAGGAAAAGAAGAAAAACATTTTTAGGACAAAAGTTTCTTATTTTTACTCCTAGAATCCAAATCTGCAACAAAAATCAAAGTTCTTTACAAAACTTCTCTTTTCCGAAATGTTTTCCTGAATTTTTAGTTTTTTTGGGTCCGCACTTCCGTCTACCCTAATTTCACGCAGTATTATTTTATTTTATCTGTTTTCAAAACATCAAAATACATAGATACACCAATTTTACCGTAAAACTACTAAAAAGCTTATTTGACCTTGAAATGTTCATTTTCACGGTCAAAGATGTCACCCAGTTTTTTTTTATTTGTCCTGTATTCAGATCATAATTTCCCCGTAAAATATAACAAATTTAATTTTTTTTTGGTGGTCGATATATCGACCACTCTCGTACGGAAAAGGTTAATATAATAATAGAGTTATGTGAAACCACGTCCAATCTAGCCATCGCCGTCAAAACATCTGTTTATTTCCAGCAGGACGGTGCTGCACTTCATCATTCTTTTTACATCCAACAGTACTTAAACGAGAGATTCCCGGATATATGGATTGGCAGAAGGGGAGCAAATGGATGGCATCCGAGATCACCGGATTTAACTCAATTAGATTTCTTTCTTTGGGGACATCTTAAATCTGTTATTTATGAAACACAACCTGTTAATATTGATGATTTCAAAAGGCGAATACGGCAACATGCAGGTCAATTCACTTCGAAGTTTTCCGAAATGTTAGAGAGGAATTTGAAAATAGACTTTATCCACTGTTTAGAGTATAATAGACACTATTTTGAACAGTTTATAAAGTAGTAGATCCTATCCGTTTTCTATTTGAAAACTCTTCCTCGCAAACTAAAGTTAAAATAACCACCAAATAAAAAAATTAAACGTCTAGACTAGACTTTGGTCCTGTTTACGGGTCGTAACTAATGTCACATAATCATACCTATATTTACCTATTAAAACTAAACATCAACTAAACTATGTTTGTAATCTTTGGAACACGATTTGTTGGAAACTACGAGGTGTGGCTATTAAATAACCGAACTGCTGTCATAACACTCTTTATTCGTTACCAATTACAGTAGCAATTTTTCGCCTTCAATGTACTCCTCTTGGCGATCTCTACACCGCTCCATACGACTTTTCCCTTGTTGAAAGCAATGTACTCCCTTTGGCGACCTCTATACCGCTCCATATGATTTTTTTAAATTGTTGAAAGCAGTGCTGGAACTCCGCTTCTTCACCGGAAGTGATCACCGTGTCTAACAAGCCTGGATCAGTGTCAATGTTGTTTAGAATATCAGCGCAAATGGTCATTCTTGATTCCTTTTGCTCGGGAGTGAGGAGTTTTGGCACCATTTTTGCGCAAACTTTGCGCGTGTAGAACGATTCATGCAAAATATGGCGAACACATTCTTTGTCGATTTATGTTATTTCAGCAAGCCCTCGGATGCTTAGACGACGATCTTCGTGGATTAATTTACAAATCGTTTTAATGTTTTCGTCCGTTTTTGACGTTGACATTTTACATTTTCGACGCGTCACTGGTGCGTAGACTAATTCAAACGACTGCTACAGTCAAACTGACCGACCAACTGGCTTGTCCAGCGAGCTCATGGTGGGGAAAGTATCACCAGACACAGTTCTGTTCAAACTTGTTGCGACACGCTTGCAGCGCGCTGGTAGCAGCATCAGTTCGGTTGTTTAATAGCCACACCCTCGTATTACTCAAAAAGTAATATATTAGGGTATTGTTGGAAAGAGAATTAAACGAGCTTTAAAACAGGTAGATCACGGAGTACCAAAAAGAGGTAGACTTTATCTGTGGATCATTCCAGAGATGGTCTTCCAGGGTGGGAATTTTTGAAATTGACACCGGGTACGAACAGTATACTCGAATTAGTTTCAGCAATAACCACCCTTACCATACTCACCTTACTAAGTTGTATTGTAATTTAGTTTGTTGTACTCTAGTTTTCTTTTCTATACCATTATTTAAAAAATCTCATTATATTATATTGCTGCACAGTGGTAATAAACTATTATTTACACCAATAGGTTAGGTAATGAAATCTAAGGTAGGATATCAATGTGTCATACTTGTTTTAGAAAAATATTGAATTTGCTCAAGACCACTGCATATAAACCCAGCCGGTAAAACTGGCCGGTGTCACTTTGGCAAACCCAATATTTTATTTATATCAAATCAGTATATAAAAAAATACCCTAAAGGTGATTTCAAACCCGGTGCCGCAGAATGACAGTTCCCAGTGTTATTTATGTAAATTTCTGATTGGTCGTGGACATCATAATACGTTCGCTCTGTACGACGTTAATTATTTATTAAAGGCAGAAGCGGGATGTCATATCGGAAAACTAATCTGCTAATGGATATCAGCTCGTGGTAACATTTCTAGTTTCCCATCGCTGCAGGTTACTGGTTGTTTTTTTAATGTCAACAGTATAAATATAAAACTACTAAAGATAAAAAAGACCTGCGTTAATCCATTAGGACAGACATATTTTTTATTTTAAAAGATAAATTAACAAAATAAATTTAACAAAACTAAGTATGAATATTTTATGTTAGATGTCTTTGCCTTAGGTATGTTTGTGAGATGGAGTGTATTCATTACTTAAAAACAGTAACGATTAAATTATTTATTTACCACTTTAAATAACAAATAACAAGCAAGATTTCTTTTACACTTTGCATGACATAGGTCAGTTTTTAAATTATCCGCTACCGATTAATAAATCATATGGTAACAGAACATGTCAGCTGAACATGTTGCTAGTTCTACATGGCGCGTTAGCTGTGAGTGTTTGTTTTTTGTTTGTGAGCAGTTGGTTCCGATTTTCATGAGCGATAAAAAGCTTACAAAATTTAAAAAACGAAACTACAATAAATTGTGGTATTGCTATTAAAATTATAGTTTTATATTGATCAATAGATGCTCTGTAAATACCTAGTATTTATAAAAAATAGCTCTATAAGTTTCTATTTAATAAAATATTTGAAAAAGTCTAATAAGAGTATAATTTATCATCAGGTGCCTCAATATAACTACCCGAAACTAACGTTTTAGTGTTCTCACTCTACTTCTCAACTTTCTATTGCATCTACTCTACTTGTCCATTTTCAGTACAATTATTGTAAAATATATTTATTATATGACATAGGTCATAAAAGTTACATGGGTCATAATGGATCATGTATGTATGTCATACAGGTTATAAAAGTAATAAAGGTCGTCTTAGTCATATGCATATTATGTCATATTGGTCATAAAGATGAGAAAGGTCCTGTAGGTGACATGGGTCATAAAAACATAATGGTAATACGGTTCGTAAAGATCATACAGATCATAAAAGTCATACAGGCCATATGGCTGTAAACTTCCAATAGGCCATCAGTGTCATATAGATCTTGAAGGCCACAATATAATTCGAAAATAAATGGACAAACTGTGAAGCTCCCTCTGCCCCAAAACGTCCATTATACCACCCCAAGGGTAAACCAATAAATTGTCAAATCTTGTGCAAATACTTATTTAAAAAGATAATCGACACAATTTTCGTATTTTCAAAAGCACGTTAAATGATAAATGCAGAATAACTTAGTAGTGGCGTTTTGTGAAGAACTGGGTCAACGACTTCCCGTTGATTTTCTCCACAAACCCTGACGCGGATAAATGCGGGGGAGCAATTTTAATCACCAGAGTGCGAGACCGAATACCAGCGGGTGTACAACAGCACATATAAATCTATGATATCAATGTGTCATACTTGTTTTAGAAAAATATTGAATTTGCTCAAGACCACTGCATATAAACCCAGCCGGTAAAACTGGCCGGTGTCACTTTGGCAAACCCAATATTTTATTTATATCAAATCAGTATATAAAAAAATACCCTAAAGGTGATTTCAAACCCGGTGCCGCAGAATGACAGTTCCCTGACGCGGATAAATGCGGGGGGAGCAATTTTAATCACCAGAGTGCGAGACCGAATACCAGCGGGTGTACAACAGCACATATAAATCTTGCCAGATCGGAGACCTCCCCTAATAATTAAGCGAAACAAACAGAGGCGTCGCGACGCATTTAGAACTATTATTTATACCTTGCGCCAAGCGAAAAGTCGTAACCGCGGAAGAGCACGTAATTTAATGCGCTGGCTAGACCGTGTTCCTCTGGGAATGCTTTTATTTCATGTTACGAATCTTCTAGAACGGCGCTAAAGTTGTCAAACAAGTTATCGAATGAATCACACAGTCATAAATAAATATGTAAAAATACATAACATAACGTTGGCCACGAATGACCTACGTTAGGTTGTGTACAATTACATAGAGTAAACATATAATTACAGAAAAACAATACTCAGAATAAGATCCGTGTGTAATCAGGGCATTTTATGGAATTTTATTTCTGTGCAATCCAGGGTCAATCAGTTGTAAGTCAGGAATCCATTTTTTTGCCCTGTGAGTTGTCTTTCTTTCTTTTTGCTGTTTTTGTAAACAGGTTTTTTTCTAGTGCGTTTTAAAAAATGAGTGACATTAATTTTTTGCAACGGTGTGCTATCAGGTTTCGCTTCAGACTTGGACACAGCGCAACGGATATTTTTGTAAAACTTCAATACGTCTACGGAGACAGTGTTTTTCAAAAGCCCAGGTTTTTCGGTGGTTTAATGCATTCTCAGAAGAGAGTCGATTAAAGATGACCTACGCAGCGGAAGGCTTTCATCTTCAAGAACCGATGAAATCTGTGTAAAAATGGTTCCAAAAAAACCTTTCGCAAGAACAAAAGGACATCAGGAGAGAAAGGTGTCTTGACTTTTTGGAATCGATTGAAAATGATCCCCATTTTATGGAACGTGTCATTACTGGTGATGAGACTTGGGTGTTTGAGTACGACCCGGAAACCAAGCACCAAAGCATGGAATGGCACACTTCAAGACCCAAAAAAGCGAGAATGAGGAAGTCAAAAATCAAATGCATGCTTTTTTTGATAGCCAGGGAATTGTCCACAAAGAGTTTGTGCCTCCAGGCCAAACAGTAAATCAACACTTTTACAGAGAGGATCTTGAAAAACTTCGAAAAAGGGTCATGCGTGTGAGACCAAATATCAGAACAGCTGGATGTTGCATCACGACAATGCGCCTTGTCACACAGCCATTTCAGTAAACGAGTTTTTAGCCAGTAAAAATATTCATGTGGCTCCTCAGCCTCTCTATTCGCTTGATTTGAATCCTTGTGACTTTTTTCTCACCCCGAGATTGAAAAATCACCTCAAAGAACGTCATTTTGGGATTATAGAATATATTCAAACAGTGGTAACCGATCAGCTGAAGGTTATTCCAGAATATGAGTTCCAGCACTGCTATGAGGAATGGGAGAACCGTCTCCAGCGCTGTGTGGCTTCCCAATGAATTTATTTTGAAGGAGACAATACTGAATTGTATTCTATTTGAATAAAGAAAAATAAAAAACTAGCCTCATTACGTAATTTATACACTTCGTAGGTAGCTCCAACAACACACATACATTCTTAAAGGAAATGTGAATAGCAAATAATGGCGTGACAAAATATAAGGTGTCCCGAAAAAATACTTTGTATGGTACCTCTGTAATACATATATATTACTATATATATACATTAATGAATGTTTGTCTGTATGTCTCTTATGCCTTCCTAAACCGTTCATCCGATTGCGATGAAACTTTGGGTTGGACGCATGCCTGCGAAGGTTTCTGTGTTAGTAAAACTATGTTAAAATAGTGTTGTAACGATATTAGTATTTCTTTAAATATAGTAAACGGCACAGCAAGGCGTGACGGGTATGGCTAGTTATAAATAAATTTTAAAATCTGACTATGCCAATGGATTCTACTGAAAAAAGTGAGGATTCATAAGAAGCCTGCAGTCGTTTCTTCATTTTTACTATTATAAATAAAATATCGTGAATTTAAAAAAAGGCGAAAATTTGATAATCTCCCAGTAATACCAAATCTGATCGCGGTAGCCTTGATCTGTGTTCACTATTGTACGTTTCCTAAAAAACTACCACGGGAGTTCTGAATCAGATTTTTGGTGTCTCTTAGGCTTTCCGAGAATTCTTTCCCTACAATGCATCTAAAATGGTCCACCCTGTATATCAATTAGTTATTTAAAATTTAAGCCATGCTCTACTCTAGAGAAGGGGATTTATTTGTCACAAAATTGTTAACGTCAGGTTTCCCAAGTTAATAACGTGTAACGAAATTCCACGACCGCTACAACCCTTAACTTTCTACTGACCACAAAACCCCGACGACTCGGTAACTAATTTTCATTTACAGTGACGCGACGGACATTCCGTATATCTTTCTGTACCTTTCGCATATCATCTTGTTGCTTGTTGCGCACACGGACAATAGTTCGGGAGATAGTGATAGAAATTTGGGCACCATTTTACCAATTAGAAATGCATTTTTCGATAATACGCACCACATACATATATAGTGGTTGGAATAAAATCGTTACGAAATTTTTTCGGATAAATTGATTTGATGTCAAAAGATTTGATTGATACACCGTGATCGCTATGGCATTAAACAGCTATAAGAAATTGAGTGCAGCGTCTCTCCCATCTATTGGGGAGAGACGCTGCAAAGTATTGTGGGATAGAAGACGCACTAAGTGGTGCTTACCCACACAATCTACAGGCAATACCTGAACATGTTTTTTGCGTCTCGGATCTTCAGTTAACTAATACAGAAGTTATCGGAGGTCAACCGTACTATCCTAAAACCAGTGTAACTGAAGCTTTACACAGTTTATAGGAAGGAGAAAACATGCACTAAATCCGAGATTAAAGCAATCTCAATCAGATACGATACTGCAAAGTTCCTCCAATAACAATTCAGAACCTCAACCATCAACTTCGACCACGTGACGTTACCTCAGGAAAATTGGTTTAACAAATATCGCCCGTACCTGTACTTTCTAATATTACAAAACGCAAAAAACAACCTACAATTTATTTAACTAACCCAAGTTGTATAAAAGACATAAAATATATGAAATAATTTGTATATTTGTACATTAAATAAAATTTTGTTCTTAATACGGGCAAAAAGGGCCAAGTTAAATCTGTATCTAAAGGGTTAAAACGAAAGTAAAAAGAAGCAATCATCCATAAGGATGATTGCTTCTTCAGATATTAATATCTGAATCTGAAGTAGAAATATCAGCTCATTCCTAAAGTAGCGATATTACTGATATTGAGGAAAATGAATGCGTCTTCGTGGATATTGAGGAAAATGAATGCGGAGTCTCGAACTTTGGAAATATAGGAACTATGTCAAAATCAGACTGAATTGAGTATACACATTACAAACATTGGTTACATGAAACGTGTAGAGCATTCGAAGTTGCCTGGAACCCATGTAGAAAGTATTTATTGAAGAAGGTTCAAGTGAATCTTATATATCATCTTATTTCCTATAAGCCATCTCTCTCTCTAGATATGCGGCAACGGCCACGGATTTTTCACGTGGAGCAACGTAAATATCAATGTAGGTTATATAAGGAAATTTTTAAGAAAATCGATTTTAAAGGTTAAAAACTAAATTTATGTGTTAGAAATAAAAGAAAATTAAGAAAAAGAGCAAATAGCAATCTTCAAACTATGCACCCTTGATATTATGACAGCATGCAAGATGCTTAACAAAATCTTATTGAACAATATCAATTAGTAAATATAACAATTATTTTTGATATTCTCAAATATGGCGAATGCGCTAGTGGTTATAAGTTCCTAGATCGGAAAACCGGATTTCATTCTAAATGAAGTATAAATCAATTAATTTTGAAACGACAATGCATGTAATACATGTAAATAAGTCGTCAACAAGATCAGGATGTCAATGGTACACAGTGTGAATTTTCTTTCCCTTACTTTATTATGTAAAAAAATAACTGATTTTTCTAGGCATTTAGTACTTAGTTAAAAGATATATCAAGCCGCCAAAAATGGTGCCATTTTAAAGAAGCGCGATGAGCCTTAGGTGGCGCCCTCTATTCCTGATATCAAAACTATGAACGCGTTTAAATTTTTCTCCTAAGGAAACCCCCGAATCTGGTATTTTGTGCCATTATCTCTATTCGGAAATTAGACAGAAAAATTGAAACCTACATTAAAATTTTTAGACCCTGTATATTTTAATCCATACTTGAACAATTTTTACCACTAAGTGGTGAAAAGTTTATTCATGTATTTGCCGTATTGGGTACGTATTATCCAAAAAATGTATTAGTATTAATACGTAAGTTTAGCCAAATATACGTATTATTAATATGTAAGTTTAGCCAAATGGCGACATCAAATCTGTCACTACCTCCCGGACTATAAGGATCGACATTGAGTCGGGTTAAAGTTCGCGGTGGAACCCTATAGATTTCCCACCGTCCCAAATCACGTTTGCGGCTTTTAAAGTTGTTTGATGGCCAGAAGTGGCAGGTTATAAAGTCTATTGATATTTGGGATTCGCCGCTTCGGAATAAGCCCTTCATACGTACAAATTGTAAGCGTTACTATTGACGGTTGGAAGCATATGCGTTCTTCGAATATTTGTTAGGGGGGCGCAAAGAGGAAAATGTGTGTGCAGGAATTGCCAGAAAGTCGTGGAATTGTCGATATCGCGATAATGAGTTTTTTAAAAATATGTTCCACATTAAGGTTGTTGGAATTAACGGTGATTTTGATTTTGACCTTGGACTCTAATATCAAGGATATGTGAAGGTCAACTTTGTTTTTTTAAACGGAATGACCAGTGTTGACTAGAAACTAAGTGTTTGTCAACGTGAATTCTCAAAAAATTACCTGGGAGACTTTCCAAGAAATATTTCAAGCATTTTTCTTAAAGTTTGTCAAAAATGCATCCTGATTTGTGAGCTTATGATAAATGAACTTTATACGTTAACTTACAAATACTGTTGTGATTCACAACAAATAAAGACAAATTGTTTTTTTAACTTTGGACATCTCTGGAAGTGGTAAAATAGACATATCCTCGTAATGGAGCAAAGCACTCCGTTTTTTTTTTATAATTAGATATGATTTAAGGTTTGATTGATAACTGGATATAACTACGAGATTAATATGGAGATGGTACTAAATATAAAAGATCTGTAAAAAAGTGCGTAAGGTCTCAAAAATCAACACAAAAACAGTTTTTTCTTGTGATCCCTAGAAATTTTGATTTCGTTTAATGTTCTGAGTACCCACCAAAATTTGTAATCCTTATTTCCGACCAATATTTCGCTTCTGAAATGTTATAATCTCGGTAACTTTTTTTATAAGGTCTAATCAGTGTGGTAAAGAGTTTTTCATGTTCAGCGCTCGATCTTTGAAATTGAACAAGAAAAGTTGTGTAAGTGAAGTAAAAATTATGTCAGCCAAAAGGGTGCTGCGACTTCGCTGAGTGGTTCGAATCCTGGATATCCAATTGTCTAAGACATTCTCCTATAAACATGATTCAATTTCACCAAGGATGCAAGTGAAGTTGGTCTGTAGAGCGATGCAAATTTAGTGTATCGCGTGTAGTATGGCATGTAGCGCCGTTTTGTTGAAACCATATATTTGTGAAATCCATACCATCTAAACTAGGCCAAAGAAAATTATTTTTCATGGCCCGATATCGATCACCGTTGTGAGTGCGATTCCTTCCTCATTTTGAAAAAAAATATATTGATCGATGATGCCGCCTGACTGAAAATCCACACCAAAGTGACTTTGGCGGAATGTAGTGGAACTTGATGAATTTTCCATGGGTTTTCATTGCTCCAAAACCGGCAATTTTGTTACTTAATGAAGTCTGCTGTCAGGATCAGCTTCCCGCTGCTGTAGAGCAGTCAGTCAACGCGTAAGTTTTTGACTTAGTTTGTACCTTAAAATGGTGCAGTCCCGATACATAATCTTCCATGTTGATGTCGGAGAAATGCAAATTTCTTGCGCATGATGCAAAGTTGGACGCAGAAACGTTTGGCGAATAGAGCACCTATTTTCATCACATTTTAACAATTTCCACATTTTGTTGGATTGTGTAGCGGGTTTCACATTTAAATGTCATGACTAGGGTTCCGAACGTGTGCTGAAACGCAGGGCCGGACTCGTAGTCCGTCATGTTATTGACGGAAGTTGACATTATGAGAGATCAAAAAGACAGGAAAAAAATGTGTTAATAATGTATGTACATACCTATTGTGTCATTGTGTCATTCAGAAACACCGACTGTCTTCATTGCTTGAGCGTACCTACGTTGTTGCGACCTACGTACCTACATTGTAAAGGTGTAAATTCGAAATAGTTCACATGGACAGAGGACGACACGACACGCAGATTATTTTCACGAATGTCGCAGAGTTGTGTATCACTAACAGTTGTTTGTTGTCACTCACATCAGTACCTTATTATTTTTTACATCTATATACACGTGTTGTAATTCCCCCTCCTCTATCTCTATCTCTATCTCTATCTCTATCTAATCATCTTTTTAAGTATATTTACAAATGGTAACGACTGTCTCATTATTGCAGAAATCCACACAAAATCAGGAAATATGTAAATATAGTACACGAATTCACGAGTCACTAATTTGCGACAAAGAAATTGTTTTTAAAGCGGCGTGGCGGTCGACTCGTTTATACCGCCGGCAGGTAGAACACTATCGGAATAGCACGGGCAGTGGCGTGGGTATACAGAGGCAATAACTATGCGCTTAAAAATACGGTTTATACTTTAATTATCATAGAGTTGTATAGTGCCGGTTCAGCGTGACAGCATACTTTCCTGGACCTTTGTAATGACTATCTGAGCATCCCTTGATCATATGACAATTATGTCGTTATCGGCGTCATCATGCGCAGTTGCCAAAAACCGAGCGTCACTATTGAAAAACCCTTTATCTGACGAAGAACAATGAACAAGAGTCTTGGCTTATTTATCTATCAGGGGGAATATATCGGTGACATGACAACACACTCTAGTGTGCCTAAATGGGATGACATGTGCCTAAATGTGCAGAAACCATTAGTTGTCGTGTCCAGTTAAGTTAAGTAAAAATACAATGAGATAAATGAGAATAATTACAGTTCATTCTCATTCATCATTAAAAATCACAAATTACTATCAGTTTATAAGACACACTAGAGGGCAGTTCTCTCATTTATTCTCTTTCATTAATGTATTCACTTGGCGAGGAAATAAGCCGAGATTCTTGTTCATTTTTTGTCGTCGTCAGATATACCACACGGATCAGACCCGATAAGGTCGAAATTTGGAACTGTGGTTTCTGCTGATGAATGTCAGTGTACGGGAATTATTCTCATTCTAAGACAATTTATATAATTCATGAAGTCCGTAAACACCCTGTGTTGAGAAGAATGCGCGCCTGGCCCTATCTGAATATTCCCGAACCGTGCGATCCCGACGTGACGCAACCGAAACGTGCTCTATCGTCGTCCTTTGGCAAGAACTTGGCCGCAAAGCAATATCCCCGTCAAATTTGCGGAAAAAACCTGCGAACGGTAAGCTAAAAATAAACATCGACACACCGCTGACAGACACACGTCCATTGTCTAAGCAATAAGCGCCAGAAGACAAAGGAATGAGGTTTCTCTCACCCCTAAAGAATGGCGAGTACGTGTACCAGTGGTGGAGTTATAATTTAAAAGAATACATAAAGAATATAATGAAGATAACTGTAGTTCACCTAACGTTTGATTTGTCCCAGACAAACTTTTTATATTTTTGTGGGATATGTACTTTTGGGATGTGTAATTTTGAGATTTTATGATTATGGGATACTCTGGGGTAGAGCCAGAGACTACAATTACGTTAAAAAAGTATGGTTAACAATGAATTTGTTCCTGGAAAAATCAATGTGATATACGTATAATCACAGTATAGAAAAAATACAGTAGGGTCAGCTGGAATTTCATTCTAAGCTGTTTTCATAAAACCAATATGGCGGCCTAGGATGGTGTCGACTACCTCATATGAGCTTATATACACTGCACAGGCTCGTATGAGGTAGCACTTATCAGGTGCTTGAATAGTGTAACTGAATTACTCCTAATAAACTGGAAAAAGAATTAGATGAAAAAAAGTGGCTAACCCCTTGACTGACACGGTAATTTCTTAAAATGTGCCCTAACTGCCGAAATTAGAAACTTCGACAACTTCAACTTCAACAACTCTGAACATCATGGTGTTGACAGAATTTGGCCTAGATGCTCCTTCCTAAATTGCTACAATAATAGCATAATTTATGACATTTTGCTACTTTTACCAGATATTATTATTTTCAACGTTTTCATAATTATCATTTTCAACGTATTTTGATCCACTGATCGTCATGGTGTTATCTGAATTTGTCTTGCACTCGGCAAATTATCATAAAGTCAAAATTTTATCGTTGAATCGCCTAATAAATTATCAATCTACACTTTTCTAATATTCTATTTAGACATTATTTGGTAAAAACGTTCTACTTGATGATATCAAAAAGTACACCAAATCGTTTTTCGGGGAAAATTTTAGCTTTTGAAATATACCCCAAAAACGTTTTTTTTCAGAATTTTCGATTTTTTATGTTATTTAATCGGTTTTTGTGCTATAACTTCAGTAATTTTCAGCAGATTTGGTTCAAAATCGTTCACGTCGATCAATAGAAAGGCGATCAATAGAAAGGTAAGAATTCAAAAAAAACTCAAAATTTAAGATGGGTAGATTTTTAGTCCATTTAACGGTAAACAATTTTCAAAAAATAATTTCTCAGTTGTCGCCTAGTCGATTTGGCCGTTTGCGGTCTTAATTTATTCAATAGAGCCTCTATAATGATCCCTCAAAAATTCATAATGTGGTTTTATTGTTTTAAGTGAGAAACGCGGAAGTCCGCGAGCGCATGAACTATCGTATACAGTGTGGAACAGCCAAATGGAATAAATTCAGTAGCTCCATTATTATGCATTTTTTTAGAAAATCCTGAGACAAGTCAATTTCCTAATTCTAAAATGACATCTTGCGACGTAAATATGTCATCCCTAAATTCAACCCCCTTCAGGTAACACACCTACAACCCCTAAATTTTCAAACTGGATGTAGGTGCTTGTGATACTTGATTGAAACTACTGATTGAAAGGTCTTTTTCATTCTCTATTCAAAACTGCTATGGTTTTAAATTTTATTGCAGAAATTAACAAGAACAAAAGATAAGTTTCTCCAGCGTAGGAAATTCGCTGGTGACTGTCATTCGGTTTTCGCGTTGGCGTGGAATGACCCACATGCAATTTTTGGGCTGAAATTTGACCGCTGTAATTCAAAGAATAATTTCATCGACTGAGATGCGCTTGGCAACAATGTGAAATTAATTCCCTTCCAATTTGTTCTACTGAAAATAGTTTAAATATTAAATATTACAAGATATATAGGGTCTTGGAGTGGGTACTGGAACCTTCGGCGTAGAAACAAAAAACTGGACGTTTTCCACGAAACACCGAACTACTACACTTTTCTCGACGCGCGTTTCGCCAACCAAGTTGGCATCTTCAGGAGAAGATTAAAAACTAGTTGCCAACTAATAGTAACTAATGCCAACTTGGTTGGCGAAACGCGTCGAGAAAAGGTGTAGTAGTTCGGTGTTTCGTGGAAAACGTCCAGTATATATATAGGGTCCGATGTCAGGACATTAAACATTTTTGTTTGTGATAATCTTGATGTCAGAATAGATCCAAAAGATTTGAATACCGATTATATTGGAACATTAATCATACCTCCAGACGTATTTATCAAAATTTTGTTATCTTGTTTTTTTTATGGAGATTTCATTTTTTCCATTTCTATTGATTTAAAAACAAAGAGTACTGATTTGCTCATTTTCACTACTACCTACAAATTTAGTTAGGCAGTTTTCGATTGCATTATGAAAGTTTTTTTATTAGAATTCATAAACCTAAATGATTTTTTACCGGATGGACCAATTAATAACAATTCTTATCATTCATACATTTATAATTTAAGCATCAACTTTATTTTACTTTATATAAATAAATATAATAGATAACATTTAGATAATTTTAATGAAAACATTTAATGATACTACCTGAATAAGTCTGTAGTGAAAACTGTGGCAAAATGGCAAAAATCAACAGAGCAAAAGAAATTGGTAATATCCATAAAAAATTTCAAAAATCGTCTGAAGATATTGTTACGTATTTCTCTCCAAATAAATCACTTCTCCAATTCAAACACGTTTATTAATACTCTACAACTCTGCGATCTTATCTCTTTAATATTCGAATCCACAACTAATTCTATATTAGCAATAACACCACTATTTATAGTTTTTACATGTTCTAGAAAATTCATTTGATATCTAGAATGTTAATATGTCATTCCATACAATTCTTTACTAACAAGTAGTGTATAAACTAAATAGACCTAATATGTAAACTGTAAAACTTAATAAATGTCAGCTGTCACTAATGTCACTTTTGCAAATGCCACATTGCTCCCCTCTTTGGGGTTATTCGTCCCGAATAACACTGTCTTCAGTCCTAGGAGGTGAATCTTCGACGACAAACCATTTGGGTGGATCATGTCCTGTGTACTTAGCGAGCCTTTCTAGATGGACCACCTTCGGCTTTCTTCTTGGAGATAGCTGGATGCGGTAGACCAAGTCGTTGATTTTCTTTATTATGGTGTAAAGGTCTTTCCAGTTCCTATAGAGTTTTGTACTTTTTCCTTTCGCCCTTTTTTGGAGCGTACAACCACCAGGTTTAAATGCAGTCTCTGTGGATGTAGTGTCGAGACGCTGCTTCATTTTGCCGCTCTGCATTTTCAGCTTCTCCCTGGCAAATTCTTCTACAAATTCTGGCAGATATCGCTCCTGAGTTTCTTCTAGTGGACGGCCAAGCACGAGGTCAGTAGGCAGCTTCATTTCTCTTCCAGAGGTCAGCATAGACGGAGTGTAGGTAGTTGATTCATGCTGGGAACTTCGATATGACAGCAAGAAGTAATAAAAATAATGGGCATCCAAGGGCGTAGCCAGGGGGGGGGCGATGGTCAAGTAAAACCAAAATAGTCGGGGGGATTGCGCTTGCCGTTGCCTCCAATGACCATTTTTTTTTGCTTGTTTGTTTAATCTGCATTGGTCGTCCCCCCCAAAGAAAAATACTGGCTACGCCCTTGTGGCCATCAAGAAAACCCGAACTACTGCGCTTCATCCTCAGTCAAATGGCATGGTTGAACGTCACAACAGAACCACATGCCATTAGTCTAAATTCGTGTCTGAAAATCTGACACAGAATCTTGTGAATTTATGCTGATCAGATCTTATATCATGTGTCACTAGCAGAAATTTCCGACGTTTTGTATCGGTTGCTTGGTCAACCTGTATATCATTTAAGTATTTACTCAATTTTTGAAGTAGTACAAATTAGAAGAAAGAGAACTTCCTATTATTGTCAATAAATCGATTAATTTATTGTTTTTTTTTTTTACGTCGAATAAAAATTGAGCCTAAAACTTTAATGAGTCGAACCTATCGACGGCCAGTTTATATCTTGCTGTGCCCTGTCGCCTCTAAGGAGCCGCCGCTGTTCCACAGGCTATTTGAAAATAGGATCACGTCCCTCTTCCGCCACCAGTCACGTAGTAGGATTCCCGCCAAATTGTCGATTGAAATACAAACGAAGCCCCGACCGTAGCGGGAAATGTACAGGAGCTTACGGTACGCGAGGCATGCGGTTTATCCCCGGCAGGGCGGGGGTAGGGGGTGTAGACGGCAGATGATCGCGGTCCGTACAGAATTTATAGTGTCTCTATCCGCCAGGGGCTTTTTTTATTTAAGGATATATATTTTTTCTGTGCCGCGTTAAGATTTATTTCGGTGCGAAAAATGAGAAAAATGTCATCGTTATAATGGGAAAATGTAAAGGATAGAAGCAAGTTTTAATGAGTGACACAACTTTTCTATTTGCACTCTTTTTTTGTGTACATCAGTGAGAGCGCGTGCTAAAAAATGTGAGGGTTGTAAATGAATACAATATGTAACAACTGATTTTTTTTTATTCTTTTAAGTTCGAGTATGAAAGATTTATACCCTTAAAAATATTCATATACTTTCGTACTGTTTAATCCCTTGACTACCATGGTAATACCTTGAAATGCGTCCTGACTGCCGAACTTAGAAACTTCGACAAATTTAACTAGATATATCATTTCCGACGTATTTTCACCCGTTGAATATCATGGCGTTGTCAGAATTTGGTCTAGATCCTCCGAAATGCTAATTTTGGTAGGAAATTGCCCCGAAAATGGCTGAATTTTTGACATTTTGCTACTTTTACCATATGTATCATTTCCAGCGTATTTTGATTCACTGATCATCATGGTGTTTAATGAATTTGTCTTACACACGCAAAACTATCATAAAGCTTAAATTTTGTCGTTGAATCAGCTCATAAATCTTCAATCTACAGTTTTCCATTATTTTATTCAGCCATTATTTCCGACGTATTTGGATGCACTGTGTCACAAAGTCTTGTCCAATCTTCGCCTCAATCCTTAAATTTCTGAATAATATATAAATTTGAAAGTTAGAATAGAAATCAAAACAGTTTTTCCTAATGTCATAAACTGAGTATTTTTTTGGGCAATTTCCCCCCAATATTGGAGCACTTGGTCCAAATTTTGACAACACCATAATGTTCAACTGGTCAAAATACAAGTCGGAAATGACGCAGCTTGCCAAAATAATACTGTTTAAATGCGGCACATAATTTGAGTGTAAAAATGGTAATTTCCTTAGAGCTCTAGTCTGTTTTGGGTGCAAAACAGAACCCAATAAACTCCGGGATCATGTTCAGCATCCCCAAGAATATAGGAAAACACACATTGATTACATTTTACACATTATCAGGTGTTATTAGAATATTTATTAATAGGACAAAGATTTGTGATTTTCCAGCAGTTTGGGTCAAGTCGAAAAAAAAGTCAAGGGTCAAAATTTTCTTCTTAATATGTTATTTATAACAATACGTAGAAAGCGTTTTATTACGTTATTGGAAGAGTCGACACAATGTTTTTTGTTTCATCTGATATTATAGACAAATAGTCGGCGTCTTTTATTTCTTTATAAATTTCTTCTTGGCATACACTAAGCACATCTTGTAAAATTTTATTTTGTATTATTTTTGAGTACTCTTCAAAACAATCCAAATGGTCTTTTGGAGCAACGCCAACTCAGCACTAGCAAAGTTAAATAACATAGCCCCACAAAAAAAAATTGGTCAAACCCAGAAGGTAGACCCCTCTAGCCCCATGTATTTTGATGCGTTGAAACCTATTATGACATTAAAAATTGATTTTAACTATTGAATTTTCCGCTGATTTTAAATATTGAAGTTTTTTTTACACAAATTTCAAATTGATGTATATTTTGGCGTTCTAAAACCAAATATGACAATAAAAAAAATGATTTTAGTTGTACCATTTTCCATTAGCACCCCTTTACCACCCACCTGAGGGGTAAAATTGAAGTTTTTATTAAATTAAAAAATGTATGTGTATTCTTATGTATTTTAGTGTTCTAAAACCGAATAGGTGTGACATTATTATTTATTTTTTACACAAAATTATTTTAGTTGTACCATTTTCTCCTAGCACCCTCTTAAGATACCCTATGTAGGGGTTCGAAATGGAACTTTTATAAAAATTTAAAACTTATTCGTGTCATGAGGCATTTTGGTCTACTAGACCCGAAAACGTCAATAGAAAATAATTTCAACTACCAAATTTCCCTGTAGCACCACCTTGAGACCGCCGTAGGGAAAAATGCGCCTTTAATTAAATTTAAAACGTACATATCTTCTAATGCTCTTTTACATGTAATTGTAAAGAATTTTTTTATAAGAAGTGAAATTTTGACCCCTTGTGAAGGTACAGGGGGTAATGGGGCGGTCCAAGGGGTGATTGAGTGGTTGAAATCAATTTTTTTTATTGTCTTGATCAGTTTTAGTGCATCAGAATACCTAGGAATACACATCAATTTGAAATTTTTATTAAAAAACTTCAATTTTATCCCCTCAGGAGGGTCGTAAAGGGGTGCTAATGGCAAATGGTACAACTAAAATATTTTTTATTGTCTTATTTGGTTTTAGAACGCCAAAATACATAAGAATACACATACATTTGAAATTTTTTATAAACACTTCAATTATAACCCGTAAGTAACCGTAAAGTAACCCTGTCATAATAGGTTTCAACTCATCAAAATACGTTGGGGTTGAGGGGTCTACCTTCTGGGTTTGACCAATTTTTTTTTGTGGGGCTGTGTAATCAGCGAAAAAAAACTTCATGTCACGTCCTCTCAATGCATGTTCAACTCCACTACAAAAACGCAAAAAAATAATTTCAATATGTAAAATGTAATGGTTAGGTATGCCTCATAAATTTTGCACATTTTCATTGTGCAATTGTGCAGTGAGCTACAATGTTTACTTTTCCAACAAGCTTAAATTGCACATTTTTCAAATGTTATGTTATGTTCATAATTATTCACCACCAAATAATAAGTAGGGTAAACACAAAAAGCGCATTTTTATATTACAACCACAAATCCAATCACGTTTTCATAAACGTCTTGAACTGAAATTAATCTTTCATTAATGATTGCATTTTCTATCAAAACATCTTTCTTCACAACAAACTATCTGCACAATATCTAAGTCTGGAATAGGCTACCAAGTCTTTTCTTTTCAACTTTGTATGACAAAAATCGGCTCTTCTACTAAATTTTCCACCAACTTCGATACCGGAGTGATTGATTGATTGATTGCGTATGGGGTAGGTACATGCCCTGTGCACTTAAGCGATGCTTATTGTGCCCCCATAGTCTAGTCATTCCATTAGTCCTGTTTCCTTAAGAAATTTAAGGACAGTTTCTAATGGAGCGTCTGTCACTTCTTTTGGTTCTATTGTTATAGCCCCGTTCGAATACCTGGCAGTTGCCAGCGCCGGGCATTCGCATAATATGTGGAGGGAGGTTTCTTCCTCCTCTCCGCACCTTCTGCAATCGGGATCATTTTTCACCCCGATTGTCGTAAGATGTCGCATGAGTGGACAGTGTCCCGTAAACAGTCCTACTATCCATCTCAGCTGGTTTCTACCCAGTTTTATGAAGTCTTTTGACTTGTTCCAGGATGGTTCACCAATGAACATCCGCGAGTGTCTCAACCCTGGGACTTTCGCCCAGTGCGATATATGTTTTTCTCTTAATAGGTCCTTCATGGCCCTCCTGGCTGTCCGGTAAGCCAGACTGCAGGTGACCTATCAGTGGAACTTCCGCCCCTTTCTTTTGCAAGAAAGTCCGCTCTTTCGTTCCCTACATGGCCTTGGTGCCCTCTCATCCACTTGAGAGTGATACTGTTGTGTTCCGCTAGTTTCGTTAGCGAATCCATACAGTCTTTAACTACCTGGGAATGTATTTCTACAGCTCCCAGGGCTTTGAGTGCTGCTTGGCTGTCGGAGATGATCTGGATCCTCTTATTTGTGTAAGACCTCCTAGTCATCTCCTGCGCGCAAGCGGATATTGCAGTTATTTCTGCCTGGAATACGGTTGCATAGTTCCCCAGATTTATGATAATTTCGCAATCTGGGTCTCTGTTTGTTGCCCCCGCTCCAGTACTTTGTTCGGTTTTGGACCCATCTGTATACCAGGTGGTTCCATTCTGCTGGATTGGTATGTGACTGTCTTCCTCTCCCTCCTTCGGTACGATCACCCGATAAGGTTTGTGGAAGATTATGTCACGACCAATTCTGTCCGACCGCATGTTTAATATACGGTTTTGCTTTAATTCTTCGAATATCTCTATATGGAGTCCCCGTTTTGTGGTGGTTACTCCATATCCGGAAATTTCTAGCCTGTAAGCTGCCATCAGAGCCTCCGCCTCCAACACAATGTGTAGAGGCGGAAGACATAGCATTGCTTCCATGGCTGCAGTGGGCGTTGTTTGCATGGCCCCTGTTATTCCTAAGCAGGCAAGTCTTTGCAGCTTGCCTAGTTTTGCTATGGCTCCCTTTTTCTAGCTTTATGCCACCAGCCCATAAAAGTTACCATTTTAAGAAATATAAAATAACTAAACTAAATATCCACCTAGAAAATTTTAAAAGATTGAGAACTTCAGTTAAGTTACAAGTTAAGGCAGAGTACAAAAATTGTATAAATAATATTGAGCAAAAATTAAAATTTGTGGAATTATATTCAGTCAAAAAAGGCCACACACGAATACCAGGCAAGCTAGTAAATGAAAATCTAGTGTTTGATACACCACTGTCAATAGTAGATGGTTTCAGTGATTACTTCGGTAGTGTTTATATCAAGTCTGTGACATAACAGGCGTGGAAGTAAACAATAATCCTATTATTAATTTTAGTGCATTTACTGAAAGTGAAGTATTAGAAGCTTTAAGTAAGCTAAAGAACAAAATGACGTCAGGTCATGACCAGATTCCGAGCTTTTTAGTTAAAGATTGAAATATGTTTTTGGTCAACCTCTGCTAATATTATTTAACATAGTTCTTAAAACCAATACTCTTCCTGGTATGTGGAAAGGCGCTCGAATTTCTCCTGTACTGAAGTCTGGAGATAGTTCTATATTAACTAATTTATATACCTATTTCCATATTATGTACTCGTATATTTGCAAAGGTTTTGGAAATATCTTTATAAAATCGCATTTATCGTGCTCTTAAAATTTATATTTCTCATATTCATGGAACATCGTTCAACAGTGACTAATTTAGCAATGTTTGCCCAATATGTGTCTAGTGCCGTTGATAATCAACATCAGGTTGATTACTGTACACTGACTTCTTTAAAGCGTTTGATCGGATTGATTATGGACTGATTTTACGTAAACTAAAAACCTTTGGTTTTAGTGACACTCTTTTATTACTTTTTACCTCACATCTTTGTGACAGATCGCAGTTTGTTTCATACAATGGTTTTAACTCAAGATATTTCTGTCCAACATATGGAGTCCCACAAGGATCCAATCTAGGACCTTTATTATTTTTATTATTTATTAACGATATTGCCAGTGTTTTAGACTGCGATTTTGTTTTATTTGACGATGATCTAAAAATATATAATATAGTAGACAATGTTGAGGGCTGCTGTTTCATTCAGGAACAGTTTAATAATATAGAAATTTGGTGCACATTTAATCGATTACAGCTGAACATTCAGAAATGTAAATGACCTATACCCTGAGAAAGAGAATTCAGTTTGAATAAGATAATAAGAGAATTAGGTGTTATTTTTAAGCTAAATTGCCATTTAATCTACATATAAGTGAAATAGTATCCTCATGTTTGAAGATGTTGGAATTTATATTCAGAAATTGTCGAAGTTTCCAAAATACACAAAAAAATAGTTTATTACGCTTTTGTTAGGTCAAAGTTAGAATATGCCTCGATGATCTGGTATCCATACTACAACAATCAAATTCTTCAAATAGAGAACGCACAGAGAAAATTCCTTAAATGTATACATTACAACACTTATGGTATTTATCCAGATAGAGGTTATAATCATCAATTATTACTCGATACATTTATATACCAACTCGATACATAAGTACCATCTTTATATACAAGACGTGTTATATGTAGTCTAAATTTTGGATGTAAATTAGTATGCAATGAAATAGACTGTCCTAATTTACTTAGTGGTTTAAACTATCGTATACCGAGAACTTCATCTAGAAATGTCGAAATGTTTATGTTACCGATAGCTAGAACTAACATACGTTCACCTTTATATACACTTAGTAATAATTTAAATAATATTAGTCAGTTTTGTGATATAAATTATACAAATATGCAACAATTACGTAACCTTGCCATGGAATATAATAATCTTTTTGAATATAATAATTTTATTTATGTAAATTGAACTATACAATACCTACACCTTTTTGTTTGTTAGTAGATTGAGAATAATTGTACATTTATTTTCACATTTGTATATAGGTATTAATATCAAATCTTTATTTGTGACATTGTAGATAATTATTGTATTTATTTTGATTAATGTTGTCCTTTAATTGGATTATGTAATCTGTTGGGCAATAAAAATCCATTATTATTATTATTATTATTATAAAGTTATGAAAAGTATATAATATTAATATCAGACCGTAAAAAACGAAGAAAAAAACGGTAAAACTAAACGAGAATTGCGGTCACGCTTCGAGGATTTACCGTCAAAATTTCCACGGCTGAAATCGCTTTATTTCCGTGTCGTGGTAAATGTCGCAAAAGGAAATTGGTACATCGTTTCCCTCCGTCGCCTAACAGTCTGAGCGAGAACGACAAATATGTATATTGGGAATTTATGCAGATCCGTGTTGCATTTTATTGGATATTTCTTATACACGGCGAATTTGTGAAATCTTACCCCTCACCGTTATTTCGGAAACGAGGAATGAGATTTAATGGAAATTTTCTATATTTTGGTGGAGGTGCCAGTAATAGGTAAAAAAAACAAGAAACTATGTACTATGTACGTACTTTGACTTACAAACTGTACTTTGTGCATACTGTATATTACTGTAGTAATAACAGATTTTCTTATACAGGGCGAATCTGTGAAGTATCACCCATCATTATCTCGGAAACGAGAACAGAGAATAAATGGAAATCTTCAGAGATAATTAGATTTAAAACACTACAAGATTACACAAAAAAAAATATTTACCGTTGTTGTGACAAATACTGTAGAATACGGGATGTATTTTATTAAAGAATTCAACGCATTTTCTGTGCCTTATTTTTATTTGTTGCAAAATTATTTTTGCATCATGCCTTCATAAAATTTCTGCGCTTCTATCGAATCATCCTCGTGAACAAGTTGTAATTTGTAAGGATGTAACTTTTCTCGCTTAAATACATTTCTAACTGATTGGTGAGAAACATCAAAAGTAGTTGTCAAGACCGTGAAAGATTGGATTGGATTTTCGCGTACTGAGAGCAATCTCGTTCCAACGCTCTATCTCCTGCGGTTGCAATTCTAGGACTATCTGATTTAGCGAAATCCTTAACGCTACCAGTTGCTTGAAATTTCTTTGCCAGTCGGCTTACTGTTGGTTGGTATATTGGAGATCTGTTGGGGGTACAATTCATCAAACAGTTCACAAACTTGGTCTTGGAATCTCTGCATGTCTCCTTACCCACTCATTCTTAAATTTTAGATTCTTTGCTTTCCACGCAAGCGATTCATTATTTATTTATAACTCGTAAAAACGTAAAAGAAATAATAAATTGTTGAACACAAATATAGAAAACAAAAAATGACTTCTGCTATGACCTAAACGTTACGAGAACATCTCACTTTATAAAAACTGTTCTTTGCGAAAATTTCTTCATGTAACCATATAAAATTTTTAGTGTACAGTTGGAACATTGTTTAGTTGCTATCTTCGTATGCCTTGAATATATTAATATTAATTATTCATATTACTGTATATTACAAATGTTTTTACATCAATTGTTCCTTATAGAAGTGCGAGTATGTGTAGAAAGTTATTAAGAAGTAAAGTGGACTTCAAAGAATATTCTAATGCTCTTGCAAGGTCTACTCCAATTGACCTGAAAAGAGGACTGTGAAAAGACTCAGGAAAACTAACAAGGTCCCTATATGTTTATGGATATATAATAGTGAAATAATTTTTTAGGAAAAAGTGAAATAAATGTTTTAGTTGCGTTCCCTTGCTTTAAACGAATCAGCTCTCGAGGACAGGGAATGAGGATATATTAAGAAAAGAAAATATTTAATGGGACTCGCCTAAGGGTCTGTTAATAAATATTAAATAAAATAAAAACCTTTAGAAAAAAACTTTAATTAACATCATTCCTCCATGAATACGTTTGTATTTATTTATATTTTAATAAAGTCGCTTCTCACAAAAAAAAAACAGATTGATAAAAACTAATGAGTTCGTTCACGGGCTTATTAGAAAGCTCTCGAATTCTGTGAGGTACAGGTCACGTGACGTTATCTACAGAGTGTGGCTGTAAAGTTTTAAAGTTGGGGCCACAAAAAGGAAAGCTAACTGGGACTGAAGGGTTTTCATACTATTATTTTGCACCACTCGTAATTATTAAAACTCCACAACTGCAACAGCCTTAAGCTTAATATAAAATAGCGTCGAAACGGTCACGTTTCAACTTTAATTAGTTGCAATCTACATAGTGGAGTGAAATTAGACTAAATAAATTTAAAACCCATTTCCTGCCACCCTCTCTTTTAGAGGGGATTTAACTAAAATAAAATATAGCATGTGGTGGTAAATACTGTACAAAAAAATAACGTTATGTAAAAAGTGTTTTGAATTAATAAAAAATATTCATGTTACGTATGGATGTAAATATTTTTGAGATAAAATAATTTGAATATTACTCTTTGAAGTATAAAAGCCTTGAGTTTATAGCAGATATAAAAACTCCCGCAAAAACACCGGAAAGAGATCGGAACTACCTCTCGCACCCGGTCAGCGAAGTCCTAATTACAGAGCACAAACTCTATAAAAACAATGTGCTAAACTAAGGCACGACGACGCCGCGCCGACGGGACGTTACGATGAGCGATGTAATTCGGACGGGTCGCCATTTCTGCTCATTTTGAGCTTATCCAACATTACTTACTGCATGCAAGTGGGGTAAATTAGCACCATGTCTAAATACTTACGAGATGCTGAAACATCTGTGCATAAGATATTCTGATTATTTCGTGTTGTATGCTTATAAAACAGTACATAAATGTGATAATTGCATTCCGTCAGTTGGAACTATGTACGAGGTGTGTAAATTAAGTAATAAGAATTTTTTATTCGAATAGAATTACAATTCACTATTGTCTCCTTCAAAATAACTTTCTTGGGAAGCCACACAGCGCTGGAGACGGTTCTTCCATTCCCGATAGCAGTGCTGGAACTCATATACTGGAATAGCCTTCACCTAGTCGGTTACTGCAGTGTGAATGGTCCCAAAACGACGTCCCTTGAGGTGTTTTTTAATTTCGGGAAGAGAAAAAAGTCACAAGAACACAAGTCAAGCGAATAAAGAGGCTGAGGAGCCACAGGAATGTTTTTACTGGCTAAAAACTCGTTTACTGAAATGGCTGTGTGACAAGGCGCATTGTCGTGATGCAACATCCAGTTTGCTCTTGATGTTTGGTCTCACATGCATGACCCTTTTTCGAAGTTTTTCAAGAACCTCTCTGTAAGTGTTGATATACTGTTTGGCCTGGAGGCACAAACTCTTTGTGGACAATTCCCTGGCTATCAAAAAGCAAATCTGCATGCATTTGATCTTCGACTTGCTTCGATTTTGATCTTGGAGAGCTTGAGTTGTGCAATTGCAAGCTTAGCGCTTGGTTTCCAGGTCGTCCTCAAACACCCAAGTCTTATCACCAGTAATGATACGTTCCATAAAATGGATCATCATTTTCAATCAGTTCCAAAAATCAAGTGACACCTTTCTCTCCTGAGTCCTTTTGTTCCTGTTCCTTCTGAAAATGCCTTAAACCACCGAAAACCCTGGGCTCTTGAAAAAACACTGTCTCCATAAGCGTGTTGAAGTTTTGCAAAAGTATCCGTTGCGCTATGTCCAAGTCTGAAGCAAAACATGATAGTACACCGTTACTCAAAATTAATGTCACTCGTTTTTTTAAAAAGCACTAGATAAAACCGGTTTACGAAAATAGTCACAAAGAACAAACAAATGACAAGTTCAAACTTGTATCGAAGGTGCATTACATGTTAAGCTACCGCCCTTCCAAGTCCCGTCTCCGCAGTGTTGCTAGATCGGACTCTACGTTGCCAGTCTCATTACTTAATTTACACACTTCGGATGTTGCTCCACTTGCCCTTCACTTAGTTACGCTGCGGCAAAAAGGGGATTGTTTTGATGTTTTTTTATGTATACTGTAAGTTTAAGGTCTACTATATGTACACTAATGTTTTTGAGACTTGTGGAAAATCTGTACGTGGAAATAGAAGGTAAGTAGTGACACCTCAGACCACAATTTTCTTATACCCACCTGTATTATGGAAGTCTTTCCAACGGCTGGCGCCCCCAATAGGATGACCTTGATCCTGTCGACCGACTCGGGGCTGATCTCGATGGGGAGCGTGCTCCTCCTGTTGGCCTCCTGGAAGCGGCATGCTGGTGGCGTCTCTCCAGAAAATCCAGATCCAACTCTGCAACAACCGGATGGAATACAAGGTGAGACTCGGACCAACTACAGCAACGAAGCCAATAACAAATTCCTCTTTACAGTTTACTTAAAATATTTCGATGTTACTACCATGAAAACGCATTTTATTGATATAAACAATAAAATGCGTGTTTATCGAAGTCAAATTGGCCAATTGAATGCTAACGGACGCAGCTGCATACATGCTAACACAGCAACTATTTCACCGTAAATGTTTCCAAAATATGGTACACCTGACATGTGCAGCTCATGCATTTAATCGTATTGCAGATAAAGTAAAAGACAGCGCTCCTGTAGTATGAACTAATAGGGGGTGTAAAACTATTTTTTATAAAGACATGACAAGTTACCAGACACACTTTTGACACCGGGCCTGTTATCACAAGATGGGGGCTTTACTTAGTTAGATAAGCATCTTGAAGAACTACAAAGGGTTATTTCTGTTTTGACAAACCAACAGCCATGTACTTCAGATACAAAGACTACGTAATGACATACAATAAATCGAAAATAACAATTATGCTATATAAGAAGTGTAAACATGTGGCCTATCGTTACAAGAGCAGTTTCGGGTATGAAACGACGTCAATGACTACATAAACCACCACAATAAATCTACAGTCAGCGCTGTAGTTGAAAAACAAATACAAGGCGTGTTTATGAAAAATCCTGGCTACAGAATTTTAGAACTATGTTTATTTATGACTGGTACCCATCAGGACCCTACCCCTACCTGGTAATAGGACTGGTACCTCCAGTCCAGTAGGCAGATTTTTATGTGTTTTTGAAACATATAGGGCTAGTTTTGACGGTTTCCCATGTATTTTTTTGCGTAGAACATAATGCGCGGGGTCCGTAGAGTTGAAACCGTCCGCTAATAATTTTTTTAAATTAACAATTTGTGAAAAAAAACAACGTTTTTTTCACATTTTCGCTTATATATCCGTTCCTTGGCATATTTTATATTCATTTACATTATCGAAATTCAAAAAAATCAAAAAAGCCCAACCCGAGTCCCGAAGTGCTGTTGTTAACTTGCAAATGACCGCTGAATTTGAAAAAGTGCTTTTTTTCACTATTTTTTTTACCTCGAAAGTAAGGCGACTATGATCGTGAAATTTCTTGGAGGGACTGCTATTTGTAGTATAAAGTCACAAAAAAATAAGCTTGATCTGTTAATAAATTTTCGAGTAATTAACGATCAAATTTTTTTGCAAGCCTTAATTGACAATCCGATCACGCCCGTAGCATTTCTTTGGTTTTTTGCCAGTTTTACAACGTTTTCTACGCGACTCCCTTTTTTGATGCGTTGCCGCTTCGAAATCCTCGGAATTGTGATTATAATATCTCGAAAGTACGCTTCAAGACGCGCATTTAAAAAAATGGGCGTCAATAAACAAAGAAATGGCGTCATTGTTAATTAAGGCCTGCAAAAAATTCGATCGTTAATTACTCGAAAAGTTATTAACGGATGGAGCTGAATTTTTTTTTGTAACTTCATACTATGAATTGCAGTCCCTCCAAGATCAAATTTCATGACCATAGTCGCCGTACTTTCGAAGTAAAAAAAATAGGGAAAAAATCACTTTTTTCAATTTCAGCAGTCATTTGCAAGTTAACAATAGCACTTGAAGACTTTCGGGTTAGGCTTAAAATTTTGGAAATTCAATAGGCTACAACTTCTTAAATGCAAGTGCTATATAAAATATGCCAAGGAACGGATATATAAGAGAAAATGCGAAAAAAAGACGTTTTTTTTTTTTAAATTGTTAATTCAAAAAATTAACGGACAAAATACATAGGAAACCGTCAAAACTAGACCTATATGTTTCAAGAACACTTTTTGATGACTTTAGCTCCTGCCTACTGGACTACTCTACTCTACTGAAATGTAGCAGATACATAGACAACTTTGCGAATTGTCCTTTGGTACAACAGCTAACTTTGAAAGGAAAGTAAAATCGTCATAAAGTTTAATTATCGGCACCGGACTGCGGATGAGTAAGACACATTGTCACCTGCTGCTATTTTTTTTATTTGTACTTTTCGTTCGCCATTTCTTCATGTGTATTCGAAGAGTCAGCAATATACCTAGTACGATGTATTTTTGTGCACATAACGGTTGATAGTAGGACCTGGACTCTGGTCCTGTTTGTAATTAGCTCCAGTAATAACTCCAGTAAGAAAAACGTTGAAAAACACGACGCGTTTAGCGCAATTCTGCAGACGATTTTTTGTCGATTTCGCGGACGCAGACGGAGTCAAGGTGAAAAAGTAATTGGCAAACGACCGCCGATAAAAGTAGCGAATGAAGGAAAAGTAATTTAATATATATCTGAAAGGGACTTATTCTTCCTTGCCTTCTACCCCAACTAGATAATTCGATCTCGGCTCGCAGAAATAACATTTTTCTCTATTAAAAGGGGATTAGATCGCTTTAAAAGGAGGAGACGAATGAAGGATTTGAGGACACTTCCACGTGGACTATCGTGGGAAGTAGAAAATTACGTCATTTGAAGATGACTTTCACTTTGAACAATATCTATTTAACTAGCTATTTAAGTTTTAATAAAGTATCTTACCATGTCGATAAAACATTCTGGAGAATTGTTAGTTTATTCAAAATTTAAGGTGAGTTAAAACAGTTGAGAAAAGTTCCTTTTCCAATAAAGACAAGAAAAGTGAATATTGTATATTGATTAAACTAAATTTTCTACTAGGTTAGTTGAAGCGATACAATTCCAGTAATACAAGAAAGTGATAAACCATCATCCGGAGAGTAGGAACAGAGTCTCGCCAAATAGTTTGGATCACTATCTGGAAGGATGGAATATTTGGTTTAGAGTTCGTATTAGATGACCATAATACAGGTAGGTCCTCAGGTTCAATTGAATGGGCAAGGGACAGCGTTTTATTAACGAGAAAGATCTAACTGAAGCATTGGGTCTGAAAAGAGGAAGAAATATTCACCAAGTTGTTTCTTCATGTATCGATAAATATATACAATGCAACGAAAATTATTTTAAAGGATATAAAAATTAATAGTTATTTTAGAATTTTTTCCTAGTCAACTACGTATATAAATTTTATATACGTAGTTGACTAGGAAAATACGTATATAAATTTTATAACGTAGTTGACTAGGAAAAATTCTAAAATAACTGTTAATTTTTATAGCCTTTTAAAATAATTTTCGTTGCATTGTATATATTTATCGATACATGAAGAAACAACTTGGTGAATATTTCTTCCTCTTTTCAAATTAAGTTGATGACGTCATTACTCAAAAAACAAATGACATCTGAAAATAGATGTTCCATCAAAAATGTGTGTTTTCATTAAACAAAATCGACCTGTTCGAGGATTTTTTCCCAAAAATTTTTTGTTTCACATACTGAATTTATTCCATACTTTAGGCGCGCACTGTATACATATGTATATAAGGGTGATTCCTACGTTGTCATATTTTTAACAGCATATAGAACAATTCAAAACAAACTATTTTTTTCCAAATAATATTTTTAAATACATTCAAAAATAAAAAAGTTATTATTTATTTCTAAAATTCGTCAGCATTCATCTCGTCCTGTCTTAAATTTAAAGAAATGGTTGTATAGGGTCTGGCAGGAGGTATGGAATTTTTTAAGAGCGTGTCATGTGAGGTGGGGTGAATCCTAATGTTTTCCGAATAGATAGTATCTACTCGTTGGCAGATGCCATTTCAGTTATCATGGAACCGTGAACTACAGCTCATCGCGTGTTTGTTTACAACACCTTCATTGAAACGGGCCGTTCCGTGATTCAAACACAGCGAGACAGTTACTGTTACGGAACATTATTATTGTCCCTTACTTTTTTCGTGAAATCGGACGCACAGTTACTGTAAACACATATCGTAGATGTTACATGACGCAGTTGCCTTTTTTTTCTGCCGCAATTGAGAAGACGACGCATTAACCTCATGTACGGTTTCAACGAGACGGAGCAATTTGCCATACATCCAGAGTAGCAATGGCTTTTTTAAGGAACATTTCTTGGGACGTTTGACTTCGTTGCGTGGAGATGTGGAGGGCCTCCTCGGTCCCCAGACCTGTCACCTTGTGACTATTTTTTATGGGGCGACCTTAAATCTCGAGTATATATAAACAAACCACGTACACTTGAAGCGCTTTCAGAAACAATCACCCGATAAATTCGAAGGGTTCCACGTGAAATGCTTTAAAGGAGTATGGACAATTTCTCGCGCCATCTACAGGAGTGCCTACACAAAAACGGGCACCACCTAACTGACGTAATTTTTCGCACCTGATTACTTTTTTTTTATTTTCCACTATGAATCGTTTAATGGCAACATTTCAGCTATGTATTAAAAAAATATGAATATTGTTGAAAGATAAGAATATATTACGAATAAATGATTCACAAAAAAAGCAATAAACATCATCACTAATGATTTTCTCTGTTCCGACTTTATCTTTTCTTTTAATTGAAGGCAGGACCGGATAAATGCTATTATCGAAATTAGTAAGGTAATTTGAGTTATAATTAATTCTTTTATTTTTGAGTTTATTCAAAAATAATAATTGGAAAAAAATGTTTGTTTTGAATAGTTCTAAACGCTATTAAAAAATATAAAAACTTAAGAATCAGCTCGTATATAGATATATCCTCATTCAGTGACATTTTTCTGCTGGTACTGAATCGTGTGTACTTCAGTAACAAAGTTCAGTTCAAACTTTCAAAATTTTAATATCCATACTTTTGATATAGGCCTACTGTGGCGGGACCCCTTGTATAGCATCTCATAAAAAATAGTGTCAGAAATAAAAACAACAGCTTTCGTGCATAGCATACAATGTAAATGTAAAGCTTGTAGTAGTTTTTAATATATCACTTTAATATTGACAAAGCGGAAAAAGTAAATTACCGAAAGGGGGTGTAAGGTTTATAAAAGCTTCTTTGTTAAATTCCACAGCCACTCCTTTGCAGCTGGAATTTAATTTTAGGGTGTTATTTCGTTTGAGAAATGCGAGTTGGCCTGAATAAAAGCTGAAACCGACTGGTAGGCAAAAAAAAAGCGGAGAAAGACGTTTAAGTTGTGTAGGAGAAACTGTTTTATTCGGGTACATCACTTTCTCCCTTGACCACTGTTTCTACGAGTTTGATTTTAATTGAACTTGATGTTTACAATGCGGAGTTGATTCAGACGCAAAAGGACAGTTGGTGTTTTATTACGGTTCTTTTTTTATATTGTCAAGAGAAGTTTAATTACTGATAAAACTGGGGTCAATTTTTAACAAACTTTAGGTGTATTATCTGAGTGTGTTGAAGTTTTTTTACTAAGCTGCTGGCCACTCGAACTTACACATAGAGACTTTTAGGCAAAATTTAAAGTTCAATAATTATAACAGAAATGCAAATATTTGAACGCGGCTTGCAAATTTTAAGAGCTAGTTTTTTTCGGATTAAGCTGCATGCCGCATATTTATCGTAGGACCATAGATTTATTATATACGGGGTGATCAATGAAGTCATGTAAAAAATCAAAAAGTTTGTATGAGTGAAATTTCCGCAAAAAAATTTTTTTGGTCGTTTCAATACGGTTTGTTACTAAGGTAACATCAATATCTCTAGACGTTTTTGTCAGTTTTTTTATTAAGGCCCTTAGGCTTTGTACACACTACTCAACATAAAATTTGGGTAGCAAAATTTTTAAAATGCTATAACTTGACATTGGATTGACGGTTCTTGATGATTTTTGCGGATTTGGAATCTTTATTTCACGTAGATTTTCTCTGGTCTATGCATTTTATTTGAGGATTGAAATTTACACATTATACCGGGTCGATAATAAACAAAAACGTAGCGACAAGAACACGTTTATTACATTCTATTCTACAATATACAAGATGTTAACAACGTGGTTAACAACGGCCAAAAGTCAATTCTTAAATTTCTAATTTAAAAGTTCTTGCAATCCCTAAAAAAACACAGTGTACTGTAATAACAAAGATTAAGTATGTATGGATAGGGATACCTAGTGGTAATTGTTATTGGTAATTTTTAATAAATAAAAAAAAACCTGAAAAACATAAATTGTCTGTCCATTAATTTTTGTTTTCAACCCACTGCGTCAAAGATGGGAATTTTCGGAGTTTACAATGAAATTGGGTTATTGTTGGCAACAACGTGTTAAAAGGACGAGATCAGCAACAGGATGAGCAACAGCAAGGATGAAAGCAACCGGCAAATATCAATGGAAAAATGCCTAATCTTTGGTAATAATTTACCCGAAATTAGGTACATTAAATAAAAAAAAAGAAACTAATATTTTGTTGGTCCTCCTGCTCGACGTATTACTTCCCGACATCGATTTGGTAGAGTATCCAAAAGATTATTTATAAAATCTTCTCCCATTCTCCCATTCTTCACGAATGGCCTCACTAAGCGTTTCTAAGGTTTCAGGGGGTACATCACGAGATCTTACTTTAAGTTTTAAATAAGACCAAACGTGTTCGATGACATTAAGATCCGGAGACTTCGCAGGCCAGTCCATCCTATTGATGTTCTGTTCCTGCAAAAACTCTGTGATCCTTCGCGCTCTGTGAGGTCGAGCGTTGTCATCCACCAATAGAAATTCTGGGCCGTAATTTCGAGCAAAAGGAACAACAATAGGTTCCAAAATTTCCTCCTGATAAACAGTAGCATTAACGGTTTGGTTGGTAATGAATATCTCGGTTTTACCATTTCTTATGATACCTCCCTACACTGTAACACCTCCGCCACCAAATGCCTCTTGAGGGGCCATATTTTCCTCCAAATATCGCTGATTTGGCCTTCTCCAAACTAACATTCGGCCATCGGAGTGGAAACAAATTAAATATTGTTTCGTCAGTAATTCCATAGAAACAAATTTGTTTTTCCAATGCCTACTTTGAAATTGACGCGTCGCGTAGTAATTACACCCGATCATAATTATGGGCATGGGGGTGGACAAAGAACTCTGTAAAACTGAATGATTCTTTGAGACAACAAACTGGGGTGTGAGTTTCGGACAGAACAGTGAGAAGAAAGTTAAATAAAAACAACTTGAGGTGAGAATTTATTTTTACAAAAGTTTAAATAATGCCAAACCTTGGAGCGCGTCGTACCCTACGTTTTTGTTTATTATCGACCCGGTATAATGTGTAAATTTCAACTCTCAAATAAAATGCTTAGACCAGAGAAATATACGTGAAATAAAGATTCCAAATCCGCAAAAAATCATCAAGAACCGTCAATCCAATGTCAAGTTATAGCATTTTAAAAATTTTGCTACCTAAATTTTATGTTGAGTAGTGTGTACAAAGCCTAAGGGCCTTAATCCAAAAACTGACAAAAACGTCTAGAGATATTGATGTTACCTTAGTAACGAACCATATTGCAACGACCAAAAAAATTTTTTTGCGGAAATTTCACTCATACAAACTTTTTGATTTTTTGCATGACTTCATTGATCACCCCGTATATAATAAATCTATGGTCCTACGATAAATATACGTCATGCAGCTTAATCCGAAAAAAACCAGCTCTTAAAATTTGCAAGCCGCGTTCAAAAATTTGCATTCCTGTTAAAAATATTGAACTTTAAATTTTGCCTAAAAGTCTTTATCTGGAAGTTCGAGTGGCCAGTACTTTATTTACATAGCTTTCATCTTTGTGCAGAAAGAGTGAATTTTCAAAATCACATCGAAATATTCGAATATTTAGGTGATGGTATCGGTCATATTGGATTCGCCATCTTGAATTTCGCAAATCTAATCACGGATTCGCAATTAGCGACCCCAAAAAACGTAATGATGTTCTGGTCTTGTTTCTTGAATTGCTGCCCAAAATCTTACAGACCCAAACAACGACAAGATGTTTTGGTTGTACATGGTCGAATATCCCAAGTCTTTAAGTTACAGTTTTATGATCATTATCATCAATATAAACTAAAAAATGTTTAAAATGCAGCTAAAAATTGTTAAAAAGTGACTTCTACATTATGTAATAAAATTTTTTGGAAAGTTGTAGGAAAATCGGCGATTACTACTTGGGTAGTGTTTCTTGTTAGTAAAACTTTTTGAAAATCCAATGAATAGGCCCATTTTGAACGATTTCTTGTAAAAATGTCATGAAAGCTACGCGACCTCGTTTGAGTATGTTATGTTTTATCGACTTTAAGCACAAGTTAGCCCAAAAGTTACACAAAAAGGGTAAATAATTAATAAATTTTTAATAAAAAATAAATAACATTTTTTTTCTTATATGATGCGCACTTTATGAAGGACAGTCTATACCAAGATTATTTATACTTTTTTCTGGTGTCCTTGTTTTGTTTAAAAAAAACTTATATGTAAATGTGTATGCAGTTCTGTTTAATATAATAAATAACTCCTGTTTGATAATTTGAAAAAAAGTGATAGTCCGAACAACCCTTTGCACTAATTAGTTCGGATTATCGAGGTTGTACTGTATTTGGCAGTATTTTAAAAAGGTAGAAAAAAGAGTGCAAATAACCTCACATATTCTATATTAAATATTAACATTTATTTATGTTACAACGATTGTATGGACCAAATACGCAATATTAAAAACTCATCCTGTATAAGAATACTCTTAGGGAAAACCATGTAATTCAGACAGTCGAGTTGGCACTGAAAGCATAATATGGCAATAAAGTGACCAAACCGAATGTTCTGGAAACGTCTAGGAGACATTACGTGTTCTAGGCCTTGTAATTCTTGGCCTCAGAAAGGAGAGCTGAATTGTCCTGGATGTCAGAATCTAGCGGTTTACTGGCAATAAAAGAGCAGGCAAACGTAGAGGATGGGTTCTCGAAAATTGCCCTATTTTCTCCGTTATTTGTCAAGAAAAAGCTTCAGGCAAACGTTAAAGCGCTTTTTTTAAAGCTGAAGGGATATAGACGTAATTTGATGTAAAATAAGGAGGTTCAAGAAAAAATGTTACGTAAAAATTATTTCAGAGAAAGAAAACAGAAGGACAATATGGAAAATAAAAGTATGAAGCTACATTTCGAGAACTGGAATTAGTTTTTGCATTATACTGATAGGTATTAGTACAAAAAATAACTTCCCAATAACAATTCAATGAAAAATAATGATGCATTCGTTGACAACACGAATTGCACACGAATTGACACGTTGACAACACGAATTGCACAGACCAACTAGACCAAGTATGGTCATATCAGAACAACTGAAGCCTACTTCCGATGTTGGGACGTGCGAATGGAAACACAAGCCCCGCATACTTAAACAGGTCCGAATTTAAGAAAATTTAAAAACATGCTGACGCAAATTATGAAAATTTTAATAGGAGTAATAAATAGTTTTTACATTGCAATACGTTAGATGAAAAAATAAAATGCTTTACAAGAATTTATAATTATTAACTTTTATAATTATATTATTTTAGAATATATAATTTATATTAATAACCGTGTTAAAGTTCTATGTGGGTAGCACGAATGGTTGGAGCAATTAAAAATTTTCGTATTTTCGTACGGAAACATGGGATCTACATCGTATTTTCAGGGAGTGATTACAATGATTACAATGTTCTGCATGAAAATATTCCCCGCCAAACTAATGTACCTGTATGTATTATTTCGATAATTTCTATTTATGTAACCCTTACACTAACCTGTAAATTGTCATATCATGTAGCTAAATCTAGAGAACATGAACATGTTTTGGCCTTTCCTATAAACCTACCGAGTGACGACTGTTTAATGACTCTTCGAAGACGCGTTTGAAGGCAGTTTTATTGTTTAATGGAAATTAACAATCATCTGTTCAAGTGGGTTATGCTGTAAAGATGAAAGAAACGTACCAAAACATGCGTACATCACTTCAAATAAAATACGAAGATATTACATGGAATATATGTGCCGATCTAAAATTTGTTGCATTACTTACAGGACTGCAGAGTGGCTACACCAAATATTGTTGTTTTTTATGCGAATGGGATAGCAGAGCCCGAAACCAACATTATGTCGTTAAAGAATGGCCGTTACGTGAAAACATTGTGCCCGGTCTGAAAAACGTCCTTAATGAACTCTCAGAGGGAAACACTTTTCTTTATTTGAGACGGAAATTCGCGCGTATAAGTGAGGCACAGCTTAAAGAAGGAATGTTGGGGCGCAAATACGAACTTTTTAAAGACGAAAATTTTGAAAGTACACTTTCGAGAAAAGAAAATAGGACGTGGACTGCCTTCAAAAATGTATGAGCAACATCCTAGGTAAAAGAAATCGGAGGTTGCAACATGTCACTAAAGATGCATTTTCTTCAATCCCATTTGGAATTCTTCCTTGATAATTTAGGTGTAGTTTCAGACTAACACGGTGAAAGATTTCACCAGCAAATTGCTTAAATGGAGAAGCGGTATAGTAAAAAATTGACCCCAAACATATTAGCGGACAACTGTTGGGCCCTCAAACGTTAAACCGATCCCGGCGAATACAGGCGAAAAAAGACAATAAAACAAATTATTTATTGTATTATACTTTTTTCGATACAAAATTAAGTGTATTTTGTAAAAAAAGTGATTCTGTTTTTTTTACCTTTGAAAATTCACTAGATTGCTTATGGTTTGGGTTTCTCATATTTTATATTGTTACGAACGCTGGGCCAGTCCGCCCCTGCCTCCCTCGATACCAGCCGACCGCGTCGTCTGATAGACGTATGTGGAAGCGCCTGGAGAGATCGCGGCGACTCGCGAAGTCGAACTGCCCGGAAGCTTCGAGATATCTCCGCAAGGAGATATAACGCGGGGTTTCGACGCGGGACGATTTAGTTCCTATTTTGAATATCGGCGCGGCGTTCCGTGCAACGCTCTAATATAAATTGTATAAAAATAAATTAGTATAGCTAAATAGTGTTAGTCAGTAGTTGTAGTAATTAAATAAATAGTGTTAGTTTAAAAAGTGCGAGTTTAATTTTTCACACCTCACGAACCCGAAATAAATAAAACGTTACAATATTCTTCTTCCCTTTTCTAAAAAATTATGGGTGATAGATAAAAACCCCATATTTGAAAACCCAAACAAATATTGGGGAGCGACAAAAAAATTCAAAATGCAGAACAGTGTTATTAAACCTAAATATAACGTTATAAAGCAAAAAAAAAAAACTTCATTTGGAACTTTTCAGCATTTTGTTTCTGATATTTTATAACAAGTTTAAGTTATGACAAGTGTTTATAAGAACTTCATTTGATAACTAAGGTAAATCAAAATAACAAATATTTTATAAGTCGTTACAATTTTTAAATGTGAAGTTGTTTAAAACAATATTATCTTGTTCCTTTTCCTGCCGGATTTTCTGCCCCAATCTATCCTACACCATTCTTCACTTGCCCCTAGTTGGCCTTTTGCAGGGCGAAATTACTGTCTCCAAAATCTTTCTCTACTCTGTATTGATATGGACGGCTACACAATATTTTATCCAATGCCAAATTAACATCGTTTAGCGCAATAGTTTTTCAATATTTCAAACAATTTTGTAATGTGTATCTAATTTTAAACACTGTAGTTAAATACACATGAACTATATTAAACGTTCTACCGGAATACACCGATGCGAATCATTACCAACGCGCGGACTAATATTAAATCTGGGATGCTTAACGCAGCGCAGAAGCAACTGCCTAGGGAATATGAGTTTTCCGAATAGATTTATGACGCTGCAAAATTTCATCCCAAACAAATTAAAAATTGTTAATAACCGGAGGTCGGACTTTTCGAGGACATTTCAGGTCCGGAGCCCGGTAATTTCTCTATGACGTTTACTAAAATTTATCTAACCCCTTGGCCAACAAATAATCAATAATTCTTCTGATCAGCAGCCTAAAAAATATTGGAATAACGGATGAGTTAATAAAATATTTGGGAAGGCTATGGTGAATAAAATCTAAAAGATCGTCTATTCTCGTTTAAAGTTTGAATCATTTTTCAATTTTGCATTAAATTAATTAAAAATACATAATTTCGATTATAACGAGTTAATTGAAGCTTGGAACTAATAACTAATAAGGCAACCCACAATCTGGAAAATAGAAAAAAAATCCTTATCAGGTGGTTTGAATCATTACATGGAGAAAGTGTAATGTGAAAGTGTAATGTAAAAATGTAATAATGTACACTTAATGTAAAGTGTAATGTGAAAATTAGTTTAAAAATATGAAAGATGATCTGGTATTTTAACATTTTTTATACATTTAGGAGTAAACAGTTTATGATAGTTTTCTTTTAGTTACGAATTCGTACTATGTGACAGTTTTCAAGATTGATTGAAAATATCCAGTTTTATTTTCAAAAACTGGATATAATGTACAGGGACATTGATTAAAAATGGACCTTCTCTATCTCCGTTAATATTTGAGATAAAAATTTGCAAACAAATGAAACCATTGTGTTTTTTTTTATATATTTTTAAGTATACTTACAGTAACAGGTGTTACAAAATCAAGTGCCAGGGACAATTTACATGATGTGTTTTTTCGAAAATGGAATATATATTCCGAAGCGAATGGTTTTTGAATGTAAAAAGTGGGCCCCTGTCGTCTGGCTGTGGTTTCCTTGGAAACTCCGTACTATACCACATGTTTTCAAGTTCATATATCTCAAAAATTATCAGATATATTTTTATCGCAAAGACATAGAAGGTGTTCCATTTAAAAAAATTGGGGCGATTGCTACTGATACGTGCCTTTTTAACACTCTGTAGAGCTAATACTGTATTTAAATAATATATAAATACAATATTTTCATTTTTCCCGCAAAGTGTCGCAAATATTAACGGAGATAAGGGGGGTCCATTCTCAATTAATCACACTGTATCTATACAATGCAATGAGGATTATGAAAAAAACTACCTGGTGTCTTAGATTTGCCTCGGTCCAGATTAAAAATTGGTAATAACCAAAAGTCGGATTTTAGCTACTCAAATCTTATAGCGCTGAAAAAGGTTACAAAAAAACTATTTTTTTCAAATATAAATTCAGGACGTACAAATATAAAATACATAAAATTATCAGAAATTCTATTTTGGGTTTGCGTTGCGGTTGTACAGCAAGTCCAACCCTGACGCGTTAGTGAGATTAAATTCTGTGGTAATAAAACCGAGCGAAGTTTTTAACTTTCTATTAAGAGCGTATACTCGTATGAGTTTGGAAATTGAATATTCCAAACTATCATTTTCAACAGACTCATAATGGACATCCGTTAATGACTGTTAAAGCTTTAAAACACCGTGTACTGTAAAAAGTTTTTTTTACATAACATAATCCTTTCGGAGTCATCCGCCATTTTCATCTCTCTCGTTCATAGCCACATTCGATGCGTTTTTTTTTCGAATGATTCGTTATTTCTGATAAAATATACTCGGTTACTAGAATTTTGTAACATTAATAAAAAATACATGAAGATTCAATTGTTGCTCTTGCTTGTGCGATTATTATTAAAATGACGTTTTGTACCTAAACCACAACCTAAATCAAAAAATGTCAAGAAACGTTTTTTGTTAAGCACTAAATGAAGATTCAAAAAATAGTAACTACTCACATACTCACTCACTCACTATTTCACATACACTGTTAACTAATGGCCAAAATATGTCTTATATCACGGTGTGTAAGTAACATCAATTTCAAAAGAAAAATATTAGTCTACTCCAGAGACTTTCTAAAAAAAAGCTAAAAAAAAAATTTAACGCTCTCTATCTCAAAAACTAAGCCACTTAGGAAACAAACTTTATATGGCCTTTTCTTCTTTTTATATGGAAAAATCACTTGAGGAAGTTATCTCCTTCAGTTTTTCAGATTGCTTAGGAAACATCCTGTATATGAAATACTAGTTGCAATAAATTTTTCGTGGAAAATTGTATTTCGGCACAAAAGTTTTCTTGCTACCGAACGGAAATAAGTCGTCCTTCAAAGGCATGAAGTGATGCTGAACTAATACCTCTGATGACCCTATTTCCAGTTGACAAAGAATCTTGATTGAATTATTACAAAATCATCCAAATGAAAAATCAATCTCTAGTGAGGACCTTAGAGATTAATGTAAGACAAAGTTTGACAGTGTTTCTTTTTTCGATGTATTTTTTGTACGGTCCTTAGTAAAAAAATGTAAAAGTATTAATCTTCTTTCGACATAAAAAAGTTATTACGTTTTGACATTTTAAAATGTTAACATAGTACTAAATGTGAAGTGAAAAATGAGTAAAATTAAGATACCATCATAGATAATTAATTAATACCTTAATCTCCACACAAATAAATTAAAAAAAAAAAAAAAAAAAAAAAAATTTTTTTTAATTTTTGTGGGCCGAAAAGGGGGTTTTGGGGGGAGAAACCGGGGGGAAGGAAAGAAAAAAAGGGGGTGTGGGAAAAAACCCCCTGTGATATTTATTTCCAAATTGAAAAAAAAACTCACATTTTGCCATTTTACAAAGAATAAATAAATTAATCTATGTATGTTGATTTGGAATAATAAAAACAAAGAACTTTTGTTGTTGTTTTTTAATTGTTTATTTTTGTATTTTTAAACATGTCTAATGTAAAAAGTACCACACTTTTATGTACTCACAGACATACTTAGTTTTTCTATTACCCACAAATTGATATTTCTATATTTCTGAATAATAACGTTTTTAATTGGAAAATAAACGAAAACGTTAAATCATTAGAGCCGTTTAATTTTATAAACCATAAAACATAAATAAATTAAAATTGTATTTTTATTAGAACAGTTAATGGAATATAATTTATTTTTGTTAATTGATCCAAAGCCAAAGCTTAATCTAAATTTTTGAATAAAATGAAAATTCTAGTATATAAGTACTAAGTAAGTAATTTATACTATATTTAATCAAAATTAATATAGTAGTAAACTGATTAGGGTCCGGAAAGGATATAAGGAAGAGTTAAATGCGTTCAACTATCCAGAACTTCCGCACGGGACCGGCGTACTACACCAAGTACGGTCCCAGCGTTTGCACGTCAGTGCGTACGTGTGTACGAGCAAGAAATACACGGGTATATAGTAGTTTAAAGGCTTCAAAATAGGGTTTACTTTAATTATTAAATTAAAGTCATTTCCGGACCCTACATAACATATTAATAAATATAAAATAATTTTATTGATTTTTATCAAAAATAAACCTAGAGACTGATTTTACAACCATAAGCTATTGATTATTATCGAATTAAACAATTATTGTATGAATCAGAAATTACAAAAAATGGAGAAACTAAGTTGCAGAATACGTTTTGAGAGATAAGGCCATTTTCATCAACTTGTAATTCAAATTACCTATTTCAGATGTTTTTTTTGGTTTTAAAACAACTCTAACGTTTTTCCAAATCAGTTTTGAAATAAAATAAAAAAAGATAAAAATCGCATGTTACTAGTTTCTAGAAAATATTTGACAGGGTGAATTGTGACAGCCACTTGTCAAACGCTTTGACATAATCGCTATTCCCATCTCTCTCGTTTATAGCCAGATTTGATGACATTTTTTTTGGCTCTTTATTTAACAATAATATTATTAATTTCGTTCCTTCGTCACTGCTGTCGATAACACCTGAACAATTCCACTTTTTGGGCTGCCATGAGTTTAAACAACGTCTAAGTATTCATGTATGCGGTGTAGATACTATTGTAAAAGTAATAGTCCAGTAGGCAGAGACTTTTATGTATTCTTGAAACATATATATAAGTTTTGACGGTTTCCTATGTATTTTTTTTTGCGTACAACACAATAAGCGGGGTCCGTATAGCTGAAACCGTCCTCTAATTTTTTAAATTAACAATTTGTGAAAAAAAACGTCTTTCTTTCACATTTTCGCTTATATCTCAGTTCTTTGGCATATTTTAAATAGCATATGCATTTAAGAAGTTGTAGTCTATTAAATTCAAAATTTTTCCCCCCGCGAGCCCTACCTGAAGTGCTTTTTTTACTTGCAAATGACTGCTGAAGTTGAAAATATGCTTTTTTCACTATTTTTTTACTTCGGGGCGCCTATGATCATGAAATTTCTTGGAGGGACTGCTATTTGTAGTATGAAGTTACAAAAAAATTAAATTTCAGCTCGATCCGTTAATCACTTCTCGGGTAATTAACGATCGAATTTTTTTGCAAGCCTTAATTAACAATGACGCCATTTCTTTGTTTATTGTACGATATCGACCGGGTTGGGCTAGAAAAATCGTAAATCTCTTCAAGTTTGCGAGGCTTCTTGAGATTTTTGAAAAATATTAATTTGGGTTTTTTTTTTTTTAGCGACGTATACATATGTATTGTTTTAGCGTTGCCGCTTCGAAATTCTCAGAATTGTAACTATAATATCTTGAAAGTACTCTTCAAGATGCGTATTTAATAAAAATGGGCGTCAAGATATTGACTATATGTGGACGCCCATTTTTTTCCCAATTCCGAGTATTTCGAAGCGGCAACGCTAAAACAATATACATATACGTCGCGTCAAAAAAGGTAGAAAACGTTATAACACTGGCCCAAATTAATATTTTTCTAAATCTCAAAAAGGTCTCGCAAATTTGAAGAGATTTATGGTTTTTCTAGCCCAACTCGGTCAATATCGTACAATAAACAAAGAAATTGCGTCATTGTCAATTAAGGCTTGCAAAAAAAATTCGATCGTTAATTACTCGAAAATTGATTAACGGATCGAGCTGACTTTTTTTTGTAACTTTATGCTACAAACAGCAGTCTCACCAAGAAATTTCATGATCACAGTCGCCCTACTTTCGAAGTAAAAAAATAGTGAAGAAAAAGCACTTTTTCAACTTCAGCAGTCATTTGCAAGTTAACAATAGCACTTGGAGACTTCTGGTTATGCTTAAAATTTTGGAAATTCAATAGGCTACAACTTTTTTAAAAGCATATGCTATATAAAATATGCCAAGGAACGGAGATATAAGCAGAAACACTTTTTGATGTTTTACCTCCCTGCCTACTGGACTATAAGGGACTCTTCTAGCTAACGTTAAGGGACTCTTCTAACTGTTCTAAGGTGGCGCTTCTAGCTGACGAGTATAAAAGAAAATACTGCCGACCGAAAATCACCCTAGACCTTATTGTACAATGCTTTCCCTCCCAGATCGACGCACCATTTCCATTCTAAAGAAATACTTGAGAACAGAAATAAAAATCCTACTTCTGGTCCCGCTGAATCCTTTTCAATCGGGCCCTTTCGCGCCGCGTCACTTCGAAAATTGACTTCAGGAGCACTCGACAACGGCCGTGCAGCCCCAAGTGTGCGACAAGGGTCGCGGGGGCAGGGGAAAAGGGGTCGCGAAACGAAAAAAGCCGGGGAGCGTTTAATTCGTCGGCGGACCGTTTTGTTTGCGGCTACGTCGCGCTCAAGGCCAACTCGGTTAACTCGACGTCGCGTTTATCGCCTGTTTTATATCCTGGGTAGTGTCCGGGACTTCCCAGCAGTAAATTTTCTCGTCGGGGTATAAATCCCGGGCGAATCAGCTCTCTGAATGGAAAGGCCTTGTTCATTTAGCAATGAATGTAAACAGGGCCGTACTCAGAGTGGAAAAGACTTTAAGGGCGTCCTGTGATTATATGTATTTTAAAAAATAAAGCATTCCAACTGTGATTTATTTTATTTTATACGTAATGAATGACATGGCGTCAAGTAATGCCATGTCATGAATTCGAGACAAAACGATATCCCACCCAGCCTTCTAGAGGGGGCGGAACTAGATGAGGTGGGTCGGTGTAGGTGTGGCTTGGAGGGGTGTTTGATTTGTGCCGGGTTGGAGTTTTTACCCGACAGCGTCCTTCTTAGTCCATCTTATAATTCTCTGAATTGCCGTCAAAATCTTCTGAATTCATATCTCGACATGGGGTTGGTTTTTGGAGTGTGGACGGCGAACTGTTTAAATCACAGCGAAGTGACTTCCGGGGCATTAAAAGCAATCATATAGGCCACCGAAATTTAAAAACCGCAAGTTTCTAATTTCCTAAATCAGTTAGGCAATGATTAAATTGCTACAATTTTCTTTCAGAAAGATGACTCACTGGCGCACATCACGGGTGAAACAATGGCAATGTCACAGAATATTTTCCATAATCACTTGGCGAGCCTGAATTCCGTAGTTCAATTTTTTCCAAGATTTTATGACATAATGCCATAGGTTTCTTTTTTGTGGTCGTACTTAAAAAACACAATTTTTTAGGTTCATATTAATAATAATCTTTAATACGAGTTTAAGCAAGGATTTTGGAAGAAATAAATGGTATTAATACTTATCTTTATAACTTTTTGCGTAAAACAAAAAATAGCACGTTGTAGCGCTTGAAAAAACGAAAAAAAAAAATGTAAAAAAAAAAAAAAAACCGATGAAAAATGCCCTTTTTTTAAAATCGAATTACAAGAGTTCTAATAGTCGCAGAAACTTCTGCTCTATGTCATAAATTGTCGCTTTTGGCCGTGCCCATCTGCAGTAAAAATTTCATGCAAAAATAATAAGAATTTTTTTGCATAAATCGAAATAAACTAAAAAAAGGTCTTTTCGAAAAACAGCTTGAACAAGCCGAAAAATGGTCGTAGAGCATTTTTTCCTGGGCTTAAATTACTCGTCATTAAATTCCCTACAAATCCATTATCGTGACTTGTGGGAGAGGTTCATTCAATCGGCCGAAAAACGCGTTTGAAAATCGAGCGTCACGTTGCTTCGAGCGCTCGGGTAAGCGAGTGGACGCCTGGTGGGGGAAGCCTCTCCCGCCGCAGACTTCTGTCAGCGCGTCTGCGGCGGGAGAGGCTTCCCCACCAGGCGTCTACTTCCCTTCACTCGCTGTGAAGGGGAAGTAGAGTAGTAAGGAATATTTTTTTTTGTGCAAAAACAAAAACAGATTTTGATCACCAAAAACTGGTTTTTTTCGTTTTTTTCAAGTGCTACAACGTGCAATTTTTTTGTTTTACGAAAAAAGTTATTTTTCGTCCCTTAATTCGCAAAAAAAAAACGGTTTTCGACCCTTTTATCGATTTTTTTTACTAAGGTGCCTACATACCGATTTTATCCAAACCATACACAATCCATTTCTACTATTTTTTACTTAATTATTGCGCTGAGAAACCTTATTCAGGACTCTCTTCAAAAAATAAACTATCTAGCCTGGACTATGTGTAGCAACAGCCCTAACTTGAATATTTCTACGGTTAGTTCTATTTCACAAAAAGTAAAAAAACAATGGCATTTTAAAATCATCTAGAAAGCGTAATCCCACCAAGAGGGTTACAAATACTGTAGCATTGGATTGGCAAGTGCTATTCGTAACAATTATAATAATTGATATTTATGTACAGAAAACTAAACTGCATTTTTTGTATTCACACATGATGGTGTGAATAAATCTTTAATTTTTTTAAAATTTCGACTTTTGTCTCTTGTGTCTTTTTCTACCAAGTTCTCCTTCCACAAAAATACTTACTAACTTAAGTTTTTCCTGCTTTTTTTGAACTTGCATATTTTTGCATAAACCAATGTTTTCAGGGCGCTGGAAAACTTAAATACCTGTTTGATGACGTGCATCGGTCTTTATTCTGTATGAAGTATATCAAAAATTCAGCCAATTTCAGCGACAGACATTTCCCATAAGAATTGTGCGAAGATCTTTATTTGAACATTGGTACAAGGGTACAATGGCGGCATTAGCATAGACACACTGAACTCTGGCGTGGGTGCGTTATTCTGTGTATGAACATACATATCCATAGAACCACATTTTTTTCATTTTTGGGCGTGGAGGCATATTTGAATAAAAACTCGCATCATTTCGGAAAGCCGTTGACATCCATTTCGCGGACGTTCAAGTAAGAAAAGCGAAATTACATTTCTCCCAGTTCCCTCTTTTTTTTTCGGTTCGTATTTACGGCGTATGTTAATTTAATCGCGAGATTTTTTTCGGTCTCGTAAACATTCTTATTACCCGGCTGGCATATTTCATGTTCCCTCCGTCACCCGAGGGAAGCATGGGAAGGAAAGTAAGTGAAACTCAACACACGAGCATGCCGGGCGCGTATGGGGGCGAATGTATGCAGAAAGAGAGAAAAAAAAAACAGAAGACGCAGTGGCGATAAGGACCAAAGTTTGATCCTTTTTTTTATATAGTGTATGGAATTAGTATGGTACAATCCAAAGGATGGAATAAGCCATATATCTCGGAAATAGTTCTTTTGACATATTTTTTTGTAAAATCCTGGTTCTTAATGCATTTGCTGATGTCAAAGTTGTTATTAGATTACATGTAATAACAACTTACTAACAACAAAGCATGTTTGGGTGGCCTACCTCGCAGGAGCTAACCCAGTCGAGACTTCATGAGCTCAGGTCACAGAGAACGCTTGCCACGCTTACCAAGCATCACTCGCGATTTCGCGATTGTCGATTAACACAAGTGTAAAAGGGAGGTTCCGCTTATCCAACGAGCCTTCTTTCAGGAATTTTCACCAGCTCAAAAAATTTTTGGAGGGAGTCAAAGAACGAGGACGATGGGACGCAAATGAGGATTTGAAGGTGACAAACGATACGAGGTGTGCCGAAAAGGGTTCAAGCACCAGGAAGGTTTTCAGAGTCACCCCACGCATCAAGATCTACTTATAACCTCTCAGCGAGGCACATTTTCAGGAGGGTGGGTTGAAGATGGAATATCACATTTGGCGCTCAATCGGCCGTTCACAGTGGGTCTCGTCAACTTCAAGAGCCCTCATCGTAATGCCATTACGTGAATTTGAGAGAAATAGACATCCCACGCAGCCTTCTATAGGGGCGGAACCAGAGGAGGTGGGTGGGGGTTGGAGTAGATGTGGCTTGGAAGGGTGCTTGGGTTGTCAAAGCGAGTGTGGCACCCCATACCAATTTATTAGGCAGCATTAAGATCAATGGATTGCCAAACAGAAGTCAAACCACGCAAAATCCTGCGTAAATGTAAAGGGGTGGCTTAGGGGGTTTGGAAGTTTAAGTTTAAGAAAGGAAGTTAGGTTAGTCTATCCTGTATTTGGAGTCTGGATAGCGAACCGTTTAAGTTTTTTTTTCAATTTTTTTATTGGCTTAAATGATGCATAAACTATTCAAGAATTATAGGCAAAAACTATTTCGTCGGGGAAAATTCTATAAACAATTTTCAATAAGACGCCTTTCGAGCGCTCCGAAATGTTTGAAAAGGCCGCTCACCTGCGCGCGGCATTTTAAATATATTATAGCTCTGTTGGTAATTTTTGCCGGTACAAATCAATTATATTTCTTCAAAATATATATAGATGACGTTAGTAAATCTCAGGGAAGCCATAGTGAACGCTATAATAATCGTTAGACTGTCGATAAGCACGCAGCACAAAACGTTTTGAATTTTTAAAGGCGTTTTTCTCGAAACCACGTTTTTCAAATTGGCGTACACTGTAACTCGCTCAATTTTTGTCGGATTCACTTGAAATTTTAACTGTGACTTCTTAGATAAATTATCTAGGGAAGTCCACACGATTTTTTAAGATTGATAAATAATTAAAATTTTTATATCAATTTATGGTCGATTTTTAGCAAAAAATGAAAAAAAAAACGTCAATTTGCGAAAAAAAATTTTATAATCGTGAGTACTTCCCTAGAAAAACTAATATAGATTAATGACAATTTTTTTCGTCTAAGTGGTGTTCGGAGACTGCTATGGTGTACACCGATTCGCTCCTCGGAAAAAACACATGTTCAGGTTACCGAGTGTCAAAACGCCGTATTGTATCGTAAATTTTAATAAAACACTTTTTTGTATACCTCAAAACACCTCAAACCACCTCAAAACAAACCTAATAAAGTCTCAAAATTTAATTTTGATCCATTGAATAGTTTTCAAGAAAAAAATCCCAAAAAAAGGTTCATTTTGACATTCTATGTCTTTATTATGGGATTGCCCCTGGAAAATATTGCGTCATGCGTCACGTCACGCATCCCCCCCCCACCGGCCTGGGCCTGAATGAGAGCTATCCCTCTCATTTAAACCTTCATCTCGGACCTCATTTAACTCTCATATAATTCCTCGTTCCAGCCCTCATTCAATTCTCCTCATTTTGACATTCTATGTCTTTATTATGGGATTGCCCTGGAATATATTGCGATCTGCGTCATGGTTTTGGTAAACCATTTGGCTACGTCACGCTTGGTAAAGATGATAATGATGGTTTGAAAAACTCTATCGAGCATCATGTATGTGACGCATGACGTCATGGGTCCAAAGACATAGAATGTTCCATGGCCTCACGTGCGTAGCTTCGTGAGTTTCAATCTTTTTCAGTGCACTTGGGTAGTATAACCCCTTAAGTTACAATGTAGTGCCTTCGGGGCATTCAACCCCAACCCTATAGACTACCAAAAATTAAAATCCGCAAGTCTCTAACTCGAATAGAACGCAAATGGCGCTAATCTAAAAAATGTTACGCTAATTTTGACGAGCAGTTTATTTAATGTCTAATGACTATTCTAGTAATAAAATTAATCGGTTCCAGGCCAAACGCAGCATTTTAAAATTATATCGACTCGCATATGGGTCCAAAACCATACAAATGAGGGTATGCTGTAGAAACGTGAAAATATGTGGCTTAAAAATCCCATTAAAAATGAAAATGTGCTCGTGAAACGCTAGGTGATAACCTTATAGCCTTAAATTCTCAAAAAAAACGCATGCCAGAAAGAATGGTGTAGGCATATAGGGTTTTTCATCATTATTTCAAGAATAATTTCTAAATCGGTCAAGAATGGAGCTGTCGATTAATTTCTGTCCAAAGAACCGAAATGTATGACCAGAAGTTTTTCAGACTTCGAAGCAAAGGGTCTGTGGAGAACCTAGGGTTTTGAGATTATAGTAAGCTAGAGTCTTGTGTAAAAACCTTCAGCCTTCTTGAAATTGTAAGCTTTGGGTTTACGGTTTCTTTGGTTCAAGAGCGAATGCTGTTTTTTTCCACTCTTATACTGTGTACGGTTATTTGTACGTTCTTGGAGACATATGTATGTGTCAACAGAGTATGGAAATGTACCGTTTGGACTGGAATCGATTGAATATTATTTCTTAGGATTATACAAAATTGTGAATCCACCTATTTACATCGTCCTTAGGAACCCTCATCCTTTGGATTTAATCCCTGGGATACAAACTACGGTTTTCTATACCACATGAAACGTTAATGGATATTTATTAATAACTAATATTAGCTTCGCCGAGTGTAGGCGGAATAGCAATAGAAACCAATTCGTTTCTGGCAAATGGTAGGAACGACATAAGGAAAAGTCAGAGAAAATTTTATTTATAGCCGATCGTGTGAGAACTTCTGAAGGCAAAATCTAATCGAATTTCCAATGACAGCCGCTATTTCAAATATAGGTTCCTGATGCCGACTTTACGTGCAAGGGAACGTGTCGCTCGATTTATTATAACATTTATAACAAGAATAACAATTCTGGTGGTGCTTCAGGCCTAACGAAATTTGATTTTCTGCCGAGTTTGCTCAGCCGCAAGAGCCCATTAATCAAAACCGTTTCGGCCGAGATTAATTACATTATTAGTAGAAATGCCGATATCGCGTTACGTGGGCCCAAAAGTCCCTCATAGTTTCGTATACAGGGTGCTTCACGATAAGTGGTCTATTAGACGATTTGCCAGAACAATAAGCAACATGGAGTTGAAAATTCGTAGCTAGGGGTTTTCCGGGATGCTCGACTTATATAAAATAATGGCGAGTTGTTTTATCCGGTTGATTCATTAGTCTTCCCTCGAAGTGCCTGGAATTTTCTACACAAATCTGAAGAGTAGGGTACAGGTTATATAGGGTGTTTGATCGAAACAATTCATTAAATATTAGGACTTACAGAAGCTTGTGATTTTTGAAAATTTGGACTTAAGCTAATAGGCCTATGATGAACTTGATGAAAATATTTCCAAGATGGCCGCTCTTCCGGTTATACCGAAAATCACCACCTACTTCCTTATTTTAAATGGAATGGTATCTTTTTTATTGCAAATTTTGATTCTACACATTATTTACGGTTAACTTTTTGGAGGTTTCCCCTATATCTATCTTTTGCTGTTTTTGAGTTATTTCAGGTTTTTTGAAATTTTGGTCATTAGCAACATAACATTTGTTGATTTTAGAAAATAAATTAATATCGGTGTTGTCACTGTGGTTAGTAGAATAATTAGGCTTTGCAACGACGCTCAATGATTTGTTATTACTCAATTATCTATAGGGTGTTTAAAATAGACCTTCAATTTAGCACAACTTCAAACCATCAAAACTAGATTTTCTTAAATATTTTACTTTACACTTCGATGCAGAATTATGGTATCGTCGATCTGTATTACCATTCCCAATACCGATCTTTAATAATTTTTCAGTTATTACATTTTGATCTAACCAGAATCCAACATGGCATAAAAATATAGCATGCATGTTAAAATAAAGAGGCCAGGAGTCTATGTTAGATGAGTACCCTACTCATCTGAACATCTCCAGATATTTGTAGTTCTGCCAAAAAGTTCTATTTCAGCCCCATATTATTTCTAGTTCAGCCAAAACGTTCAATAGGTCACTCAGAGTGAAGCACCCTGTAAGTTCGGTCTGATATATAGCCTTTTAATGATTCGTTTAATAATTAATTATTATTGCTCGTTAACGATTTTCGTTTAGCTGAAAATTGAATTATAATTATACATTTCGTAGTAGTGAAAAAGTTATTAACGGCCCGCAAATAACGAGTTAAATATGGCCGGGTATTCTTTTTTTGAATATATTAACGAATTCATCTGTTAACATTTAATAAATCAAATTTAACCTAATTCCAACAACGCATAAAAATCGCAAATAAGCAAAATATACATTATATTATTATATTCGGCTCGAAGGACCACAAGTTTTGAATTTACCTGATACATTATACTTCATTAAGAGCATTAGATATTGATAAAAGTAAGTAAATCCTGTATACTGTAGGAATGATTTTTTGGCAATGAAAATGGAAGTAGTTTATATAGAGATCCAAAAAAAAGTCATCAAAGTTAACCAGAAAAAAAAGACGTATTTCTCCTTAATCGAATTTATAACCTTATTTACTTGTCAAGACTGTCACATTATGTGACAGCTATTGTTTATATTACAAATTGTGACAGTCACTTGTCAAAAGTTGGATATAACCGAAAGCTTAGACATGAGCGGTCATGTCTAAGCCAAAAAAACCTCATCAACTCTGGCTATGAACGAGAGAGAGGAAATAGCGGTATTTCTCTCTCGTTCTTTAGAGTTGATTTTTTTTTGGATGTCTCTATAGTATCCACAATAGGCCTGATATACACATCGCATTTTAACTATTGGTTGTTTGATTACTGTTCCTCCGTCGAAAATTATGTTACACAGTTTTGAATAAGTTCTTAATGGATCGTAAATAACGAGTTAAATATGGCTGCGAATGAACTTTTGTAAAACGCAGTATCATTACATTAAAATGTAGACTAGACTAAAAGACAAACCAAACTGGAATTTATTAAAATAAATTCCTATTCAGTTTAGTTTGGAGTAAATATCGGAGACGCAAAAGATGTGCTGTATCGGGCTTGAAGTACCACTCGTTTTAAATATAATTAACATATTATCATTTACGGACACTACTTTAGTCAGATTTAGTTTGGTCTTTCTTCAGTAATGTACAAAACATTTTAATACCTAAAAAATACGTGGTATTTGTCTCGCAGGACCTAATTTTAGTGTGCTAATTTTATCTGATACATTATCTATGGGGGACAAATACTTCCTTCAAATATAAAATAAATAATTGGTGCACCAATTTAATTAGTCTTCAATTACTGAGATCTAAAAAAAGGCAAATTACAGCATTTAGGTATTGAAAAGACATCCATTTTAAAAAACGCCTTTAATTTCTTCGGTCCTCGCTTGTTTCCCTAAGCCGTCATAAACCCTGCCTGAAGTAAGTTAAGCGCAATTACTTGGGATTATCCCGTCTTAAAATCAGTGGCGGCCGATAATTAATCATATAGGGCTTTTATTTTTTTAAAAGGCAGCTTTTTAGCACTAGGTTTAACCAAAGCTGCATAATGATAAGGAAAATGTTATATCAAAGTAAAGGGGGGAAAGCGTATGAAAATGAGTGGGACACATACATATGTAGCTAAATAAAATTATACCCTTTATAAAAACGTATTATTATAACGAAATATAATAAACAGATTCGTATCATGTTAACCCCATTATAAGCTATTTAGTTGTTAAGAGAACACCGTTTTGGAAACAGTTAGGAAACTTATTTTATAGGGTTATATTTTATACGTTTTATAAAAAAACAGTTTGTGAAATGGTGGCAATGATACGAGGTGTGTGAATTAAGTAATGAGACTGGCAACGTTGCGGCCGATCTAGCAACATTGAGGAGACAGGACTTAGAGCAGTAGGTTAACATGTAATGCACCTTCAGTTCAAGTTTGAACTTGTTAAAAGTCATTTGTTTGTTTTTTTTTGTGACTGTTTTTGTAAACCGTTTTTTTCTAGTGTGTTTTAAAAATGACTGATATTAATTTTGTGCTATCAGGTTTTGCTTCAGACTTGGACACAGCTCAACGGATACATTTATAACACTTCAATAGGCCTACGGAGAGATTGTTTTTTCAAGAGCCCAGGTTTTTCGGTGGTTTAAGGCAAAAAAGTAAGAATGAGCAAGTCGAAGATCAAATGCATGCTGACTTGCTTTTTTTGATAGCAAGGGAATTGTTCACAAAGAGTTTGTGCCTCCAGGCCAAACAGTAAATCAACATTTTTACAGAGAGGTTCTTGAATGGAGTTTTTATCCAGTAAAAACATTTCTGTGGCTCCTCAGCCTCCTTATTCGCCTAACTTGAGTACTTGTGACATCATCCCCTCAAGGGACGTCATTTTGGGACCATAGAAAACATTCAAACGGCTGTAACCGACCAGCTGAAGGTTATTCCTGTATATGAGTTCCAGCAATGCTATGACGAATGGAAGAACAGTCTGCAGCACTGTGTGGTTTGCCAAGGAAGTTATTTTGGAGGAGACAATACTGAATTGTAATTTTTATTCGAATAAAAAAAGAAAATAAAAATCATTACTTAAGTCTCATTACTTAATTTACACACTCGTATATGGGGGCGATAATTTACACACCTAGGAAAGTCAAATGCCGAAACTCCTTATACTTTTACTGCAAAAAATGCAAAAATAGTATAACGATCGACATCTTCGAACTTCGGATGATTGTTGCTGGAAAATGAATGATTGAATTCTAGTTCCTTATCGGAACAAGTTAATTATCGGTAATGATCTCTTCAACAAAGTCCACGAGACGCCACTGGTTTGAACGGTAAAATTGGCATCCGCAGAGAGACCCGTCTCGGAGGAGGAAACTCTCCTGATGGAGGATAATTGGCGAAATAATTAGTGCATTAGGACTGAAACGGTAAATTGAAAACTTACAATTTAATACTGGCTCCAGTTCTGGGCCAATTGCAACCGGGGTGGTTCGTGACAGTAATTTAACGGAAAAAAAATGGAGTGGGAAGATGTTTCAACGCGCAAAACAAAAACAGCGACTAGCGATAAGAGGCGGTTCCGTTTCACGGCCTTATTTAAAGGAACTTTCCCACGTATTTCTCCAATATTTCAACACCTTAGTAGAGCTATGCGGCGCAGAAGTCGCACTTATAACCAGTGTCCGGAAAGTGTGTAACAACGCAGGGCCGGACTCGCAATCTGTCATGTGATTGATGGAAGGACATATGAGAGACCAATAACACAGGAGTAAAAATGTGTCAATGTCAATAATGTACATACCCACCGCTTGTGTCATTCAGAAACATCGAGTGTCTTCATTGCTTGAGCGTATGACATCTATCGGATCCGGCACCAATTTAAAAAAAAAACACATAAAACATGATTTCATTGACAATAAAACCGACTATTGTACAAGTAGAAGCAGAAGCAGGGCCTTATCAGTCGCTGGTTACATTTGTAGCTCTGTAAGAAGTCGACTGAAATATGATAAAATTAACACTATTTGTTTCCTAACATAATTTTTTCAAAACCAAGTGATTTTTTTATTATTGTTTTACTTAAAATAATAGTTTATAGAATGTTAAAAAAAAAAGAAGTTTTGAACTCATTATTGTGACAATTGTGCCATTGATTAAACTGATCATAATTATAAGAATGAAACTGCCTGGTGTGCCTAAATTACCTAATTATTGTGATCTCAGTTGATAAGCTTGATTTTAGTTTATTTAATATAGGTTACTTATAACGAACCATAAAAAAAGTCATCAAAGTTGGACGAGCAAAAAATACGTATTTCTATTTTTAACCTTATAACCTTATTGAATTGTCAAGGCTGTTACATTATGTGACAGTCATCAGTTATTTTACAATTCTGACAGCTACTTGTCAAAAGACAAAGTTTCATTTTGAGCTTCAACATAACCGCTATTTCCATCTCTCTCGTTCATAGCCAGATTTGACGTTTTGGCCATTTTTTTAATGGATTTATTAATTAGTTTAGTAATAATTATCTAATTATTACTAAACTAATATAACAATTACAATTTAACTAGTTACACTATATCTACGAAATTTTTATTGCTGATTCATACGTAAATGTTGATTAATTATAACAGTGTAAGTAAAGTTGATGTCATAAGAAATAAGTGATATTGGAATGAAAAAGCAATATGGTTTTGATGGAATCAATACGACCGGATCCGCCCGGATCCGGCCGGATCGATGGAAATCCGACCGGATTGAAATTGGTGCCGGATTGCAATTCCTAGTTACCACTACCCGTAGTCTTTCTGCATTTATTTTCGTTAAACGTGAGCGAATTGGTCTGTACATATGGCTGTAGAAGGAAAGTGATCGCTCCACATCTGCTGAATAATGCAAATTCGAAATAGTTCACATGGACATAGGACGACGCACCATGCACATTATTTTTACGAATTTCGCACAGATGTTTGTATCACTAACAGTTGTTTGTTGTCACTAACTACATTATTATTTTCTACAGAGGACAATGCACGTGTTACTACTATTTCTAAACTTTTAGCCGGTGTTTGCAAAACCCGTTTACTGGCTATCAATATCGCGAGCGAAATATCTGAAACACCTAAAATTCGTATCAAAACATTAACGTCCACTGTAAGCCACAGAAATTTATTGCGGATATCTTGTTTGACATTTTCTTGATCTTGTTTGATGACACGTTGATACATCTTCTGTAAATACGTTTTACGCAATGTATGGCTACTGGACGATGGAAAATCGAATACATATTTGGCAAAAACACGACAAAGTGAATATTGTCGACATGTCCCATGAAAGGCTACATGCGCAAAACATTTGCTCATTTCTAACAATACCAGTAATATTTTTTGATGGATATTCGAATCTAAATGTCTGTCAAACTCTCGGCTTCTATGAAATATATATCGACTATTGCAAGGAATATATAAAATATGTGAATCGTCTACTGTAAAATCCTCGTAATTTTCAAACTTTTTCAGTCTATTCAGAAATGGCAACGACTGTGGTATTATTGCAAAAATCCACAAAAAAGTATAGTGAAGTATATTTACATATTATTTGAATATGTAAATATACTTCACGAACTCTAAAATAAAAAAGTACACGGTGCAAAATACGTATGTACACGCGTTTATTAGTTAGTCACTCACGACACATAAAATTATTATAAACTCGGCGTTCTACCGTCCGTCTGCTCGCATCGAGCTAACGTAAAATACTAAATTTCGGTAACGGAATTCTCGCTACGATATATGAATAAATAGTATATAGCGTTCGCGAACTCGCACCGAGTGAGTCCCAGCGGTTGTTACCAGGCACAATCAGTGGTGTACGTATGCACAGGCAAGAAATACATGCGTACATAATTTATAACGCGCTTAAAAAATACGGTTTATACTGTAATTATCCCTACTTATAACAAATAGTTACTTAAATATAACTTTACTTTTATTTTTGGTTCGATATTCCATTACATAGAAACTATATTTATCTTAACTATACTATTGAATATGGTTGTCAGAAAGTAGACAGACTGATAAATAAATTATTAATTCTGGTTCTAATAAAATAATAATATTTGTACAGGGTGTTACTTAATGTTATGTACTTATTTTAAGGTAAAATTCCTGGGCACAGTCTAAATGTTGATACAAACGCATGTGCCAAAAAAGATTTGGTTTTCGATATACAGGGTGTTAAAGTTTTTATTATTTTTCAAGCATGATGTTATGAGTGAAAGGAATTGGGTGATTAAATAAAAATATTGCGATGGATATTAGATTCTTAGATTTTATCAACTAAAACATCGTCTTTATAAAACCACATTGATGAATCATCAATCCAAAATAATTTGAGCCAGTTTAATTTTCAAAGTGTGTTGCATATAACAGAATTTACTGTGACCATTTTACAACTTAATTAAGGCTCTAAACATTTTTTCTTAATTTTAAAATAGCTATAATACAAATTTCATATGTTGATATGGTAATAGCGACCAACAGTTGTACAATTCTTTGAAAATGTCTTCGGTTTCGATCTTCGACTCACCACCAACTAATTATCTGGACCTTTTTAGCACCCTGTTAAATATATACATATGTATGTAGGTATCTACATATATACATACGTGTTTTTAGGAATACATTTACTATACCCTTGTAATAATGTATTTTTTCTGAACAAAATAAAACATTCATTTCAAACGAGATTACAGCGAGCTGCGGGCCTTCCCAGCTCTCTATTGGTTCAACTTTCACCCTCACATTTGTTTCGCGTTTACTGTGAGAGAAGTTCAGTGATCATTCCTCTTCTGTCATATTCGTAGAACGCTGTGCTTATATACGGTATATAAGCGTAGAAAAGTTCACTTTGAGGTAACAGATTACCGGCTGCAAGATTCGGTGTGGAAGGAAGTAGGCCACGCCTTGAGCTGCCCGTGACGCGTGTATTAATATTGCACAGCGTGATCTGATACAACACGAACAGCTATACGAGAGCATTTAGGGCAGGAGTATATGAGAAGAACACTTTGCCTTTTAAATATGTAGTATTTCCAACCCTGTAGATGTAAACCTTTTTTTTGATCGTATATTTTTAGGATCTCCTTAATTGACTTATATATTCCGTTATCCGTTTGCACAACGGAATTTACCTTCTTTGTGAAATTTATTATTTAATTACCCTCCGAAGTTTATTATTCTACTACCTCGACGTTTTATTATGCGGAAGCCGTAAGGCGTCTGATAAAACGGATTAACAGTTCAGTGTAATTTGGGGGCTCGATATAATCATCGTAGGTTAATTTGCAGTCGTTATGAGGGGCTAAATTGCGAGACGCCTGGTCGCCCCCGGGACGAAATCAAAAGAGGCGCTGGAAAATCCAATCGGGACTCTTTTGTTCGTTCTACACTGAGAGAACAAATATCCAAAAACAGAATTTGGGCCTCTTTAAGGCCAAATTTTTTAAAACCAGGAAATAATCATTTACTCGAAAATGTTCATCAAAGATAGTAATGAAGCAAAATATACAATCTGATCCAAATTAAGCGCTCCCATTAGTACCTCTGTTATTATCAAGATATAAATCGGTAAAATTTACAAACTGGTTAATATTTTTTAACGCTGATGAAATAATTTCAAAAAACATTGAACATCGCGCTTTTGAGTTTTTGTGTAACGGGACACCCTGTAAATAATAATTTTTTTACACTATATTCTTAACGCAAAAAAATAACGCAATTTAAGTTGTATTAATCTTTAGAGTACCGGAAATCCAATACACTGGCTCAAAAAAGCGAGCATAATTTAACTATCTGCCATATGTCCTAGAGGGCTGAAATTTTGTTCAGAGCCTTATAATCTATGACAATACAATATCTCATGGTTATGTTAAAACCTGGACATCCAGGTCGCCGATGACGGTTGTACCTGGGGTCATCCGAGAGGTTTTTCTTAATTTTATGGAGATAGTTTTTACGTTGGTTTTCGAGGCTTAGGACTATGATTTTGACGTGGACATGCTCGCCGATCAACGGTATACCTGGGAATCATCTGGGTATACCTCGGAATTTTATGAAGATGACTTTAGCATTCGTAACTGAGACCTAGGACGATATCCTTACTGGACACCTGTACACCAAGTCGCAGATGACGGTTTACATGGGGGGCTATGGCATGGGTTTTCAACGATATCACGAAAATGCGTACTCCAAATCATCCACTCACGCGTCATCGGTGAATTTCTATGATTATCAGGTATATCAATAATCAGCCGGCTGTCTGTCCAGGTCTAGGATATCGCGCTGAACACAAAAAACGTCATAAAAGCCATCTCGGAAAAGTTCGGCTCGATTCCTCGGAGTATCCGTTATCGGCGACTTGGTTATCCAGCATCTGGGAGATGATCTCAGGGTACCCATCATCGGCGAGATGGATATCCAGGTTTAAAATTAACCGTAAATTGTTATATTGTCACCAGTCATAAGGCTCTGTGCAAAATTTCAGCCTCCTATGTCAATCCTGGAGTGGGTACTGGAACCTTCGGCGTAGAAACAAAAAACTGGACGTTTTCCACGAAACACCGAACTACTACACTTTTCTCACCGCGTTTCGCCAACCAAGTTGGCATCTTCAGGAGAAGATTAAAAACTGATTAGTTTTAATTTTTGTTTTGTGAAATTGAAAACAGTTTTAATCTTCTCCTGAAGATCCAACGGTTCGAAACCGGAGAAAAGAGTAGTGTGTTTGAAAAGTGTTTTGCTCCTAGTCAACTGGAAGTGAATTAAATTAACCCGTCTTATTTGCAAACATATTGCTTTACCGTCCCAGGTCGGAAAGCCAGTAAACTGGCTCGACCCTTGGTCCACACTTTGCCCATGGTCAGTCCAAGATATAAGATATCTTTTTTAAGCAGATTCTGAAGGGTATTACGAACCCCAAATTCCGATAATCTAAAGGTTTTTATTTTTCGATTTATTGTGGTACCTATAAGGCCTTATAACACCGTTATTATTTTCCCTATTTTTTTTTTTGGTTTTGAAAAATGTTCCATTTAACCACGAATAATGGGATGTGAGTCCATTGCTTGTAAATTGTATTGTTCTATAACATTAGTTGCATATATTTATAGTAATCCAAAGCCTGTTTATGTTCATGTAGTTTATACATAGATATACAGTGCTAGCCAAAAGTCCCTTTCCCCCTTCGTATCTTTTGCACGGTTATATTTAGACCACTAAAATTTGGAGAGTGAAAATAAACGGATGTAAACTTCTCTACTATTGGTAACAGGCAACGAAATCGTCATAGAATAAGTCACAGGGCCACTGTGACCAACTTCAAATGGAATTAAGGCAAGTGACACCTCGTTTGAAAGGTATTTAAAAAACCTATTCAGTGATACTAATTTTGTTTGAGTTTAGGGTAGTTTTGATGGATTAAATAAATAAACACTAAAATTTCAATAGCGCGTTTTGAGGCTTTATACTTGGCCATAAGGAAACGAATTTCATTGTTGAAATTCACGTCTGAAGAAGACGTTGTCTTAGCAAAGATGCCACGGTAATTGATTCCTTATTTTTGATTGATTATTTAATTTTTTTGCTATTATTTTGCTAAGAAATGTAAAATTAATGTGTTCAAATCATTTAAATAAAATAAGGAATTAACCAATTATGCATCTTTACCAAGACAATAAGGCATCTTTACTAACAATAAGACAAATTCTTCTCTACATGTAATTTTCAACAATGGAATTGGTTTCCTTCTGGGTGGACGTTAAAGGATAACATTTTGGAGCCAATTCAAACTGTGCTTCCACCTGCCTAGACACAATGCTGAATACTAGCTTTAACTGTGTCTGAACAGAAAAGGATGCAGATTGAAATAGAGTTTGAAGATGAATAATACATTAATGAGATGAATAACACTTATTTTGAACCGAAATTTTAATTAATGAACAATTTCATAACATTTTTTTAAATAAATATTTAAAAAAAAATAAACCAGGATAAACCTTTTACTCAAAGGTAGTGTGGACCGGAAGGCATGTTTCATGGGAAAGAAACGTTACAACTCTATAAATCGAATTTTATCTTCGAAACGGTTGCTTTGATGAACAAAAAGTCAAAACATCTTTTTTGTAGGAAATTTGCTACTATATAATACAAATTGGATATCACATATTTTTATGTAAAAATGATTTAACGAGATATTCATGAAAAATCCTTTTCGGCAACTTTTGACCCCGCGTAATTTTTTTTAGCGGCGCTTGTATTGATGAGGCCTTTTGATATTTTGTTTAGAACCATGGCATCAAAGTTCATATCAAAATCCAGCTTTCAGGAAATATTTCCGAGGTACAACGTGTAATTTCATTGAGCTAAATATAGGGAATTCTAAAACATTTTGGATACCTATTTAAACATGGATTAAAGTTGTCTGCTTGTGACGTTTATTTATTCGATAGGTATATAAATTTTATTATTAAGTAACACGTACATAATTTTATAATTATGTATGTTCGATTATTGTAAAAATAATACAAACACGGTGTCAATTTGAAAACGAACAGCATTTAATATTGCCTAAACTAATGACAGTATCAAAATTTGGCGAAACACGTCAATTTACATATCAAGGGGGACAACTTTTGAGGCACTTGTTGTCGTATTACTTTCAACCCCCTAACCCCCAGGGCACCTACCCTTAAAATTTTAAATGGCAACCCCTATTTCTTTTGCCATTTTTGAGTTTCTTGTACAATTCTAGATAAGTGCCATATTTCTTTTTTTGTCAAAATTGAGGTAGTCAACCTCATGAATGTGTGGAATGTATTTAATTTCTAAATTAAAACAATGCTACTTTTAAAAAAGTATAATAATGAAATACTCAAATTCTTACCTTTATAATTACTTTATTAATTGTTCAAAATGGGTTCCATTGTTTTCTAAGCACAAGTACAGCCGATGTTCAAACTGTTCGCGAACGTGTTGAAGAGTTTCAGGTAAAATAGCCATACATTCTTGTACAATTCTTTGCTGCAGTTGTTTAATTGAATCTGGTTGAGTTTTGAATACAACTGATTTCAAGTGACCCCATAGGAAGACATCGAGAGGTGTCAGATCTGGTGACCTAAGTGGCCATTCAATGGGTCCTCTCCTACCAATCCACTGCTTCGGATGATTATCCAACCACTCTCTTACTGGGCGTACATAATGAGGAGGTGCTCCATCCTGTTGGAAGTGCAGCAAATGTTCATTTAGAGCAAGATTTCCATTGGCGTCTCTTTGATTTTCCACCTCATGAATTATAAGAGGCTCTATAGCTCTGTCTAACATTTCGGCATAAATTTCACCATTTAGTTCACCACGAGGTTCGAAGACGGCCAAAAAATTTAAATTATTTCGTGTTTTGTAGCCGTGAAATGTAAATAAACGAAAGAATTTGGTACCTAGTTTTTCAACAAATATTTTTAAATGAATGGATGTGACTGACATGACGGGTCAGTGAATGTAAACCCTTTTAAAAGTTGCATTATGTCAATTTAGAAAATAAATACACTTCACACATTCGTGAGGTTAAGTACTTCAATTTTTACTTTAGGTAATTCAATGATTATTGTAAAAATAATACATATATTTATATGTATCATATATTTATAATATGTATTATTTTTACAATAATCGTTGAATTACCTAAAGTTGGTTTGAATAAAGTATTTTATGCTTTCTTTTTTAAACTAGGTACTGTACAAACTTACAATCTATCTTGTACAAATTCTCTTATTTTAGATTAAAGATAGAATCCATAATTTAAAAATAGTTGGTCATTTTCAATTGATTGTTAAAAAAATATGCAAATAAGTAATTTTAATTAACTCAAGCTGGTAAAAATTTCATTTTCAATCTGGGTATATAAAATGAGTTGCTGTATATTTCTGACAAACCAGCTCTGGGAAAAGTTTCACCTGTTGAGGGTGTCAAAATACCGATGAATATTTTTTTATTATAAGACAAGCGCCGGAGAAACAGGACCTTTTTACGTTACCCGACGAATATTGCAAATATTTGGAGTTGTAGGAAAGGAAAGGGCACAAACAATGGCGAGGAGAAATTCGAGGATCGCGTTGTTAGTTTCAATATTCAGGAACTAGTCAATGGTCAACGCCCTTTACATAACTCCACGCTATAATGAAAAATAATGTGTCAAAAAAGACCTTTCTACAATAAAACGATATATTCTAGAAATATTTTGTAGGAGGTATACTAGTGTTATTGAGTTTGAAGGGTGTGGCTTTAGTCTGCCTTAAAATTTAATGTAAGTATCTAAACCAGAGACGCGGCTGGTGGAAATTATCTTATTTCCGTAAGGAAGCATGGGAGCCACATCATATTTTAGGGGATGATTATTAAACCTAAGTAAAAGGCTACAATATCAAAAAACTTCAAATGAAACACGCGAAAAAAAAATCAAAATCTTGGGAAAGAACGGATTGCAAAATAAATATACCATATGAATATAAAAACTTTTTACTACTGTGTTTTTTTTGCAAAATATTCATTCTGCTTAAAGAACATTTTAAAATTTCAAATACGAAACGCTTGGATAAAATAAAAATTCAAATTGCTATTGTTGATTACAAAACCAACACGGGCTGGTTCTCTACCTAATCAAAAAAATGGACTGTATATTATATTACAAAACAACCAAAATGTAATACATTCGAAAAAAGCAAATTAAAGGTTACTTACCAGTAGGTGTCACGAAGAATGCCACGAAACTATAATATCCAAAGGGGTGGTAAGGTACGGGGTTAGGAAGATGAATATGGTTTTGGATATTATACACACACTTACTAATTTATAAATTCGAAAAACGCAATAAATCAAACAATTAGGTACATACATATATATAACTAGGTAGTCACCAAATTCCATTTCTATCTATTTTAATAATTCTCTCTAACGAACCTTCTTTTTTTCTTTTTCATAAAAAGTGTCGTAGGTTTTTCGGCGTAAATTCAACAAAACATATTGCTAGAGTTCTAGTAACGGCAGTGTTAATTTAGTGACTATTTAAAACGAAAAATGTAATGCTGAGATGGACGCGTAAACAACCAAGTATAAAACGATTTTTTAGAAAAAGAGGATTTGTTTGGTGATTGTGAAACAATATACATATTTCGCAAACCGTTTCCAAGATAATCTAGCGAAACAGACGTTTTTTGAAAATATTTTTCGTTTGAAAATATTGAAGTTTCGTTTGATTTTTTTTTGCTATTACAGCTTTCTACTTAGGTCTAGTAACTGGGTGCACTCTAGAGCCCAGCAGAGATGATTTACGCAAATCAGCTGTAGCATTGGAAGAGGTCATTTTATTGTGGAAAAGTCGGTTTCCTGAACATTGCAATTGGGTACCTCCCTTAACGCATCTACCTTGGGAAACATCGAAATAATTTCTGCCGCAAGATGAGCAAGCACGCACTTTACATGCAACATGTAAACATGTACTTGTAACCGTGTCCTAGATGAGAACAGACTATCAAAGGCATTATCGGGACACCCTGCTTCATAAACATCAACACTTGAAAGTTTTCTAACGTACTGAGTATACACCATCCCCGTAAATGCTGCACCAGTACACTCTTGCAGTCGCTTGCTAGGCAGTAACAGTGCAAATGTCGGTTTCTAATGGTCCAGTATATATACTATAAGGTACAATCTGTCTCATCAGCACATAATCAAAGCTACCGATTTTTTAAATTTAGATTTGTTTTCGTTTTCGCGTACTGAACATTATGCTTACGTGCCTTTTTGTAGCTGGCAACTTCAAAATTCTGGATTGTATTTATTCCAAAAGTTCTGAAATAGTTCTTTATCAAATAAGCGAAGTGATAAGTGATAAATTACAGGTTATCATTATGATAAGTAAATTAAGTAATTGAGGGGTACAGATGGAAAACTCACATTATCCATAATTTTTCGAAATAGAGTAGTGGCGCTATCTTGTGCATCGTGTTGAACTACACCATTTTAAATTTTAAAAGTGGTATAAAACTCACATTTTCGTATTTATTTTAAATCGTGGAATCTTTGAATTGTTTCAAAACTCGCATTCTCCTTTGGATGTTAGAACTTTTTACTGTTAACATTTTTTTGTACTTTGCAATTTTAGGTTCATTATGAGAATGTTTCACTTCATCAGTCAATGATGATAATAAAACCGTATTCTAAGTATTTTGTGCAGCTTTTTATTTTGATTATGGACTACCATATTACATAAAAAATTTATTGATTGATTCTATTGAGCTTGTTTCCAAGTTCTTTTTCTTAGCTTAACTTCATGAATTTTAGTGTAAAAAATAATATTATGTAGAATAATTTGGAGCAAAACGACCATTATCCAAAAAGTTGTATCAAAACTCACATTATCCAAATTTTAATTCACTTTCTTGGAGTCAAATATTATTGTGCTGTCATTTCACCAATTGAGAAGCAAATGTAAATACCAAAATACAAATACCAAAAAAAAAATCAGTGCGTCAAGTCACTTGAAAAGTGAGAAATCAGTTTTCAATTTCTATGTACTCGTGGTATTTACACGACCTTTACAGTTCGTCTTGTCCTAGCGGATAGAAATTTTCTCTCACACTTTGCAAGATAGTTTAGCACCGTCATAGAATAAATTCGGAAAGTCACAGATAAATGTATGTATTTTGTTAGCGAAGGGTCATTTTTTAGCTTTGCACACATTGGACAGTTTTAATTAATAATTATATATGTATACCTAATAACATGTATCACACAACAAAACGCAAGCTCTCGTTTCCAAATCTGAACTATTTAAATAAGCCGACCTGAAAGCCTGGCACCACACCTAGACTAATAGCTCGCTGTATTGATAATAGTACGAATAAGGTCCCTCAACCTTTTCACAAATAACTTTTTAAGCAGGATCAGAGCCAGAACAGACTTTCTTAAAGGATATAACTGACAAAATTTACGTCTAGAAAATTACATTTTCCCGTGTCTGGAGAAAACTGTTATTTATATTCAAGGACATCCTTGTTACGCCCGAATTTATTATTCCCTCTGTTGTTTCGGATCAGGGCAATATGGCGATGTTGATGACGCAACTGTATAACAACGTATGCAAACGTTTCCCATCGTTATTGAGTGGGTAGGTACATATATCCGATTTCGCCTTCTCCCTTTTTATTAGCCCAAAATTTTCCGATACAAGACACCCCCGTTTTTAGTTATTATTCATAAGGAGACATCACCCGCCGCCGGCAATGGAGTTAGGGAAAGGGGGAAGTAACTTGTAAAATGTATTTATCCTCGAACGGAGTTTCTAGAAATGTTACGTAAATATTAAATGGCGCATTCGGTTACGTGGGGGTTTGTAAGGGTGCGTATTTTTTTTTCAGTTCAGTGGCGGCTCGACAGGTTAGGTAAAGTAGATGGCGTAAGTAAGTAAGTAATGACCATAGATCGGATTTTTTCGAGGACATTCCAGGTCCGTACTCGGATGATTTCATTTGTTTCCAATAATGAAAAATTATCTGTGAATTAATCAATTGATGTACTCAACTGCATTTTTATGTAAGTGGTCACTATTACGTATAGTCCTTCTATTTTTAATTGAAAATGATAAATACGCCTGGGGAACAAAAAAAAGCGGTGCAACTTTATGACTGCATGGGCGTGCATATATCTTTTTATAAATTCGAAAAGCGTGAAATAATTTTTTTTCATTCAAATCAATATAGGAGATTAAAATTAGCCTGCATACAAAACTCTTAATATTTGTAATATAATTTGCTGTAAATAATGCTCATTTAGCCAGACAATCTCAAAAAATTGTGTTAATAAACCTAGCTGAAATACACGTCACTGGCGTCTTAAACAAGTAGAATTCCTAATGTCGTAAATCATTTTAACGACGTCGTAAACATTTTTTGGCACAGTGGACCGAATAAGTATTTAAGGAATGTATTAGATACCAAGCAGAATAGTATAATGGATCGGCATTCGCTGCTGGCCGGTGGTAACACGTTGCCGGCTCTTCAAAATTTTCTTAAGTATAGTAATATAGGTACATAAAGTTGTTTTAATTTACAATTATTTTTTCCAGAAATTTTAAACGCTTTATTTTAATGCTAACTAATAAATTTATATCTATGTATTTTTTTTAAATATTTCCAAACTAGCTTTCTAAGAACGTCACGAACTAACAGTTTACTGAAGTATGAAGTATACTTGTATAGTGAGCTTAGCAATTTTAGAAAATATATCTGACAACCTTGCTTTTTCTACCTATTTTCAATTTAGAATGGAAATTCTATAAATGTCCTTTAATCATGAATCATAGTTTGTAACGACTACGGAAATTTAAGGACTGTAGTGGTTTAGCGAATGAACGAGCAAGACGGATATGTTAATTTGGATATAAAGAAAATACGTAAACAAATTTATTTACGTCTTATAGTATTATGACGAAGAAATCTTTAGAAATAATACATTGAACATAATTTTCATACACATTTAGTTCATATTAATAAAATGAAATAAATAAAAAAATGCCTTTTCATCCGTTCCTTTGTATCCGCTTGACTAAGGATAAAAAGGAGTTGTAGTTACCTTGTGATTAAAAAAAAATGATGCAAGCCGCTTCCAAAATTTTCTGGCGAGACAGACTTTTTTATTGTAAGTTTCATTTGGAGGATTTTTGCTACTACAGCCTTATATTTACGTCAAATAATCATAAGGAAAATATGATGTGGGTCTCAGGCACAAATCAACTGGACTGAATCATATATAGACATGACACCGATGAAGCCAAGTGGAGTAGTCGTTCGTAGAGTTTGCCTGGTGACCATTTCCCGTTGTTTTAGCAAATTTATTGTTTATAATGGTAAAACACGTGGGTATTTACCTTACTTTACTATGAATTTGCATAGTAGTGTGCTGTAAAAACAAAACTGAATGTGTATTTGACCTGAAACGAAGCATTTATTTCTTTAAGTAGTAAACACTGTGTACTGTCGGGTGTGTGTTTAAGGTTATGTTTGTTTGAGGCTTCTTTTTTTTGCATATTCCTCGACATTATTTTTCGGCGAGTGAAAATTCATTTCCCTTGCATTTTTCTTTTGCTGAAACGTGCTGCCTCAATTTTATTCCGCACGAGTCGCCTTTGCTTCAGAAACATATACATACGCTTTTAAAAATTCATCGTGGC